>CM022301.1:564999393-565599393 GCA_011799875.1 Thinopyrum elongatum
TCTCCTCCCCACGCTGTCCTCCTCGCGCCTCGCCGCCCCGTTCCCCTGCAATGAATGTGAGGCCCACGGCCTCCTCTCCTCCTCCCTTGCCGGTCCCTGCGCCGCCGCGTCCTGCTCCTGCTGCTGCGCTGCTGTTGCTCGTGCCGCTGCTTCCTGCTTGCTGCCGCCACTGCTGCACCGCCTAGCTGCTGCTGCTGCTCCCTGATGCCGCCGCCCGCCTGTGCCGCTGCCGTCCGCAGCCGTCGCTGCCCAGCAGCCCGTGAGCGCGCCTCGCTAGCTCGCCCGGCCACGGGCCCGACCGCGCGCCCACCTTGACCTCGCTCGCGCGCGCGCCCCCGCGCCCTCCTGGCCTCGACTCCGCCTCGTCGCGGGCGACGCGCCCGCGCGCCCGACGCCATGTCGGTCCGGCCACTGCGCCGTTGCGCGTCCCTGGCCTCTGCCCCGCCGTCCCCTGCTCGCCCACCACCGCACGCCTGCGCCGCCGCTCCTCGCCCGCCCGGCCTCGCTGGCCTCGTCCGCCGCGGCGCCCCCGGTTCACCGCACCGGCGCCCGCGCCCTGCGCCCGTAGCCCGAACCGCTATGGCCTCTGGCAAATGACAGCTGGGGCCCGCCCCAGAACGTTTTTAAGAAAAAGAAAAGAAAAGGAATTAAAAAAGAAAAACAATTAAGTAAGTAAATAAATAAAAACAATTAATTCATTAAACAAATAATTAATTAACTCTATTTTATTAACCTAATTATCTAGTTAACCTAATTAATCTATAATTAGTATAATTAAGCCCTAATTAGCCTGACGTGACACTGACAGGTGGGACCCACTAGTCCTGACGTCACAGTGACATCATGCTGATGTCACTTTTACTGTTTTGGATAATTCAAATTTAAATAATTAAATAAATTCCAGAAAATCAATAAAACTTTGAAAATCATATAAAATAATCCGTAGCTCAGATCGAAAAACTTTGTAAATGAAAGTTGCTCAGAATTTCGAGACGAATCCGAATACGCGGTCCGTTCGTCCGTCACACGTCCCTAACTATCCGAACATGGAACCGTTCCCCTCCGGTCATCTGTCTGACAAATGTCCGGAACCGGGAAAACATTCCCGGATGGATTCCCCCTTCCTCGGTGACATGCAACCATACGTTAGGACACACCCGGCACTGCATATTGTCGTGTCGTACATTGTGTTGCTCATGTTTGCTGTGTATTTATACTATTTCCTCCCCCTCTTCTCTCTCGTTAGACCCCGACGCAGTTCCCGGTACCGACGCAGCTCCGGAGACCGACGACACTATTGACGACCTTGCCTTTGCCGCCGAGCAACCAGGCAAGCCCCCCCCCTTTGATCATCCCGATATCGCCCATTCTATTTTCTCATGCTTGCATTAGAATTGCTGCTGCTACTGTTTTACCTATTCTGATGCATAGTCTGTTTATTGTAACCTGCTACTGAAACCTTACCTGCTTATCCTAAACTGTCTAGTATAGGCTGGGTAGAGACCTATCAGTGACCCCACTTGTCTCGACTGCCTCGCTAGATTATCAGAAGACCCGATCGACGGGATTGAAGACCACGCCCCGGCACCGCACATCACCCCCCTTAGTTGTAACGACACTGCAGCGTTACTATCGAGTGCCGAGGGTGATACCTCGTATAGCACTCCTGGTGTTAACTCTGTAGAGTAGCTATTTGGTCGTGGTCATCGAGGGTGATTCCTCCTTCACCGCTTCCGATAACGACACCGTCGTACAACGCCTCAAGTGTGAACCCAGCGAGGGTGATTCCTCCGAGTTCACCTTGATGGATATATCGGGTAGGAATCCAACGAGGGTGATACCTCGGATTCCCCCTGATGTTATGGACACACGGATAATTGGACTTTACACTGTTACTTGGAAGGCGGGTCGACCCTGAGGGGTACCCGCGTGTGATGTGAAGGCGGGTTGCCTGGATGGTGCCCGAGTGATGAATACGAGGCGTGACCAGGCATTCTTAGCCCTTGCCGCAAGTCCTCGAGACGGGGCGACGGGGTCACATCGATCGTGAGTCTCTGCTCGTTACCGCACCCCCAAGGTACTAACGATTTGGATATTTGATTCGAGTGGGCCTCTGGCCCGATTGCACTAACCATCACGTGGGCATGGTATGGGCGTTCTGCATCGTATGCATCAGCCGAAAGCTCTGTCAGACGTCCAGTTCAGAAGTGCGGCATGAAGTGATTGGCGCCATTCACGACAGAGGTGGTGCTTGGATCTGAGCCATGTGCGCAACGACCCGGAGGGCGAGGGGCGATGGCCCAAGACCCCCTTGCGCTTAGGAGTAGACCGGTGGGGACCTCTCTGCTGAGTTCTAGGTAGGGCTGCGGTGTGTCGTTTGGCCGAGGCCGGGCATGACCCCATAAAGTGTGTCCGGCCGGAGTTAAGCGAGCGTGGTGGGTAAGTTGGTGCACCCCTGCAGGGAAGAACTAATCTATGCATAGCCGGATCCTCGGTAACGGACACTCGGAGTTGTATCCCGATCGATACAACTAGAATTGGATACTATGGCTCTGGGATTGCTTCTCGCAGGGAGTCGAGAAGGGATCTCCAGACGAGGTTGATGACTGTATGGCTCTGGGATTGCTTTCTCGCAGGGAGTCGAGAAAGGATCTCTGGGTGAGGTTGAGACTTAATGATACTACTACTTTATATTGTACTAATCTACACTATTCTAATGCTGCAAGACCTCTGAAGATGCTAGTCTTCGATAGGACTAGGCCTTCCTTCTATTCTGGCATTTCTGCAGCCCAGTCCACATATACAGCCTCTCTTTGATAATGTTGCATATGTAGTGTAGATCCTTGCTTGCTGAGTACTTCGGATGAGTACTCACGGTTGCTTTGCTTTCTTTTTCTCCCCATATCGTTTTGATGCAACCAGATGATGGAGCCCCGGATACAGTTGCCCCCGCCGACGATCGCTACTACTTCTACCCCGAGGGTGGATACTACTACGAGTTAGCTGACGACCAGGAGTAGGATCGGAGGGTCCCAGGCAGGAGGCCTGCGCCTTTCGATCATAGTGTTTTCTTTTGCCCCGCCTTCTAAGGGCCTATCTGTATTTTCTTTTATATTTGTACTCAGATATCTAATGCTTCCGCTGACGCTTGTACGCAAGCTTATGTATTCGAGCCCTCGAGGCCCCTGGCTTGTAATATAAAGCTTGTACGACTTTATTTATGTTTGAGAGTTGTGTTGTGATATCTTCCCGTGAGTCCTTAGGCTTGATCATGTGCATTTGCGTGTATGATTAGTGCACGATTGAGCCGGGGGCGTCACAGCAGGCAGGAGTCGGTCGATGTGTGGAGTAACAGTAGAAGATGCAGAATCGTTTCGGTCTACTTGTCACGGATGTGATGCCTATATTCATGATCATTGGCTTAGATGTCTTCATAATTATGCGATTTTTTGCTCAATAGTAATTTGTTTACCCACCGTATGTTTTCTTCAAGAGAGAAGCCTCTAGTGAAACCTATGCCCCCCCGGTCTATTTTTCATCATATATTTTTAGATCTATGAACCAAAAAACCCAAAAATACCTTGCTGCAATTTACTTATATTTACTTTAGTTTGCTCTTTTATTTATCTTTTATACCTATCTCTATTAGATCTCACTCTTGTTCGTGACCGTGAAGGGATTAACAACCCCTTTTTCGCGTTGTGTGCTGCTACTTCGTGAGCTTGCGTCGGTTTTTCCCTTGAAGAGGAAAGGGTGATGCAGCAAAGTAGAGATAAGTATATCCCTCAGTTAAGAACCAAGGTATCAATCCAGTAGGAGATACACGCAAGTCTCCAATCTATGCACCTGCACAAACAATCAAACACTTGCACCCAACGCGATAAAGGGGTTGTCAATCTCTTCACGGTCACTTGCAAAGGTGAGATATGATAGAGATAGATATAAAAGATTACTAAAACGTAAAACAAAGTAAAATAAATAAATTGCAGCAAGGTATTTTTGGTTTTTTTTTATAGATCTGAAAATATATGATAGAAAATAGACCCTGGGGCCATAGGTTTCACTAGAGGCTTCTCTCTTGAAGGCAAATAATACGGTGGGTGAACAAATTACTGTTGAGCAATTGATAGAAAAGCGCAAAGTTATGACGATATCCAAGGCAATGATTATGAATATAGGCATCACGTCCGTGTCAAGTAGACCGAAACGATTCTGCATCTACTACTATTACTCCACACATCGACCGCTATCCAGCATGCATCTAGAGTATTAAGTTCATAAGAACGGAGTAACGCCTTAAGTAAGATGACATGATGTAGAGGGATAAACTCAAGCAATATGATGAAAACCCCATCTTTTTACCCTTGATGGAAACAATACAAAACGTGCCTCGCTACTCCTACTTTGTCACTGGGTGAGGACACCGCAAGATTGAACCCAAAACTAAGCACCTCTCCCATTGCAAGAACAACCAATCTAGTTGGCCAAACCAAACCGATAATTCGAAGAGAAATACAAAGATATCAAATCATGCATATAAGAATTTAGAGAAGATTCAAATAATATTCATAGATAAACTGATCATAAATCCACAATTCATCGGATCTCGACAAACACACCGCAAAAGAATATTACATCGGATAGATTTCCAAGAACATCGAGGAGAACATTGTATTGAAGATCAAAGAGAGAGAAGAAGCCATCTATCTACGAGCTATGGACCCGTAGGTCTGTGGTAACCTACTCACGCTTCATCGGAAGGGCAATAGAGTTGATGTAGAAGCCCTCCGTGATCGAATCCCCCTCCGGCAGGCTGCCGGAAAAGGCCCCAAGATGGGATCTCACGGGAACAGAAGGTTACGGCGGCGGAAAAATATTTTGGTGGACGCTTCTGGTGGTTTGGGAATATTTCTGAATTTATAGGCCAAAGATTAGGGTTGGAGGACTCCCGTGGGGCCCACAAGCCAAGGGACGCCCCCCCTAGGGCGCGCCCTGAGGGCTTGTGGAGCTCTCGGGACTCTTCTGCCTTCCTCTCCAAGTCCTACGTGTGTCTTCTGGTCCAAGAAAAATCATCACGAAAGTTTTATTCCGTTTGGACTCCGTTTGGTATTCCTTTTCTGTAAAACTCAAAAACAAGGAAAAAACAGAAACTGGCACTGGCTCTAGGTTAATAAGTTAGTACCAAAAAAAATATAAAATAGCATATTAATGCATATAAAACATCCAAAATAGATAATATAATAGCATGGAACAATAAAAAATTATAGATACGTTGGAGACGTATCAAGCATCCCCAAGCTTAATTCCTGCTCGTCTCGAGTAGGTAAATGATAAAAACAGAATTTTTGATGTGGAATGCTACCTAACATATTTATCCATGTAATTTTCTTTATTGTGGCATGAATATTCAGATCCATAAGATTCAAAACAAAAGTTTAATATTGACATAAAAACAATAATACTTCAAGCATACTAATAAAGCAATTATGTCTTCTCAAAATAACATGGCCAAAGAAAGTTATCTCTACAAAATCATATAGTCTGGCTATGCTCCATCTTCATCACACAAAGTATTAAATCATGCACAACCCCGATGACAAGCCAAGCAATTGTTTCATACTTTTGATGTTCTCAAACTTTTTCAACTTTCACGCAATACATGAGCATGAGCCATGGATATAGCACTATAGGTGGAATAGAATATGGTGGTTGTGGAGAAGACAAAAAGAAGGAGATAGTCTCACATCAACTAGGCGTATTAACGGGCTATGGAGATGCCCATCAATAGATATCAATGTGAGTGAGTAGGGATTGCCATGCAACGGATGCACTAGAGCTATAAGTTTATGAAAGCTCAAAAAGAAACTAAGTGGGTGTGCATCCAACTCGCTTGCTCACGAAGACCTAGGGCAATTTGAGGAAGCCCATCATTGGAATATACAAGCCAAGTTCGATAATGAAAAATTTCCACTAGTATATGAAAGTGACAACATAGGAGACTCTCTATCATGAAGATCATGGTGCTACTTTGAAGCACAAGTGTGGTAAAAGGATAGTAGCATTGCCCCTTCTCTCTTTTCTCTCATTTTTTTTATTTTGGGCTCTTTGGGCTCTTTTTTTTTCTCTTTTTTTTATTTGGGATTCTTTTGGCCTCTTTTATTTTTTGTAAAGTCCAGAGACTCATCCCAACTTGTGAGGGAATCATAGCTTCCATCATCCTTTCCTCACATGGGACAATGCTCTAATAATGATGATGATCACACTTTTATTTACTTACAACTCAAGAATTACAACTCGATTCTAGAACAAAAATATGACTCTATATGAATGCCTCCGGCGGTGTACCAGGATGTGCAATGATCAAGAGAGACATGTATATATAAAAAATATGAACGGTGGCCTTGCCACAAATACTATGTCAACTACATGATCATGCAAAGCAATATGACAATGATGAAGCATGTCATAATAAACGGAACGGTGGAAGTTGCATGGCAATATATCTCGGAATGGCTATGGAAATGCCATAATAGGTAGGTATGGTGGCTGTTTTGAGGAAGAGTATATGGTGGGTGTAGTGCACTGGCGAAAGTTGTGCAATACTAGAGAGCCTAGCAATGATGGAAGGGTGAGAGTGTGTATAATCCATGGACTCAACATTAGTCATAAAGAACTCACATACTTATTGCAAAAGTCTATTAGCTATCGAAACAAAGTACTACACGCATGCTCTTAGGGGGATAGATTGGTAGGAAAATACCATCGCTCGTCCCGGACCGCCACTCATAAGGAAGACAATCAATAAATAAATCATGCTCCGAATTCATCACATAACGGTTCACCATACGTGCATGCTACGGGAATCACAAACTTTAACACAAGTATTTCTACCAATCCACAATTACTCACTAGCATGACTCTAATATCACCATCTTTATATCTCAAAACAATCATAAGGAATCAAACTTCTCATAGTATTCAACGCTCTTTATATGAATTTTTTTATTATATCCCTCTTGGATGCCCATCATATTAGGACTAAATTCATAACCTAAGCAAATTACCATGCTGTTTAGAGATACTCTCAAAATAATATAAGTGAATCATGAGAGTTCAATAATTTGTATAAAACAAAGCCACCGCCGTGCTCTAAAAAGATATAAGTGAAGCACTAGAGCAAATTGCCTAGCTCAAAAGATATAAGTGAAGCACATAGAGTATTCTAATAAATTCACGATTCAGGCGTGTCCCTCTCAAAAGGTGTGTACAGCAAGGATGATTATGGAAAACTAAAAATCAAAGACTCATATCATGCAAGACGCTCCAAGCAAAACACATACCATGTGGTGAATAAAAATATAGCCTCAAGTAAATTTATCGATAGGCGAAGACGAAAGAGGGGATGCCATCCGGGGCATCCCCAAGCTTAGATGCTTGGTTGTCCTTGAATATTACCTTGGGGTGCCTTGGGAATCCCCAAGCTTAGGCACTTGTCACTCCTTATCCATAGTCCATCAAATCTTTACCCAAAACTTGAAAACTTCACAACACAAAGCTCAACAGAAAACTCATGAGATCCGTTAGTATAAGAAAATAAATCACCACTTTTTGGTACTGTTGTGAACTCATTATTTATTTATATTGGTGTAATATCTACTGTATTCCAACTTCTTCATGGTTCATACCCCCGATACTACCCATAGATTCATCAAAATAAGCAAACAATGCGTAGAAAACAGAATCTGTCAAAAACAGAATAGTCTGCGGAGATATGAATTGTTCGCATACTTACGTAACTCCAAACACTCTGAAAAATTAGGAAAACGGATAAAATTTGTATATCAATCTTTTTTAAAAAATTCAGTGTTTTTAGGCACTCCAGTGAATTTAAACAATTCTGTTATTGGACGCAAAAGTTTCTGTTTTTCAGCAAGATCAAATCAACTATCACCGTAAGCCATCCCAAAGGTCTTACTTGGCTCAAACACTAATTAAAACACCAAAACACAATTACTACAGAGATAATAATGCGTATACTCATAAAAACAGAAATGAAAAATATTGGGTTGTCTCCCAACAAGCGCTTTTCTTTAAAGCCTTTTAGCTAGGCGTTGATAATTTTAATGATGCTCACATGAAAGATAGAAATTGAAACACGAAGAGAGCATCATGTAGCATGTGAAAAACAATTTTAAGTCTAATATACTTCCTATGCATAGGCATTTTACAAGGAAACAAATTATCAAGGCAAGCAAAAACTAGCATATGCAAGGAAGCAGAAAGAAGCAATAGCAATCTCAACATAACGAGAGGTAATTTAGTGACATGAAAATTTCTAAAACCATATTTCCCTCTCTCATAATAATTACATGTAGGGTCATAATCAAATTAAACAATATAGCTATCACATAAAATTTTCTCTACATGATCCACATGCATGCAAAGTTGACACTCTTCCAAAATAGTGGGATTATCACCAAATAAAATCATGACCTGTCCAAGCCCACTTTTATCAAAAATTTCATAAGATTGATCATTCTCCAAAGTAGTGGGATAATTATTACCTAGAGTTGAAACTCTTCCAGACCCACTTACTATATTATTGCAAACATATTATCATGAGGCTTAAATAAATTTTCAAGATCATAAGATGAATCACCCCAATCATGATCATTGCAATAAGTAGCGGACATAGCAAAACTAGCATCCCCAAGCTTGGGGTTTTGCATATTATTAGCACAATTGACATTAATAGAATTTATAGTAACATCATTGCAATCATGCTTTTGATTCAAGGAACTATCAAGTATGGGTGCAATAGCAATAATTTCCTGTTTAACATAAGGAACTATAGCAAGTTCATCTTCATAAGCATAATTAATATTGGCATCATGACCATAAAAATAGCAAGCATCATGTTCATCAAGAGAGGATATCTCAATCAAATCATCGGAATCATAATTATCTATAGATCCATGCATATCATTATTTTCTTCCAAAGCAACGGTCATTCTCTCAATAAATTCCTTAACATAGGCATTATGAGCATAGTTTTCATAGCAATATTAAGTATGTCAAAATTTTCAGATTTGTAGAGAGTAATATCATACTTTTCAGTCAAAGAAGCAACTTCATAAGCACCCTTAAAAGCAACAAATTCTTCAATTTGTTCGATATCATAGTAACTATAAACACCCTTTTCATAAGAAGATAAGATTTCATTATCATTAAACTCACATAGGTAGGGAAGGTGTTTTTTAGGGTTCCTAGAGCAACAAGTAAAATCACAAAGTTCACAAAGATTCCAAGCATAACATAGCAAACAATTTATTTGATTCCATAAGAGTCTCCCTTTTTCAGACAAACGGTGACGCACAAAATGAGCATGCTCATCTAAAGATTTTCCCTCAACTAAACTAGTTGGGGTTTCAGCACGAGCACATATGGATCGAAGATGATCCAAGTAGAAAACTTTAAGTGGATCCATAAACCTTTTTGTTTCTGATTTTCAATAAACACACAATTATACCAAGCAAACAAGCAAACGAGCCAAGTAAGACATAAAGGCAAACGAAAAGGCAAACGAAAGAAGGCGAATAAAAAGGCAAATATTTTTGTGTTTTTCTGAAATTGTTTAAGAAGTGGGGGAGAGGAAAACGAGAGGCAAATGGCAAATAATGTAATGCAAGAGATGAGAGTTTATGGTGGGTACTTGGTAGGCTTGATGTAGATTTCCCCGGCAACGACGCCAGAAATTCTTCCTGCTACTTCTTGAGCTTGCGTTGGTTTTTTCTTTGAAGAGGAAAGGGTGATGCAGCAAAGTAGAGATAAGTATTTCCCTCAGTTAAGAACCAAGGTATCAATCCAGTAGGAGATACACGCAAGTCTCCAATCTATGCACCTACACAAACAATCAAACACTTGCACCCAACGCGATAAAGGGGTTGTCAATCCCTTCACGGTCACTTGCAAAGGTGAGATCTGATAGAGTAAGTAAAAACAAATAAATTGCAGCAAGGTATTTTTGGGTTTTTTTGTTTATAGATCTGAAAATATATGATAGAAAATAGACCCGGGGGCCATAGGTTTCACTAGAGGCTACTCTCTTGAAGGCAAATAATACGGTGGGTGAACAAATTACTGTCGAGCAATTGATAGAAAAAAGCGCAAAGTTATGACGATATCCAAGGCAATGATTATGAGTATAGGCATCACGTCCGTGTCAAGTAGACCGAAACGATTCTGCATCTACTACTATTACTCCACACATTGACCGCTATCCAGCATGCATCTAGAGTATTAAGTTCATAAGAACAGCGTAACGCCTTAAGTAATATTATATGATGTAGAGGGATAAACTCAAGCAATATGATGAAAACCCCATCTTTTTACCCTTGATGGCAACAATACAATACGTGGCTCCCTACCCCTACTTTGTCATTGGGTGAGGACACCACAAGATTGAACCCAAAACTAAGCACCTCTCCCATTGCAAGAAGAACCAATCTAGTTGGCCAAACCAAACTCATAATTCGAAGAGAAATACAAAGATATCAAATCATGAATATAAGAATTCAGAGAAGATTCAAATAATATTCATAGATAAACTGATCATAAATCCACAATTCATCGGATCTCGACAAACACACCGCAAAAGAATATTACATCGGATAGATCTCCAAGAACATCAAGGAGAACATTGTATTGAAGATCAAAGAGAGAGAAGAAGCCATCTAGCTACTAGCTATGGACCCGTAGGTCTGTGGTAAACTACTCATGCTTCATCAGAAGGGCAATAGAGTTGATGTAGAAGCCCTCCGTGATCGAATCCCCCTCCGGCAGGATGCCGGAAAAGGCCCCAACATGGGATCTCACGGAAACAGAAGGTTACGGCGGTGGAAAAGTATTTTGGTGGACGCTTCTGGTGGTTTGGGAATATTTCTGAATTTATAGGCCAAAGATTAGGGTTGGAGGACTCCCGTAGGGCCCACAAGCCAGGGGGCGCCCCCCTAGGGCACGCCCTGAGGGCTTGTGGAGCCCTCGGGACTCTTCTGCCTTCATCTCCAAGCCTACGTGTGTCTTCTGGTCCAAGAAAAATCATCGCGAAAGTTTTATTCCGTTTGGACTCCGTTTGGTATTCCTTTTTCTATAAAACTCAAATACAAGGAAAAAATAGAAACTGGCACTGGGCTCTAGGTTAATAAGTTAGTCCAAAAAATAATGTAAAATAGCATATTAATGCATATAAAACATCCAAAACAGATAATATAATAGCATGTAACAATCAAAAATTAAAGATACGTTGGAGACGTATCATGTGCAAGTGTTTGTTAGTTTGTGCAGGTGCATATATTTGAGACTTGCTTGTGCCTCCTACTGGATTGATACCTTGGTTCTTAACTGAGGGAAATACTTATCTCTACTTTGCTGCATCACCCTTTCCTCTTCAAGGGAAAAATTAACGCAGGCTTAAGAAGTAGCAGGAAGAATTTCTGTCGCCGTTGCCGGGGAGGTTCTACATCAAGCCTTCCAAGTACCCATCATAAACTCTCATCTCTTGCACTTACATTATTTGCCATTTGCCTCTCGTTTTCCTCTCCCCCAATTTAAAACATTTTCAGAAAAACACAAAAATAGTTGCCTTTTTATTTGCCCTTCTTTCGTTCGCCTTTTCGTTTGCTTTTTGTTTGCTCGTGTGCTAGATTGCTTGCTTTGTCACGATGTCTCAAGAAAATACCAAGTTGTGTGATTTTTCCAACACTAATAATAATGATTTTATTAGTACTCCGATTGCTCCGCCACTAGTGCGGAATCTTATGAAATTAATGCCGCTTTGTTGAATCTTGTTATGAAAGATCAATTTTCTGGTAGTCCTAATGAAGATGTTGCAACCCATCTAAATACTTTTGTTGAATTGTGTGATATGCAAAAGAAAAAAGATGTGGAATGATATTGTTAAATTGAAGCTATTTCCGTTCTCACTACGAGATCGTGCTAAAACTTGGTTTTCATCTTTGCCTAAAAAAGTATTGATTCATGGAACAAGTGTAAAGATGCTTTTATTTCCAAGTATTTTCCTCCCGCTAAGATCATCTCCCTTAGGAACGATATAATGAATTTTAAGCAACTTGATCATGAACATGTTGCACAATCTTGGGAAAGAATGAAATTGATGATAGGAAATTGCCATACTCATGGTTTAAGTTTATGGATGATCATACAATTTTTTTATGCCAGATTGAATTTTGCATCTAGAAATCTTTTAGATTCCGCCGTGGGAGGTACTTTTATGGAAATCACATTAGTAGAAGCTACTAAACTCCTAGATAATATTATGGCAAATTACTCTCAATGGCATACCGAAAGATCTTCTACAAGTAAAAAAGTGCATGCGGTTGAAGAAATTAATACTTTGAGTGGAAAGATGGATGAACTTATGAAATTGATTGCTAGTAAGAGTGCTCCTATTGATCCTAATGATATGCCTTTGTCCACTTTGATTGAAAATAATAATGAATCTATGGATGTGAATTTTGTTGGTAGGAACAATTTTGGTAATAACGCCTATAGAGGTAATTTCAACCCTAGGCCGTTTCCTAGTAATTCCTCTAATAATTATGGCAATTCCTGCAACAATTCTTATGGAAATTATAATAAAATACCCTCTGATCTTGAGAATAATATTAAAGATTTCATTAATTATCAAAAGATTTTTAATGCTATGGTAGAAGAAAAATTGCTTAAGATTGATGATTTGGCTAGGAACGTTGATAGAATTTCTCATGAGATTGATTCTTTTAAGATTAGATCTATGCCACCCAAGATTGATATTAATGAATCTCTGAAAGCTATTAAAATTTCTATGGATGAACGTAAAGAGAGAACTGCTAGGATGCGTGCTAAGAGAGATTGGCTAGAAAAAGCATGGTCTTCTAGCTTTTGTGATAATAATGATGAAGATCTTAAAGTGATTGGTGTGACTCCTATTAAATATTTGTTTGCTAATATAAAAATTGATAAATATGGGACTGGAGATGAGTCAACTTTAGCTAGAAGGCGTCCCAATAATTTGGAGGGTGAAGAACTTAATGAAAAAAATGATAAAAGTGGGATTGGCGAGGTTAAAACTTTAAGTAGTGATGAACCCACTCTTTTGGATTTCAAGGACTTTAATTATGATAATTTCTCTTTAATATATTGTATTTCCTTGTTGCAATCCATGCTTAATTCACCTCATGCTTATAATTAAAGCTTTTACTAAACATATCGTTGATGCTATGATGAAATCTTTTGAAGAAAAACTTGAATTGGAAATTTCTATCCCTAGAAAGCTTTATGATGAGTGGGAACCTACTATTAAGATTAAAATTAAAGATTATGAGTGCAATGCTTTTGTGTGATTTTGGTGCTAGCATTTCCACTATTCCGAAAACTTTATGTGATGTGCTTGGTTTCCATAAATTTGATGATTGTTCTTTGAATTTGCATCTAGCGGATTCCACTATTAAGAAACCTATGGGTGGGATTAATGATGTTCTTATTGTTGAAAATAGGAATTATGTGACCGTAGATTTTATTGTGCTTGATATAGATTGCAATCCTACATGTCCTATTATTCTTGGTAGACCTTTCCTTAGAACGATTGGTGCAATTATTGATAAGAAAGAAGGAAACATTAGATTTAAATTTCCGTTAAGGAAGGGCATGGAACACTTTCTGTCGCAGGAAACCGCGGCCACCTATGGGACCAGGAGGCCCCTTGCTGGTTCGGCAGGGGGGCGTCGCGTTGCACAAAGAGCAGACAAGCATGTGGCAGCACGACAGAGATCACGCAGGCATTTTTACCCAGGTTCGGGCCGCCGTGAGGCGTAAAACCCTACTCCTGCTTTGGTGGATTGATGGTGGAAAGGTGGTGCTGGAGCATAGTACACTTGCCTGGCAAGGGTTGCCTCAGGGCGGCAGTGGCTACGCGCGTATGGGGGTCTGAGTTATCCAACCTTCTAACCCTCTCTACGGTTGCCATGGGCCTCCTTTTATAGATTAAAAGGTCACCACAATGGCAAAACAGTCATTATGCACTGATAAGATAGCAAACAGTGCTATCATACCTAACTCTGCGGGCTGACAGGGCGCATTAAATGCACCGCTCAACGTCATATCGTTGGTTGCCCGGCAAGGCTTGCCGGGCTATCTCGCCAGCTCCACGCCTGCTCGCTGGACACGTCGTAGGACGGGTGTCATCTGCAGGAGTTTCCTGTAGGGAGAGGCTGCCATGTGGTGAATGGCTGCCACTTAGTCACTCCGTGGTTCGACACCGCACTGATTGATGACGTGGGTCATGGTGGTGTAGTTGGTGAGGTGGTTTTGCCTCCGTGTGCCCCGGAAGGCCCTGTCGAGACGTCTTGGACGTCGTCTTCCGGGGGTGGCCTCGCCCCTTGCTGAGCTCGCCTGCCCGGCAAAGGAGGCCCTTCTCCTGATGGTGCCTTGCTTCTTTGGCTTGATCTTGGTCCCTCTTGATCTGCATGTTTGTCTCTTTGATGATCTTGGTCTCTTGTATTCGGGCACGGCCTTGGCGTGTCCGTGCACGAGTCAGGGGAAAATACATGCCCCTGTTTGTTTTCCCCGACATAAGCCCCCGGGCTTGAGCCATACGTGTCGCGTGGCACGTTGGGTTAGGTCCCAAAAAGTGCACGGGCACGTGGCAGGAGTGGGCTGCGCATGCCGTTTTGTCAAGGTGATTAGTCAATCCAACGTCCACTTCGCGTAATTACTACGCGTCGTGGGGCCGTGGGACCGTTGCAGTTGAGGTAAAAAGGTAACTTTCTGAAGCACGCGCCTCTGTTCCGTATTTCCCTCTTTAAAAACAGGGAAAAGCGGAGCGGCACGGTTCACCTGTTGCTCGTCTCGCTCCCCCATCTTCTTCCGCAAGTCAATTGACGGTTCCCCCCTTTCTCTTTCCCGTCCGCCGCCGCCCTTTTCACTGAATCTCTTTCCCTTCCGTATCACCGCCGCGGAAATGGAGAAGAAACCCGCAGAGAAGGTAAAGCATACGGCCGCGGCGAAGGAAGTCGCCGCCGAGGAGGGCAAGAGGGCGGCGGAGCTGAACAAGAAGCGGAGGGGAGATGTCGTCTTCATTCCATCAACCTTGAGCGGCCCAGTTCTTCAAGCGAGGTATGGGTATCTGTGGGGGAGGCCGGTCCCAAAAGGGCATGGAGCGCCCGTAGTTTATGCGGCGGGGAAGGAAGATCCGCCGGACTCATATCACTTTTTCTGTGCTTACTTTATCTGCGGCCTCTGTCCCCCGTTCTCCGAATTCTTTGAGGCAATCATGAATATCTATGGATTCCACCTCCTCGACTTTACGCCAAATGCAATGGCAACCATGGCCATTTTCGCGCATTTGTGCAAGAATTTCATTGGAGTTAGGCCCAATGTGGATCTGTTCCGGCATTATTTCGTTCCGCGGGTGGAGAACAAGGGCCACCGCTCCGAAAACATTAGCTGGATGCCACGGGTGGCGAGGAAGCTCTGGGATTACATCCCTGGGAGGCAGCGTGAGAGGTGGGACGAATGGAGGGGAGATTGGTGTTGGATTCAAGATAAGGAAGCCCCCGAGTTTTGCGAAGCAAGGAAGGAATGTGTTGAGCGCGTAAAGGAATGGAGCGCCAAGGGCCTTACTGAGGATAGGCTGCACTCGGCAATCAACAGGATTACCCGCTTGAAGGCTGCCGGGCTTACCATTGAGCACATGGGGTCAGATTTTCTCCTCCGCCGCATTTCGCCATTGCAGGAGAGGGATAGACCCGCCTGGCTGTATGGAGATGCTGCCGATAGGATGAGGCTGCTCCCAGGGTTGCTTAACAACCTGTCAGTTTACGGCCACGGCTGGTTGTGCGACCAATTGTTCGGCCGATTCGAGCTATTCAAACTCCCGACAACCGTCATCCCCATGAACATCAACTCTGCCCGGGATCAGATACTGAAATGGATGCCGGACTATAATGCCGAAGGGGTAGCGAGTACCTGGCAGCTACCTACCCTGGATGAAGAGCTCCAGTGGTCGAACACCCTGGTGGAGAAGGCCACCAGGGTCGAAACGGGGATGTACAAACGCACCTCTTCCGCGGAGGTGGCGTATATTTCGAGGAGGGTCGAGGAGCACAAGGCGGCCTGCCTCGCGGAGATGGTGAAGGCTGGGAAGGGCAAGGGAAAAGCTGAGGATGGAAGTTCTTCCCATGGCGGCAGCGAGGCGCAGGCCAAGGAAGGGGCTGCCAGGGAAGAGCTTGCCGGGGATAACCTTGCCGGGCTGGAGACCCTAGCCATGGCAGCAACGAAGTTCCAGGAGGAGGAGGATGTTGGCGAGGTGGCGGAACTTGGGGAGGAGTGGCTGGCGGCTGGGCCTCAAGCCCCCGAGCCAATCCCAGACCAGCGCACCCGTAGGCGCGTCGGCAACGGAGGGGCGGTGGTCTCCAACCTAGCGCCAGCCGCCAAGAAGGTGAAGAAGACCACCACCAAGGCCACCAAGGCTGAGGTGGCGTGCCGCCAGTCTCCCAGCCGCCAAGAAGGTGAAGAAGACCACCACCAAGGTTCCCTCCACCAAGCAATCTGCAGGCACGGAAATGGATTCCTGCTCCCAATCTGGCTCGGGCTCCTCACAGAGCTCGTCTTCCCCAGAGCCCCTGGCACCGCGCCAGGCACCGAAGCTGCCGGGGAGTTTTGTCCCTCCCCCTCCAAAGAGAGGAAGGGACTCACCGCCTCCCATGGAGTTTAATTTGAACTCCATGCTTATCGCAAAAGAGTAAGGAAGATCTTTCCTGCCCTTCCAAAGCTCTCCCTCTCTCTCTCTCTCTTTTTGCTTGATTACCTTCGCTGACTGATCTTTTGTTTTGCTGTTGCTGGCAGGGAGGTGGAGGAAGAAACGGAGACCCTGGTCCACCGCCCACGGAAGAGACTCCGTCGTCTCGGGTCGTTGCAGGGCGGGGCGAGCTTGGCCTTGGCGGGGAGCGATGCAGAGGATCTCGTGTCGAGCCCTCCAGTCCAGCCCCCGGCCCAGGGGCAAGGATTTGGCACCACCCGCCGGAGGTGACCTCCCAGTCCCCTCGGACGGAGGAGGAGGCGAGATGGTGCAGAACGAGCCCCCCGAAGGGGCGCACTTCCCCCGCTGCCCGAGCCAAAGGGATCCCCACGAAACCTTCCGCGGATGAGGTCACGCGGAAGGCTGCCGTGATTACCGTGGCATAGGGCGAAGTTCACGGCCCGGCAACAGACGTTGCCAGGGAAGCTGAGATTCCTGCCCGGCAGACTTCCCCAGGTGCTCCACTTATTCCTTTTCTTCTTTTCTTGTTCTGACCATTTCTTTTGATTCCCCAATTGCTTGAATTTTTGTTTCTTTGTTGTTCGTTGGTTTCCTTATCCGCAAATCCCCGAGCTGAAGAGCCAGAACTGCTAGAGGTGGTGGCTGACATAGGAAGGGCCACCGCAGACGAAGCCGTCGAGATTGCTACTGCCGAGGGGCAGGTCCTGGCTGCCGGGAATGTTCAGGATTCCTTGGCGGTGGTGGAACTTTCCCTAGCAGACGTCCCGGAAGAGGAGGTGGCGGTTGAGATGAAGGTCCCACTTCGGACCATGGACCCGCTCCCCTCCTCCGGGATCGTTATGGAGATTCTGCCGCCTCCCTCAAGTACACTGGCTATGGCATTGTCGCCGCCTGACATGGGAGCCCCTGGCCTATCTCTGTCGACAGGCGTGGAGCTTGACGAAGAGCTTCAACGTCTTCTGGAGCCGCTGTACCAGGAAACTGGGGAGGCCGATGACTCAGCCGCCGTCGCAATGGACTTGTCCTTCATGGAATCCATGGCGACGGGCGTGAAGGAGATGCAGGCCCGGCACAACCAGAAGTGGCAGGCGCTCAAAGAGCGGTGCGAGTCCGCCAGCAAGGTGGACCAGAAGCTGAAGGACAAATGCCTAGAGTTGCGTGAGTGGCACGACAAGCAGTTCAAGGTGCTTATGAGGCAGCAGGAGACGCTCCTGATGACAAGGGAGGATGTCTTGGCCCGCGAGGCGCGCCTGACGGACCGCAAGGCATCCCTGGACGCTAGGGAGCGGGAGATCTCCCTCCGGGAGGAGAAGCTCGAAGCCACTCTCCGCGCCAAGGATGACGGTCTCGAGTCCCTCGTGCGCCATCGCACCAAGGAGCTGGAGGACAAGCACGGAGCCGCCCTGGATGCCCTTGCTGCTGACTCTGCTGCCCAACTGAAGAAACTCACTGACGACCTGGCTGCCGCATCCGCTGCCAAGACTGGCCTTGACCAGCAGGTGGCTAAGCTGACGGAGGATCTTGTTGGGAGCGCCAAGGAGGTGACAGCCCTCAAGGAAGAAGCGCGGCAGGCAGAAATCCTCTTGGCCGATACGCAATCGCAGCTCTCCTCCAAAACCCAGAGCCTTGAGACCGCCAACGGCGATATCACAGACATGAAGGCTCGGATCGGCACATTGGAAAGTTCAGAAGAGTCTCTTGAGTCCCGCCAACAGCTGATGTCCAAGTACTTGGACACCGCCAAGCGTCTCCGGCAGGATGCAGAAGACAAGCTGAAGAATCAATCGGAGCAGGTCGACCTCTGGATCAAGAGCCTGATTGATATCGCTGAGCGTCTTGGCGCCCAGGCTGCGGTGATGGGCATGGATGGTCCAGTCTTCTCGGTCAGCAAGCACGAGGTCCCGAGCGTCAAGCTGGGACTCTTCTTCAATGAGCTGATCGAGAAGTTGAAGGCGCATGGCGAGGGGAGGGCTGGGAGTTTTGCGACCGAGTCTCGAAAGCTTGCCCGCGACGCCCTCTTCATGGTCTTGAGCAATATCGCCTGCCGCCATCCGGACCTCGACCTCGATGACGGATTCAAGAAATCGCCAGCGGGCGCCGATGTCGCAGCTGCCAGGGAGAAAGCTGCCCCCCGGGCCAACAGGGTCCTCCACGTCTGAACTGCTTCGCCCAGCCGCCAGGCCAAGTGTCGGGCCGCTGTTGCTCCTGCGTTGCCCTATAATGAAAACATGACACATATTTTGTGTTTAGTCACTCTATCTCTAGTGTTTGCGTGGAACCGATATTCTCTGTTAAATCTTTAAATGCGTGTTTATCCCTTTGAGCCCTTTTATGCTTGTGTTCATATGATCCATCCCTGTGTTTGCTCTGGATGCCTGCCGGTATCATATTGCCGCGATTGTCGTAAGGGTCTGGCCCTTAACAGTCATCTTGGCGTGGATGCGTCCCGGGAGGTTTTTCCTAGGTAGCTCTCGACGTAGCCTCTTGTCCTGTGAGCATGGCTTGGGACAGGACGATGGTGCGATCAAAGAAACTAACCAAGGTTCCATCACATGAGGGTTCTCACGATACGAACACTCGCTAAAGTTAAGGGATAAACAGCTGCAAAGGTCCGGAATGTGTCAACAAGAAGTGATAATGTGTACTTAGCTTTCGTTTTAGGCTTCTTTTCTCCTCTATCGGGCCGCGCGTGCGTGGCGCGCGCGCGCGATGCCCGGAGGATCGAAAGCCAATCTGGCAGCTCTTCTATTCCCGGCAGGGGTCAACACGTGCTTCGTGCGGCTGGCGGGCGTTAGGGTATATTGCCGGGCTCCTATGGTCCCCTCCCCTTTTCCCCTTTCCTTCCAAGTCAGCCTGGCGGCTGTCGTTGCATGGGTCATGCCGATGCAGGCAGCCTTGCCGAAGTACGCTTGCCGGGGCATCAATCAACGGACTCATACTGGCACTTTGCTCAAGATTGCCCAAAATAGGGGAAATACTGAACCGAGCATTGCGCGGTACTCGTCGACATCGACGATGCCGGGGCTGAAGCAATTCGACTGCTGACGAAGGGAATGGACGGGAAGGGGGGAGCTCGCGCCCGCACGTCTTGTGCCCTTTCTCCGAACGGCGCCCGAACGGCAGGTACGCCATACGGGCCGCCAAGATGGGCATATTGCCACCAGCAGCGATCTTTGCCGTAGTCGCGGCTATGGTGAGGCGTCGAGACCAACAATATGGCAAGGGGATGGCCCCGCTTTTGTTTCTGCGTCTTCGTGGGCGCCGCAAACGCCAGAGGCTTCAAGCGGGTGACCATGGGCAAAGCGCACTGCACATGCCTTCAGGTTCGCGCAAGCGCTCCCCCTACCTGGCGTGCCAAAGATATCGCGGGAAACCGCGGCCACCTATGGGACCAGGAGGCCCCTTGCAGGTTCGGTAGGGGGGGCGTCGCGTTGCACAAAGAGCAGACGAGCATGTGGCAACACGGCAGAGATCACGCAGGCATTTTTACCCAGGTTCGGGCCGCCGTGAGGCGTAAAACCCTACTCCTGCTTTGGTGGATTGATGGTGGAAAGGTGGTGGTGGAGCGTAGTACACTTGCCCGGCAAGGGTTGCCTCAGGGCGGCAGTGGCTATGCGCGTATGGGGGTCTGAGTTATCCAACCTTCTAACCCTCTCTACGGTTGCCATGGGCCTCCTTTTATAGATTAAGGGGTCACCACAATGGCAAAACAGTCATTATGCACTGATAAGATAGCAAACAATGCTATCATACCTAACTCTGTGGGCTGACAGGGCGCATTAAATGCGCCGCTCAACGTCATATCGTTGGTTGCCCGGCAAGGCTTGCCGGGCTATCTTGCCAGCTCCACGCCTGCTCGCTAGACACGTCGTAGGACGGGTGTCATCTGCAGGAGTTTCCTGTAGGGAGAGGCTGCCATGTGGTGAATGGCTGCCACTTAGTTACTCTGCGGTTCGACACTGCACTGATTGACGACGTGGGTCATGGTGGAGTAGTTGGTGAGGTGGTTTTGCCTCCGTGTGCCCCGGCAGGCCCTGCCGGGACGTCTTGGACGTCGTCTTCCGGGGGTGGCCTCGCCCCTTGCCGAGCTCGCCTGCCCGGCAAAGGAGGCCCTTCTCCTGATGGTGCCTTGCTTCTTTGGCTTGATCTTGGTCCCTCTTGATCTGCATGTTTGGCTCTTTGATGATCTTGGTCTCTTGTATTCTGGCACGGCCTTGGCGTGTCCGTGCACGAGTCAGGGGAAAATACATGCCCCTGTTTGTTTTCCCCGACACTTTCCAAGAAATAAAATTAAGTTGCCATATGAATCTATTATGAGGGTCACTTATGGATTGCATACCAAAGATGACAATACCTAGATCTATGTTTTATGCCTAGCTAGGGGCGTTAAACAATAGCGCTTATTGGGAGGCAACCCAATTTTTTTTGTGTTTTTTGCTTTTTGCTCCTGTTTTTCAATAATTACACATTATTACCTCTGTATTTATTGTGTTTTGATGTTTTAATTAGTGTTTGAGCAAGCAAGACCTTTGGGATAGTTTGGTATATCGTTGATTTGCTTTTGCTGAAAAACAGAAACTTTTGCGTCCAGTAACAGAATTGTTTAAATTCACTGGAGCCTGGAAAAAATCTGAATTTTTTACACAAGATTTATATATGAATTTCCTTTGTTTTCATAACTTTTCAGAATTTTTGGAGTTACATAAGTAGGACTAATATTCTGGTTACTACAGACTGTTCTGTTTTTGACAGATTCTGTTTTCTATGTGTTATTTGCTTATTTTGATGAATCTATGGGTAGTATCGGGGGGTATGAACCATGGAGAAGTTGGAATACAGTAGGTATAACACCAATATAAATTTAGAATGAGTTCACAAAAGTACCTAAAGTGGTGATTTATTTTATTATACTAGCGGATCTTACGGGTTTTCTGTTGTGAAGTTCTCAAAGTTTTTTATGGACAACGGAATAAGGAGTGGCAAGAGCCTAAGCTTGGGGATGCCCAAGGCACCCCAAGGTAATATTCAAGGAAAACGAAGCATCTAAGCTTGGGGATGCCCCGGATGGCATCCCCTCTTTTGTCTTTAATCCATCGGTAAATTTACTTGAGGCTATATTTGTATTCACCACATGATATGTGTTTTGCTTGGAGCGTCTTGTATGATATGAAGTCGGAGCATGATTTATTTATTGATTGTCTTCCTTATGAGTGGTGGTCGGGGATGAGCGATGGTCTTTTCCTACCAATCTATCCCCCTAGGAGCATGCGCGTAGTACTTTGTTTCGATAACTAATAGATTTTTGCAATAAGTATGTGAGTTCTTTATGACTAATGTTGAGTCCATGGATTATACGCACTCTCAGCCTTCCACCATTGCTAGACTCTCTTGTACCGCGCAACTTTCACCGGTACCATACACCCACCATATACCTTCCTAAAAACAGCCACCATACCTACCTATTATGGCATTTCCATAGCCATTCCGAGATATATTGCCATGCAACTTCCACCGTTCCGTTTATTATGACACGCTTCATCATTGTCATATTGCTTTGCATGATCATGTAGTAGACATAGTATTTGTGGCAAGGCCACCGTTCATATTTTTTATATATACATGTCACTCTTGACCATTGCACATCCTGGTACACCGCCGGAGGCATTCATATAGAGTCATATTTTGTTCTAGTATTGAGTTGTAATTCTTGAGTTGTAAGTAAATAAAAGTGTGATGATTATTATTAGAGCATTGTCCTGTGTGAGGAAAGGATGATGGAAGCTATGATTCCCTCACAACTGGGATGAGACTCCGGACTTAAAAATAAAAGAGTCTGAAGAGCCCAAAATAAAAAAAAGAAATAAAAAAAAGAGGCCAAAGAGCACAAACAAAAAAATGAGAGAAACGAGAGAAGGGACAATGTTACTATCCTTTTTCCACACTTGTGCTTCAAAGTAGCACCATGTTCTTCATGATAAAGAGTCTCCTATTTTGTCACTTTCATATACTAGTGGGAGTTTTTCATTATATAACTTGGCTTGTATATTCCAATGATGGGCTTCCTCAAATTGCCCTAGGTCTTCATGAGCAAGCAAGTTGGATGCACACCCACTTAGTTTCTTTTTGAGCTTTCATACACTTATAGCTCTAGTGCATCCGTTGCATGGTGATGTCTACTACACAACTTGTTCTTGTAGACTCGTATTGGGCCTCCAAGTGCAGAGTTTTGTAGGATAGTAGCAAATTTCCCTCAAGTGGATGACCTAAGGTTTATCAATCCGTGGGAGGCGTAGGATGAAGATGGTCTCTCTCAAACAACCCTGCAACCAAATAATAAAAAGTCTCTTGTGTCCCCAACACACCAAATACAATGGTAATTTTTATAGGTGCACTAGTTCAGCGAAGAGATGGTGATACAAGCGTAGTAATGATAGTAGATATTGATTTTTTGTAATAGGAACAATAAAAAAACAGCAAGGTAACAATTGATAAAACGGAGCACAAACGGTATTGCAATGCTTGAAAATGAGGCCTAGGGTCCGTACTTTCGCTAGTGCAATTTATCAACAATGCTAATATAATTGGATCATATAACCATCCCTCAACGTGCGATGAAGAATCACTCCAAAGTTCTTATCTAGCGGAGAACATAAGAAGAAATTGTTTGTAGGATACGAAACCACCTCAAAGCTATTCTTTCCAAACAATCTATCCTAGAGTTCATACTAAAATAACACCAAGCTATTCTTTTCGATCGATCTATCCAAGAGTTTGTACTAAAATAACACCATATGATACACATCAACCAACTCTAATGTCACCTAGATACTCCAATGTCACCGCGAGTATCCATGAGTTGATTATACGATATGCATCAAACAATTTCAGATTCATAATACTCAATCCAACACAAAGAACCTCAAAGAGTGCCCCAAGATTTCTACCGGAGAAACAAAGACGAGAACATGCATCAACCCCTATGCATAGATTACCCATGTCACCTCGGGAATCCGCGAGTTGAGTGCCAAAACACATATCAAGTGAATCAATATGATACCCCATTGTCACCACGGGTATTCATAGAAAGGCATACATCAAGTGTTCTCAAATCCATAAAAGTATTCAATCCGATAATACGAAATCTCAAAGGAAAAACTCAATTCATCACAAGATAGAGAGGGGAAAACACCATATGATCCGACTATATTAACAAAGCCCGTAATACATCAAGATCGTGACATATCAAGAACATGAGAGAGAGAGAGAGAGATTAAACACATAGCTACTGATACAAACCCTCAGCTCCGAGGGTGGACTACTCCCTCCTCATCATGGAGACCATAGGGATGATGAAGGTGGCCTTCGGTGATGATTTCCCCCTCCGGCAGGGTGCCAGAACGGGGTCTAGATTGGTTTATCGTGGCTACAGAGGCTTGCGGCGGCGAAACTTCTGATCTAGGGTTATTTCTAATGGTTTCTCTATTTATAGGATTTTTCAGCGTTGGAATCACGCGAAGATGGGCCTCGAGTTGAGCACAACCCACCGGGGCAAGCCAGGCCCCTCTGGCGCGCCCTGGTGGGTTGTGCCCTCCTCGTGGCTCTTCTGGCCCTCCCACGAAGCTTCGGGGGTCTCTTTTGTTCTAAAAAAATCATCAAAATGTTTCAGCGCATTCTGAGAACTTTTATTTCTACACAAAAAACAACACCATGGTAGTTCTGCTGAAAACAGCGTCAGTCCGGGTTAGTTCCATCCAAATCATACCAAAACCATATAAAATTGTTGTAAACATGGCATGAATACTTCATAAATTATAGATACATTGGAGACGTATCAGCATCCCCAAGCTTAATTCCTACTCGTCCTCGAGTAGGTAAATGATAAAAGAAATAATTTATGAAGTGTGAATGCTAGCAAAGTGCATAAGTTTGATCAATGATAATTTCAATCACTTTTCCTAGCATCATAACATTAATTCTTTCTCATAAAACTTCTCATGTTAAATTAGCAACCAATTCACATGTTAAGGTTCAAACAATGAATTCTCTTGAAACTCAACAACCTATATTCTTAGTCACCAAATAATTGCAATTCAACTTATTCAACAGAGTCTAAGTAAGAGCTCCACATACTCAATCATCATATAGTCTTCTATGATTGCTAGTACTCAAAGCATATTTTTAGAACAAATTGCATCCATCGAACATAGAGAAAGATAGGGGCTTAATGTTTTGCCTCCCAACTCATTTATCATAGATATAATTGTCAACAATAATAAATCATGATCAAATATATTTGACTAGCCATATGTGCCTAGATCTTTCCCCACCACATGATGCTTGCCAACTAGAGAATAATTGAGGTTGAAATGAGAATGCATTCTATTGACTCTTGCATAAAAGTAAATACTGAAAAGTAAAAGATAGGCCCTTCGCAGAGGGAAGCAGAGGTTGTCATGCGCTTTTTATTTGGATGCCCAATCTCTTAATGCAAAGGAACGTCATGTTATATTGCCCCTTATGATAGCAACCTTTATTATGCAGTTCGTCATTTTTATTACTTTGCCATCACAAGTTCGTACAACGCTCAATTTTCCCTTACAATAAAAGATCAAACATATTTAGGAGCAATTTTTATTGATTTATGCACCGATGACAACTTACTTGAAGGATCTTATTCAATCCATAGGTAGGTATGGTGGACACTCATGGCAAGAAACTGGGTTTAAGGGTTTTTGGATGCAGAAGTAGTATCTCTATTTAGTATGAATTTTTGGCTAGCAAAAGATCCTAGGCAAACACCACATGTTAGAGGATCCATAACAATATAACTTCTATGCAAATATACACAACCATAACTCATTACTGTTGGGAAACGTTGCATGGAAAACTTTTCTATGCACATGCAAGATCTATCCATGGAGATGCATAGCAACGAGGGGGAAGAGTGTGTCTATATACCCTCGTAGACCGTAAGCGCAAGCGTTTGGTAACACGGTTGATGTAGTCGAACTTCTTCGCGCTCCAACCGATCAAGTACCGAACGTACGACACCTCCGCGTTCAACACACGTTCAACTCGATTATGTCCTTCGCCTTCTTGATCCAGCAAGACGGCGAGGTAGTCGATGAGTTCCGGCAGCACGATATCGTGTTGACGGTGACGGTGAAGTGAATCTCCGCAGGGCTTCGCCTAAGCACTACGAAAATATGACCGAGGGTGTAAACGGTGGAGGGGGGCGCCGCACACGGCTAAGCAATTGTCGTGGTTGTGCTAGGCGCCCTCATCCCACATATATGTAGGTGGGGGAGAGGGGAGAGGCTAAGGGGCACCCCAAGTAGGGCCGAATCCTACTTGGGGACTTCCCCAAGCCGCGCCCCCCTTCCATATATGAGTGCAGGAGGAAGGTAAGAGGAGGAGGCGCCCCCCCTTTCCTTTCTCTCACGAGGAGGGAAAGGAGGAGGGGCCACCCCTCCCCTTTCCTTCCCCTAGGGCCGGCCAGCCATGTAGAGGGGCGCACCAGCCCCCTAGTGGGCTGGTCTGTCCCCTCCTATGGCCCATTAAGCCCATACACTTACCGGGGGGTGTCCGGAACCCTTTCCGGTGACACGATGACTACCCGGTGCACTCCGAAACTCTTCCGGTATCCGAATACCATCGTCCTATATATCAATCTTTACCTCTCGACCATTTCGAGACTACTCGTCATGTCCGTGATCTCATCCTGGACTCCGAACAACATTCGGTCACCAAATCATATAACTCATATAACACTATATCGTCAACGAACGTTAAGCATGTGGACCCTACGGGTTCAAGAACTATGTAGACATGACCGAGACACCTCTCCGGTCAATAACCAATAGCGGAACCTGGATGCCCATATTGGCTCCTACATATTCTACGAAGATCTTTATTGGTTGAACCTTATGACAACATACGTAATTCCCTTTGTCCATCGGTATGTTACTTGCCCGAGATTCGATCGTCGGTATCTTCATACCTAGTTCAATCTCATTACCGGGAAGTCTCTTTACTCATTCCGTAATACATTAACTCGTAACTAACTACTTAGACATTTGCTTGCAAGCTTATGATGTGTATTACCGAGAGGGCCCAGAGATACCTCTCCGATACTTGGAGTGACAAATCCTAATCTTGATTTATGCCAACTCAACAAACACCTTCGGAGATACCTGTAGAGCATCTTTATGATCACCCAGTTACGTTGTGATGTTTGATAGCACACAAGGTATCCCTCCGGTATCTGGGAGTTGAATAATCTCATAGTCGAAGGAATATGTATTTGACATGAAGAAAGAAATAGCAATAAACTGAATGATCAATATGCTAAGCTAACGGATGGGTCTTGTCCATCACATCATTCTCCTAATGATGTGATCCCGTTATCAAATGACAACACATGTCTATGGTTAGGAAACCTTAACCACCTTTAATCAACGAGCTAGTCTTGTAGAGGCTTACTAGGGACACGGTATTTGTTTATGTATTCACACATGTATTTAAGTTTCCGATCAATACAATTCTAGCATGAATAATAAACCTTTATCATGAATAAGGAAATATAAAATAAAAACTTTATTATTGCCTCTAGGGCATATTTCCTTCAGTCTCCCACTTGCACTAGAGTCAATAATCTAGTCCACATCGCCATATGATTAACACCCATAGTTCACATCGCTTTGTGACCAACACCCAAAGAGTTTACTAGAGTCAATAATCTAGTTCACATCGCCATGTGATTAACACCCATAGTTCACAGCACTATGTGACCAACACCCAAAGAGTTTACTAAAGTCAATAATCTAGTTCACATCGCCATGTGATTAACACCCAAAGAGTACTAAAGTGTGATCATGTTTTGCTTGTGAGAGAAGTTTAGTCAACGGGTCTGCCATATTCAGATCCGTATGTATTTTGCAAATTTCTATGTCTACAATGCTCTACATGGAGCTACTCTAGCTAATTGCTCCCACTTTCAATATGTATCCAGATGGAGACTTAGAGTCATCTAGATTGGTGTCAAAGCTTGCATCGACGTAACCCTTTACGACGAACTCTTTATCACCTCCATAACCGAGAAATATTTCCTTAGTCCTCTTAGGTAACTAAGGATAATTTTGACTGCTATCCAGTAATCTACACCTGGATCACTATTGTAATCCCCTTGCCAAACTCATGGCAAGGCACACAAAAGGTCTGGTACACAGCATGACATACTTTATAGAACCTATGACTGAGGCATAGGGAATGACTTTCATTCTCTCTCTATCTTCTGCCGTGGTCGGGCTTTGAGTCTTTACTCAACTTCACACCTTACAATACAGGCTAGAACTCCTTCGACTAATCCATTTTGAACTCCTTCAAAATCTTGTCAAGGTATGTACTCATTGAAAATCTTATCGTCTTGATCTATCTCTATAGATCTTGATGCCTAATATGTAAGCAGCTTCACCGAGGTCTTTTATTGAAAAATTCTTATTCAAGTATCCTTTTATGCTATCCAGAAATTCTATATCATTTCCAATCAACAATATGTCATCCACATATAATATCAGAAATGTTACAGAGCTCCCACTCACTTTCTTGTAAATACAGGCTTCACCGTAAGTCTGTATAAAACCATATGCTTTGATCACCTCATCAAAGCGTATATTCCAACTCCAAGATGCTTGCACCAGTCCATAGATGGATCGCTGGAGCTTGCACACTTTGTTAGCACCTTTAGGATCGACAAAACCTTCTGTTGCATCATATACAACTCTTCTTTAAGAAATCCATTAAGGAATGCAGTTTTGACGTCCATTTGCCAGATTTCATAATCATAAAATGAGGCAATTGCTAACATGATTCGGACAGACTTAAGCATCGCTACGGGTGAGAAAGTCTCATCGTATTCAACTCCTTGAACTTGTCGAAAACCTTTAGCGACAAGTCGAGCTTTGTAGACAGTAACATTACTATCAGCATCAGTCTTCTTCTTGAAGATCCATTTATTTTCTATGGCTTGCCGATCATCGGGCAAGTCCACCAAAGTCCATACTTTGTTCTCATACATGGATCCTATCTCAGATTTCATGGCCTCAAGCCATCTATCGGAATCTGGGCTCATCATAGCTTCTTCATAGTTCGTAGGTTCGCCTTGGACTAATAACATGACTTCCAGGACAGGTTTACCGTACCACTCTGGTGCGGATCGTGCTCTGGTCGACCTATGAGGTTCAGTAGTAACTTGATCTGAAGTTTCATGATCATCATCATTTGCTTCCTCTCTAGTTGGTGTAGGCATCACTGGAACAATTTTCTGTGATGTGCTACTCTCCAATTCGAGAGAAGATACAATTACCTCATCAAGTTCTACTTTCCTCCCACTCACTTCTTCCGAGAGAAACTCCTTCTCTAGGAAGGATCCATTCTTGGCAATAAAGATCTTGCCTTCGGATCTGTGGTAGAAGGTGTACCCAATTGTTTCTTTAGGGTATCCTATTAAGACGCACTTCTCCGATTTGGGTTCGAGCTTATCTGGCTGAAGCCTTTTGACATAAGTGTCGCAACCCCAAATTTTAAGAAACGACAGCTTAGGTTTCTTGCCAAACCACAATTCATACGGTGTCGTCTCAACGGATTTAGACAGTGCCCTATTTAACGTGAATGTGGCTGTCTCTAATGCATAACCCCAAAACGATAGTGGTAAATCAGTAAGAGACATCATAGAACGCACCATATCCAATAAAGTACGGTTACGGCGTTCGGACACACCATTACGCTGTGGTGTTCCAGGTGGCGTGAGTTGTGAAACAATTCCACATTGTTTTAAATGAAGGCCAAACTCGTAACTCAAATATTCACCTCCACGATTAGATCGTAGAAACTTTATTTTCTTGTTACGATGATTTTCAACTTCACTCTGAAATTCTTTAAACTTTTCAAATGTTTCAGATTTGTGTTTCATTAAGTAGATATACCCATATCTACTCAAATCATCTGTAAAGGTTAGAAAATAACGATACCCGCCGCGTGCCTCAACACTCATCGGACCGCATACATCGGTATGTATTATTTCCAATAAGTCATTAGCTCGCTCCATTGTTCCGGAGAACGGAGTTTTAGTCATCTTGCCCATGAGGCATGGTTCACAAGTATCAAACGATTCATAATCAAGTGATTCCAAAAGTCCATCCGCATTGAGTTTCTTCATGCGCTTTACACCAATATGACCTAAACGGCAGTGCCACAAGTATGTTGCACTATCATTATCAACTTTGCATCTTTTGGCATCAATATTATGAATATATGTATCACTACGATCGAGATTCAATAAACCATTCACATTGGGTGTATGACCATAGAAGGTTTTATTCATGTAAACAGAACAACAATTATTCTCTGACTTAAATGAATAATCGTATTGCAATAAACACGATCTAATCTTGTTCATGCTCAACGCAAACACCAAATATCATTTATTCAGGCTCAACACTAATCCCGAAGGTAGAGGGAGTGTGCGATGGTGATCATATCAATCTTGGAAACACTTCCAACCCACATCGTCACCTCGCCCTTAACTAGTCTCTGCTTATTCTGCAACTCCTATTTCGAGTTATTGATCTTGGCAACTGAACCGGTATCAAATACCCAGGGGCTACTATGAGCACCAGTAAGGTACACATCAATAACATGTATATCAAATATACCTTTGTTTACTTTGCCATCCTTCTTATCCACCAAGTATTTGGGGCAGTTCCGCTTCCAGTGATCATTTCCCTTGCAGTAGAAGCACTCAGTTTCAGGATTGGCTCCAGCTTTGGGCTTCTTCACGGGAGCGGCAACTTGCTTGCCATTCTTCTTGAAGTTACCTTTCTTTCCCTTGCCCTTTTTCTTGAAACTAGTGGTCTTGTTAACCATCAACACTTGATGCTCCTTCTTGATTTCTACCTCCACTGATTTCACAACCGCGAAGAGCTCGGGAATCGTTTTCGTCATCCCTTGCATATTATAGTTCATCACGAAGCTCTAGTAGCTTGGTGATAGTGACTGGAGAATTTTGTCAATCTTATCTGGAAGATTAACTCCCACTTGATTCAAGCGATTGTAGTACCCAGACATTCTGAGCACATGCTCACTGGCTGAGCTATTCTCCTCCATCTTGTAGGCAAAGTACTTGTCAGAGGTCTCATACCTCTCAACACGGGCATGAGCCTGAAATACCAATTTCAGCTCTTGGAACATCTCATATGTTCCATGGCGTTCAAAACGTCTTTGGAGCCCTGATTCTAAGCCGTAAAGCATGGTGCACTAAACTATCAAGTAGTCATCATATCGAGCTTGTCAAACGTTCATAACGTCTGCATCAGCTCCTGCAACAGGTCTGTTACCTAGCGGTGCATCAAGGCAATAATTCTTCTGTGCAGCAATGAGGATAATCCTCAGATCACGGACCCAGTCCGCATTATTGCTACCATCATCTTTCAACTTAGTTTTCTCTAGGAACATATCAAACATTTAGGGGAGCTATATTGCGAGCTATTGATCTACAACATAGATATGCAAAACTATTAAGACTAAGTTCATGATAAATTAAGTTCAATTAATCAAATTACTAATGAACTCCCACTTAGATAAACATCCCTCAAGATATCTAAGTGATACATGATCCAAATCAACTAACCCATGTCCGATCATCACGTGAGATGGGGTAGTCATCAATGGTGAACATCTCTATGTTGATTATATCTACTATATGACTCACGTTCGACCTTTCGGTCTCCAGTGTTCCGAGACCATGTCTGTACATGCTAGGCTTGTCAAGTTTAACCCAAGTATTCTGCATGTGCAAAACTGTCTTACACCCATTGTATGCGAACGTAGAGTCTATCACACCCGATCATCACGAGTTGCTTCGAAACGACAAACTTTGGCAACGCTGCATACTCGGGGAGAACACTTTTATCTTGAAATTTAGTGAAGGGATCATCTTATGATGCTACCGTCGTTCTAAGCAAAATAAGATGCATAAAGGATAAACATCATATGCAATCAAAATATGTGACATGATATGGCCATCATCATCTTGTGCTTTTGATCTCCATCTCCAAAGCATCATCATGATCTCCATCGTCACCGGCTCAACACCTTGATCTCCATCATTGCGTCGGGGTCGTCTCGCCAACTATTGCTAACGCATAGCGATAAAGTAAAGCAATTACATGGCACTTGCACTTCATACAATAAAGAGACAACCCTAAGGCTCCCGTCGGTTGTCGATATTACAAAACATGATCATCTCATACATCAACATATGTCACATCATATCTTGACCATATCACATCACAACATGCCCTGCAAAAACAAGTTAGACGTCCTCTACTTTGTTGTTGCAAGTTTTACGTGGCTGCTACGGGCTTCTAGCAAGAACCGTTCTTACCTACGCAAAAACCACAACGGTGATTCATCAAGTTTGTTGTTTTAACCTTCTTCAAGGACCGGCCGTAGTCAAATTCGATTCAACTAAAGTAGGAGAAACAGACACCTGCCAGCCACCTTTTATGCAAAACTAGTTGCATGTCAGTCGGTGGAACCAGTCTCATGTGCTTGGACATGTAAGGTTGGTCCGGGCCGCTTCATCCCACAATACCGCTGAATCAAAATAAGACGTTGGTGGTAAGTAGTATGACTATCACCGCCCACAACTCTTTGTGTTCTACTCGTGCATATCATCTACACATAGACCTGGCTCGGATGCCACTGTTGGGAAACGTTGCATGGAAAACAAAACAAAAATCTACGCACAATCAAGATCTATCCATGGAGATGCATAGCAACAAGGGGGAAGAGTGTGTCTACATACCCTTGTAGATCGTAAGCGGAAGTGTTTGTTAACGCGGTTGATGTAGTCGAACTTCTTCACGCTCCAACCTATCAAATACCGAACTTACGACACCTCCGCATTCAGCACACGTTCAGCTCGGTGATGTCCTCTGCCTTCTTGATCCAGCAAGACGGTGAGGTAGTGGATGAGTTCCGGCAGCACGATGGCGTGGTGACAGTGATGGTGAAGTGATCTCCGCAGGGCTTCGCCTAAGCACTACGAAAATATGACCAAGGGTGTAAACGGTGGAGGGGGCGCCGCACACGGCTAAGCAATTGTCGTGGTTGTGCTAGGTGCCCCCCTCCCACATATATATAGGTGGGGGAGAGGGGAGAGGCCAAGGGGCACCCCAAGTAGGGCCGAATCCTACTTGGGGACTTCCCCAAGCCATGCCCCCTTCCATATATGAGTGCGGGAGGAAGGTAAGAGGAGGAGGCGCCACCCCCCCTTTCCTTTCTCTCACGAGGAGGGAAAGGCGGGAGGGGCCACCCCTCCCCTTTCCTTCCCCTAGGGCCGGCCAGGCATGTAGAGGGGCGCACCAGCACCCTAGTGGGCTGGTCTGTCCCCTCCAATGGCCCATTAAGCCCAAACACTTACCGGGGCTGTCCGGAACCCCTTCCGGTGACCCGATGACTACCCGGTGCACTCCGAAACTCTTCCGGTGTCCGAATACCATCGTCCTATATATCAATCTTTACTTCTCAACCATTTCGAGACTCCTCGTCATGTCCGTGATCTCATCCGAGACTCCGAACAACATTCGGTCACCAAATCATATAACTCATATAACACTATATCGTCAACGAACGTTAAGCGTGCGGACCCTACGGGTTCGAGAATTATGTAGACATGACCGAGACACCTCTCCGGTCAATAACCAATAGCGGAACCTGGATGCCCATATTGGCTCCTACATATTGTTCATAATTGTTCTCACACAATGCCTACTGTACTCTACAATTTCCACAATTTATATTGAGCAATATAAGCCATAGAAACTAGATAACAAGCAAACTATGCATTGAAAACAGAATCTGTCAAAAACAGAATAGTCTGTAGTAATCTGAACTTTGACCATAATTATGTAACTCCAAAAATTCTGAAAAATTAGGACAACGTAGAAAATTTGTATACCCATCAACTGTAAAAAATTCAGAATTTTTCCATGTTCCAGTAAAATATAGGAATTTCTGTACTGGACACAAAAGTTTCTGTTTTTGCACAGAATCAAGTCAACTATCATCCACACTATCCCAAAAGCTTTACTTGGCACTTTATTGAAACAAAAGCTATAAAACATGATTACTACAGTAGCCTAATCATGTGAACACACAAAAACAGTATGGTTAAATGTTGGGTTGTCTCCCAACAAGTGCTTTTCTGTAATGCGTTTTAGCTAGGCATGATGATTTCAATGATGCTCAAATAAAAGATAAGAATTGAAACATAAAGAGAGCATCATGAAGCATATAACTAGCACATTTAAGCCTAACCCACTTCCTATGCATAGGAATTTTGTGAGCAAACAACTTATGGGAACAAGAATCAACTAGCATAGGAAGGCAAAACAAGCAAAACTTCAAGATTTTCAACACATAGAGAGGAAACTTGATATTATTGCAATATGTAAAAGCATATGTTCCCCTCTCATGATAATTTTCAGTAGCATCATGAATGAATTCAACAATATAGCTATCACATAAAGCATTCTTTTCATGATCCACATGCATAATTTTTTTATTACTCTCCACATAAACAAAATTATTCTCATGAATAGTGGTGGGAGCAAACTCAACAAAATAACTATCATGTGATTGAAAATTAAAATCATGATGACAAGTTTCATGGTTATCATTATTCAATATAGCATACATGTCATCACCATAATCATCATAGATAGCAACTATGTTATCATAGTCAATTGAAACCTCTTCCAAAATAGTAGATTCATCACTAAATAAAGTCATGACCTCTCCAAATCCACTTTTATCATTATAATAAGATTCAACACCCTCCAAAATAGTGGGATCATCATTACCTAGAGTTGAAACTCTTCCAAACCCACTTTCATCAATATAATCATCGTAAATAGGAGGCATGCTATCGTAATAAATTTTCTCATCAAAACTTGGGGGACTAAAAATATCAACTTCATCAAACATAGCATCCCCAAGCTTATGGCTTTGCATATCATTAGCATCATGGATATTCAAAGAATTCATACTAGCAACATTGCAATCATGCTCATCATTCAAAGATTTTATGTCAATCATTTTATTGAATTCTTCTTCTATCAATTGAGCACAATTTTCATTTCCATCATTTTCAAGAAAGACATGATAAAGACGAATAATATGAGGCCACCTCAATTCCATTTTTTTTGTAGTTTTCTTTTACGAAACAAAGTAGTGATAAAACAAGAAACTAAAAGATTCAATTGCAAGATCTAAAGATATACCTTCAAGCACTCACCTCCCTGGCAACGGCGCCAGAAAAGAGCTTGATGTCTACTACACAACTTGTTCTTGTAGACCCGTGTTGGGCCTCCAAGCGCAGAGTTTTGTAGGACAATAGCAAATTTCCCTTAAGTGGATGGTCTAAGGTTTATCAATCCGTGGGAGGCGTAGGATGAAGATGGTCTCTCTCAAACAACCCTGCAACCAAATAATAAAAAGTCTCTTGTGTCCCCAACACACCAAATACAATGGTAATTTGTATAGGTGCACTAGTTCGGTGAAGAGATGGTGATACATGCGTAGTAATGATAGTAGATATTGATTTTTTGTAATAATAACAATAAAAAACAACAAGGTAGCAATTGATAAAATGGAGCACAAACGGTATTGCAATGCTTGAAAATGAGGCATAGGGTCCGTACTTTCGCTAGTGCAATCTCTCAACAATGTTAATATAATTGGATCATATAACCATCCCTCAACGTGCGATGAAGAATCACTCCAAAGTTCTTATCTAGCGGAGAACATAAGAAGAAATTGTTTGTAGGGTACGAAACCACCTCAAAGCTATTCTTTCCGATCAATCTATCCTAGAGTTCGTACTAAAATAACACCAAGCTCTTCTTTCCGATCGATCTATCCAAGAGTTCGTACTAAAATAACACCATATGATACACATCAACCAACTCTAATGTGACCTAGATACTCCAATGACACCGCGAGTATCCATGAGTTGATTATACGATATGCATCAAACAATTTCAGATTCATAATACTCAATCCAACACAAAGAACCTCAAAGAGTGCCCCAAGATTTCTATCAGAGAAACAAAGATGAGAATGTGCATCAACCCCTATGCATAGATTACCCATGTCACCTCGGGAATCCGCGAGTTGAGTGCCAAAACACATATCAAGTGAATCAATATGATACCCCATTGTCACCACGGGTATTCATAGCAAGACATACATCAAGTGTTCTCAAATCCATAAAAGTATTCAATCCGATAAAACGAAATCTCAAAGGGAAAACTCAATTCATCACAATATAGAGAGGGGAAAACACCATATGATCCGACTATATTAACAAAGCCCGTAATACATCAAGATCGTGACATATCAAGAACACGAGAGAGAGAGAGAGAGAGATTAAACACATAGCTACTGGTACAAACCCTCAGCCCCGAGGGTGGACTACTCCCTCCTCATCATGGATACCATAGGGATGATGAAGATGGCCTCCGGTGATGATTTCCCCCTCCGGCAGGGTGCCGGAACGGGGTCTAGATTGGTTTTTCGTGGCTACAGAGGCTTGCGGCGGCGAAACTTCTGATCTAGGGTTATTTCTGATGGTTTCTCTATTTATAGGATTTTTCAGCGTTGGAATCACGCGAAGATGGTCCTCGGGGTAGGGATGTAAATGGTACAGATAATTTCCGTTCCGAATCCGCATCTGCATCCGTTTTTAAGGATATGGTATGCACTTTCACAAATCCGACGGATACGGATGCGGATACGGATTTTGGTCAACCGGATATCCTACGAATATGGTATCGATAATATCCGACGGATGTGGATTATCCGGTGTTATCAAATAGGATTATCTGATAAATTTGGCCCAATCGACAAGCCCAAATACCCAATTAGACCACTGATTAGAATCACCATATATAAATATCATATAACCCTAACCCTAATAGCACCCTCGTATGACTGTACACATCACATGTACATACAAGCGTAGCCAATAGACTTGAGAACACACACTGTACAAGCTAACATAGCTAATATTTAAAAAGATTCTATTATGGACTAGAGAACACTATGCACCTATCGATGTCTAATGTCTTGCTTGTTGGAACGTGTAAGCTATTAACTTCATTGATCAGTAAAAATTGATTGGTTACTTATATATTGTTCTTCTTTGCATAGATCATGATAGATATTATGGAAAAGATGTACATAGATTTTTTATCTGTTTTCGTTCCGAGTCCGCTCCGCTTCCGCTCCGAATCCGTAGTCCGATATAATCCGTATTCGAATCTGCATCCGGTCATTATCTGTTCCGCTCTGAATCAGACAAAAAAATGTGGTAAAGGATATGTGGTGTCTACTACACAACTTGTTCTTGTAGACTCGTGTTGGGCCTCCAAGTGCAGAGTTTTGTAGGACAGTAGCAATTTTCCCTCAAGTGGATGACCTAAGGTTTATCAATCCATGGGAGGCGTAGGATGAAGATGGTCTCTCTCAAACAACCCTGCAACAAAATAACAAAAAGTCTCTTGTGTCCCCAACACACCAAATACAATGGTAATTTGTATAGGTGCACTAGTTCGGCGAAGAGACGGTAATAAAAGCGTAGTAATGATAGTAGATATTGATTTTTGTAATAGGAACAATAAAAAACAGCAAGGTAGCAATCGATAAAACGGAGCACAAACGGTATTGCAATGCTTGAAAATGAGGCCTAGGGTCCGTACTTTCGCTAGTGCAATCTCTCAACAATGCTAATCTAATTGGATCATAAAACCATCCCTCGAAGTGCGATGAAGAATCACTCCAAAGTTCCTATCTAGCGGAGAACATAAGAAGAAATTGTTTGTAGGGTACGAAACCACCTTAAAGTTATTCTTTCCGTTCGATCTATTGAAGAGTTCGTACTAAAATAACGCAAAGTTATTCTTTCCGTTCGATCTATCCAAGAGTTCGTACTAAAATAACACCATATGATACACATCAACCAACTCTAATGTCACCTAGATACTCCAATGTCACCACAAGTATCCATGAGTTAATTATATGATACGCATCAAACAATTTCAGATTCATAATACTCCATCCAACACAAAGAACCTCAAAGAGTGCCCCAAGATTTCTACCGGAGAAACAAGGACGAAAACGTGCATCAACCCCTATGCATAGATTACCCCAATGTCACCTCGGGAATCCGCGAGTTGAGTGCCAAGACATAGATCAAGTGCTCTCAAATCCAATAAAGTATTCAATCTGATAAAACGAAATTTCAAAGGGAAAACTCAATTCATCACAACAAGATAGAGAGGGGAAAACAACATATGATCCAACTATATTAACAAAGCCCGCGATACATCAAGATCGTGCCATCTCAAGAACACGAGAGAGAGAGAGAGAGATTAAACACATAGCTACTGGTACAAACCCTCAGCCCCGAGGGTGGACTACTCCCTCCTCATCATGGTGGCCGCCGAGATGATGAAGATGGCCATCGGTGATGATTTCCCCTCCAGCAGGGAGCCGGAACGGGGTCTAGATTGGTTTTTCATGGCTACAGAGGCTTGCGGCGGCGGAACTTCTGATTTAGGGTTACCCCGAGGGTTTTTGGAATATTTGACAATTTATAGGGCGAAGAGGCGGTGCGGGAGGCCACCGAGGTGGGCACAACCCACCTGGGCGCGCATGGGCCCCCAGGCATGCCCTGGTGGGTTGTGCTCCCCTCGGAGCTCCCCTCTGGTACTTCTTTGGTCCACCGGGTGTCTTCTGGTCCAGAAAAAATCTCCAAAAAGTTTTGCTACGTTTGGACTCTGTTTGGTATTGATTTTCTGCGATGTAAAAAACAAGCAAAAAACAGCAACTGGCACTGGGCACTATGTCAATAGGTTAGTCCCAAAAAATGATATAAAGTTGCTATAAAATGATTGTAAAACATCTAAGAATGATAATATAACCGCATGAATACTTCATAAATTATAGATACGTTGGAGACGTATCAGCATCCCCAAGCTTAATTCCTACTCGTCCTCGAGTAGGTAAATGATAAAAGAAATAATTTATGAAGTGTGAATGCTAGCATAATGCATAAGTTTGATCAATGATAATTTCAATCACTTTTTCTAGCATCATAACAGCAACTCTTTCTCATAAAACTTATCATGATAAATTAGCAATTAAAAACGGAATTTTTGTTGTGGAAAGCTACCTATCATATTCATCCTATACTCTTTCTTTTGTAGCATAGACATTTGGACTTGAATGATTCAAAGCGATAGTCTATAATTTGACATGAAGACATCAATACTCAAGCATATCAACAAGCAACTATGTCTTTCAAAGTATCAACACTAAAGAAAGTTATCCCTAGCCCATCATGCTCAATCATTGATCCATGCGCAAAACACACTCGCATATTAGCTACATCCAATGCTCAAGTACGATCATAGTGCCCCTTAGTTGGTGCTTTATAACAGAAGATGGAGACTCAAATAAAAATTAAAATTACATAAAGTAAATCGATAGGCCCTTCGCAGAGGGAAGTAGGGATTTGTAGGGGTGCCAGAGCTCAAAGCTTAAATTGAGAGATAAAAATTTTGAGAGGCATACTTTTCCCGTCAACGAAAACGACCGAGTAATTCCCAATACTTTCCATGCTAGATATATCATAGGCGGTTCCCAAACAGAAAATAAAGTTTATTCCTTTTTCCACCATACTTTCACGATCCATGGCTAGCCGTATCCACGGGTGCCCTCCATACCAACACTTTCCAAGGAATTTATTATTTGACAACATAAAGTAAATTCATTTTTCATTTCGGGACTGGGCATCCCTAATACATTTGCCGTACTCTCGTGCAATGACAAGTGAATAAACACTCATCTTGAGAATAACACATCTAGCATGGAAAATATTGGCCACCCCCTGCCGCTTCATGAGCGGTACGAGCACACAAAAAGGAAATTATTTTGAAAATTTAGAGATGGCACATACAAATTTTCTTAGAACGGCATGGAAATACCGCATATAGGTAGGTATGGTGGACTCATTTGGCACAACTTTGGGTTTAAGAATTCAGATGCACAAGTGGTATTCCCACTTAGTACAAATGGAGGCTAGCAAATAGATTGAGAAGCAACCAACCAAGAAACGAAAATTCACATAAACGAGCATTGAGCATAACTAACACCGAATAATGCTCCACAAGTAGGATGTAATTTCATTGCATAACTATTGACTTTCGTGCTTGCATAGGTAATCACAAACCTTAACACCAATATTCTTACTGAAGCATAATTACTCACCAACATGACTCACATATCACTATCATCATATCTCAAAACTATTACAAGGAATCAAGTTTATTTTGTCCAATGATCTTCATGAAAGTTTTTTTTAAATCCCTCTTGAATATCTATCACTTTGGGACTAGTTTCATATATTGCAATTACTTTTGACAAGCTCAAACAAATTTAAGTGAAGAACATGAGCATAACAATTTTCGTCTCTCAAAATAATATAAGTGAAGCATGCGAGAATTTCTTCAAAAATAATAAAGCACACCGTGCTCAAAAAGATATAAGTGAAGCACTAGAGCAAATGACAAACTACTACAAAAAGATATAAGTGAAGATCAAGCGAGTCGTTAAGTAAATAGGTAGCTATTTGAGGACTCTCTCTTATTTAAAAACTTTCAGATCTAAGTATTTTATTAAAACACCAAGCAAAATGAAAATAAAATTACATTCCAAGGATAGCACAACTCATGTGAAGAAGCAAAAACTTAGGCTCAACCGATGCTAACCGATAATTCTTGATGAAGAAAGGTGGGATGCCCACCGGGGCATCCCCAAGCTTAGATGCTTGAGACTTCTTGAAATATTATCTTGGGATGCCTTGGGCATCCCCAAGCTTGAGCTTTTGTGTCTCCTTAATTCCTTTTATATCACGGTTTCCCTAAATCTTAAAAACTTCATCCACACAAAACTCAACAAAACTCGTGAGATAAGTTAGTATAAATCAATGCAATAACCTTATCATTCTCTACTGTAGCAAATCACTAAAATTATTATTTAACATTGCATACTAAATGCCTCTGCATATTTAACACTCCTATAGTCAAATAGAATCATTAAACAAGCAAACATATGCAAACAATGCAAACATAACAGCAATCTGTCTAAACAGGACAGTCTGTAAAGAGTGCAGTTGTACTCATACTTACCTAACTCCAAAAATTCTTAAAATATACCATACTGTATAAAACTTATCATATCTTATTGTGCAAAAAATTTCAACATTTTATCACATTCTGAATTTTCTGGAGAATTTTTGTAACAGCGATAAACTTTCTGTTTTGAAACAGCAACTCATATACTTGCAAAATAAGCATGGCAAAGGCTATACTTGAAATTTTTATTGAAGTAAAAGATGAAAAGCATTACTCTAAATAACAGCAAGAAAATACAAATAAAATAAAATGACGCTCCAAGCAAAACACATATCATGTGACGAATAAAATTATAGCTCCAAGTGAGGTTACCGATAATGTCGGAGACGAAAGAGGGGATGCCTTCCGGGGCATCCCCAAGCTTAGTTGCTTGGATCTTCCTTGAATATTACCTTGGGGTGCCTTGGGCATCCCCAAGCTTAGGTTCTTGTCACTCATTGTTCTCCTCATATCGATATCTCACCCAAAACTTGAAAACTTCAATCACACAAAACTAAACAGAACTTCGTGAGATGGATTAGTATGATAAAACAAATCATTCACTTGGGTACTGTCAAAGACAAGATTCATAATTGTTATCACACAATGCCTACTCTACTCTACAATTTCCACAATCTATATTAAGCAATATAAGCCATAGAAACCATAAAACAAGCAAACTATGCATTGCAAACAGAATCTGTCAAAAACAGAACAGTACGTAAAGATCTAAATTAAGGTCATAATTATGTAACTCGAAAATTTCTGAAAATTTAGGAAAACTTAGGAAATTTGTAGATAAATAAACTGTAAAAATTTCAGAAATTTCTAGGATCCAGTGAATTTAAACAATTCTGTTACTGGGCGCAAAAATTTCTGTTTTTGCACAGAATCAAGTCAACTATCATCCACACCATCCCAAAGGCTTTACTTGGCACTTTATTGAAATAAAAGTTATAAAACATGGTTACTAAAGTAGCCTAATCATGTGAACAAACAAAAACAGTAGGTACAAGTGTTGGGTTGTCTCCCAACAAGCGCTTTTCTTTAATGCCTTTTAGCTAGGCATGATGATTTCAATGATGCTCGCATAAAAGATAAGAATTGAAACATAACAAGAGCATCATGAATCATAAGTTCCTCTCTCATAATAATTTTCAGTAGCATCATGAATAGATTCATCAATATAACCATCACATAAAACATTCTTTTCATGATCCAAAAGCATAGAAAATTTATTACTCTCCATATAAGCAATTTTATTCTCATTCACAATAGTGGGAGTATCATATGAAACTCGAATACTAAAAATTGCTTCCACATTAAAAGAGTAATGTTCAGTAAAAGGATATTCAAAATTATGACAATAATTATCACTACTTTTGATAACATAAGTATCATCACAATAATCATCATAAGTAGCAACTTTGTTCTCATCATAGATAGGAGGCATGCAATCATCATAGCAAATTTGATCATTCAAAGTAGGGGGACTAAAAAGATCATCTTCATTGAGCATATCATCCCCAAGCTTGGGAAAAACATTAATTGCAGCAAATAAATTCTCAAACATGTCATTCTCATCAAACATAGCATCCCCAAGCTTGTGGCTTGGCATATCATAAGCATAATCACTCTCATCATTAATAGTATGAATAGCACCAATGGTATTGCAATTGCTATCATCATAATTTCCCAAGTTGGTGCCCAAAAGATTTCCAAGATTATAAGAAGTATCATTATCTTCCCAATCATAATTATCACAACAAGCAATAGGCATAACAAAATCATCATCAATAGTGCTCTCGGACATTGTGCCATAAGACAAAGAAGCAATATCATCATCAAGTGCATCATCTTCCACAATTATTTTTGATTCATTTTCATGAGGCACAACAATAATAGGAGCAACATTATTTGGGAGAGATATCTTTTTACCTCTATTCTTTCTTCTTTTCTTCTTCTTCACCACATCATGTGTGGGTTTAATTAATTTTTTCAAGCTTCTTATTGATGAGATTGGTTGAATAGGGAGCTCCTCCTCGTCACCTATTTCATCATGAGAGACAATAGGATGGAAAGTGGAAATCTTTACCCTTTCATTAGTATTCCTTTTATATTGTATTGGTTTCCCCATCTTTCTATAGTTGGCAATATAAGCATTCTCATTGCAATTTACCATGCAAAACATATAGATATTTTTTAGATTAGCTTCAATGTCGTCTGTGAGAATGAATACTTCAAACCAACTATTTTTATGTGTCAATTCTTCACTCCCCAAAAATAGACAAAGCTCATTATAAAGTTCAAGGGTGATCAAATCATTACAATATTTGGCCATGATTCGATCATGAAAAAGTTTGCATTGGAAATTAAGATGACCAACCTTATTGCAAAGTTCACAAGTAATAGGACAAAGAGAACATAATTTTGTAGCAAATTCATCTATCACTTTGAGCAAAAAATTGGTTCCATCATGTTTATGCTTCTTACAAAATCTATCTTCCCTATAAGGCAAGTCTTCACAAAGTCTTTCCACTCCACAAAAATTGACATGCTTATAAGAAACATTTTTGTCATGACTTGTGCAATCATCATTAGCATTTTGGATATTCAAAGAATTCATACTGACAACATTGCAATCATGCTCATCTTTTATGCCAAAGATTTTATTGAATTCCTCTTCTATTAATTGAGCACAATTTTCCTTGCCATCATTTTCAAGAAAGATATTATAAAGATGAACAACATGAGACCACCTCAAATCCATTTTTTTGTAGTTTTCTTTTTATAAACCAAACTAGTGATAAAACAAGAAACTAAAAGATTCGATTGCAAGATCTAAAGATATACCTTCAAGCACTCACCTCCCCAGCAACGGCGCCAGAAAAGAGCTTGATGTCTACTACACAACTTGTTCTTGTAGACTCGTGTTGGGCCTCCAAGCGCAGAGTTTTGTAGGATAGTAGCAATTTTCCCTCAAGTGTATGACCTAAGGTTTATCAATCCGTGGGAGGCATAGGATGAAGATGGTCTCTCTCAAACAACCCTGCAACCAAATAACAAAAAGTCTCTTGTGTCCCCAACACACCAAATACAATGGTAATTTGTATAGGTGCACTAGTTCGGTGAAGAGACGGTAATAAAAGCGTAGTAATGATAGTAGATATTGATTTTTGTAATAGGAACAATAAAAAATAGCAAGGTAGTAATCGATAAAACGGAGCACAAATGGTATTGCAATGCTTGAAAATGAGGCCTAGGGTCCGTACTTTCGCTAGTGCAATCTCTCAACAATGTTAATCTAATTGGATCATATAACCATCCCTCGAAGTGCGATGAAGAATCACTCCAAAGTTCCTATCTAGCGGAGAACATAAGAAGAAATTGTTTGTAGGGTACAAAACCACCTTAAAGTTATTCTTTTCGTTCGATCTATTCAAGAGTTCGTACTAAAATAACATAAAGTTATTCTTTCCGTTCGATCTATCCAAGAGTTCGTACTAAAATAACACCATATGATACGCATCAACCAACTCTAATGTCACCTAGATACTCCAATGTCACCACAAGTATCCATGAGTTAATTATATGATACGCATCAAACAATTTCAGATTCATAATACTCGATCCAACACAAAGAACCTCAAAGAGTGCCCCAAGATTTCTACCGGAGAAACAAGGATGAAAACGTGCATCAACCCCTATGCATAGATTACCCCAATGTCACCTCGGGAATCCGCGAGTTGAGTGCCAAGACATAGATCAAGTGCTCTCAAATCCAACAAAGTATTCAATCTGATAAAATGAAATCTCAAAGGGAAAACTCAATTCATCACAACAAGATAGAGAGGGGAAAACACCATATGATCTAACTATATTAACAAAGCCCACGATACATCAAAATCGTGCCATCTCAAGAACACGAGAGAGAGAGATTAAACACATAGCTACCGGTACAAACCCTCAGCCCCGAGGGTGGACTACTCCCTCCTCATCATGGTGGCCGTCGGGATGATGAAGATGGCCACCGGTGATGATTTCCCCCTCCGGCAGGGTGTCGGAATGGGGTCTAGATTGGTTTTTCGTGGCTACAGAGGCTTGCGGCGGCGGAACTTCTGATCTAGGGTTACCCCGAGGGTTTTTGGAATATTTGGCAATTTATAGGGCGAAGAGGCGGTGCGGGAGGCCACCGAGGTGGGCACAACCCACCTGGGCACGCCTGGGCCCCCAGGTGCGCCCTGTTGGGTTGTGCTCCCCTCGGAGCTCCCCTGTGGTACTTCTTTGGCCCACCGGGTGTCTTCTGGTCCAGAAAAAATCTCCAAAAAGTTTCGCTGCGTTTGGACTCCGTTTGGTATTGATTTTCTGCGATGTAAAAACAAGCAAAAAAACAGCAACTAGCACCGGGCACTATGTCAATAGGTTTGTCCCAAAAAATGATATAAAGTTGCTATAAAATGATTGTAAAACATCTAAGAATGATAATATAATAGCATGAATACTTCATAAATTATAGATACGTTGGAGACGTATCAATATGGTAACGACATTATCCGATCCGATCCGTTTACATCCCTACCTCGAGGTGAGCACAACCCATCGGGGTAAGCCAGGCCCCTCTGGCGCGGTGGTGGGTTGTGCCCTCCTCGTGGCTCTTCTCGCCCTCCCACGAAGCTTCGGGGGTCTCTTTTGTTCAAAAAAAAATCGTCAAAAAGTTTCAGCACATTCCAAGAACTTTTATTTCTGCACAAAAAACAACACCATGGTAGTTCTGCTGAAAACAGCGTCAGTCCGGGTTAGTTCCATCCAAATCATACCAAAATCATATAAAATTGTTGTAAACATGGCATGAATACTTCATAAATTATAGATACGTTGGAGACGTATCACATGGCAATCCCTACTCACTTGCATCGATATCAATTGATGGGCATCTCCATAGCCCATTAATTTGCCTAGTTGATGTGAGACTTTCTCCTTTTTATCTTCTCCTCACAACCTCCACCATATTCTATTCCACCTATAGTGCTATATCCATGGCTCACGCTCATGTATTGCGTGAAAATTGAAAAAGCTTGAGAACATTAAACGTATGAAATAATTGCTTGGCTTGTCATCGGGGTTGTGCATGATGAAATATTTTGTGTGATGAAGATAGAGCATAGCCAGACTATATGATTTTGTAGGGATAACTTTCTTTCGCCATGTTATTATGAGAAGACGTGATTGCTTTATTAGTTTGCTTGAAGTATTATTGTTTTTATGTCAATATTAAACTTTTATTTTGAATCTTATGGATCTGAACATTCATGCCACAATAAATAAAATTGCATTGATAAATACTCCCTCCGTCCCAAAATTCTTGTCTTGCATTTGTCTAGATACGGATGTATCTAACACCGTCCCAAAATTCTTGTCTTGCATTTGTCTAGATACGGATGTATCTAACACTAAAATGTAACTAGATACATCCGTATTTAGACAAATCTAAGACAAGAATTTTGGGACGGAGGGAGTATGTTAGGTAGCATTTCACATCAAAAATTCTGTTTTTATCATTTACCTACTCGAGGACGAGCAGGAATTAAGCTTGGGGATGCTCGATACGTCTCCAATGTATCTATAATTTTTTATTGTTCCATGCTATTATATTATCTGTTTTGAATGTTTTATATGCATTAATATGCTATTTTATATTATTTTTGGGGCTAACTTATTAACCTAGAGCGCAGTGCCAGTTTCTGTTTTTTCCTTGTTTTTGACTTTTACAGAAAAGGAATATCAAACGGAGTGCAAACGGAATAAAACTTTTCGGTGATTTTTCTTGGACCAGAAGAAACCCACGAGACTTGGAGAGGAGGCCAGAAGACCCACGAGGAGGCCACAAGCCATAGGGACGCGCCCCGGGGGGCGCCCCCAGGGATTGTGGGCCCCTCGTGGATCTCCTAACCCTAATCTTCGCACTATAAATCCTCAAATATTCCCCCTATGCCAGAGGGCACACACAAAATACTTTTCCGCCGCCGCAAGCCTTTGTTCCCGTGAGATCCCATCTTGGGGCCTTTTCTGGCACTCCGCCGGAGGGGGATTCGATCACGGAGGACCTCTACACCAACCTTGTTGCCCTTTTGATGATGTGTGAGTAGTTTACCACAGACCTACGGATCCATAGCTAGTAGCTAGATGGCTTCTTCACTCTCTTTGATCTTCAATACAATATTCTCCTCGATGTTCTTGGAGATCTATTTGATGTAATCTTCTTTTGCGGTGCATTTGTTGGGATCCGATGAATTGTGGATTTATGATCAGATTATCTATGAATATTATTTGAGTCTTCTCTGAAGTCTTTTAGGCATGATTGAGATATCTTTGTGTTTTTCTTCGAACTATCGGTTTGGTTTGGCCAACTAGATTGGTTTTTCTTGCAATGGGAGAGGTGCTTAGTTTTGGGTTCAATCTTGCGGTGTCCTCACCCAGTGACAGAAGGGGTAGCGAGGCACGTATTGTATTGTTGCCATCAAGGATAAAAAGATGGGGTTTATGTCATATTGCTTGAGTTTATCCCTCTACATCCTGTCATCTTACTTAAAGCGTTGCTCTGTTCTTATGAACTTAATACTCTAGATGCAGGCAGGAGTCGGTCGATGTGTGGAGTAATAGTAGTAGATGCAGAATCGTTTCGGTCTACTTGTCATGGACGTGATGCCTATATTCATGATCATTGCCTTAGATGTCTTCATAATTATGCACTTTTCTATCAATTGCTCAAAAGTAATTTGTTTACCCACCGTATGTTTTCTTCAAGAGAGAAGCCTCTAGTGAAACCTATGGCCCCCGGGTCTATTTTTCATCATATATTTTCAGATCTATAAACCAAAAAACCCAAAAATACCTTGCTGCAATTTATTTGTATTTACTTTAGTTTGCTCTTTTATTTATCTTTTATACCTATCTCTATTAGATCTCACTCTTGTTCGTGACTGTGAAGGGATTGACAACCCCTTTTTCGCATTGTGTGCAAGTGTTTGTTAGTTTGTGCAGGTGCATATATTGGAGACTTGCTTATGCCTTCTACCGGATTTATACCTTGGTTCTTAATTAGGGGAAATACTTATCTCTACTTTGTAGCATCACCCTTTCCTCTTCAAGGAAAAAATCAACGCAGGCTCAAGAAGTAGCACGGCTATGAAGCTGCACCAACATGGCCTGCCGTCACCAGACCCTAGGGACCTCGACACGACATGTCCATCCAACCCTGTCTTCAAAGGAGGCCACAACCTCCTCGCCTAGATAGCAAGGCGTCGAACTGTCGAAGAATGGGAAGTTCCCCAAGAACATGGATGGAAGCCGCCGGATAATCCCAAGGAGCGGATCAGGGCACCCAAATGTGCCGACGAGGCTCAACCAAAGCAGAGCAAGCTACACAAACAACGGTAAGAACACGATGGAGGAAAAGCTTCAGCTTGGACCACTGCTGTCAACGCACCCATTGACTGCTGTCAACGCACCCCTACAATGCCCACCACCATATAGCCCTCAAGGCGACGCCTTCAGGAAGGTCACGACACCAAGAACGCCGCCGCTGCCCATCGGAGTTAGGGTTTTCACCCGAGGAGCAGGGGATGGGGAGTGGAAGGGCAGACCTTGACCGACGTCTCCAAGAAGAAATTTGGCGCCCGCAGGCGTCGATGTCGTCTCGGCCGGCCATAGCCGACCAGGGGTTTCCCCCAATCTGGATCCCGACCAATAGATTCGCCGCAGCCCGAGGGCTGGCCAGTCACGCCGGCACAGTCAGGATCCGACGAGGGCGAAGCACACCAAGCAGGGGGCGAAGGGCAGCGGCCGGATCAGGCGCCACCAACTGCCAGGGCAACCACGGCCAGATCTGGCGTCACCAGCTGCCAGGGTGGCCACGCGAGGTCCCCATCTATCGGAGGACCGTCGGCCACCCAACCAGAACACCGACACCACGCCAACCCCACTACTCGCCGCAGGAACAGAGGAGCCTCACCGGGGGACCGTCGTCCCAGATCCAAAGCCCTCCGGCGCGACGGAAGCAACGCAGGCCCTGCCGCCGCAGTCCCCGGCTGCGCCCCGGGCCTTGCCCTGCGCGAGCCTCGTGCGGCGGCGAGGGGGAAGGAGGGTGGGGAGAGGACTACGCCGACGGGAGGGGCGTCGCCCATGCGGGGCGGCACGGGGAGAGAAGGGAGGGGGGGGGGGGTTGGTAGATGTCTTTCAATAAGCTATAGTCGCTCACTGGATTCAAATTCTGAGGCAGGATTGTTTTATGTTATACGTACGTAGATCAAAATGAACGTTGCATGAGTATTATAAAAATGAGGATTTTGGAAATGTGGAGTGTGTTGCAATGGCTAAGAAGTGTGGGGGTGAATGAATAGTGTCCGCTGACGATTAGAGCAACTCTAGAAGATCCCCAAAAACATGTCTCGTAAAGACAGTATACAGGTCCCCTAAAACGAATTTGCGGTATCGCGTCACATTTGGCGGAACAAACCCCATAAATCCATACCGTAAAAGGATTTTCTTCCTTTTTCTCCTACGCTTCTTCTTTCTCATGATGCACGCATGGACAAACTCGAACTCCGCCGGTTAGAGGACTCCAGTGGGCGAGGGTTGGCGGCCGCCATACCTTGAATCGTTGGTAAAATTTTCTTATACCTATGCATGTGCATCTCTCAGCTGGCACGGTTTTTAGTTTGCGAGTCGCTGTGAGTTTTCCGTTGAGATCGAGTCGATCCGATCAGTTACGAGCTAGTCTCTACCAGCCTACCAGGTCGCCGTACCTACGTGTGGTTCTGCCTAGCAGTGCGTGCACTGTTCTAAGGAAGATCAATCAAGCTAGCAATCAAGCTGCTAGGTTGCTTGCTTCTTCTAACTTTGCACGTACACGTACATGTACAATTTTCAGTGGACTTGTTCTAGCGCTTTAAAAGCCAACGCTCAACTTCGCATCCTTCACGGCAAGCAAAATGTAGTGGGGCGTAGCGTCATCCCCAACTGAAAATTGAGAGGAAAGAGAAGGGGCTAGCAAAGCCGAAGGGGAGGGGTATATCTCTAAATTTTAGTAGCATTTTTAATAGCTTGCAATATACAATTGTAATGATTTTAGATTTTTAGTGACAATTTAGTGTTGTAAACTACATATTTGAAAAATTATTTTGAAGTACTTGGTAGTGGCAGTAGCTCCAATCCAAGCACCTATGAATGTGTCAATGTTTCGACACATGCCACTCATCAAGGTCAAGTGAATCTCACGGAAGAAGAACATGTACATTCTGTTGAGGATCACATGAAAATATTAATGTGCATTGTTAGGATGGTACAACATCGGCAGGCATGATTCTCCCAAGACACGACGGCAGCCTTGTCTTTGCCGTGTACCGTGTTTTATTCAACTGTAATGATGTGCTCGAGGCAAAAATTCATGCATTAATGTAAGGCATGGCGTTGGCAAGGCAACATTCAGAAGGTACAGTCATTGTGCAATCTGATTCTTCTGAAGCATTGTCTAGCCTAGATGATCACAGATTAAGAAGGGCAGCTTATGGGCACCTTGTTGCTGAGATTATAAGTCTCTTATGCAAGACCGAGAGTTTGTTTCTCATGAACTTAGATGAGAGCAAAATAGGGTAGCAGATCGACTGGCTGTATACAGTCCTTCGGAACAGGCCACCGCGGTGTGGCTAGGTCATATACCTCCATGTATTGGAGAAACTTTGTGAAGCCTTCACAGACAAGGAGATTAGCGATGCACTCTTCCAGATTGGGCCCTTGAAGGCCCCGGGACCAGACGGATTCCCTGCACGGTTCTTTCAGAGACACTGGGCCACCGTGAAGGAGGACATCATTGAGGCGGTCAGGAGGTTTTTTGTTACCGGAGTCATGCCGGAAGGTGTGAATAATACCACAATTGTGCTAATTCCTAAGGTGGACAACCCACAATGCTTAACCGAGTTTCGACCAATCAGTCTTTGTAACGTGGTGTACAAGATCATCGCAAAGTGCCTCGTTAATCGCCTCCGGCCTATTCTAGGTGACATCATCTCGGAAGAGCAGAGTGCCTTCGTGCCAGGGAGGCTCATCACTGACAATGCCTATATTGCTTTTGAGTGTACACACTATATTAAACACGAGAAAGACCTGGATAAGAGTTTCTGTGCATACAAGTTGGATCTATCTAAGGCATATGATCGGGTTGATTGGACTTTCCTGGAGCAAGTGATGCAAAAGATGGGCTTTGCGGACCGATGGGTGAGGTGGATCATGACATGTGTCACCTCGGCCCGGTACTGTTGTAATATTAATGGAGCCCTCTCAGATTCATTTGCACCGTCGCGTGGGCTTTGGCAGGGAGATCCTCTTTCCCCATTCTTATTCCTTTTTGTGGCTGATGGTTTAGCTGCGATTTTGAAACAGGGTGTTGGCACGCAAAGTTTTACACCACTGCGGGTGTGTCCCCGGGCACCGGGCATCTCTCATCTTATGTTTGCTGACGACACATTGCTTTTCTTTCGGGCCACAGAACAGGAAGCAACGAGTGTCAAGGAGGCCCTAGCTACATATGCTAATGCTACCGGACAGTTGATAAATCCTCAGAAGTGCTCTATCTTATTTGGCGAACAATGTCGTGGGGCTGACCGCGAGGCCGTGGTGCAGGTCTTGGAGGTACAACAACAAAGTTTTGAGGAACGTTACTTGGGACTACCCACTCCCAATGGTCGTATGTCAAAAGAGAGATTCCAAAATCTGCAGCAGAAATATATGAAGAGGATGATTGATTGGGATGGATCCCAACTTGCCTAGAGCGGGAGAGAAGTGCTCATCAAGTCCATTGCCCAGGCGATTCCGACGTATATCATGAGTGTGTTTAAGCTCCCAGCGGCCACATGTGAGGATCTCATGAGAATGATTCGCAATTTTTTCTGGGGAGTAGAGAAAGGGAAGAGGAAGATGCATTGGAGAGCATGGATTCACCTTATTAAACCAAAGTCCCAAGGGGGTCTAGGCTTCCGCGAACTGCGTCTTTTTAATCAAGCCTTGCTTGCTCGCCAAGCTTGGAGGCTCTTGACCAATCCGGACAGCCTGTGCGCCCGAGTTTTGAAGGCGAGGTACTATCCAAATGGTAGTCTAGAGGACACGGTCTTCTCAGGTGGGGCTTCAGCTACTTGGCAGGGTGTGCAATATGGACTGGAGCACTTGAAATCTGGACTGGTTTGGCGCGTGAGGAACGGGAACTCGATCAGAATATTGCGTGACCGTTGGATCCCGAGGAATGGTAGTGGCAGGCCAGTAACACCGCAGGGACGATGTCGTCTTCGATGGGTGAGTGAGCGGCTGGACAACCATGGTGCTTGGCGGATGGACGTGGTACGTGACATCTTTTTACGGGTGGACGCGGAGGAGATAGCAAAGATTCGAACATCACCACGGCTGGGCGAGGATCTCCTTGCATGGGGTCCTGAGCGCAATGGAAACTTCTCGGTGCGGAGTGCTTATCGACTTGCTTTAGAGGATCATCTTCGATCTTCATCAGTCGCGGCGAGCAGGGCACGGAACGGGTGACGAGCCGTTTGGGCTTTTATTTGGAGGTGCCCTGCTCCTCCCAAGGTTCGCACCTTTACTTGGAGGCTGCTCACAGATTGTTTGCCCACTTGGGTTAATAAAAAACATCGAGGGCTGGAGGTCTCTGACCAATGCCCTCTCTGTGCTATGGAGCCAGAGGACACATTTCATGCTTTTTGCAGGTGCCTGAGGGCGGTGGCTTTATGGCAAGCAATGGCTGAACATTGGAGGATCCCTGCTGCTGCTACCTTCCATCGGACGGGCTCGGAGTGGCTCGCCCAAACTCTCTGTGATCTTCCTGACACGGAGAGGATGGAGCTCATGATGACACTTTGGCGATGCTGGCACGTACGCAATGAGATGACACATCACAAGCAGCCGCCACCGGTCGAAGCATTGAAGAGGTTCCTCCTTAGTTACGTCGACTCGCTCGTTGGCATACAGAACAATCCGAGTGCAGACCCGGCGAAAGGGAAGCAGGTAGTTGATGCAGTGGTGTCGAGCAAAGATATATTGCGTGGTTCAGGTGCGGCTGGGCCGCGACCACGATGGACTCCTCCGGCTGCAGGTTGGACAAAGCTCAACGTCGATGGCTCGTTTTGCGCCACGACAGGAACGGCTGGCGCCGGAATGATCCTGAGGGATAGCTCCGGCGAGATTATCTTCTCATCGTGTAGGGAACTGAGGTCATGTGCGGAGCCTCTAGAAGCTGAACTCCTTGCCTGTACGGAGGGCCTGAACCTTGCAGTGGACGCGGCAGCCCATAGAAATGGAGACGGACAGCCTCATGGCGCTCAATATGATCAAGGCAGTGCAGAGGGACCGGTCTTGTTATGCCATGCTTACTGATCAGATTAGGAGACTACTGGGAGACGGGAGATTAGTTAAACTAGCTCATGTACGTAGGGAGCAGAATACCTCGCTGCTTTTGGTAGAATCGAGAAACGTACGGTTGTATGGTTGGGTTCAGGACCAGGTGAGGTGCCTGACTTATGTAAGAAGGAGATTGATCCTGAGTGATAAATGAAAATTATTTTTCACCCGCAAAAAAAAAAAAAATATATATATACCTCCATGTATTGAGGATTTATTGCCTCTTGACTGTAACCATATAATTACGAAATAAAACTCCCTTGTCATCGCAAAAAAAAAAGTGTGTATTATCGACTATGATTTTGCATCAATTTTTTTTACTTGAGAGTTCGCCCTATTTTAATTTCTTTTTTCGTCCTCTGCCTCTGAACGCACGCATGCTCCGGCCAGAACGCACGGCAGCACGCATGCTCCCACGCCGTGGAGCTGGCTGCTCGCCTCATGAAACCGTAACACACGCATGGAGCTGGCCGGCCGTTAACGCACGCATGCAGCTGGCTGCCCGGCTGTAACGCACGCACGTAGCCGCCGCCGAGCCCGTGCTAGGCCGCCTGCTTCGACGCCTCTTCGGGCGGCCGCCGACACTCCGACCTGTCGCTGTCGAGCTCCTCCGCCTGCTCGCTTCTCGCGAGTGAGGTCGCTAGGCCATCTGCTCCGGCGTTGATCAATTTTACGGGTTCCCTCAAAAAACGACTCAAAAACTCCAAACATTATACGGGACCTGTATTTTTTTTACGAGATCAGCTATTTTACGCTATTTATTCAGCGATGATTTTTTTTCAACTATAAATTTAAAGGTTTGACTACTTTTACTAGATCTGCTAGAGAGGGTCACATTTGGGTGTTTCAGTTATAGATGCTCTAGGAAGCGGCAACGAATAAACTACAATGTAATAAGTGGCAAAATGTCAAAGTCCAAAATAATTGATGGTTAAAAATCAACGAAAAAAATAGTGTGCTACAAGATATAGCGCGGCCCTTTCAGATGCTACACAAGTCATAGCGTGTTAATACCGTGCTATATTTGAAAACAACGTTTAAAAAAATGTCAAAAATATCACATAATTTAAGGATTTTAGCAGCTAAAAAATTGTCCACGAGCAATATATGCATAACCAGTTAATCACATACAAGAAGCAGCATGGCGTACTCCCCATCTCCTCAACGGCCGCATCCCCTCGTCTCCTTACCATGGCGGATGCAATAAGTGGCCACAACAGCGCTGGGAGCAGCAGTAGCCCCATCCGCCATTGCTACTCCTCTTCACCGGCGACCGACAGCAGCACACGCACGAGCAAGCATCAGCAGGAGCTCAGCAAGGTGGAAGAAGTAGAAAAAGGTATTACCTGGTGGCTGGCTTGCCACCATTACCGGCGGCATGGCTAACGTCGTCCCTTCCGGTGTTGGCTGGAGTCGAATTGGAGGAAGCCATCGTCGTTGTCTCTCACGAGAAGACGCTGCCGCCCGTGCTCATAGCTTAGGTGGGAAGGGTGAATAAACTAGAGTTTGTTGTTCATTAGGTCTGACCATCGAAGATTGAGAATTAGAGGAGTGTGGGTTGTGGGCCTGTGGCCAGTTTTGCGCCGTTGGGGTTGGGCTGTTGTTTCTCCGCTTCAGATTTTTGCATGACGCTACAACGCTATAACGCTACACTGAAATAGCGTGCTATAACACGACTAGCGCCGTTGCGAGTAAAATTGCTCAAACGTAGCGCGATCCTTCTGAATATGCTAACGTTCAAATAGCGCGGTATTTTTTCCATTAATAAAAATCAAATCACACTGATATCCGATGGCGATTTAGTAAAGACTGAAGTCCCATTCTTCCCGAGAAAGTAAAAAAGGTTGGCGGGTCTCCCAAAAGTTGAACCTCGCCTTCTCGAAGAATCCGGCTAGGGCTGACGGCCACGGCTCGGCGCCTCCAACCTCCTCTAGCGGCGGGGGAGCGCATGGCCGGCGGCGAAGAGGCAGACACCGCGGGGACGCCGGCGGAGGCGGAGACGGACCCCGGCTTCTCGCGCGGGGGCGGGTTGCCCAGCTTCGAGTTCGCGTTCAATTCAGAGAGAACTTCTCCGACCGGGTGCTGCGGCTGGAGGTCGTCGCCACCGACGGCGTCGCCGGAGGACCCCTCCCCGACTTGGCGTTCCACCGCGAGGAGGTCCACAAGGAGGATGCAGGTCCGTACAGTGCCTACCCCCCCCCCCCCCCCCAAAAAAAACACGTGCGACCTGCAAGTTGTACTGAAGAAACAAATAGGAAGAACATGTTACTGTCAAATCTGTTATTCACTTGATGGATTTATATTCCGAAGGATGAGGAAATTGGTTTATAATCCCCATTTTGTATAACTTCTGATTCATCAGCAACTATGATACGCCATATGTATTTCGAAAGAAGGTGTGGACTGTGGAGGGGCGGGTTCCTACTCTAGAGCTCTTCACAACCATGTTACCTGTTCAACATTTGAAGTCAACAATAGTCTGCCTTATTTACTGAAACTTTTAGTGGTACTAGATATTAGCCTGCTTGATCATCATTATTTTAATGTAGTATCAATACCTGTGATGTATAGGCATAGTTGTTACTGCCGATACAATCTGCTGATCAACTAGATATTAGCCTTGCAGGTTGTTTCTCCATATGGGCAACAGACTAGTTATTTGCCAATGATGGCAAGATACCCACCGACTCTTAGTTAACCCCATGTTCCTGTTTTGTTATTTGAACTTGATTCTGCCACTAGATGCTTGCACAGTATAAAATGCTGTTTGTTCTTTCGTACTTGGACACAGTTAGATGAGATTCTGATAGGATCCTTGGGATAACATTTACTATCACTTTACTCACTAAGCAGCGAGCATGCTTAGATTGCTTGGTGCAGCTGAATGAATTTGAAGGTTCATGATATTTTCTTAATCATTTTACCATATTTCTGAATGTTGAATAAACAAATATGCGCACATAGAAGTACAGAATGTTCCAAGTATCTTAAAAGCAGAATCTGTCTGGTGGCTGTGTTTTATGCCTTTTACTTCATTTTCTCCGTTTGTCCTTTATTTCTCTCTGATCTTTATAATATATGTGATGGATAGATGGGCAAAGTATTGACTCTTCCTGGACCATGGTGGCCATGCCAGTTTTACGAGTGAAGACCATTTACATCAGTTCGGTGGTTCTCGCTGCAAATAGTCCATTCTTTCTCAAGGTGATTCACATAACCTTCTGAGATTCATTTTCTTCTATGGTCAGCTCATGTTTGCTAATATGCTTCATTCACCGTAGCTTTTCTCAAATGGTATGAAAGAGTCTGATCAGAGATATCTAACACTCCGAATTGCTGATTCAGGTAAAGTGATAACATTCTTCCTTTATAACTTATCCTGGTTTTCTCTTTTCTGTTGTAATTTTGTTATTATTATGTAATCTGCACACACTACATTTTTTTAATATAAAACATGATTATTTATGGTATTCTAGGGATTATGTCCCCGAGTTTCTGTCACCCCTTAGTTTTTTTTCTAATCAAATGGTTTAGTCTCTTTTCACCGTCGCCTTTAAGTACCAAATAGTTATTTTGTTTACTCTTAGTCTGCTGTATGGATAGCTTTCCTAGTACCGAAGGTGTACTGTAGTATTTTACGCACAAAGAATCTGCCATTTAGTTATTTATCGAACTGTTATCATAAATCCTTATGCCTCCTTGTTTTATTCTATTATTAGGAACAGAGGAAACTGTCATGATGGAGCTTTTGAGATTTATGTACACTGGAAAGTTGACAGCAACTGAACCCAATATTCTGCTCGACATCTTGATGGCCGCTGATAAATTTGAGGTTCTTGCTTGCATGAGGCGTTGCAGCCAGTTGCTCACAGACTTGCCTATGACCAGAGAGACTGCACTGCTCTACCTAGATTACCCATGCTCCATTTCAGTGGCTGCTGAAATTCGTCATCTGACAGATGCAGCGAAGGAATTCCTCGCCAACAAATACAAGGTTTTGGATAAGTGAGTGACCGCCATCTGATGGAGCCACTTTTTTTCTTTTTCCGTGAAAACTATAGACATCTTCATGCCACAAAATCATGCATGAAATGTTTACTCATGGCATGATTTGTCTCATTCCAGATTCCCTCATGAATTGATGGACATGCCTCTTGCTGGGATTGAAGCCATCTTTTCTAGTTCTGACCTACAGGTACCATCTGAAGATGCCATATATACCTTCTTGCTCAAGTGGGTGTGCGAGCAATACGTAGAAACAGAGGACAGGCACAAGATATGGAGTTCTTGTTTACTTCCGCTGTTGCGCTTCAATCATATGAGCTGGAAGAAACTCCACGAAGTCCTGACATGCAGTGATGATGATATAGACAATGAGGAAACAACGAAGCGTATTACCAATGCACTCTTGCACAAAGCTTACCCTGCACACGAGCAAGGTGCTCTTGCAGCAGACACAGCAACCTGCAACCTGTTGGCAAGTTCCACAACGAGCCTACATACACAAACCTCTGAAAGTGGTTGAGTTCGATCGACCCCACCCACAGGTTATTGTTTACTTGGATCTAACGCGCGAGGAGTGCTCCCGACTCTTCCCAGAAGGAGAATTAGTCTCGCAATTGTTCCATCTTGCAGGGCAGAACTTCTATATCCAGCCAACGTGTGAAATGGACGAGCAGAGTAAGCTATACAGCTTTGGCCTCTGGTTAGGGATCCATGACAAGCCGGAGGGCTCGACGTGCTTGTCATTCGATTTTGAGTTTGCTGCACGGACAAAATCGTCAGGAGAATTTGCGCGCAAGTTGAAGGATAAGGTTATCTTCGCAGGTGATTGCATGGAGGGATGCGGTGACCTTTTTGGCGTTCCATGGCCGACATTCATGGCCGACGACAGCCTCTTCATCGACGGCTTGCTGCATTTGAGAGCTGCTTTGACGGTGGTGGTGCAGCCTGAAGTACAGACTTGATGATATCTCACTCAGCAGTGCTAGGTTGCTTCAATGGGATTGATGCTTCTGCGGTCTTGTTTCATCATTTGGGTGCCTGAGTGATGTAAGGAGACTCTTTACAATGAGAAAGTAGAAAACCTGTTTGCTGGGCACTTTTGTCTGACTTGACAGTTTTTCTTGTCGAAGCGTGAGTGTCCACTACAGACCTGATGATTCACTCGGCGAAGTTAGGTCGAGCGCTTAAATGTTATTCGGTTGTAATCTGACAGTTTAATTAGTTGGTTGTGCGGTTTCATTCCGATATTTCCTTGTTTGTGCCGGACAAGGAGGCTTGGTGCCTGAATGATGTAAGGAAGCACTTGCAATGATATAAAGTGAAAAATCTGTGCACTTCTGGTCTGACTTAACATTTGTAGTCTCCGTTGTTTTTGTTCTGGATTGACACTGGATTTATTTGGCATCGTCACTTTGTCAGTGTAGCTGGGATTTTAAGGCCGAGGAGTTTCCTGTGATTGTGCAAAAATATATATGTACCGATGAATGATGGGTTTGGACTGGAAGATGCCTGCTGCGACGGAGCAAGAGCAAACAAGGATGAACCTGCTGCTGACTCAAACTCAAATGGTGACAGACAAACAACTGTCTGGATAAGTTGGTCGGCCGATAGTCCAGAAGGCGCAGTGTCCGTCGGAGAATGCGCCATTGAAACACGTGGAGAGTATCCTCGACAGGCGGAGGAGCTGCTGTTGCTGACGGACGGCGTGGTACTACAGAAGTTGGTGGATCCTGAAGCCGTAGGTGCTGCTGGTTCTGCTGGCTCGTGGAGAGTTCTTCAGACAAAGGAAAGACTCTGCCCGTCAGTCGGAATTACAGGCTTTCAACCCAGAAGTTTGATGATGTGTCTTCAATGGGATTTCCAATTGTACCCGAGTAGTACTCCGTAATTTTTACTGCAAGAAGAAGGGAAGAGGAGATAGGAACTGTTGTTTGCTGCTGACGGTTGGCATTGTGGGGGGTAGCTGAATCCTGAAGCTAGCCGCAGGTGTGGTGATGAATGGCACAAACTCTGAAGAAAGCCAGATTGACTCGATCGATCGGTTGCTACCGTAGACGAGCGACACGTGTACTGTACGGTGACCTTAGACTAGCCACAATCAGAAGTAACTTAGACTAGTAAACATCACACATATTTAGATAAAATGAATAATGTGGCAAGCAATAAATGAAGAATGAGAGGCATGATAACATAACTAGTTTCCTAATTTATGCCATGGTTTCATCCGGTTGTGAAGCGCGGAGAGGATGGAGGGGATGGGAGCGGTGGACATGCCCCACGTCGAACGGGGATAAGCCTCTCCTTTTTTTTTTTGGCTCCCTTCGATACCTTTCGAGAGAAAGAGAAAAAAAAGGATGGGATAAAACCCATCTACATCCACTAGTCCGTTACGTCCACGTGGCGCCACGCCGCTATATACGCGGCCCGGGAACAGATCGCCGCTTGTCACGGTTGCAACTTGCTTGGAGCGTCAAACCGCAGAGCAGGGGAGAGTCCAAACTTCTTCTCGAACCACCCGAGAGACAGAGAGAGAGAGGCGATGGCGACCAAGGAGGCGAAGGTGGTTCCCGCCGGCGACGTCGACGGGGAGGAGCTTGTCCCGGCGCTGGCCTCGCTGGAGCCGGTGTACGGTGCGGGGTCGGCGCTCGACGAGGCGCGCCTCCGCTTCGCCCGCCTCGCCGACCGCTTCCGCGCCCTCTACGCCGCCGGCCCCGCCCTCTTCGCCCGCTCCCCAGGTCTTCTATTAGTTAGCGTGGTGGTGCCAGCGATTTGGGCGAGATTTGCTGATGCATGATGCGTGCAGGGAGGGTGAATCTCATCGGGGAGCACATCGACTACGAGGGCTACTCGGTGCTGCCCATGGCCATCCGCCAGGACATGATCGTCGCCATCCGGAGGGCCGACGGCGGCCTCGTCCGCGTCGCCAATGTCGACGACAAGTACGCCACCTGCATCTACCCCGCCGACCCAGACAAGGTGAGCCAATCAATCCTCTGCTTCGCTCCGCCCTGCTCTGCTCTCAGATCGGATTCCCGAATATTCCCCTCGATGCAACCCCGTGATTGAAGGGGATGAGTTGCGATGGGTTGCTATCCAATCCGCCGAAAACAGAAAAAGCCGAGGTTTCTGTTCCAGCCGCGCACCCAATTTTTTATTATCGTATAAATTATTTTCTTCTGCCGGGGAGGTTGGGCACGCGAATCTCGTTCCTAACTCTAATGGTGCGGTGGGCGGTTGCATTACCATGATATGTATGGATAACAGAAAGCCCGTGATGCGTGCCATGGACCAGTTCCGTGTCATGCCCGTGAACCAGTGTTTTAGATAGCGGGCTACGGGATTTAGCGGCAGCCCATAAAAACAGCTATAGCGGGGCTATAGCGAGGCTACAACGGCAAATTGTACATGAAATCATTTAGCGGCAACATGCTCAAACAGCTATAGCAGAGTTATAGCGGGGCTATAGCCGGCTATTTAAAACTATGCCGTGAACTCAATAATTTTTAGTAGTATTTGTGACCCCTTTGCACTGTTGACTCACTGGCGTGTGGAGCCTCCTGCTTGTGCAACAGATGTTGTTCCCCTGCCTCAGATGCCCAATCGAGGACTGTCGGAACTTCAGAAACCTCAAGCACTGGCAAGGGGGTGCTGGAATCGATCAGTTTTAGGTTACTTTGACGGTTTGACCTTGTGGTTTACCTCAATTTTGTTCACTACACTGAACACTCTGGAGGGAAATCTGGACGAGTCTTTCAACCTGGAATGCAGAACAATTCGATGTGTGCAGTGAATAGATTGCCCGATGCACCAAATGCAATGGGAGTTTGCTGATTCGGAACAACTGCAGATAAATAAAATAAGCCTGTCGTGCTTTGAGAATCAAAACAAAATAAGCGTGCTCTTTTTCTATTTTATTCAGAATCATTTGGGACAGATTCTCATAGCACTGGTGGCATAAGATTTGCTTTTGTCCATGTTGCTATCTGTCGTCAGCCTCACTTACATGATTCTTTCTGTATGTCACCTTTGATTCGGTCATTGATTGGTAAGCATTTTTCGTGCAGGAAATTGACATCAAGAACCACAAATGGGGCCACTACTTTATGTGCGGGTAAGTTTAGCTACGTACTGGTAAAGTCGTTACTCTGTTTATTTCATTTGCTTGACTGTTTAATCTTCTGTCTGCAGATATAAGGGAGTATATGAATATGCTAGGTCAAAAGGGATAGATATGGGTGAACCTGTTGCTCTTGATGTTGTTGTTGATGGCACAGTCCCTCAAGGTATCAGTGGGGAATTTGGTTATGAGTTTTATGGTTACCATGAATGATATCATGTGTACCAAAGTTTGTAATGTTTGTGTGTTATTCTTACTCAGGATCTGGACTTTCAAGCTCAGCCGCATTTGTCTGTTCAGCAACAATTGCTATCATGGGAATTCTCGGGAAAAACTTCCCAAAGGTATATCAAACTGTGGCGATAAAAATGATTTTGGCGGTGCCAAAATGTTGCAGAATTGCTGTTATCAATATGATTTCCTATGGAATAGTAACTAGGTGTTTCCAAAAACATTTATCCACTTTTTTGGTGTGTTCACAAACAAGGTTCTTGTGATTTTTTTCCTTATGATTTCCTATGGAATACTAACTAGGTGTTTCCAAAAACATTTATCCACTTTTTTGGTGTGTTCAGAAACAAGGTTCTTGTGATTTTTTCCTTATTTCTAATTGTGCTATCAAATCATGCAGAAAGAAGTTGCTCAATTTACTTGTCAATCTGAGCGTCATATTGGGACACAGTCAGGTGGTATGGATCAGGTAATTGACACCATACTGTATATGGGAAACTCCCTATTTTCCTGTTCTGCTTAATTTATGCCATTTAAGTAAATCAAAATAATTTGGTAGGATAAAAAAAATCCTTCTATGGAACTAGTGGGTAGGACAGTATCTGTACCGATTTCCTTCAGAGAATATCTTTTACATTCAGTAAAATATATGTTGTACCTGTACTGGGACACCACAGAACAATCCTGGCAGCAGGTGTAATGTTTGGTATGGCTTATTCTTTGCAGAATCAGAAGGTTTAGTTTTATGTTCCAAGATCCTTTTTGTGTATCATGCTTACATGCAAAAAGTAATGTGAACCACTCTCAATATATTATTTACAAGAGGAAGAGTGACACTGTTAAAGCTTATAGAACTTGATATGTGACTGCAAGCATGATTCACACTGTTTAAAAAGCTTTGGATCATCTTTTATTGTTGTTGAGTTACTTTATTTCACTATATTTTTCCAGGCTATATCTGTCATGGCCAAACCTGGATTTGCTGAGTTGATAGATTTCAATCCAATCAAAGCAACCGATGTGCAACTACCCTCTGGTGGTACATTTGTGATTGCTCACTGCCTGGCAGAGTCCAAGAAAGCAGAAACAGCTGCTACAAACTACAACAACCGCGTTGTAGAGTGTCGCTTGGCAGCGGTAAGAGATTCTTTGGTTCCAAAGTGAGCATGTAAACAAATTAAGGATGATCTCACAATGCATTCTATTGCACATGTACTGCTAGACAGCTATAATGTATTTCTTGTTTTTAATTGAGTGTCTTAAAGAGTATGGAAGGTCGCAACTGCCTTGCCACTGTATCTCTGCAAGCAACTCTGAAACATATGTAGCTCTATCTAGAGAATGTTTTTCGCTGTTCTCAGTTTTGTTGTTAACTGTGGAAAAACAACTTGAGGCATATATCTTCATTTATCATCTATTGAGCTAATATTTTTCTGTTGCGTTTTTACAGATTGTTCTCGCCATCAAACTAGGGATGGATACAAAAAAAGCCGTCACATCTGTTACGACCCTCTCTGATGTTGAGGGGCTATGCGTCTCCTTTGCTGGCAAAGAAGGTTCTTCGGATCCCGGAGTTGCTGTGAAGGTACATAATCTTACTAAGAATTTAGGATATGGCTGAGGAAGATGTGCTTTTGCGTGCAATGAATACGTGTGCTGCTTTCATTTTCTCTGTGCATGCCTATGTTGCAGCAGATAGATACATTTGTATACGGCAGGACATAATATGGATAACTGCAATCCACAATTTCATAAAATTCCAGTATGGAGAATTACAGAGCTACAGTATGTTAAGATGATAGTATGCATCAGTAGCATAACCAGAGAACGCAAATCATGACCTATAAGATCATAAACCAAGAAAAATGTATAATTGATACATCGGATTTAACATACAAACTTCTAGTCTTCATCAATCAAACACACAAAGAAAGGTAGGTGATGGCAGTAGGTTAGGCATCTAAATTTTTGGTGGTACAATTCATCTTAATTCTACAGAGAATACAGACAAACATAGGATGTGATGATTGCGTGATAAAAGCAAAAACTGGATATGATTCCCATATTCCCGGTGTCCTTGGGTGTATTATCCTGCCAATTTACAGCACCTATATCTATATGTGGTTCAGCTAATTAAAATTTCAGTGAAGTTCTTGATGTCTTTGTGATCACAACTATGTTCCTTTTGGAGTTTTTGTCAGCTAACATACGAGCAAAATTTTCTAAATTCTTAAGTACAACATATAGCTGTCAAAATTGGCGAGGAGGCAAATGCTGGAGCTTTGCTGTTAAAAGGTTCCTTCTGCCAAATTACTGCAAAGCCTGGGTGAACCATCTTTGATTGTGAAGTTATCTTAATCGTTCCTAGTTAGAGATGTCAGCACTTGCCTGGGTTGCCATTAGTGTTGCCTAATGGTGAAATTTGGATCTTTGAAGTATGCTTCGAGAGCTGCTTTTGTTGCAACAGAGCCTCTCTGCCATACTTGTTCTTGTTTATAAATAAACTTTGGTACTAAGAATAAGAATTTTATTATGCCTAGTTATACATATTATCCAGGAAAAGAAGTGCTGGTTTGCAACAGTAAATATTTCTCATGTTTTTTTTTTACCTTGCACTTCTCTGATCAGTTTGCAACTCTGCAGAAGCTATTGCATGAGGAGCCATATACGTTGGAGGAAATAGAGAAAATTACAGGTCAAAGCCTAGCAACTGTCTTCCAGAGATCTCAAACTTCCTTGGATGTTTTGAGAGCTGCGAAGCATTTCAAGTTATTTCAGGTGAATTCGACTTCATTGTTCTGTATTTTCTTACATACATCAATGAAGATACATATCGCACCCTAGTTAGTTTTGGAGACTCAGAAGTACCCCCTAACACCGCGCCATTCCATGTCAGCACAACTGATCCTTGACTTTCACCTGAAGTTTACACTCTCTTCGCAAGTCTAGCAAACTTTAGTTCACTTTAACTTCAGTCTTGTGTAACTAAAGATTGATTTTCTCTTTGTTGTATGATGCTAGATTATCTAGTCAGTTTCCTAACGTGTGTGTAATTTCAGCGTGCCTCTCATGTGTATTCTGAAGCAAGGCGGGTGTACGCATTTAGGGATACTGTATTATCGAAACTCAGGTAGAGTTAATTAATTTCAACTTCAGTCACCATGTATTATTCTCTGCATATACCCTCATCATAGTTTACCTGGGTAAAATGCGTTGACCTGTTATACCCAGCGTTTTCCTTGTAAACTCGGTGATACGGCGCTGACCATTACTTTCTTGCAGCGACGAAGGTATGCTTAAGAAGCTCGGTGATCTAATGAATGATAGCCATCATAGCTGCAGTGTGCTATATGAATGCAGGTATGTGTTTGGTGTACTCTGTTATTTGTTAAAATCCACAGACACTCATGTGTCATGAAACAGCCTTTTCTTCTTCTTTTTAACAATTAATGAGCAAACTGATATATCCCTCTGCATTAGCTGTCCCGAGTTGGAAGAGCTTGTAAAAGTGTGCCGGGACAACGGGGCACTCGGAGCACGGCTCACAGGAGCGGGGTGGGGCGGCTGCGCGGTCGCCCTGGTCAAGGAGGGCATTGTCCCACAGTTCATCCTCAATTTGAAGGTACGCTGGAATCCCTCAGGTCACCTAGAACCAGTGACATCATCCAAACTGGGCAGCCAATGCACATTGCTCTCCCTTCTAACCGACCCTCAACCTGTAACAAGGCGATGGCGGAAAAGCATGAGCATAAGTCGCTGGCAACTAAAACGGATCGTTTTCCCTCTCTTTGCAGGAGAAGTACTACAAATCAAGGATCGACAGGGGAGTGATCAAGCAGAGCGACCTTGGCCTGTATGTGTTTGCGTCGAAGCCGTCGAGCGGCGCAGCCATACTGAGGCTGTAGATCGATCACCGCCGGCCGTGGTCGGTCACTTGTACATGCACACATACTCGCCCACAACCTATGCTCGAATAAACGCGTGCTCGAGGCGAGCACGCTGCCATTAGCTAATTTAGTCCCCACCCATGCGTGTCTGAATGTACAATACTACAATGTGTAGTGTTTATCGTTGTTCTGACTACCATGTTATCTACGTGCTGCTGTTGGTCTCTCCAAGAGGCACGGAGTCCCGATGGTTGATGCATCGCTGATCTTTTTGCTTTACCTTTTTGAGGTGTGGTTACGTGACCAGACGCTCACGTCGACTAGCTGAGAACAACAGTAGAGGTCCGCTATCCTGGAAACTTTGCAGAGAGGACCACAACAGAAACAACAAGCACCACCAGATACCTTTTTTTTTTCTTTTGAATGTTGGCAGGAGAGCTGCAAAATCCATGGATTAGGAAGTAGAAAGGGTACTTGTAAGTAACACCACTGAGGAGAAATGCATCGCATAAGGCAAGTGCAAAAAAAACAAGGGAGAAAAAGAAAAAAAAAAGGTTGCTCGGTTTATCGATGAACACCGGGCCGAAGCCTAAACATCGTCAGCTAGGCTAGGCTTAAAGAACCACATTACATACAGCACGCCAGAAGACAACACTCCATAAGGCCATAACACACCCGATCAGGCACTCGAGTGCCTACGCCGCTACCAGAGTGCACATCGAAAATTGTCCTATTAATATGGTTTTTTTAACACAATACAGACGCAAGCGCTCATATATACGCGCATACTCACCCCTATGAACGCACACATGCACACCCTACTCGTATGACCACCTTCGAGAGATTGTGCCTCGTTGAAATAAATTAAAAAAAAATGCGAGCACCAGGACTTGAACCCTGATGGGTTGGAGATACCACTGTCCCTCTAACAATCCAACCACAGGCTTGTTCGCTCCAATCAATATGGGTTGCCACAAGCATATCTGTGAAACTCAACGACATAAAAAAGGAACCCTATTACTAAACAGTAAAACTGAGTTAGTTAGGAGCATCCACAGCGATTTGAACTCCTTAGCCGTTCGATGATGCTCGTGAACTTACCAGATTCAACTGCCATCCCGCACATCGTTTTTTTAGGAACTCCCACACATCGTTATTGCCACCATGCATTGCCGTCATGGGTGGCACTAAATGGCCAGCCCAACTTAGCAGGGCTGCTGCTCTGCAGACTCATCCAGGTGCCTTCTCATGAACTGGGCCAACAAAGGAGCAAGGTGACCCAGCCCAGCAAGCGCTTCCAATGATTCTGACAGCCCAACGACCGCCGACAACTGTTTTTTTTTCCGGCCAAGTCTGCTTACACCACTATGTTGGTCGAGTCTCGCTAGTACTATGGGAAGAATGAACAATTTGCGTCATGGGATGCGTCTCACCCATCCCTTGGCTTCCCCAACTTTCAGACTTGGGCCCTTTTGAGCCCTCTAAGAATGTGCCTATATCCTAGAGAAAAGAAGAAATAAAATCTACTTCTCTGGATATTCAAAATGAGGTTCGTACTCGCATGCTCTTGGATAAAGCATAAATTCACAACAAATAGTTAGAAATAAAAAATATCCTTACTATTTCGGTATGTTCATGCTCAACATATTGTTTTAAAAAGAACTTTATGTAAAATTATTTAAACATTTTTTTTTCACACCCTATTGGTCATCCCTCTCTCAGTCTTTCTCTTTAATCCAAAAAAACATTCGTGTTTAATTTTAGACCGATTAGTATTACTCCTATTGCATGAACACTGAATATATGGGTAGGGCATATTTGATCAAAATTCTAGGTTAATTCAAATTTGTCAAATATTTGTACCCTTCTTTCATCAATGTAGACGGGCGTGGCAAGGCACGCCTTTATATTCTAGTGTTCGATATAGCAAACATATGCCACTCCAATCCCACAAGGTTGGCTAATATAACTCGCCTGTGCTTCTGCTGCTCACACAGAGAGGTCACACAAGCTGTTGCTGACCATCTCTACTTGCCCTCTGACCGAGTCCAACAAGACAAAGACCCCACGAGGAAACATGGCGCTAAGTAAAGCTTGAAAAGTCGTCATCGTCTGATTATGGGGATTAGATGTAGGGTTTCCCCCGTAGCATGCTAGGAGAGGGGGGCCGACAACAACGTCGATGCCTACAACAAGGGAACGATGCCTGTAGGCGCCGCCATCGATGACTCTAGCCGCAACCCACACCTCGGCCTTGAGCAACACGCAACATCGGTGACTCCGATCTATCCGTTTGGTTTGGCAACTAAATTGATTTATCTTCAGTGGGAGAGGTGCTTTGTCAATCTTGCAGTGTCCTCACCCAGTGACATAAAGGGTAGCGAGGTATGTTTTGTATTGTTTCCATTAAGTGTAAAACAATGGGGTTTATTCATATTGATTGGGTTTACTTTGTCTACATCATGTCATCTTGCTTAAAACATTACTCTTTTTGTTATGAACTTAATACCATAGATGCCTGCTGGATAGCGGTCGATTGGTGGAGTAATAGTAGTAGATGCAGGCAGGAGTCGGTCTACTTGTCACGGACATGATACCTATATGTGTGATCATTGCCATGAATAACGTCATAACTATGCGCTTTTTCTCTCAATTGCCCAACAGTAATTTGTTTACCCACCGTATGCTATGTGTTCGGGAGAGAAGCCTCTAGTGAAAACTATGGCCCCCAGGTCTACTTTAATCATATGATAAAAACCAAAAATACCTTGCTACAATTTATTTACTTTTATTTTGCTTTGCAATTTATCCATCTACCTATACAAGATTTGATCCTTGCAAGTAACGAGTTCAAGGGGACTGACAACCCTCTTTCCCGCGTTGGGTGCAAGTATTTGCTTTTGTCTGTGCAGGTGTTGTTCACGAGCCTTGGTGTGATTCTTCTACTGGTTCGATAAACCTTGGTTCTCACTAAGGGACATACTTACCTCTACTATACTGCTCCATCCTTCCTCTTCGGGGAAAATCCGAACGCAGCTCACAAGTAGCAGAAAGAATTTTTGGCGCCGTTGCCGGGGAGACATCATCCAAAACCTATCAAGTACCTTCACTCAAACTATCATCTACTTGCTCTTCTTTTTATTTGACTCTCTTTTTCATCTCCCTTCACTTCTCGGAAAGATAAAAAACACAAACATATTTTACTTTGTTACTTTGCTCGTTTGCTTGCTTGTCACCATGTCCAGTTCTACTATTCCCCCACTCTCTCCGGATTTTGAGGTTCTCTACTTCAAACAGAAACAAGGAGAAAATTTAAAAGATGCTTGGTTTAGAATAATGGAATCTTATCGTATTTGCACCATAAAGGGTGGTATAAAAATCTTGCTCGGGATTTTTATGTGGGGCTTACTATGCCAAATAGACATTTTTTGGATTTTGCTGCTAAAGGAAATTTTGTTGAATGTGATGCTAATACTGCTTATGAAATAATAGAGGGGATAGCAGGAACTCCGCCCCCAAAAAAGGGATTTAATTACACAAGATGGAATTCAAATCTTAGAAAAACTAGGGGATATACAGAAAAGTTTGGTTGAGTTACAAAAGTCTAATGAACCACTTAAAACCCTTAGTTCAAATCTCAATCGCATGAATTCTCTTCTTACTGTTTGCAGCAAGAGGCTTGATACCTTAGATAATAAAATAGCTTTATTCTCTGAAATTAATGGGAAGTGGAAGGAACCTCCAGGCTTTGAGAAAAGCCCATCTAGAGTGGTGAAGACTAAGGATGACAGTACTTGAAACAATGCCTTACGTCTAGATAGGGGCGTAAAACAATAACGCTTGTTGGGAGGCAACCCAATAGTTATCTTAAATTTTTGCTTTTACTTTCTGTTTTGGTGTGATGACACAATTGTTGCTACTGTTATGATTGTGTTTTTATGTTTTAATTAGTGTTTGTGCCAAGTAAAGCCTTTGGGATGATTTGGATAATAGTTGACTTGATTCTGTGAAAAAACAGAAACCTTTGCTCTCAGTCCAGGAATTTCAAAAATTCACTGGAATGTGCTTTTGATCTGATTTTTTTACACATGATTTATGTACAAATTTCCCATGTTTTCCTATTTGTTTCATAATTTTTAGAGTTATGGAAGTATGATTTTTAGAGTTATGGAAGTATGTTCTGTTTTAGACAAATTCTGTTTTCTATTGCATAGTTTGCTTGTTTTGATGATGCTATGGAATATATCGGGGGGTATAAGTCATGGAGAAGTTGGAATACAGTAGGTATTATGCAAGAATAAAATATGAATGGGTTTATAACAGTACCTAAAGTTTATAATTTGTCCATTATACTAACGGATCTCACTAGGTTTCTTTTGAGTTTTGTGTGCTGAAGTTTTCAAGTTTTGGGTGAGATCACGATGGATGAAGGAATAAAGAGCGGTGAGAATTTATAGAGGCAGAATTAGGTCAAGAGGTGCCACGAGGGGCCACAAGCCCGGGGGGCTCCCCCTAGGACGCGCCTCCCGAGCTTGTCGCTCCCTCGTGACTCTTCAGGTCTTCTCCCGAATCTTGTAGGGTCTCTTCTGGTCCAGAAAAAATTAATCCAAAGTTTTTTCTCCGTGTGGACCCTGTTTGATATTGATTTCCTGAAAAGCCAAAAACAAGCAGAAAACAACAACTAGCACTCGGCACTAAGTTAATAGGTTAGTTCCAAAAAATGATATATAATTGCATAAAGTTGCATATAAAACATCCAAGATTGATACTATAATAGCATAGAACAATCAAAAATTATAGATACGTTGGAGATGTATCATGCCTCTTCATATGATGTGTATGCAGCTGAAACCTATGGGGAGAATGATAACCGTGGACACAGTCACACAAGATTTCATCAAGGAATAAATAAATCCCGGTGGGATATCAAAGTTAAAATAGTGAAAATACTTCACTTTCTTTCATTGTGGTAATCTCGAACACATAAAGAATGAGTACAAGAACTTGTAGAGCGCAAACTTGCAAAGAAACCCAAGAACAGGGCTGAGAACAGTTCAACCATGACTGCAACAGAGGAAGGCTATTTAGTCCTTCAAGATCAAGAATGCTAGGGTCTATAGTAGTGGCTAGATGTCATTCTCTCCCTCCCTCTCTCTCTCTCTCTCTCCCTCCCTCCCTCCCTCCCTCCCTCCCTTCCTCTCTCTTGTTCTTCAATACCACGTTCCCGTGAGCTGCCTAACATGACCGGGGCCTATCTGATGTAATCAGTTGTGTGCTTGTTGGTATATGATGAATTGCCACTTTATGATCAGATTGTTCATTGAAATCAACTGAATCTTTTGAAGTTTCTTTGTTGTATAATTGAATAACTTTGTATGCTCTCCGATGTATCTATCTTCTTTGGCCAAGTTTGATGGGTATTTCTTCAGAGGGAGTGATGCATTGTAGTGGGTTCTAATCTTCCGGTGATCTATATCCCAGTGACAGAAATGGAAAAAGACACATATTGTGTTGTATTGTATTGTATTGTATTGTTGGCACTAAGGATAAAGCGATGGTTTCTTGTCATATTGCTTGATATTTTGTTGTCTACATTATGTCATCTTGCTTAATGCAATGCTCTATTACATAATGGTCTACATATTTCAAGATGATATTTTGTTGTCTACATTATGTCATCTATATGGTGACTTTGTTTGCTGGAGGAACTCCTTCTGGTTCGATAAACCTTAGTTCTCAAATCAAGGGAAATACTTATTGCTAGATAATTTCACCCTTACACTTGAGGGTTACCCAAGCACTCTTACGAGAGAGCAAGCAAAAGCCAAATTAAAATCCTTCAGATTAGGGACATCTAAACCTCCAAAAACTTCTTCCTGGACACAAGTCCCCACTGAGCCAAGTAATATTTGTGCACGTCATCCAAGTTACCCCAAACGAAGTGAGCCATCTGTGACGAAATAACATTTAAAAGCCATTTTGCAAACTAAGCAACATAATTTGGACTCAGAAATTGAGTTAATTGCACCATTGGTACACGAACTTGTCCCTGATGCTCAGTTTAGGAATAAACTGAGCACTGAGGACAAATTCGTGTATCAATGGTGCAATTAACTCCAATGTGACAACGAAAAATTATTGATTCACCATGGACCGAAAGATTGAAAACATGTGTCAAACTTGTATACTAGGCTTGTTCCCCCAAAAGAAAATGTTGGGGTTGTTTCTTCCCACGAGCGCATGGATATAAGGGAAACTCCAACGCTGCCCCCCAAAACGGATACACTATTTGTTCATAGACAGTGATGCGGGATCCGACCATCCAACCATGGCCGCATCTATTCCAAAACAAATTTGAACAAACCGGCCGTATATCATCAAACGCGACCGACTTCACTAAAGTTCAGACATAATATGATAATTCGTCCGTTTAACTAAAAACTAAAAAACCTAGACTAAATTTAGTGGACGGTGACCTCGTACACGTGGCAGCCCTGGCATCCCGCATCGCCGTCGCTATTCGTGTCATCGTTTTCATCGTCGGAGTAGTCCTTTGAGTGGCGAAACAGCATGGCGGGAGCGGCAGCCCTGCCTGGTCGCTGCATGGCCCTCACGGAGGAGTTGCTCTGCTTCCTCCTACACCATGCGGAGGGCCGCTGCGGCCAATGCCAAACCCGGCGGCGGTACCCTAGCTGCGGCCTTGCCCCTTTCGGCGGCAGCGATGCCGCGCGGCTTTCTTCGTGATTGTGAGCGACCGGTCATGGGCCCAAGCCTTTGCGAGGTCGGGGTCCTCGCGGACCCTGTTCAGGGCCTCTACTTTGGCAAATGCGGAGCAACGCGCAGGTCCTGCAGCGCCGCCTGCCTAGCCGCCATGTCCTCGACCAACATGATTGCCCATAATGACGAGGAGCCGGCGGCGGCGGCGAGGTAGTGGAGGAGATGGCTGCGCGCCTTCGCAATCATTGGTTGATGCGGCTGTGTCACGACGATGACGGCTTGTCCTTCATGCGGTGTCCGATTTGGACGCTGTGGTTCCGGGCAGGGGGATTGCAGCTCTGCCTTCACCCGGTGGAGAGGTGGCGCTACCGGCTCCTGCTTCACGTGGTAGCGCGGTGAGGGCGGTGTGACGACCCCGGCTTAATCGTGCACTAACCATACACGCAATTGCGCACGATCAAGCCTAAGGACTCACTTGAAGATATCACAACACAACTCTAAAACATAAATAAATTCATACAAGCTTTATATTACAAGCCAGGGCCTCGAGGGCTCGAATACATAGCTCGATGGCATACAAGCGTCAGCGGAAGCATTAGATATCTGGGTACAGATATATTACAGAGAGAGAAATAGGCCTTCACAGAGGCGGGGTAAAATAAAAGCTACGATCGAAAGGCGTAGGCCTCCTGCCCTGGACCCTCCGATCCTACTCCTGGTCGTCAGTCGGCTCCTCGTAGTAGTAGTACTCGCCAGGTGGGTAGTAGTACTGGTCGTCGGCTGGGGCGTCTGGCTTAGGGGCTCCGTCGTCTGGTGGCATCAAATGGAATATGGGGGAAAAAGAAAATAAAGCAAACGTGAGTACTCATCCGAAGTACTCAGCAAGCAAGGATCTACACTACATATGCAACATTGTCAAAGGAATGGCTGTATATGTGGACTGGGCTGCAGAAATGCCAGAAGAGAGGGGGAAAGTCTAGTCCTATCGAAGACTAGCATCTTCAACAATCTTCGACAGTCTTGCAGCAATAGAAGAGAGCAGATCAACATAATGTAAAGTAGTAGTAGTATCATCAACCTCGACCTGAGATCCTTTCTCGACTCCCGGCGAGAAAGCAATCCCAGAGCCGTACTATCCAGTTCTCATCACATGTTCTAGTTGTACCGATCGGGATACAACTCCGAGTGTCCGTTACCGTAGGACAGGCTATCGATAGAAGTTTCTTCCCTACAGGGGTGCACCAACTTACCCACCACGCTCACTTAACTCTGGCCGGACACACTTTTCTGGGTCATGCCCGGCCTCGGCTAAGCAACACGCCGCAACCCGACCTTGGCTTATAAGAGAGGTCAGCACGCCGGACTAAACCTATGCCCCCAGGGGTCTTGGGCCATCGCCCCGGGAACTCCTGCATGTTACGGGGCCACCGAGAGCAGACCTAGCAACCCCTTATACAAGCGCGGTTGCGTTCCCAGTCCAACTCGGCGTGCGCCGCTCCTTACTGACGTCAAATAAGCTTCGGCTGATGTATACGACGCAGAACGCCCATACTATGCCCACGTGATGGTTAGTGCTATCGGGCCAGAGGCCCCTCGGATCAAATATCCAAACCGTTAAGTGGTTTAGGAGCGCGCGGAAACGAGCAGAGACTCACGATCGATGTGACCCCGTCGCCCCGTCTCGAGGACTTGCGGCAAGGGCTAAGAATGCCCGGCCACGCCTCGTAGTTATCTCGCGGGCACCATCCAGGTCAACCCGACTCCACATCACTTCGCTTTAAGCTCGCGTGGGTACCCCTCAGGGCCGACCCGTCTTTAGTATCATGGTTTAGTGCAAGTCAACTCAATCAACAGTATCTGTGTGTCTGACACCAGGGGAGCCCTGAGGGATCACCCTCGATGGAACCCCACCTGATGTTAAAGTCAAGGTGAACGAAGGAGGAATCACCCTCGAGGTCCACACTTGAGGAGTTGCGCGACGATGTCGTTATCGGGGGTGGTGTAGGAGGAATCACCCTCGCTTACCACGACCGAGTAACTAACCTACAAGGTTAACATCAGAAGTGCTGACGAGGTATCACCCTCGGCACTCGACGGTAACCCAGCAGTGTCGGCAACTAAGGGGGAAGTGATGTGCGGTGCCAGGGTCTAGTCTTCAATCCCGTTGATCGGGTCTTCTGATATCCAGCGGGGCAGTCGGGATCAAGTGGGGATCTCTGTCGGGTCTCTACCCAGCCTATTCTAAACAGTCTAGGATAACCAGCAAGGTAGCAAGGCAGGTTACAATAAACAGGCTATGTAGCAGATATAGGAAAATAGTAGCAGTAGCAGTTCTAATGCAAGCATAAGAGAGAAGAGAATAGGCGATATAGGCATGCTCAAAATGGGGGTGCTTGCCTGTTTGCTCGGGGGCAAGGGCAAGGTCTTTAGTGGTATCGTCGGGGACGTAGTCGTACTCCTGAGCTGCGTCTGCCTCGGGAGCTACGTCAACGTCGGGGTCTAACGAGAGAGAAGAGGGGGAAGAAACAGGTAAACATAATGCAAACAAATGCAATACGGTGCGTGTGATGCTATGATGCAGTGCAGGGTTGCCTAATTACGCATCTAAGTCATTTTAGTTATTTTTAGAATTAATCTGGGATTTAATATCCGATGTGTGTGCACTATTCATCTGCCGGATTCGGGTCCGGAGTTACGATTTCTACTACGTAGGGGGTTCCGATGGAGAAACAGACGGCACGATCAGACTCGGATCATCGTTCTGAGCAAGTTTCATGTTTTAACTTTTTCGATCCGAGCTACGGTTTAAAAGTTATGATTTTTCGAAGTTTATTTGAATTTCTGGAATTACTTTAATTACAGAAAATGAATTATGATGTCAGCATGACGTCATTGTGATGTCAGCGGTCAACATGCGCTGACCAGAGTCAAATATGACATGTGGGACCCACATGTCAGTCTCTGTTAATCTTAACAGTGAATTACCTTAATCCACAGGGTTAATTAGGGGGCGGGCCCCACTTGTCAGTGAGACATTAGGCTAATCTAATTAATTTTATTTAATTAACAATTTAATTAGTCTAATTAGCCGCGGGGGCCTACATTCAGTGAGAGGGGATGAACAGTAACCACGGTTGACCGTGGTCAACGTGGTCAAAATGGCCAGGGGGCCCACTGGTCAGCGTCCCAGAGTGGACCCCACGCCCAGCCACGTCGGCGGCTGGCGGCTAGTCGTCGGCGTGCACAAAACACCGCGGAGGGCTCGGGCCTCCGTCGGAAATCGCCCACAGGCGACCATTTTGCGCGCGCGAGGACGCGTTCGAACGAGTCGAACGGGCCGCATGCAGTGGTGGTGGTGGTTTCGCCGGAATCGGCCGGAATCCTCGCCGGCGTTGAGCAGCAGCGGTGCCGGAGTTCGGGCCTCGTCGGGTTCTAAGCTACACAGCGCGGGGAGGAGTGCTAGGGGTCTTGCCAGACTCGCACGAGCCCTAGGAGCTCGATGCTGGGTCCGGACGAGCACGACGGCGTCTGTGGCCGCGGCGGCGAAGTGCACAGCGGCGACCCGTGCTCGGCAATGACGGCAGCTAGCTACAGAGCACTCGGGGATCAACGAGGAGCAGCAGGGGAAGGAGAGGCTCACCGAGAGGCGCACGGTGGCCGTTGGAAGCTTAGTAGCGTAGCCCGGCGACCGGAATCGAAGAAGCTCGCCTGAGCCAGAGAAGAAGGGGGCGACGGCGTCCAGCGGCTGCAGGGGCTCCGGGCTCCTGCTCGTTGTTGGGGACAAAGTAGCGGAGGGTGGCGGAGCTCGTGGATGTGCTGGCGGAGCTCGGGAACGTCGGTGACCGCGTCTACGGCAAGGCCACGGCGACGGTGGCGCTCGTCGACGGATCTGGGAGGAGAGGGAGAGGCGAGGCGCGCATGGGGAAGGGGGAAATGACGGGGAGGACCAGGGGGAGAGCACCAGCTCGACCTTATCCCCTCCTGGCCAGCCGCGGCGTCGCGGTGTCGGCGCCGGAGCGGCGCGCGCGCGCTCGGCCAGGGAGATGGCGACAGCGCGAAGGAGAGAAGGAGATTGGGCCAGATGGGCCGGCTGCCGGGGCACTGTGCACTTAGGCCCAGTGCACAGTGCCTCGTTTTATTTTTCTGTTTTTGCTTTACCCTTTTCTTTATTTCATTTCCTGTTTCGAAATAGTTAGGGCATTTCTACACTTTTGTAAAATGCGAGAGTTGTCCCAAATATTGCAATGCAATATTAGCTCTCACCAAAAAGTGGTTTGGACAGATTTGGAAGCCATTTGAATTTGTAATGATTTTTATTGAATTAATATTGCTGTTTTGGGTGCTGTTTCATCTTGTTTGAGTTACTTGTCCAACTCCAAATATTTTGATATTAGTTTTAGCAATGTTCCTGGATTATTTGCCATTTAATAAACATTTTCCCAACAGAGTTTGATCAACTTCATATTTCACTTTTGAATTTGAATTGATTTTCAGATGTGAATTTGAATTGGATCATTAACCCATATGTCTTGGCACTGCAAATGATCATGACTTGGCAGCTTTAACAGAGTGTCACAGAGCTTATTACAAGGGGGTGTTACAAGTTCTCCTCCTCTAAAAGAAATTCTCGTCCCGAGAATTCAGGAGGTAGAAGGAAAGAGTCCGGGATATTCTTCTCGAAGATAATCCTCGCGTTCCCAAGTGGCTTCATCTTCAGTGTGATTCGACCACTGCACTTTTAGGAACTTGGTCGTCTTCTGGCGAGTTCGACGTTCAGCTTCGTCGAGGATGCGGATCGGATGCTCCTTATAGGAAAGATCATCTTGTAGCTCGAGCATCTCATGATCCACTGCACGGTGCGGGGATTCCTTGAAGCACTTTCGGAGTTGCGACACGTGGAAGACATCATGAATATGGGAGAATTACGGTGGCAACTCCAATTTATATGCCACCTGTCCACGTCTAGCCACGATGCGGAAAGGACCAATATAGCGAGGAGCTAGCTTGCCCTTGATTCCGAAACGACGGGTGCCCTTCATTGGAGTGACACGAAGATAGGCTTGATCACCAGGTTGATAGATCACACCCCATCGCTTACGATCATAATTACTCTTCTGACGGTCTTGAGCTGCTTTGAGATTCTCCCGGACAATTCGGACTTGTTCTTCGGCATGCTGAATAATGTCCGGTCCAACAAGAGGTCGTTTCCCAGTTTCTGACCAATTTAGAGGGGTTCGACATTTACGACCATAAAGAACCTCAAAGGGGGCCATTTTCAAGCTGGCTTGATAGCTATTGTTATAAGAGAACTCGGCATACGGGAGAGATTCCTCCCATTTCTTACCGAAGGATATAACACAAGCTCGAAGCATATCTTCAAGCACTTGATTAACGCGCTCAACTTGGCCTTGGGATTGGGAATGATAAGCTGAACTCCAGGTAATATGAGTTCCCATTGCTCTCTGGAAACTTTCCCAGAAATGGCCAGTGAAAATGCTGCCACAGTCTGAACTGATTTCCTTGGGAATACCATGGAGTGAGACAATTCTGGAGATATATAGCTCTGCTAACTGACTAGCAGTAATAGTCTCCTTAACTGGCAGAAAATGTGCAACCTTGGAAAATTGATCGACGACGACAAGAATAGCATCGTGACCCTTCTGAGACTTGGGAAGACCAGTAATGAAGTCCATTTGCACTTTATCCCACTTCCATAGAGGAATAGGGAGTGGTTGCAGAATTCCAGTAGGTTTCTGATGTTCTGCCTTCACGCGACGACAAATGTCACACTCGGCAACATAACGAGCAATATCTTGCTTCATTCTAGACCACCAGTACCTTTGACGAAGATCTCGATACATCTTGGTACTACCCGGATGGATAGATAGCGGTGTATCATGGGCCTCCTTCATGACTTTGTCTGTCATCAGCTCGTAGGGAGGTACTACAATGCGGTCTCGGAAGTACAAGGTTCCATCTTCAGCAATCGAGAAATCCCTGTACTTTTGAAGGTGAAGTTCTTTCTTCATTAGACCAATTTCAGCATCTTTGGCTTGCGCAATCGTGACAGCTTTCTCAAGATCTGGTTGTATCACAAGGTTATTAAGAGAACCTTGCGGAATGATGCAGAGATTCAGCTTGCGCAATTCTTCATATAGCTGGGGTTTAGCTTGTTTTACCATGAGGTTGCTACAGTATGACTTGCGGCTCAAGGCATCAGCCATCACATTAGCTTTGCCAGGAGTGTAGGAAATACCACAGTCATAATCGGTGATTGTTTCCAACCAACGCTGCTGACGAAGATTAAGTTCCGTTTGAGTGAATAAGTACTTCAAGCTCTGATGATCGGTGTAAATCTCACACCGATTACCAAGGAGGTAATGACGCCACTGCTTCAAAGCATAAATCACAGTAGCAAGTTCGAGGTCATGCACTGGGTAATTCTCTTCATGTGGACGCAGTTGTCGCGAAGCATAAGCAATAACTCTTCGCTCTTGCATTAGGACACAGCCTAATCCTTGGCGAGAGGCGTCGCAGAAGATCACAAAATCTTTGCGGGAGTCTGGAGGAGCAAGGACTGGAGCAGAAGTCAGCTTGTCCTTGAGGGTCTGGAAGCTTTCCTGACATTTGTCTGTCCACTCAAACTTAACGCCTTTGTGGAGCAGATTAGTCAGGGGCTTGGCAATCTTGGAGAAATTCTCGATGAAACGGCGACAATAACTTGCAAGCCCGAGGAAACTTCTGACTTGCTTAACATTCTTCGGAGGGGTCCAGTCAAGAATAGCCAGAACTCGCTCCGGGTTAACTGCGATACCATCCTTGGAGATGACTTGTCCAAGGTAGGTTACCTCAGAAAGCCAGAATTCGCACTTAGAGTACTTGGCATATAATTGGTGCTCTCGAAGTCTCTCCAGAACAAGACGAAGGTGCTCAGCATGTTCTTCTTTGTTCTTCGAATAAACCAGAATATCGTCCAGATATACCACGACGAATTTGTCGAGGTAATCCATGAATATGTAATTCATTAAGCGGGAGAAGGTAGCTGGAGCGTTTGTTAAGCCAAACGACATGACTGTGTACTCGTAAGAGCCATAATGAGTAACGAATGCAGTCTTCGGAATATCCTCTTCGCGGACACGGATCTGGTGATAACCCAACCTCAAGTCGAGTTTAGAAAACACCAAAGATCCAGTGAGTTGGTCATATAAATCGTTGATCCGGGGAAGTGGATATTTATTCTGAATGGTTGCCTGGTTGATAGGACGATAATCTTGGACCAACCTATTCGTTCCATCTTTCTTCTTGATGAAAAGAGACGGTGCTCCCCAAGCAGAGGAACTAGGGCGAATGAAACCCTTCCTTAAGGATTTATCAATTTCTTCCTTGAGTTCAATAAGATGGTGCGGAGGCATCTTGTAGGGACGCTTCGCAATAGGTGTGGTGCCAGGCTTCAAGTCGATGACGAACTCGACAACTCTAGCAGGGGGTATTCCTGGAAGTTCTTCTGGAAAAACATCCGGGAAGTCACAGACAACTGGGATATTTTCGATCCCATCAAGTGGAGAAGCATTCAACGCGTTCAAGGCATAAATTTGCGCCTCGGCGTTCTGAGTGATATGAGCATGGTAATTCACCATCTCATTCGAGGGATGCAAGAAGTGAACAACTTTGGTGGCGCAATTGATTGAGGCGTAATGGGCCTTCAACCAATCCATTCCCAGAATAAGGTCAATCTTGGACGATTTCAGAATAATGGGAGACGCACTGAACTCCAACCCTTCGATTTCAACGGGAACATTATAGCTAACCGCAGAGGTTCGGCAACCACCCGCAGGAGTGTGTACCAATAAGGGTGTGTTCATGTATTCGCATTTAATGTCATGCATGCGTGCAAAATTTTCTGACATGAAGGAATGCGATGCTCCTGAATCAAATAAAACGGATGCAGGTACTGAATTAACGAGGAGTGTACCCATCACAATATCTGGTTGATCTGGAGCTTCAGACATGTTGATGTGGTAGTACTGCCCACGACCATAAGAAGGTCTGGCATTATAGTTGCACTGTTGAGGAATACCACGGCCAATTCCACGGCCAGCAAAAGGGAGAGCCAGTTGATTCTGATTCTGAGAACAATCTCTAGCACGGTGACCTGGCTTGCCACACTTGAAGCATAGTCCGCTGTCAGGACGAGGTGCTGGAGCTCGAGGTGCTGGAGCTGGCAGAGGCTGCCTCGGTGGTGGAGGTGGCAGGCGTGGTGCAGCATAAGAGGGCCTGTTCGCAGGAGCTGCTGAACGGAACATGCCTTGGGGAAACCAGATGCGTCGCTTCTGGGAAGACGAGCCCGTTTCTCGGGTGCGTCTGGACGCTTCTTTATGCTTCTTCAGTCCAGTTTCAACCATAATGGCCTTATTCACCAAGGTGGCGAAATCAGGGTAATCTTGAACAAGCAGGGCCAACTGTATATCATGATGCAGTCCTTCACGGAACTTCTCCTGTCTGCGTTCATCAGTAGGAATGTCCTCTTCAGCATAGCGAGATAAATCTAGAAACTCGCGCTGATAGACTTCCACAGTCTTGTTTCCTTGAACAAGGCTACGGAACTCGGCCTTCTTCCTAGCTATGACAGCTAGAGGAATGTAGCGGGCTCGGAAAGCAATCTTGAACTCTGCCCAAGTGACGACAGTACCAGGCGGCAGAGTCTGTCGGTGAGTGGCCCACCATTGGGCTGCGGGACCCTTCAGAAGATAAGTCGCAAAAGTGACATAGTTGACTTGGGCGACACCAGCAGACTCCATCTCATGAGAGATGTCACGCAGCCAGTCATCTGCATCCAGTGGGTTGACTGTGTTGCGGAAAAACGATGGACTGAGCCTCATAAATTCTAGCAGGGTGATGGAAGGTGGCTGCTGATTAGCATCAGGACGAGGGAATTGCTGCATAATCCCCATCATAAACTGGCGATTGAGTTCAAACTGTTGCATCATCGCTGCCATGTAATCAGGTGGTGGCGGCGGTGGCGGGTTGTTGTCAGCCATCCTGCTATTTCAATAGGGGTATTTCAGCAATAGCTTATGCAAGTGTTTATCAATAAACAAGCTGTAACTCGACATTATTGAAAGAGTGCAATAGATGCTAAAAGTAGTCGTTAAGACATACAGATCCATACACAGTCGGTTACAATCGGGCAGCATAATGGCGCAAATTGAAAAACTAGAGACACACTAGGCGGCACGCAGGCACGCGGTAAGGAAGTACACAACATGACATAGCAAAGGCTACATCAGCGTCGGAGAAAACCACTGAAACGGGGTAACTGCAAGTGCGGATGATGAATGTTCGTCGCGGCAGGATCCTGTGCTCCATGTGCACTCTGATGCAGAACCCGGTCTCGAACTGGAAGAAGAGGTCCACGTGCAGGCGTGTGACCTCCCACTACAGGCCAATCAATACCTCACGGCATCTCGGTCCTGCGTGGGTAAAGAATATACTCCGGGTGTATCCCTGCACGAACAGCTGGTAGCAACTGTGTCATAGCCTCGTAGTAGCGTGCTCGAGTGGCGAACAACTCGACGGCAAGAGCCCGAACAGTATGATCCAGTGCCTGAGTGCACTGAATCAGAACCTGCGGGTCGTAGCGTCGAGACTCGTACGGGGCAGAGATAGCTGTGTAAAATCCAGTAGCATCTCCAACAGGTGCATACGGAATGTACCGAAACACAGAGTCATCCAAGCTAGCATTGTGCTCTCCTCGGAGACGTGCGACAGCAGAGTAGGCGGCATCATGTACTGCCATCTCAATCGTCACGCCTATTCCGTGGAAAAGGTGTAGCTCGGTGTCTGAGTCATTCTGCTGATCATAGATCCGAACTTCAGCATAGTACTGCTCCTGGTTGAACTCGCGGTAAACCTCATAGACCATGTACTCGGGATACCGCGATAACCCAGTCTACTCAGGAGTGCGATCAGAACAGCTGGAAATCCAGGGGCATCACGAGCCCAAGTGCGACGCACAAGCTGGGTCGTAGGCCGCAGTGGAAACAGTCGATCCATCTGAAACAGAGAGGTTCAGGGTTGTCGTAAGACAATGTGAAATATAACCGATCTCGGAAGGAAAGGTTAAACAAAACAATGGAAAGGAAAATGATTATCAGACTAATCAGATCAAAGTCAAGCAAATCGCACTGAATCCAGCTCTCCGGGTGGATAGAATTAACGAGATCCTAAATGTCGGTGTTAGTAAATTTTATTAAACCCGAATAGATGAGAGATTAGAATCCCAGAGTAAAGACGAGGAATAAAAGATCCTAATACCACCCAGTTGGTGACGTGGGCCCGTAAGCCACACAGCCAAGTTAGTAAAACAGTTTTTGACCACTAGACTCAACTTCGGCCAAGGAATTGGGAAGGGGGATACCTAGAGGCAGTCGGCTCTGATACCAACCTATGACGACCCCGGCTTAATCGTGCACTAACCATACACGCAATTGCGCACGATCAAGCCTAAGGACTCACTTGAAGATATCACAACACAACTCTAAAACATAAATAAATTCATGCAAGCTTTATATTACAAGCCAGGGCCTCGAGGGCTCGAATACATAGCTCGATGGCATACAAGTGTCAGCGGAAGCATTAGATATCTGGGTACAGATATATTATATAGAGAGAAATAGGCCTTCACAGAGGCGGGGTAAAATAAAAGCTACGATCGAAAGGCGTAGGCCTCCTGCCCTGGACCCTCCGATCCTACTCCTGGTCGTCAGTCGGCTCCTCGTAGTAGTAGTACTCGCCAGGCGGGTAGTAGTACTAGTCGTCGGCTGGGGCGTCTGGCTCAGGGGCTCCGTCGTCTGGTGGTATCAAATGGAATATGGGGGAAAAAGAAAATAAAGCAAACGTGAGTACTCATCCGAAGTACTCAGCAAGCAAGGATCTACACTACATATGCAACATTGTCAAAGGAATGGCTGTATATGTGGACTGGGCTGCAGAAATGCCAGAAGAGAGGGGGAAAGTCTAGTCCTATCGAAGACTAGCATCTTCAACAATCTTCGACAGTCTTGCAGCAATAGAAGAGAGCAGATCAACATAATGTAAAGTAGTAGTAGTATCATCAACCTCGACCTGAGATCCTTTCTCGACTCCCAGCGAGAAAGCAATCCCAGAGCCGTACTATCCAGTTCTCATCACATGTTCTAGTTGTACCGATCGGGATACAACTCCGAGTGTCCGTTACCGTAGGACAGGCTATCGATAGAAGTTTCTTCCCTGCAGGGGTGCACCAACTTACCAACCACGCTCACTTAACTCTGGCCGGACACACTTTTCTGGGTCATGCCCGGCCTCGCCTAAGCAACACGCCACAACCCGACCTAGGACTATAAGAGAGGTCAGCACGCCGGACTAAACCTATGCCCCCAGGGGTCTTGGGCCATCGCCCCGGGAACTCCTGCATGTTACGGGGCCACCGAGAGCAGACCTAGCAACCCCTTATACAAGCGCGGTTGCGTTCCCAGTCCAACTCAGCGTGCACCGCTCCTTACTGACGTCAAATAAGCTTCGGCTGATGTATACGACGCAGAACGCCCATACTATGCCCACGTGATGGTTAGTGCTATCGGGCCAGAGGCCCCTCGGATCAAATATCCAAACCGTTAAGTGGTTTAGGAGCGCGCGGAAACGAGCAGAGACTCACGATCGATGTGACCCCGTCGCCCCGTCTCGAGGACTTGCGGCAAGGGCTAAGAATGCCCGGCCACGCCTCGTAGTTATCTCGCGGGCACCATCCAGGTCAACCCGACTCCACATCACTTCGCATTAAGCTCGCGCGGGTACCCCTCAGGGCCGACCCATCTTTAGTATCATGGTTTAGTGCAAGTCAACTCAATCAACAGTATCTGTGTGTCTGACACCAGGGGAGCCCTGAGGAATCACCCTCGATGGAACCCCACCTGATGTTAAAGTCAAGGTGAACGAAGGAGGAATCACCCTCGAGGTCCACACTTGAGGAGTTGCGCGATGATGTCGTTATCGGGGGTGGTGTAGGAGGAATCACCCTCGCTTACCACGACCGAGTAAATAACCTACAAGGTTAACATCAGAAGTGCTGACGAGGTATCACCCTCGGCACTCGACGGTAACCCAGCAGTGTCGGCAACTAAGGGGGAAGTGATGTGCGGTGCCAGGGTCTAGTCTTCAATCCCGTTGATCGGGTCTTCTGATATCCAGCGGGGCAGTCGGGATCAAGTGGGGGTCTCTGTCGGGTCTCTACCCAGCCTATTCTAAACAGTCTAGGATAACCAGCAAGGTAGCAAGGCAGGTTACAATAAACAGGCTATGCAGCAGATATAGGAAAATAGTAGCAGTAGCAGTTCTAATGCAAGCATAAGAGAGAAGAGAATAGGCGATATAGGCATGCTCAAAATGGGGGTGCTTGCCTGTTTGCTCGGGGGCAAGGGCAAGGTCTTCAGTGGTATCGTCGGGGACGTAGTCGTACTCCTGAGCTGCGTCTGCCTCGGGAGCTACGTCAACGTCGGGGTCTAACGAGAGAGAAGAGGAGGAAGAAACAGGTAAACATAATGCAAACAAATGCAATACGGTGCGTGTGATGCTATGATGCAGTGCAAGGTTGCCTAATTATGCATCTAAGTCATTTTAGTTATTTTTAGAATTAATCTGGGATTTAATATCCGATGTGTGTGCACTATTCATCTGCCGGATTCGGGTCCGGAGTTATGAGTTCTACTACGTAGGGGGTTCCGATGGAGAAACAGACGGCACGATCAGACTCGGCTCGTCGTTCTGAGCAAGTTTCATGTTTTAACTTTTTCGATCCGAGCTACGGTTTAAAAGTTATGATTTTTCGAAGTTTATTTGAATTTCTGGAATTACTTTAATTACAGAAAATGAATTATGACATCAGCATGATGTCATTGTGACGTCAGCGGTCAACAGGCACTGACCAGAGTCAAATATGACATGTGGGACCCACATGTCAGTCTCTGTTTATCTTAACAGTGAATTAACTTAATCCACAGGGTTAATTAGGGGGCGGGCCCCACTTGTCAGTGAGACATTAGGCTAATCTAATTAATTTTATTTAATTAACTGTTTAATTAGTCTAATTAGCCGCGGGGGCCTACATGTCAGTGAGAGGGGATGAACAGTAACCACGGTTGACCGTGGTCAACGTGGTCAAAATGGCCAGGGGGCCCACTGGTCAGCGTCCCAGAGTGGACCCCACGCCCAACCACGTCGGCGGCCGGCGGCTAGTCGCCGGCGTGCACAAAACACGGCGGAGGGCTCGGGCCTTCGTCGGAAATCGCCCACAGGCGACCATTTTGCACGCGCGAGGGCGCGTTCGAACGAGTCGAACGGGCCGCATGCAGTGGTGGTGGTGGTTTCGCCGGAATCGGCCGGAATCCTCGCCGGCGTTGAGCAGCAGCGGCGCCGGAGTTCGGGCCTCGTCGGGTTCTAAGCTACACAGCGCGGGGAGGAGTGCTAGGGGTCTTGCCAGACTCGCACGAGCCCTAGGAGCTCGATGCTGGGTCCGGACGAGCACGACGGCGTCTGTGGCCACGGCGGCGAAGTGCACAGCGACGACCCGTGCTCGGTAATGACGGCAGCTAGCTACAGAGCGCTCGGGGATCAACGAGGAGCAGCAGGGGAAGGAGAGGCTCACCGAGAGGCGCACGGTGGCCGTTGGAAGCTTAGTAGCGCAGCCCGGCGGCCGGAATCGAAGAAGCTCGCCGGAGCCAGAGAAGAAGGGGGCGACGGCGTCCAGCGGCTGCAGGGGCTCCTGCTCGTTGTTGGGGACGAAGTAGCGGAGGGTGGCGGAGCTCGTGGATGTGCTGGCGGAGCTCGGGAACATCGGTGACCGCGTCTACGGCAAGGCCACGGCGACGGTGGCGCTCGTCGACGGATCTGGGAGGAGAGGGAGAGGCGAGGCGCGCGTGGGGAAGGGGGAAATGACGGGGAGGACCAGGGGGAGAGCATCAGCTCGACCTTATCCCCTCCTGGCCAGCCGCGGCGTCGCGGTGTCGGCGCCGGAGCGGCGCGCGCGCTCGGCCAGGGAGATGGCGACAGCGCGAAGGAGAGAAGGAGATTGGGCCAGATGGGCCGGCTGCCGGGGCACTGTGCACTTAGGCCCAGTGCACAGTGCCTCGTTTTATTTTTCTGTTTTTGCTTTACCCTTTTCTTTATTTCATTTCCTGTTTCGAAATAGTTAGGGCATTTCTACACTTTTGTAAAATGTGAGAGTTGTCCCAAATATTGCAATGCAATATTAGCTCTCACCAAAAAGTGGTTTGGACAGATTTGGAAGCCATTTGAATTTGTAATGATTTTTATTGAATTAATATTGCTGTTTTGGGTGCTGTTTCATCTTGTTTGAGTTACTTGTCCAACTCCAAATATTTTGATATTGGTTTTAGCAATGTTCCTGGATTATTTGCCATTTAATGAACATTTTCGCAACAGAGTTTGATCAACTTCATATTTCACTTTTGAATTTGAATTGATTTTCAGATGTGAATTTGAATTGGATCATTAACCCATATGACTTGGCACTGCAAATGATCATGACTTGGCAGTTTTAACAGAGTGTCACAGAGCTTATTACAAGGGGGTGTTACAGGCGGCTCGTCCTTCACGTGTGCTGGCAACAGCGCGGACCATGGTTTGGAGCGACCGCTCCGTCAGCAGCTGAATCTGCCGCAATAACTCGCCGTCCGTGACCGTGGCCTCCAAGAGTAGGCATGGTTGTTGCGCCGGCACCTGGCCCTCCTTGATGTCGGACGAGATGATTATCTCCTTGTCGGAGGAGCCGATGATGGTGGAGCTCGAGAGCCCGAGAGATCCACGATGGCGGCACCAAGATCCGGAGCCACCGCCACATGTGGGCACGAAGAACCACAACTCGGGCATGGTGTTTCGGTGGTTGGAAGCAAAGAGGATATGGCAATCTCCTAGTAGGAAGAGCCGGCTAATGACCCACAAGTATAGGGGATCTATCGTAGTCCTTTCGATAAGTAGGAGTGTCGAACCCAATGAGGAGCAGAAGGAAATGACAAGCGGTTTTCAGCAAGGTATTCTCTGCAAGCACTGAAATTATCGGTAACAGATAGTTTTGTGATAAGATAATTCGTAACAGGTAACAAGTAAAAAGTGCAACAAAGGTGCAGCAAGGTGGCCCAATCCCTTTTGTAGCAAAGGACAAGCCTGGACGAACTCTTATATAAAGCAAAGCGCTCCCGAGGACACATGGAAATTATTGTCAAGTTAGTTTTCATCATGCTCTTATGATTCACGTTCGTTACTTTGATAATTTGATATGTGGGTGGACCGGTGCTTCGGTGCTGTCCTTACTTGGACAAGCCTCCCACTTATGATTAACCCCTCTCGCAAGCATCCGCAACTACGAAAGAAGAATTAAGATAAATCTAACCATAGCATGAAACATGTGGATCCAAATCAGCCCCTTACGAAGCAACGCATAAACTAGGGTTTAAGCTTCTGTCACTCTAGCAACCCATCATCTACTTATTAGTTCCTAATGCCTTCCCCTAGGCCCAAATCTTGGTGAGGTGTCATGTAGTCGACGTTCACATAACACCACTAGAGGAAAGACAACATACATCTCATCAAAATATCGAACGAATACCAAATTCACATTATTACTTATAACAAGACTTCTCCCATGTCCTCAGGAACAAACGTAACTTCTCACAAAGCATATTCATGTTCATAATAGAGGGGTAATAAGTATCATCAAGGATCTGAACATATGGTCTTCCACCAAATAAACCAACTAGCATCAACTACAAGGAGTAATCAACACTACTAGCAACCCACAGGTGTCAATCTGAGGTTTTGAGATAAAGATCGGATACAAGGGATGAACTAGGGTTTGAGAGGAGATGGTGCTGGTGAAGATGTTGATGGAGATTGACCCCCTCTCGATGAGAGGATCGTTGGTGATGACGATGGCTTTGATTTCCCCCTCCCGGAGGGAAGTTTCCCAGGCAGAACAGCTCCGCCGGAGCCCTAGATTGCTTCTGCCCAGGTTCCACCTCGAGACGGCGGCGCTTCATCCCGAAAGCTTCCTTACGATTTTTTCCAGGTCAAAAGCCACCATATAGCAGAAGATGGGCACCGGAGACCTGCTAGGGGGCCCACAAGCCCTAGGGGCGTGCCCCCCAGGCTTGTGGCCATCTGGTGGGTCCCTTCTGGTATTTTCTTCGCTCAATATTTTTTATATATTCCAAAATAATTCTCCGTAAATTTCAGGACTTTTGGAGTTGTGCAGAATAGGTCTCACAGATTTGCTCCTTTCCGGTCTAGAATTTCAGCTGCCGGCATTCTCCCTCTTTGTGTAAACCTTGCAAAATAAGAGAGAAAAAGACATAAGTATTGTACCATAATGTGTAATAACAGCCCATAGTGCAATAAATATCAATATAAAAGCATGATGCAAAATGGACGTATCAACTCCCCCAAGCTTAGACCTCGCTTGTCCTCAAGCGAAAACCGAAATCGATAATCATGTCCACATGTTTAGAGATAGAGGTGTCGATAAAATAAAATACGGACATGAAGGCATCATGATCATCTTTAGAACAACAACATAACTTGTCATATAATTTCTTATGCTAAAGTAACAATTCGTTCACAAGGTAAAGTTATGAAACAAGAACTTTATTGAAAACCAACAAACCATGATCTAGGTCATTGAAACAATTGCAATTTATCATAACATCGGAAAGAGTCAATGTAAGAGCTTTTCAGCAAGCTCACATACTCAAATATCATTTAGTCTTTCATAATTGCTAACACTCACGTGATACTTATGAGATCAAAGTTTCAATCGGACACAGAGAAAGATAGGGGCTTATAACTTCACCTCCCAACCTTTTACCTCAAGAGTAATGTCAACAATAATAGTTTATGAATATCTACATCCGAGTGCATATATATGACTGGATCTTCCCCCAACATATAGTGCTTGCCAAAAAGAAAAAGTGTAAAAAGAATAGGTGATGATCACCATGACTCTTGCATAATGGTAGAAGGTAAATAAAAGATAGGCCCTTCGCAGAGGGAAGCAGAGGTTGTCATGCGATTTTATGGTTGGATGCACAAAATCTTAATGCAAAAGAACGTCACTTTATATTGCCGCTTGTGATAAAGAACTTTATTATGCAGTCCGTCGCTTTTATTTCTTCCATATCACAAGTTCGTATAAAGCTTATTTTCCTCACACTAAAAGATCATACATATTTAGAGAGCAATTTTTATTGCTTGCACCGATGACAACTTACTTGAAGGATCTTACTCAATCCATAGGTAGGTATGGTGGACTCTCATGGCAAAACTAGGTTTAGGTATTTTGGATGCACAAGTAGTATCTCTACTTAGTGCAAAAAGATTAGGCTAGCATAGGATGAGAAGCAAGCTCAACATGTTGGAGGATCCATGACAATATAACTTCTATTCGGATATAAAGAAACATAACCCATTATGTTGTCTTCCTTGTCCAATATCAACCTTTTAGCATATAATATTTTAATGAGTGCTCACAATCACAAAAGATGTCCAAGATAGTATATTTATATGTGAGACCTCTCTTTCTTTATTACTTCCTATTAATTGCAACAATGACCAAAACTATGTTTGTCAACTCCCAACAAATTTCATGCGACATACTTCTTATATGTGAAGTCGTCACTTCCCATAAGATCATTATACAATCTTTTTATTTCTTTTATTCTTTATTTCTTTTACTCAAGATCATAGCCAGAAATCAAAGCCCTCAACTCAAAACTAATCTTTATTATATAACTCTTGGACTTGATTACATAGAGGGAACACAAAGCAAAACTCAAAACTAGATCATACTAAAACTTTATTCTACTAAACTGAGATATAACCAAAAGGATCGAACTAAGAAAAACGATAAAGGTAAAGATGTGATGGTGATATGATACCCGGGCACCTCCCCCAAGCTTGGCAGTTGCCAAGGGGAGTGCCCATACCCATGTACTTAGGTCTCTTTCTTCGGAGGTGGTGATGATTGAGTTGATGATGTTGTAGGCTTGTCCTCCATCTTCCAGGGCATAGGTTCACCATCATAGAAAGATGAACGAGTCTCCGGGATCCTCAAATCTGTAGCCAAACTCATCCTCTTAAATCTATATTCATACTCACAGTTTTGGTTCTGCAGGTCATAGATCTGGGCTTGGAGATGCTCGTTTTTCTCATGAAGCTTGAAGATGGCCTTCCCAATCTCACTAGCATCCAACTTGTGGTCACGGGTAAAATCCGTGATTGGCATTGAGTCCGCGCTCCACCAGCCCTTTGCACTTGAACACCTCTTGCTCCACCGCTCCTAGCCTGGATTCCACGCTTTCGGTCATCCTTGGTCCTTAAACATCACGGATGTGAAGCACCCCCTCATGCATCTCGATGGTTTGAGGGTGTTGCAGCACCTCCGCAAGGTAAGGGTTGATGACCTTCTCGAAAAACTTGTCCTTGGGGGCGCTTGGAGACGTCATGGCGATCTAGATCTGTCAGGAAAAACAGCTCGAAACAAGAACAGAGGATATTGCCATGGTACGGTGGTCAAAACCTTCGGGAGATTATATAATGAATTTTTACCGACCAAAAGGAGTGTACTACAAGAAAACGGAGTCCGGAGGGCACACGAGGTGGCCACAAGCCTGGTAGGCATGCCCAGGGGGGTAGGGCGCGCCCCCAGGGCTTGTCGCCTCCTCATGCGCTTTTCGGACTACTTTTTATTTTGCTAATTTTCTAAATATTCCAAAACGGAGTAAAATTGCCATTGGAAATTTTTTGGAGTCGGTTTACTTACCGTACCACATACCTATTCCCTTTCGGAGTCTGAAACATTCTGGTAGATATCGCTTATGTACTCCTCCGGTGTTATAGTATTAATAATATTGGCTTCAACATTTATGGGAATACCTGAGATATAATGTTTGATTCTTTGCCCATTTACCACCTTCGGGTTAGTGCCTTCGGCGTTGTTGATTTTGATGGCACTGGAACGATAAACTTCCTCGATAATGTAAGGACCTTCCCATTTAGCGAGAAGCTTTCCTGCAAAAAATCTTAAACGAGAATTGTATAGCAAGACATGATCCCCTACATTAAATTCACGCTTTTGTATCATTTTATCATGCCATCTTTTAACTTTCTCTTTAAACAATTTGGCATTCTCATAGGCTTGGGTTCTCCATTCATCATGTGAGCTAATGTCAAATAACCTCTTCTCACCGGCAAGTTTGAAATCATAATTGAGCTCTTTAATTGCCCAATAAGCTTTATGTTCTAGTTCGAGAGGTAAGTGACATGCTTTTCCATAAACCATTTTATAAGGAGACATACCCATAGGGTTCTTATAAGCAGTTCTATAAGCCCATAATGCATCATCAAGTTTCTTAGACCAATTCTTTCTGGATCTATTAACAGTCTTTTGCAAAATCAACTTTATTTCTCGATTGCTCAATTCTACTTGACCACTAGACTGAGGGTGATAAGGAGATGCAATTCTATGGTTAACATCATACTTAGCAAGCAATTTACGGAAAGCACCATGAATAAAGTGTGAACCACCATCAGTCATTAAATATCTAGGGACTCCATACCTCGGGAAAATAACTTCTTTAAGCATTTTAATGGAGGTGTTATGATCAGCACTACTAGTTGGAATAGCTTCTACCCACTTAGTAACATAATCAACAGCAACCAGAATATGTGTATACCCATTAGAGGAAGGAAAAGGTCCCATATAATCAAATCCCCAAACATCAAATGGTTCAATAACACGTGAATAATTCATAGGCATTTCCTGACGTCTACTAATATTTCCAATTCTTTGACAGTCATCACAAGACAAGACAAACTTACGAGCATCCTTAAAAAGAGTAGATCAATAAAAACCAGATTGTAATACCTTGTGTGCAGTTCTATCTCCAGCATGGTGTACTCCGTAGGCCTCGGAGTGACACTTGCGTAGGATATGTTCATGTTCATACTCAGGTACACAACGTCTAATAACACCATCTACTCCTTATTTATAAAGGTGTGGGTCATCCCAGAAGTAATGTCTTAAATCATAGAAAAACTTTTTCTTTTGCTGGTATTTGAAACTAGGTGGTAAAAATTTAGAAACAATATAATTGGCATAATCAGCATACCATGGAGCACTACGAGAAGCATTTATGATAGCTAATTGTTCATCAGAAAAGCTATCATCAATAGGTAGTGGGTCATCAAGAACATTTTCTAACCTAGACAAGTTGTCTGCTACGGGGTTCTCAACTCCTTTCTATCAGTAATATGTAAATCAAATTCTTGCAGTAAGAGAACCCATCTAATAAGTCTAGGTTTAGCATCTTTCTTTTCCATAAGGTATCTAATAGCGGCATGATCGGTGTGAACAGTTACTCTGGAATCAACAATATAAGATCTAAACTTATCACAAGCAAATACAACCGCTAAAAATTCTTTTTCAGTAGTAGCATAATTTCTTTGAGCACTGTCTAGAGTTTTACTAGCATAATGGATAACATTTAATTTCTTATCAACTCTTTGTCCTAAAATAGCACCAACAGCACAATCACTAGCATCACACATAATTTCAAAGAGTCGGTTCCAATCAGGTGGTTGAACAATAGGTGCAGAAATCAAGGCTTTCTTAAGTATTTCAAATGCTTCTACACAATCATCATCAAAGACAAATGGAACATCCTTTTGCAAGAGATTAGTAAGAGGCCTAGAAATTTTAGAGAAGTCTTTAATAAACCTCCTATAGAAACCAACATGACCAAGGAAACTTCTTTTACCTTTGATATCTTTAGGACACGACATCTTTTCAATAGCATCGACTTTAGCTTTATCAACTTCAATACCTCTTTCAGAAATTTTATGTCCCAAAACAATACCTTCATTAACCATAAAGTGGCACTTCTCTCAATTCAAGACAAGATTAGTTTCTTCACATCTCTGCAAAACTCGATCAAGGTTGCTTAAGCAATCATCAAAAGAAGTTCCGTAAATGGAGAAATCATCCATGAAAACCTCAACAATCTTTTCACAAAAGTCGGAGAATATAGCAGTCATACTTCTTTGAAAAGTAGCAGGTGCATTACATAAACCAAAAGGCATACGTCTATAAGCAAAGGTACCGAAAGGGCAAGTAAAAGTAGTATTTTCTTGATCCTCTTGTGACACAGGTATTTGGGAAAAAATAGAATAACCATCTAGAAAGCAGAGGTGTGTATGTTTTGAAAGTCTTTCTAGCATTTGATCAATAAAAGGTAGAGGATAATGATCTTTCCTAGTAGCTTTGTTTAACTTTCTAAAATCAATAACCATTCTATAACCTGTGACAATTCTTTGCGGAATCAATTCATTCTTATCATTAGGAACAACGGTAATACCTCCCTTCTTAGGGACACAATGAATAGGACTTACCCATCTACTATCAGCAACAGGATAAATTATACCTACTTCCAGAAGCTTTAGTATTTCATTTCTTACCACTTCTTTCATTTTTGGATTCAACCGTCGCTGGTGATCAACAACAAGTTTAGCATTGGGTTCCATACTATTTTGTGCTGACATAGAGTGGGACTAATGCCCTTAAGATCATCCAGAGTATATCCAATAGTTGCATGGTGCTTCCTCAGAGTTTTCAATAATTTCTTTTCTTCATGCTCTGAAAGGTTAGCACTAATAATAACAGGATATATCTTTTTCTCATCGAGATAAGCATATTTCAGAGTATCCGGTAATTGTTTAAGATCGAACACAGGATCACTCTTGGGTGGTAGATGATCTCCAAGAGTTTCAACAGGCAAATTGTGTTTCAAAACAGGCATTTGTTTAAAGAAAATCTCATCTAATTCCCTTCTTTCATCCATGAACGTATCATTTTCATGGTCTAGCAAATATTGTTCTAAAGGATCAGTACGAGGCACGGCAATAAAAGCAAGACCAATAATTTCATCTTTACTAGGCAATTCTTTATCATGGGTTTGTCTATGAAATTTGGAGAAATTAAACTCATGATAAACATCCCCAAAACTTACTGTAACAGTTTCTTTCTCACAATCTATTTTGGCATTGACAGTATTCAAGAAAGGTCTACCAAATATAATGGGACAAAAATCATCTTGTGGGGAACCAAGAACTAATAAATTAGTAGGGTATTTTATTTTCCCACACAAGACTTCAATATCTCTAACAATCCCAATTGATGATATAGTATCTCTATTAGCAAGCTTAATAGTGACATCAATATCTTCTATTTCAGCAGGTGCAATATCATTCATAATTTCTTGATATAGAGTAAAAGGAATTGCACTCACACTAGCACCCAAATCACATAAGCCATGATAACAATGATCTCCTATTTTAACAGAAACAACAAGCATGCCACCAACAGGTCTATGTTTATCTTTATCATCGGGTCTAGCAATTCTAGCAGCTTCATCACAGAAGTATTACATGCCCATCAATATTATCGACCAAGAGATCTTTAACCATAGCAATACTAGATTCAACTTTAATTTGCTCAGTGGGTGTAGGTGTTATAGTATAACTCTTACGAACCACAGCTGAAACTTTAGCATGTTCCTTTATCCTAACAGGGAAATGTGGTTTCTCAATATAAGCAGTAGGAATAACAGGATCAACATTATAAGAAATAGTTTCCTCTTCAGCTTTAATAGGTTCTACTATTTTTACTTCAATGGGGGGATGATATGTAAACCACTTCTCCTTAGGGAGATCAACATGAGTAGCAAATGATTCACAGAAAGAAGCTACTATCACTGGTACAACGAGGTGCTATACAAACGGTTTTTAACCCCTTTCCGCGACGGTGTTCTGAACCGTCGCCTAGTGAGTGACAGCGATAGGGGGTACTTCCCACACGACCCAGAAACCGTCGGGGATATGCCCTCATGGCACACACGCTCGGTAAAATGAGGTCGTGTGCGCCCGGCGAGTGATCAAATACGGTTATACGTACAGTTGTGCTAAAAAAATATAATTATACATACCAAATTGTTTCCAGTCGTAAGTACATCCCACACAGTCAGTCCCCGCTAAATGTTTCCGTTCGTATGTACATTCCACACAGTCAATCCAAGGAATATGTTTCTGTTAGTATGTACATCCCACACAGTTAATCCAAGAAGTACGTTTCCGTTCGTATATACATCCCACACAGTCACTCCAAGGAAAACGTTTCCGTTCGCAGGTACATCACACACAATTTTCCCCATTAAATCGTTTGTGATAGCGTTGCCATTGCACACGATATTAACAATTTTATCGTTTGCGTTATTGAATGCATCACACACGGTGCGTAGAAAAAACTGTGTGGCAAATGCTGTCCATCACACACACTTTTTATGGGGTAAACGTTTGCGCAAGGTGGCCTAACGCAAACAGTTTTCAAGAGGATGTCGTGTGTGATTGTTCATTGATCTAACATGGTTTATTCCGAGAAACTGTGTGCGTTGCCTGAGGTCATCGCCCACGGTGTTTTCTCAATAACCGTTTGCACACTACAACAAGAACCCCCCTTTAGCAACGCATCAATGCGTTGTCGTTTGTCCATATAAGCGTTGGTAAGGTCTACACCAACGGATTCATATGTGTTGTCGTTGGTGGCATTGCTAACGTCTTCAACAACATATATAGATCCGTTGGTAACCTGCAAAATAATGCGTTGCAAGGCAACAACAGATTCATACAACGCTTCTATGCGTTGGTGCTTGAGAAATAGAATAACCACCATATATAATCCATTTATAACAGCATGTAGTTCCAATGGCAGTACAAGGTACACCCTTCCTGATACACCCTATGTTCTTAAATATAAGACGTTTTGGCAGTTTAAACTGCCAAAACATCTTACATTTAGAACAGAGGTAGTATAACTTTATTAAAAATCGATGGAGTGGAAATGAAACTGATATATTGATTTAATGGAATAATCCGTTACATTACATTGCAAGTATCATCAATTAGGAGTACATCACTTAGAAAAAAAATAGAATACAAATTTCTAAACAGTCATATAACTGTCTTCTTTCTCCTCCAAGTACCAAGAATCAGCATATATTCTTCAAAGGATCCAAGTAATCATCTAGTATTGAAATTCTCAACCTACAAAGAAAAATCATAATGCTATTAGGCATAAATTCAAAATTACCAAGTGTGCAAGAAAAGATCATTGGGGGGCGGGGGGCATAAGCTATGTATAACTGATAAATAACTTAATAGGCGTACATATTAGAACACCGATCATGTTTGACCAATCGGATGTGCCTGCACAATGTGAACAAGCATCAACATGCGTTCACTACTAACAGTTATCCAAAGCTTATATTATATCAACGATGAGAAGAATTCAGCTAAATGAACAATTATTTGTCATTACATACCCAGTTTTAAGAAACACTACCCATGCGCCTTTACTGCCAATGTGGCATATCATATAATCAATTGAATTTCATCTTTTGTCACTACTCAGCTCCCTAATCATGTAATCCCTCCGTACCAAAATACTTGTCGTGGTTTTAGTTCAAATTTTTGAACTAAAAAAACCACGAGAAGTATTCCGGAACGGAGGGAGTATCATTTGTCATGTCATTGAATAACTAAATACCAATATAAATCTACAAAATATGGGACTGGACAAAAGTTAAGACCGGAAAATATAGACATACATGGGCACACTTAACTAAAAAAGACTCGCTGGACCACTTAGTGTAAAAATTAAAGATATGGAATAAATAAGAGTGCTACGTCATGAGAAGGTGTGGAAACGGACACCTTAGTGGCCTGAACGAGGGGACGGTATTCAAGGAAGCGATTGGGTTGCCCCACATTCTGCGATGAGGTAGTAAGCCATACATATCCATCTGCCCCTGAAGCTGCACGACATTAAAGCAAGTTAATTCCTTACACAATCCGCCATTTTTTTTAAAGATTTCAACATAATCTTATCTATTTACGCATCTATTGTCAATAGTTTGAAACCTGACCTGTAATGTAGGACAGTTTCTTGTAAACATCACGGTTATTGCATAAACTAAGAATAAAGCATGAGAGACTGGGTATCTCCATTGTCAGTCTGCTCCACATTGGTCAGCTCTTGTCTCTATATGGACTACAAGTCTACAACCCTACTTTTTTAAACTTATTCATGGCTCCCACTTAAATTGAACCTGTTTACACGATGAGGCATCATTCTTGAACACCACGAATTCCAGTTGGATCAAACTAAAAACACATAAGTACAAATCACATAGTTAGTACCTACCAGAAATCCATACAAGATTGTCAAACAATAATACAATAGCAAAAGTCCATGCTCGGAGTTACATCAGCAAGGGAGTGTGCCACTTCAAGGATATTCATGATTTGATCATATAAAATCTAGTACTCATGTTATACGATGGCGTACCTCAGGTGGAGCACGGGCGGCCAACGTTGAAATCCTACTTTCCTTTTCTGAAAAATATTTTCTCTGCAATTGGAAGCGAGACACATAAAGCAAACAATTGTAAGGAAAAGGGACCATGGAATCAATAAGGAGCTAGACGGTTCCATGATTTTTACTGAACACATTAATTATATGTGTATTGAGTAATTTTTGCAATAGAGCACAAAAGAGAATCTGATCAAGAGAAAGTTTAGAGAAGAGATAACAAGTAGTTGGCTCAGTTCACAATTTTCAAACATACAGATCATCTTCTATTTATTTTCTTTGGGAATGCAGATCATCTTCTATCTACTGTATTAGTACTAAATAGCAGAAAAATGAGCAGCAGTAGCAATAGCAGTCAGCGACAAAAGCAATAGCAGACAACGGTGGTAGCAAACAATCAGCGTCACGAAGGGTTGTAATATTCATCAGCACGCGCACACATCACAGGCACATGCACGTGAGCCAGGAATCGGAACAGGACCAGGACGGGCACCAAAATAAATACAAAAGGAGCCACATCGCCGCCGAAGGCTTTGCGAGCCACAAGAACCACCAACACAGGCAGGATCCCATTGGTAATTGAGGAATACGGACGGGGCTCCAGCCCGAGCTCCTCCTACCTCGAACCTGTCTCCATTGCCAGCTAGCACCGAGAGAAGGGAGCAGCACCCTACACCACAAATTGTTTCAGATCCAACCTGCAATCCTGATTGACCGTCGACACAAGGTAGCCGAGGCGGAGCAGCACCATCATGCCCAAGCCGGCAGCAGTGCATGCTGAGACGCTGGGTGGTGGCCCTCCGAACCAGAGGCGTGGGAGCTGCGCCGGGCGCCGGCAACGCGTGGTGACTATGGTTGCCATAGAGACACGTGCAGGGACGCAGAGGGCGTTGCCACGGCGGAACAATAGAAAACCCAATTAGCAGGCTAATTGGCCATTAGCAGGCTAATTGGCCTATTATTAATAATCTATTTATTAATCTAATTGACATTTCATATTAAGCACACAATATATTTCATTTCCATATTAAAGAAGCAGGATTTCATAATTGAAATACATCAGAGTACAACATCATATAGCTTCAGCACTCAGCTACCCCATTACACAACTGCACCAGCACCAAGTTTCACATGCAACATCTACAACCTTTCGAAATTAGCATCATAGACGGAACATAGACAGATGAATCTCATCTGGAAAACTGCTGAAGCGGAAGGTGAATATTGAGCTTTCATTGATGTTGAAGGTCTTTGCAACTTTAAGCTAGTGCTTGTGGATGATTGACCGTCCATCCTTCGTCCTCTTCAGGAACACTTCAATATTGAACCGTGGGTGTTGTATGAAAACCTTCCTCGCCTCCTGACCATATAGGTGGTTTGAGAGGTAATCATCAGTGAACTGCTTTGGAAAGGCCTAAAAACAAGGATATGCATAAATATCTTCTCCAGATTTGAAATGATGCAAAGGAATTAAAAAGACAAGGTATAACAGTTAGTACCATCCCGTAGTGAACTGATGTCTTCTTCATTGTGGAGACAAAGATCTTATTGTTTTTTGTCGCTAATTTCTTTATCGTAACAATCTTTCTGAGTTTCTTGACTTGACTGATATTAATGGACAACTCATTTCCACATATGCAAAAAGGGTCAAACAGTGGGTCAAAACCTCTGACAACAGGACCTACATGTGCAAGACCAAATTGTTAAAAACCTAATATTTAAAAACAAGAAGTGAAAAGGTGTGTTATTAACTGCAACAGGCCTAATATTTAAAAACAAGCAAACGTAGTCATTCAAACTTGTATTGTGCAGGTCTAAGTACACTAGTTATTGGCCCTGTTTGGATCCATGGGTTAGAGTTAGTTTGAGCTAGTTTGGGCTCAAATAGCCCTAAAGTATTCAAACACGAGGGCTAGTTTGAGCTAGTTGTGTCAAACCCACCCAAAACAACTATCCCACCCAAGAGGTGCTGATTGGGGCTAGTTCTCCTAGTGCATTTATTGTCAATCTAACACTGTCATCCAAACACCTCTTTGGCTAGACTTAGTTCAGGGTTAGTCATTGTTTAGTATCATTGTTATTTAGGAAACGTAGGATAGCGTAGGATTTATTCTACCTTGACTTGTACTCCAAGATGACCATGTACTCCTATATATATGCCCATGAGGCTCAAGCAATACAATCAACTATTCCACCAATCTCTCTCTCTCTCTCCCTTTTAGATGTCATGAGCTAGAAACTAACTCTAACCTCTAGCTAAGTTAGAGTATCCAAACAGTGCCATTGTTAAATCAAATGGAAAGGCGTGTTCAATACTCCCTCCGGTCCTTTTTACTCTGCATATAAGAATTGTCTGAAGTCAAACTTCATAAAGTTTGACCTTATTTATATGAAAAAAATATCAACATCTAGCATGCTAAAGTTATACAATATGAAAAATTTAAGTCATGACACATGTACTGATATTTATTTCATATTGTGAATGTTGGTATTTTGTTCTATAAAGTTGGTCAAACTTTACGAGGCTTGACTTTAGACAAATCTTATATGCGAACTAAAAAGATTCGGAGGGAGTACAACATGCTTAACAGCAACCAAATATAGTCATTCATAAAGCTATTGTTAAATTTGGTATTGATGAAATTGAACTGCACAATTCATACTAGCACATATAGAACATCACACTATTAATAGCTGAAATAAACAAGGCAAACTACGAACAACCAAAGATGGCAATTGAAACTGGACATATGCTAACTACAAACAACCGAACAACCATAAACCGTAGAAATAAACAAGGCGTAATGCAAACAACCTAATATAGCAATAAATACTGGACATGTTCTCACTACAAAAGGGGTTCGAGAAAACAAATCATGAGTTTCCTCACTTGTCACAGATTGGCTCCTCTCGTGGTCGCCGTCGATGAGGTCTGACTTGCCAGCTGAGGATCCCAGGCCAGCATTGCAGAACGTGTCCTTCAGAAATGACAAAAGGGGCTCCATGGCGATGAAGGATGGCAAATTGTTCATAACGAGCCACGGGAGATCAGCGGTAGGGCCATCGATGAGATCGACGGCTGTCGAACCCGAAGGGTTGGGGGTGGGCAACTTAACCTGTGACATAACCCGCGTCAAGCCATCGGTGTCGACGACCACGATGTTGTAGCCGGCGTCCGTGACATGCCAGAATACTCTAGCCCGCTGATTGAAAGGCTCAATCCAGGTCCAGTCATCATCGTCAGCTTCCTCGGCGGCCACCTCGCCGACGTCGGGCGAAGAGGTCGCGGTAAAGCTCTTTTGGGCCATTCGCTCCTCGAGCTCCCCGGGAAGCATAGCCGGGCTTAGGCTGCGACGCTCTGGAGTGGGGAAGGGGGGTGGGGATGGGGATCTCTAGGAAAGGGGGCGTTTCGCAGGCGTCATCTAAGAAACTCAGGGCGGCGAGGGTATGTATATCGGTGGGTAAACTGCACGGGTAGACTGACAAAGGTTGATGATGGAGGCGGCGCGGCGGCGGCGGCGACCTAACTAGGTTTGGAGCGAGGGAGGGGTGGTGTGTATGTGTGTGAGTGGGGGATTTGGGGGTGAGCGAAGGATTTGGGGTGTGTGTGTGTGTGGAGGGGGTCCAAGGTGGTGTTTGAGGAAATGCCGCGGGTACTGAAAATTTTACTAGGTGGGAGTAAAATGGCGGGGCTACCGAAAATTTGGATCAAGGGATTGAAGCAGAGCGGGGCGGGAGTAACGAACATCACACACGGTTAAAACATAATAATCGTGTGCTATCAAACAGAAAAACACTCCAGCCGACCAGATATTTTTGAGATTGCGAGGGATGGAGGCGGGAGTAAAATGCCGGGGCTACAGAAAATTTGGATCTACTGATTGAAGCAGAGCGGGAGTAACAGACATCGCACACGGTCCAGACATACTAATCGTGTGCTATCAAACAGAAAAACCATCTACGCGGGTTGATATTTTCGAGATTGTGAGGGAGTAGATATTTTCGAGAGGGGGAGGGAAGCCTCGTGGATCCCAATCTACTGTGATCATGTGGGTGACAGGGGCAGGGGCGCGGCACATGGGTAGTCCTAGGGAACCGTGTCTATTTCGTACCCGATCGCAGACGGTTGCTGTGTCCAACTCGTCTGCTGTTTATAAATTTGGCCAAAAAAACGCGGGAAAGGGTCAGAACACGAACACACTTGCATGTGGACCAAATATATGTATGAAAAGGGTGGTTTGATGTTCAAATACCCAATGCACAACTTTGATGTGGTACCTGTCGCACAAAGCGCACGTTATTATTGCTAGCCCCCCCCCCCCAAACACACACACACACACACACACACTTCGTGTTGCCGGGAGGGGAATCCTAGCTATGAACGCATGCCCCCAAATAGCTAGGTCTGACATCTCACCGTACCGTAACACAAAACCGAAAGGAGTACATCAACCCCACTCCCCCCTTTGCTTCCGATCAAATGTGGACCGTGTGCGGGCCCACAGATGTGTTCTTCTGGCGTTAGATGGGTGAGACCACTTACCAACCACACCTGCGGGTGGCCCGATATGTGTGTGTGTGTGTGTGAAAACGATGTGCTATGATTTTTAAATAACCAAATCACAAATTTGATGTGGCACATGTGCATCGCAAATTAACCGGGCATCCCCGACCCCACGGAGGTTCATCTAGTACGAAGTAGTACTGTGCCCCCCCCCCACACACACACACTTTGAGTCGGTGGGAGGGGGCATCTCACCAAGGCGTATTGTAAGACTGACCAAGAAGAATCACCACCTTGGTCGTATAACCTCTCTTGTTTGTTGGGTCAAAGTCATGCATTGACGTTCCACACGCGGCCCCACAAAATAGGCTAGCTTGTCACCGATAACCACGCGAGGGAGTGCCTGAAGACAACCACTGCGTGCATGTGGCCCAAACATATATATGTATGAAGTGTCATGTGGTGTTTGAATATACCCAATGCACAACTTTGATGTGGCCACGTGCTTTTGGAACCGGAAAGTCCCCACACGGAGCGAGGGTTCACGACGCATAGTATACTATATATATAGGGATTCATGTGTATGTGAGCCCTGGAACTTAGGTCTCGAATCTCACCATGATCGACGTACGACTATACGGTAACGCGAACCAAGAGAAAAAGAATTCACCCTGGTAACCTCTCTCGCGTTGTTGGTCGAAGTGATGGACGTCCACGCGGGCCCACGAATATATAGGCCATCAATGATAACCAAGCGAGGGAGAGTGTCCAAAGACAACCACTGTATGTATATATGTGCTCCAAACATATGTATGGACATGCGTGATGCATGCATATATGTTTGAATACCAAAAGCACAACATTTTGATGTGGCGCATGCATGAGTCGAAAAACGCACAGTCCCCACACAGATCTGGTTCATGATGCGTCGCGTGCTCGCCCCCTCCCCCCCCCCCCCCACTTCGACCCGGTGGGAGGGATTCGTGCATACACATGCGCGCGAAGTATAGTTGCATGTACCGAACCGTATAAAATGAACCAAAATTTAATCCCCTCCTAATTATAAGTCAAATTAACCTCTATCGCTGTCGGTCAAAGTGATTGAACAAGCGGGCACACAGAGATGGACGAAGCATCTCACTGATAACCCCATGAGTGAGTGCTAGAGGACAACCGCCATCGCTTGCTTGTGGGCCAAACACATGTATGGAGATGTGTGGTTGTGATGTTTGAATACCTAATATATATGCAGAACTTTGATGTGGCACCTGCCTCGGAAACCTTTAAGTCCCCCACATGAACCGAGGTTCATGACATGTAGTATATATATGTTGCCCCCCTCCCTTCTTCGACGCTTAATATATACTCCTACGTACCGTAACACACCCCGAAAATAATCCTCCTTGTTCATTAAATTACCTTCCTCGTTGTGCCATATATTAGATGGACGACGACCTCGCGGGCCCATGGAGGGAAGAGTCGCTGGCGAATGAGTGACAACCATCATCTGCACGTGGCCTAATGTGTTGGTGATGTTTTTAATACCCAATATGCATAACTTCTTTGCGGCACCTGCCTCGAAAACCAAAAAGTCACCACACGAAGCGAGATCGATTCATGACGTGTGTGTAGTATATATGTGCTGCCCCGGCCCCCTCCTCCCCTCTTCGACGCATACTATATACTCCTACCGCAAGACAACCCAAAAAGAAACCTCCTTGTTGGGTCAAAGTGATGGAGGACAACTTCGCGGGCCCACGGATGGAAGCATCGCACGCAAGTGAGTGTCCTATTTGACGCGTAGTATTGCCCCCGGCCACCCTCTTCAACGCGTACTATATATATACTCCTACTGTACGTATAACAAAAATCAAAAAATGACCATCCTTATTGGTCAAATTAACCTCTCTCATCGCATGTCATTGTGCTGGACGGCGACCTCGCGGGCCCACACGAGTGAGTGTTCTAGGACCACCGCGTGCATGTGGCCCAAAGATGCATGTCAAACTTTTTCTGCAGCGAACATGCGACCAAAGGAGTTTAGTGTTGAAAATTGAAAAAAATAGATAACATCTATCCGTTTTTTATACATTGATTGATTTCCCAGGGAATTAAATGTGCAAAAATCAAATTTGATCTACATGAGACCCGTGATAGTGCATGAAAATAGATTGCAAAATCATATGTGTACGTGTCTCTAGGTGCATGTTTAGTCCCCATGCAAGAAATTTCTAACATCTAGAATCTTGATTTTAAAATCCAATAAATCCAAAACTAAGTTGAAATTCATGAAACTTATCGTGGTGTCATATGGACACCAATAGACTGTGATATTTTTTTTTTCAAATTTGAGACAAGTTTTGATATAATCTTCTTACATATAGAAAATTATAAATAATTATCAACCAATATCTCAAACGAACTATTTATTCGAACCGTGTGCTTTAAACCAACAATGTAAGTGCAGTGCTTCGGTTAAGCAATAAAGCGGCAGAATTAATCATCAAAAAGGAAAAATCAATATAATAGTGCCGCACACGCGTCCCGTGTGCCGTACGAGCATGCATGAGTTGACGAGATACATGCTAGCAGGCATACTAGGACGCCGAGGCATGCACGTGTGCGCTACGCACTCACCGTGGGGCGTGCTAGTAGCTGTGTGAAATGACGGTAGACATGCCAGCAGTCCACCGCGCAGGCTCACCGGGAGGCAAGCCAGCCCTTTGACCGCCGCCCACCTCGCTCCCACTGCTCCATATTAATGGCGCGCCCGATCCGCTGGTCATAATAGGTGGCCGCACACCCCGTCCATAGTTGTCACCGCCGCATGGAGTGTATTAGGATTTTGCCGAAGCGCACCATCGGTGGAAGTGGCGACGCCGGGGCTCGTGAAGCACCCACGCAACGCATGAAGCTGGGCGCAGAGGTTGCTATCACCGCCGACGAGGTCTCGTGCGGGTTAGCGTGCGTGCTAATAATTCGTAGCCAGATCTTGAGAATTGATTTTGACCGCCGCCCGCCTCGCTCCATGAAATGATGGTATAGGAATGCCAGAAGTCCGCCGCGCAGGCTCACCGGGAAGAGAGACAGCCTTTGACCGCCACCCGTCTCGCTCCCATTGGTCTGTATTAATGGCGCGCCCGAGCGGCCGCACCCCCCATCCTCGCCACAATCCTCTCTCTCTGCCCGCATCCTCGACGCCGCTCTTAGTCCTCAAAGCCGGCACCCCCCATCCTTGCCACACACACAATCCTCTCTCTCCGCCGGATCCTCGACGCCGCTCTCAGTCCTCAAAGCCGCCAGCGTATGAGGATGCCGCCGAAGTGCCCCATCGGAGGGAGTGGCGACGCTGGGGCTGCTGAAGCACCGAAGCACGGCGTGAATATGGAGACAGAGGTTTCCGTCGCCGCCGACGAGGTGGAGAACGAGGCTGCCAACAAGTGGAGGCGGGTCGAGAAAGAACTGCAAGCGACTCCAGCAGGCCTAGACTTCATCAGCAGCCTCCCCGATGATATGTTGACAGTTATCATATCCGTCCTCCCAATCAAATATGGGGCAAGGACAACCGCCCTTTCCCGGCGGTGGTGCCCCCTATGGCTCTCCACCCCTCTCGACCTCCTCGACGCCCACGAGCTCTGCCATGGCTATCGCAAAAGCTTGGATGCGTTCTCCCAGATCCTCGGCAGTCACCATGGCCTAATCAGAGGCCTTATCACGGGCAAGTTCCGTTCCAATGGCAAGGACCGAGCCAAGCTTGACGAGTGGTTCCGATCCCCCGCCCTAGATCAGCTCGAGGAGCTCAGTTTTAATGATGGGCATATGCGCTCGCTGCCAACATCCACGCTCCGCTTCGCGCCTACGCTGCACCTCGCCAAGTTCATGAACTGCCATTCCCCCCCCCCCTTAATGACGCGCCTGCTCTTTTTCTACCATGACCGAAGCACCTCGAGCTCGTCGCCGTCTGCATCCCAAAGGATGACATGAAGCGCCTGCTCCGCGGCTGTACTGCACTCGAGTTCCTTCGTCTTCAGGCGATGGATTGGTCGAGTAGCTTCCACATCACCTCCAGGACTCTCCGGACTATTTATGTGTGTTGCTGGTGCTGCAACGAGAGATCACAAAAGGTGGACCACAATATGGTCATTGAGGACACACCTTCACTTGAGAGATTACTTGTAGTTGATCAACAAGGTCCAACAAGAATCAATGTCATTTCTGCGCCAAAATTGACAGTGGTGGGCTACTCGTCTGTCAAATACTACTACTTTCAGGTACAACAGTCGCCTTCTACCTCTCCTTCTTGATATCAACATTATTTCTAGTTTTAAAGATGTATGTTCGTCTGTCATCCAGAAAAGCTTCACCCAGATTCTGCGCACAGTGAAGGTCTTGGCACTAGAATTTGTCGGCCCCAACCTGGACCAAGTTGTCAGTTTCCTGAGATGCTTTCCGTGCCTGAAGAAGCTGTATATCGAGGTGATGTTCCTTTCCTGTTAAATGTTAACCCTAAGGGAGTTTAATTTTTTGCACATTTTCCCAAGTTTACAATGACAATGTACTACGATTTCTGAAGGAAATTTGGAGGATTTCAGGACATACACCCCCACCCCATATTGGTTGCTTGATTCATATGGTTACAATCCATAAGCATTTCTCCTTTGGATTCATCTGTACTAGTTTTCTTAGGAAATTTTTCATCCACTCCAACCTCTTGTGAAGAAGGCTACATTTTTCTAGATTGTAATCAAATGCCCATGTTAATCATGTCAGATCGAAGATGGCACGTTGGTGCATTTTACAAATCCTGCAAACCAAATAGGCGTGTACACTACTAAGGAAAACCTTATACATAGAATCTTACCAGTAGCACGTGTTAAAATGACGCGTTACTGCTACTTAGCAGTAGCGCATGGTCAAAAAGGCGCTACTGTTATTCACTTAGCAGTAGCGCGGCAGGAATAAAATGCGCTACTACTATAATTGCCACACCGTTGCCGACATGCTAGGTATATTAGTAGCGCCCTTCTGCAAACCGCGCTACTGCTAACAAATTAGTAGTAGCGCGCTTTTAGGGTAGGGCGCTACTGCTAAGTTTGAACTTGTCCACAGGGCAGGCCCAGCTTAGCAGTAGCGAGTTTGTGAGGAGCGCGCTACTGCTACGGATTTTAGCAGCAGCGCGTTTTCCTTTCCCACGCTACTGCTAAACCTATTTTGACATAACCCCCCGTGCGGGCTTCCCTCCTCTGCTTCCTCCCCCAATTCCCCACTCTCTCTTCTCCCCCTGTCGCCGCCGCCGGAGCCCCTGCCCTCGCCCTCGCCCTCGCGGGAGCCCCTGCCCTCGCTCTCCGCCGAAGTCTGCCCTCGACGTCGCCGCGCGCCTGTGCCTCCTCCTCCTCGACCTCGCCGGAGCCCCCGACCCCGCCTCGCCGCCGTCTCCCCCGACCCCGCCTCGTCGTTTCCCCCGACCCCGCCTCACTGCGCCTCGGTGGCGCCGTCTCCCCCGACCCCATCTCTCTCTCCGCCCTCTGTAAGCACTTTCCCCTCCCCTCTTCTCTGCTCTCTGCTCTCTCTCTCTCTCTCTCTCTTATTATGAACCCTAGCAATTTAGTGCTAGTTAGTATGAACCCTAGGCTATTTTTTAGTGCTAGTTATTTAATTAGAATTAGTATGAACCCTAGTTAATTAGGTAGTATGAACCCTAGTTAAAAAAAACCCTAGGACAGATTAGTGGTTATTTTTTAGTGGTAGTTAGTATGAAACCTAGGTTTCAAACTATTGCTATTTTTTAGTTAAAGCAATTTTTGCTATTTATTTTTTTAGTTAAAGCAATTGTTGCTATTTAAAAAAACAGAATCAGTATGAACCCTAGTTAATTAGGTGGTATGAACCCTATTTAAAAAAATAGAATTTGGACATGTGATATATTTTTCTTCAAGTTCTAAAAAAATAGAATTTGGACATGTGATATAATTAGGTGGTATGAACCCTATTTAAAAAAAATTCTTGCATTTTTCTTTAAGTTCTATATTTTTCTTCCTGTTATATGCAAATTTGAAGTGGACATGTGATATGTGGACATGTGATTTGGACATGTCATATTTGGAATTTGGACATGTGACATATTTGGAAAATGATGATTATGTGCAGGGTAAATGATCCGAGCGGTTCTCGGGCGCCAGCCATAAAGGGTTCAAAAGCAGACATGAAGCAGAAGCTAGTTACTTGAGGTTCACGGTAACGCGAGAGAGGATTCATAACCGCCGCCTCATGTACTGCATAGTTCGGCTCTCCCTCATAGTGATAGCTCTTCTTGTCTATATCATTGTTTAGATGGATGACGATGTAGTTACAAGTATTCTAGACATCTCATAACATGTATCGCTATTTCGAGATGATGACGAGAGACATCATTTTGTGTTGGATGATGATTATGATGATGACATGATCGATTTGATGAGACTATTTGTATGTGTATGACATGATCAGATTTGTATGTGTATGATATGCTAGAGACTATTGTATAAAACCCTAAACAAAATTCAGTAGCACAAAATATGGAGCAGATTTTTTTCTTTCAGAAACTAATAACAGTAGCGCGGGGTATGGCTTTAGCAGCAGCGAGGTCTTAGCAGTAGCGCCTTTTATACTAGGGCGCTACAGATATTAGCAGCAGCACGTTTTTGCGATGAGATAGCAGTAGCGCGGGTCAACAGGCGCTACTACTAAGCGTTAGCTGTAGTGCCGTATCAGTAGCGCGGCTGCCCGCGCTACTGATGAGCATTTGACCCGCACTATTGCTAGGCTTTTCCCTAGTAGTGGTAGTAGTGTTCAAAACTGCATGTAGGCACTAGCACGTTTTCTTCTTTTGCAGATAATAATAGGCCCGGAGGTGGATAATGTTTATAACGACAATCACATCGAATGCCTTGATCTGCATCTCTCAAAAATTACTTTGAACTCCTACCGAGGGACCTTACCGGAGATTACATTCGCCAGGTTCTTTGTTGCCAGAGCAAGGGTGCTGAAGGTAATGAGGTTGAACATGCATTTAAATAGGAAATATGAATAGTTTGTTGATCAGAGTCGGCAGCTACTGCAGAATGGAATAGGCTCCAAAAAAGCTAAAGTTCGTATTGGAAGTGCATATGACAGAGTAATTGGAAGTCATTGCGTCAAACCCATACATGACTTGTCAGCGGCTGATCCCTTTGCAGAAATGACAAGGTTTCGAAAGAGGTCTTACTATTTTTATTTTTAGTTTGAACCTCTCTTATATCCATGTTCAACTGATTAGCACGGGCGCTTCTAGCTGAATGAGCTGAATTTCATTTCTAATATCAGTTTGAACCTTGTAATCTTCGAATTTGAGCCATGTAACTCTGGAATTTGAACCTTGTAATATTTCGGGTTTTTGTGGTACAATCGTTGAAATGGCATCGTATGAGACTCGTAGATTGGTAGTATTATTTTGACCTTAATATGCAATAGACTTAGATTTTATTAACCATTCACGACTAGGGATCCAGCCGGAAGCAAAGCAAGGGCAAACGTCGTCGCAACAAGATGTAGATGATTAGATGCTCGTTTCTCCTAGTTTAGTATGCATGTAATTGCTTACTTTGGTGTGTGGAAATGTTATGTGTGTAGTCACTTATGTAATTGTATGCTTAATTTGGTCATGCAATGATGTTCTTATAAGTATATATGTTGATGTTCTGTAGACAGAGCATATCACATCGCACACGGACCACACTAGGGAACCCGTCGGTCATGAATTCATCAATCACAGACGGTTGTATACCAGCAAGCGTTTGCTCACAACACACACGGCTTATTCCATCACAAACAGCTCGGATGGATCAACTGTATTCCACGTATCGCACACGCAACTCTAATCCAATTCGTGCTTGATGTCTCCGCCATCGCTCGCACACTTCGTCTTATTTGCCACGTATCACTGTGCCGGCCTCTGCTCGCGTCCAACGGCGCGCTGTGCTTGCCATTAGGCGCCGCGGCACGCTCTGTTCGCGTCTGTCGATGCGCTCTGCTGTCCGTCGGCGCGCTCTGCTTGTGTACCTCCACGTGCTTGGCTTGTGGACAGCTTTTCCTTGCGTGTTCAACTGCTATATGCATATATATGGTTGCTCGCCATTGAGGCGACCGCGGAGCGCTCTGCTCGCGTCCCTCCGCGCGCGCTCTGCCAGCGGTTGGGCATGCGCACGATCACGTCGGGAGCCCCATATGCATGCGGTTGCGCCGCGCGCGTCGTCACGATGCAGTTACGTGCGGCACGATGGAGTTACGCGCTGCAAATTAGAACTGCCAGCCGGGCGTGCCGATATTCCAGGCCGTCCAGCTTCCCCTTTAATTCCCGCGGCCATTATAACTTTAGTCTCTTCAACCTTTCGATCGCGCCCGACAACACAACAAGCACACCCATGACGACACATAGAGAGGGGCTAGCGGCGCTCCAATGGAGTTCGGCGAGTATAAAGTGGAGACCCATGCGAGGGAGACGGATCTCTCGGTGGTGTACACCATCGACCCGGCCGTGGTGGACGACTACATCAACACCATTGAGCAGTTGCTTGCTCGAGACAAGTACAAGGTGCTCGGCATCGACCTCCAGTACACCGGCGGTCGTCCCAACATAGATCAAAAGGTTGCCGTCGCCCAGTTGTGCGTGCGCCATCATGTCCTCATCTACCACTACTGCATGGCCACAGAGCCTTGCGACCGTTTCGCCAGGTTTGTCAACAGCACCGACTACAAGTTCGCAATGGTGGAAACCACCGACGATGTAAAAGCGCTCAGGCTTACGGGCTTGACCTACAAGAACCTTGTCGAAATCCGTGAGCACTACAGGGTCTGGGGTAGCACGAAGAAGGACTCCCTGGTTGAACTCGCCTCGGCCATCATCGACCCATACTACGAAAAGATGAAGTAGGATGCCAACAGAACACGTCCTGTATCCTGGCACGGGGCCTGGATACGGCAACTGGATGAACCTCACCTCAGGTTCGCGGCCAAGAGCATGTACACATGCTACGAGATGTACAGACGGATCGTTGACATGAGGAAGTGCCTCGTTACCAAAATCGACGAGGCCGGATCGAGCCACAAGCAGAGCAGTAGCGGCAAGCGTCACAAGAAGTAGATGATGATCAGATGATCATTTATCCTAATTAATTACGCATGTAATATATAGTTTACTTTGGTGTGTGGAAATGTCATGTGTGTAGTAGCCACCTATGTAATTATGCATGTAATAGTTTACTTTGGTGTGTGCAAATGTCATGTGTGTAGTAGCCACCATGTAGTTGGATGTTTAATTTGGTTATGCAACCATGTCCTTATAAGTGTGTGTGTATATATATATATATGTTGTTGTTCTGTATGCAATCCCAACGCACAACACACACGTCTTATTAGTAGTAATCGTCTGTGTTATTATCGGTCTTCGCACACATTTCTGATTACAGACCTGTTTGCCGCGTATCACACACATCTTGTTAAATTGAATCGTTTCTGTTATCTTGGCTCAACGCAAACAGTTCATCCGAGTGAACTGTTTGCCCTCTATCGCACACACCTTGATCTGGATGACCGTTTCTTTTGTTCCGCCTAATCACAAATAGTTCATCCGAGTGAACCGTATGCTGTATATCGCACACACCTTCATCTGGCTGCCCGTTTCTGTTCTTCTACCTCATTGCAAACAGTACATTGAATTGAACCGTATGCCCCTTATCATACACGCAACTAAATTCTGAACCGTGTTTGATGCATCCGTCATCGCAAACGTTTTGCATCTTTTTTGACGGTTTTTTTACATCACCGTTTGCGATTATTGCATCGCACACAGTTTTGTCAAAGGGTCTCTGATTGTAGTGTCGCGTTAGCAGCATCCTGCAGTAGTGTATCTCAGAGTCAAGTCCATATTTAGTGCTAAATTCACGAAAAGCATCGGTATCCATAAAAGATTTAACATAATCAAACTTAAGGTTTATACCTGACTCCTTACCTTTGTCAAGTTCCCAATCTTCAGAGTTACGTTTAATTCTTTTCAAGAGATCCCATTTGAATTCAATAGTCTTCTTCATAAAAGAACCAGTACAAGAAGTATCGAGTATGGATTGATCATTACGAGAAAGCCCAGAATAAAAATTCTGAATAATAATTTCTCTTGAGAGCTCATGATTGGGGCATGAATATAACATTGATTTAAGCCTCCCCCAAGCTTGAGCGATACTTTCTCCTTCGCGAGGCCAAAAATTATACATATAATTCCGATCATGATGAACCAGATGCATAGGATAAAACTTCTGATGAAATTCCAATTTCAATCGGTTGTAGTTCCAAGTCCCAATATCATCGCATAACCTATACCATGTCAATGCCTTCTTCTTCAAAGATAAAGGGAAGACCTTCTTCTTGAATTCATCCTCGAGCTAACCTGCAAGTTTAAATAATCTACAAACTTCATCCACATAGATTAGATGCATATCAGGATGTAGTGTTTCATCTCCTGCATAAGGATTAGCCAGCAGTTTCTCTATCATACCCGAAGGAATTTCATAATAAATATTTTCAGTAGATTCAGCAGGTTGAGGGGAAACTCTTTGCTCTTCCGGTCGGGGTGAAGATACCCCGAACAAACCCCTCAAAGGATGGTGTTCCATAGTCACAAGTGGCAGTAAATTTCAGCACGTAATATAAATGTTTCCTTACCAAATTCCACTTACCAAAGGCGCTTCACTCCCCGACAACAGTGCCAGAAAAGAATCTTGATGACCCACAAGTATAGGGGATCTATCGTAGTCCTTTCGATAAGTAGGAGTGTCGAACCCAACGAGGAGCAGAAGAAAATGACAAGCGGTTTTCAGCAAGGTATTCTCTGCAAGCACTGAAATTATCGGTAACAGATAGTTTTGTGATAAGATAATTCGTAACGGGTAACAAGTAACAAGTGTAACAAACGTGCAGCATGGTGACCCAATCCCTTTTGTAGCAAAGGACAAGCCTGGACGAACTCTTATATAAAGCAAACCGCTCCCGAGGACACATGGGAATTATTGTCAAGTTAGTTTTCATCATGCTCATATGATTCACGTTCGTTATTTTGATAATTTGATATGTGGGTGGACCGGTGCTTGGGTGCTGTCCTTACTTGGACAAGCCTCCCACTTATGATTAACCCCTCTCGCAAGCATCCACAATTACGAAAGAAGAATTAAGATAAATCTAACCATAGCATGAAACATGTGGATCCAAATTAGCCCCTTACGAAGCAACGCATAAACTAGGGTTTAAGCTTCTGTCACTCTAGCAACCCATCATCTACTTATTACTTCCCAATGCCTTCTCCTAGGCCCAAATCATGGTGACGTGTCATGTAGTCGATGTTCACATAACACCACTAGAGGAAAGACAACAAACATCTCATCAAAATATCGAACGAATACCAAATTCACAAGATTACTTATAACAAGACTTCTCCCATGTCCTCAGAAACAAACGTAACTACTCACAAAGCATATTCATGTTTATAATCAGAGGGGTAATAAATATTATCAAGGATCTGAACATATGATCTTCCACCAAATAAACCAACTAGCATCAACTATAAGGAGTAATCAACACTACTAGCAACCCACAGGTACCAATCTGAGGTTTTGAGACAAAGATCAGATACAAGAGATGAACTAAGGTTCGAGAGGAGATGGTGCTGGTGAAGATGTTGATGGAGATTGACCCCCTCTCGATGAGAGGATCGTTGGTGATGACGATGGCTTCGATTTTCCCCTCCCGGAGGGAAGTTTCCCCGGCAGAACAGCTCCACCGGAGCCCTAGATTGCTTCTGCCCAGGTTCCGCCTCGAGACGGCGGCGCTTCGTCCCGAAAGATTCCTTATGATTTTTTCCAGGTCAAAAGCCACCATATAGCAGAAGATGGGCACCGGAGACCTGCCAGGGGGTCCACAAGCCCTAGGGGCGCGCCCCCAGGCTTGTGGCCACCTGGTGGGTCCCCTCTGGTATTTTCTTCGCCCAATATTTTTTATATATTCCAAAATAATTCTCCGTAAATTTTCAGGACTTTTGGAGTTGTGCAGAATAGGTCTTTCATATTTGCTCCTTTCTGGTCCAGAATTCCAGCTGCCGGCATTCTCCCTCTTTGTGTAAACCTTGTAAAATAAGAGAGAAAAGGCATAAGTATTGTACCATAATGTGTAATAACAACCCATATTTCAATAAATATCAATATAAAAGCATGATGCAAAATGGACGTATCACCGGCAACTGTGGAGCTCGAGGCCCCCGGAGATCGACGAGGGCAGCGCCAAGATCCGGAGCCGCCGCCACCTGCGGGCACGGAGAACCACGACCTGGGCATGGTGGATTGGTTACCGGAAACAAAGAGGTGGCCGGGAGCGAAGACGAGTTCAGAGAGGTGCGGTGTGGACGGCGGCAGAGCACAGCTTAAATTGGCGCGGTGACTACCTGAAGGACGGGAAGCCGGCTTCAATGCGGTACAACGACTAGAGTAGGTTTCTCGGTCACCGCGTCTACAATGAAGCAGCGTCGTTCACTCGTTTGGCCGCGTCGCTCTGACAGGCATCAATGCGGCAGAGTCACGTTTGCTCTGGAGCGACGCTGACCGACATGAATGCGCGGCAACCGTTTCACGCGAAGACGGTTTTTGGGTGGGACCGGGGTGGCGGATGCGTGCGTGGCAGCGGTCCAGACACCCACAAATTCCCTCTGGTCTGCCTCTTGTTTGCGAGAAAATAGACGTTTGGACCGCTTCATGGACCAAAACGCATTTGATGACGAATCGGGTCCCGACAGCTCGGTCTGGTTGCGGGCGATTTAGAGAGTATGCTTGGAGATGGTTGACGTTCCGGTCTCACGTGTCCACCACTCTCTCCAAAAACACTGGGCGCCTTCTCTGGCAAGTGGGCCCTCGCCAACAACACACTTGCTTCGTTCCTTCCTGCTCGCTGCTCGCTGCCTCCCACCCAAATCCCAAACCCTAGCTGGCGAGCAAGCTCTCCAGATCTCTACCTCCCGTCGCTCCACCCCGGCCACCGGCCGCCATGCGGATCCGCAGGTCCGCCTCCCGCCTGCTGGGCTCCGCCGCAGTCGCTCCCCCCGCCAGCTGCTCCTCCGCTGAGCCGCCGCGATTCGAGCTGCCCCCGCCTGCGGCGGCGGCCCCAGCCCACGAATCCCGGCCCGGCTTCGTGGCGCCCGAGGCCTCCTCCAGCGGGGAGCCCTGCTGCGAGCTCAGCCGGTCGCCGTGGGACCTCATGGACGAGCTCGACCTCTCGGATCCCCAGGTAATTTCGTCACCACCCCACCCCCTCGCTTCTCGCACGCTCCGTGCTCTCCTGCCTGGCCGCAACCTTGCAGGAAATTGTTTCTGTGTAGCAGCTAGCATGGCTCTCTTTTGCGCACGGCGATTCCCGCTCGGTCTGGAGCACATCGCTAGGGTTCCGTTCCTCCGGCGACTAGCCTGTAGCCACATAGGGCGCGTCAGTTAGCAAGCGCGCGCTCCCTCGTGGGAATATTAGTAGCCGGCCGGCGGCGTCGCAGGCGGCTAAGCCTGGAATCGCGCCTACGCCGACCCCATTTCAGTTCAGCGTATCTTGGTACTTGGTAGCTAGCTCTTTTCCTTTGTTGACCTGTATTTTCCAAATTTCCGTCCTTCAGGTGGAGAAGCTGTTCGAGGAGACTCACTTCGTCAGTGTCACCTGGCGATCTAGCTGGCTATTCCTACCCAGCATGCCTGCATTCGGCTCTATCAAGGAGGACCAGGAGCAGGAGGACACTGCCGATGGGGTTGAACTGCACATTGCTGCAAAAAAGACAGCGAGAGAGAAGAATGGGAGCAAGCTGAAGAAAAATAAGGGGGTGAAACTGAAGAAAGGAGTGTGGACGTGCAGGAAGAACGATGGCAAGGGGTGGTTCTGCCGGCGGCTCACCAGAGAGCCCAACTCCTACTGCTCATACCACTCGGATCAGAAGCTGAAGCCCCCCGGCAGCGAGAAGCCACATAGGAAGAGAGCCCCGGTCAACGTCGGCGAGGGGTTCTACTACTATGCCGGGTTCGGCCCCGGCGCCAAGAGGCGCCGCACGTCCAGCAGGGATAGCGTGCCAGAACCTCCACTGCCTGCTGAACCACTGAAGGAGGAGGCACCATCCGAAATGCAACTTGATTTTAGTGCAGGTCAGGTACAAGCGAATGAATCAGCCCATCAAGGGGTGCTTCCACCATCAGAACACGTCGTCGATGACAAGCCCGCTCTTAACAATTGCACCGTTGGGATCAGCAGTAAAGATGACGTGCCAGAACCTCCACTGCCTACTGAAACACCGGAAGAAGAGGCGTCGAAAGAGGAGGCACAGACCGAAATGCAACTTAATTTTAGTGCAGGTCAGGCACAAGCTGATGACTCAGACCATCAAGCAGTGCCAGTATCAGTAAGTGTGGTCGACGAGCCTACACGCAACAATGGCACTGCGATCGCGGGCTGGGATGAGGAGGGCAGCAGCGATGACATGCTTGGCTGCAATGGCGAACAACCGCGCCACATCACCAAGAGGAAGAGCCCATTGAAGAAGAGGTGGAGAAAGCCGGTGAAAGCCCGGTCGCTCAAGTCACTAATGTTGTAGTGCCTGGGTCTCAGTGGCTTCGGATTACCTAGCGTGGATCCATCGGCGGTTTATTATAGTTTGCTCAGCTTAGTCTGCTCCAGTTTCGGTGCGGAGTTACCGTACAATGTACAAACTGTCTGAATTTTTGGTGTACTGTTTTAACTGTCAGTGCAGTGCTAGCTAAGGTTAGAACTGCATAAACTGGTTTCTTAAAAGGTGTCTTGTCATCGTGATGGGCTGAGATGCAGCAGCCATTGTTTTGTTGCGGATGCGCGCCCCTAATTCAGTCAACCCATGCGTACCTCAATATGGTACAATATATACATACAAGTTATTGCCTGCATATATAGTATGGTCTTCTTCACTCCCAACGGTGACACTGTCAATGGAGCTAGATCAGTTTTTTCACCCTGGCGTCAGAATTTCTGCTCCTTGTTGGAAAGAAAATTGGCCACGAAAACCTTCCCTGGCCGGTAGATTGGGGGCTTGACGATGCTCGTCGCCACTTATCCATGAACCACCAACAGTAAGATTCAAGCATTGTGGCTCCCAACAGTAAGACTGAAGCACTACGACTTCCAATGGTAGAAATAGGATTTGCTGCTCCCGATGGCGAAAACCAAGCATTATGTTCCCCAACAGTAAATATCAAGCACTACGACTCCCAATAGTTAAAAAGAGCATTGTAGCTTCCAGTGACAAAAATAGGCACCACTGTCCCCAATAGTGATAAATTTATATATGGACGTAAACAGACACCAGAGACAATTATTGTTTATCTCGCAAAGATCAAACCAAAGACAATAGACATCAGCGGCCATCGTTCCTACGGACATATATATCTCGAGGCTTAGGCAGCAACTCGCCGGGAGGCCTACATTCATCGATAGTTTTCATCACCATCCGTAATTATCGATGGTTCAGCACATAAAGGCATGTCACCACGACACGTGGGCTTAAGGATAAATCTCAACCATTCAAGAGAACAAAGAGCCAAGTAAGCGACTGGAGCCAAGATCAACCTCACATATATGAGAAATAAGAAGAACCATATAATGAAGCAAGCTCAACATCTGTCAGGCTACTATCATCATCCGATAGTGCGTCTACCCAAAAAGCAAGTTCCATATCCACCGACCAACTGTCATCATGCAACGATACATCATCAGCCCTACATCAAGTTCAATATCCCAACCAAACTCGAGACCTGATGACCCATCGCCTGACAAAGATGAAGTTCACCTACACAGCTACACGCTAAGAATATACGTCAAACAAAATATTGCACAACCACTCGAGGACATCTAAATCTGACAAACTTGTGAAGCTCGACTACAAGACCACGAGACTCCGAGGAGAAATGAACTCATCATCCCACCGAGGAACAAGATGAAGTCCACTGGTATCCACATCAACCTTACTCGCGGACCGAGCTCCATTACAAATACTGATCGGGGCTTATCGATGATAGGTCAAATCACATGAGAGCTGGCCCTCATTGCCGATCTATTGGGCCCCCAAAGCCCAAGGACAGGACATCAAAACGGATCAATCACTTTGGAGAAGGAGGAAGCTGAATCCGGGAAGGACACCCAAGGAAGCCTCCTCTCCATCCTCAATATAAGGCAACCAAGACCCACCTTAGAAGGGGTCTCTCCCCGCCCAACCTACTTTAGCCTACAGCACGTAGAAATTACAACGCTTCCCATCGTAATCACCACCATCATCTCACTGAGTTTCCCTGACTTGCAGGTACTCCCGACCTTGTAATCGTGGTATCTCTACATATATACAAGAAAAGAGCATGGCACGAAGTAGGGATTTTTACCCGCATTGCGAACCTACACCTGGATATATCATGTGTCCCTGTTTTTGGTGTTTCAGACTCCCTCGATGACTTGACATGAAATTCCCCCAGCTACAAACCCATGTACAATCTCGCATACGGTTGTTAGGATCCGAAGTAAAATCCCTTGTTAGGATTGTTGATGAATTAGTTGATTCTAAGTACCGTGTTAGAGTTCTTTTTATACTGCGAATGGGGGATGCTCCCACCTCAGTGTTATATCATTTCAAAAAGATATTGATGCAGTTTATAAGGGGAAATTGAATCAAAAATCTAAATAGAGTGACGCCATTTATGAGGAAATCTGGGTCAAAAACTACACAAGTAGTAAATGGAAAAAAGGAACAAGAGAGAAATGGCTGCCCAAGACAAGTCAGTGCCTAACCGACATACACAAAGATCATCACCACAAGGGCACAAGAACATGCAGGGCACCATCAGACAACATCACAATACCAAGATGTTGTCAATTGTCAAGAACACCCGCGTGCATCTTGGTAACCATACGGTGCGACACAAGAGAAAAAGAAAAACAATGAGTGGCAATGGCATGACTGCAAGCTCCACCACAAGAGCGTGATATTGGAGCAATGCAAGTGTGAGACCCATCGACTGATACAAAACTATCCGGGAAGCTCCGCCATGAGGACAACGTGAACAACTCAAGGTGGGGTTAGCATCTCGTGTCGTTGAGGAGCAAAGATCAACCGAGATCGCACAGAGAACACAGAAGTCAATGCAATGCAAGTCAACAACTGCCTTGGGAGGGATTTGAGATGCACAACATCGCCACCATGGCTCGCTCAGGCATGAAACTAGAGTAGGGATTTCTCCAGGAGCATACACCCACATAACCCAACCGGACAGTTTGCCCCATGAGCCTCTGCACTAACCACCCGAGACCTAGAGGGTTCTTCAACAACAGAGGAGGGGGTAGAGCATCGTTGGATGGTCGCCACATCCACACACTAGTTGCACTACCGACCAGGATGCGGTTGGTCGTAATGACACACTAGTTAGAGGCCTGAGTGCCAGACGAGGTATCAGCCCCAGGGGACCTCAGTGCCGGCAAGGGGTGGACACAAAACACATGGCGCACCCTAGGCAACCACACTACCACGGATGGACAGGGTCATCAACATTAATTAGGAGGTAACAGGGCCGGACCGCGGGCCGATATCAGACACAACATCTTGCAGGCGTCGTCCATTGTCTGAGACAACCATCGAGTCGGCAAAGAGAGGACTAAATCGGAGACAAGCCGGCGACGGGCGACAATAGTAGGGGGTCTAGATGGCCAAGGAAGGGATCGCGAGTGCCTAGTGAAGAAGCGTGTGAAGGGAGGGTACCGGCAGAGACGTCCTGTCATCATAGTCTATCATAGATCGGCCTTCTCCAGCGATGATGTGGGCGGTTTGGATGGTGAAGCTAAGGCTTTTGGGTGGCAGATTGGCGGCGGCGCCACTGCGTGACTGAGCGAGAACGGCCCGGAGGCAGGGTCTTCTGGTCTCACCACAGAATGCCCAAGTGGTGGTATTCGAAAACAAAAATGCCCAAGTGGTGCACTAGAGTACCTTGCAAGTTAGTATATTTTCATCTCAAGAAAAAAAATGTTACTCCAGTATATTTTCTTTTTTTTTTGAAAGGAACACATAGTATATTCCATTATGATTACTCGCTGGCCATGTCACCAGCCATAGCGTCTAATACATGCTGCGGAAAATGGCCATGCCAGGTCACATAGCAGCCACTCTCCATACGGACTCCACGCGCAGCTAATACTAGTGGTTGGGCGCCACCCTGTGGCGCCGCTTGACAGAAAGTTGTGCGCATGTTTTTTAAAAAAAATACATTAAGTCCTTGCCTCCATATAGAAAAACATTTTAAAAGAAAATCCTCACCTTCACCTAGAAAAAGAAGTAAAAAAGAAAAGAAAAAAATCATGAACGCAGCCTACCAGCGAGCGCCGCTTTGTGTAGCCCTTCATTTAAAAAAATGTGTGGGGTCATCACCTCCATCTAAAAAGGAAAAAAAAACATTTAAACTCACCTCCATATAAAAATAATATCTCAAAAGCTTTTTCACCGCGGCCAACCAGCTTGCATCACATGGCATAGCTGGTTGGCCTCCCTTCACGCGACGCTTAATGGGTTTAATGTGTGCTGCTCTATTACTAATACGGTTACAGTGGTCCACACTTACAAAATTCAGACCCACATAACACCTGAAATTTTACATCCATAAACAAAGTGCCTAAAGCTGAAAGATCATAGTTGTTACTCGTGATTGCTTCCTTCAGCGTCGTTGAATCTGTTTCAAAAATCACTTGTTGGCAGCCCAATTGAGTAGCAGTAATAGTTGCTTGCTGTAGGGCCAGAGCTACAGCATGCAATGGGTTGGAGACATGACACAGATTCCCTGCTCCTGCTGCCAGGAGAATTCCTTGGTCATTTCTGATGGTGAAACCCCAGCCTCCTGAGTGTGATTCTTCGGTAAAAGACCCATCTGTATTTATCTTGAGGATTCCCTTCGGAGGTGGTTTCCAATTAAGTTGTGCTTGCTTGCCCATCTCTTCCTTTTTTGGCTTGCCCTTCATGCACATGTTCAGATAATAATCAATTGAAGATGATACTTCCCGTATACTTCTTGTGGGTTCATCCTTATTAGCTTTGTTTCTTTCATGCCACCATAACCATAAGAGTAAACAAACTTTTAAGCACTCATTTTCCTTTAAAGCGAAAATGTTTTCTAATACTTCCTTTGGGTCATGGCATTCAATTAACTTCAGTCTGATATGTTCAAGCTGAGATGCCCTCCATAGACTTATAACTTTTTTGCATTTAAGAAAGAGGTGGCCTCCGTGCTCATCTAATCTATAACAAAGAGGGCATCGAGTATCAACAGGAATACCTTTTCCGTGAAGTTTCATTCGCAAGGGAAGGCTGTACGTCGCAACTCTCCATAAGGAATGCAGTACTTTCTTTGGTAAAGAGAGTGCCCATAAATTCTTCCAGTTGAAGCTTGAGTTTTCCACTTCTGCAATGGAAGTGGAAGTTAGCCCTGAAAAAGAATGTCTAGCAGCACTATCTACAGCCACGCTATAAGCCGATTTTACAGAAAATGATCATTTTTTATCATAATGCCATGCAATGAAATCACATGTATCTTCTTGAATGGGTATTCGCAGGATGAGGCTTGCATCCTTGGCCGAGAAGTTTTGTTGCACCAGCTGCACATCCTATTGGTTAGTTATTGGGTTGATCAAATCAGCTCCTTTGTCCACTAGATGATTACCTTTCGGTGTATTGGGCCTCCGTGTGTTTCCTCTAGGGATCCACGGATCATTCCATATTTTGATCATTTCCCCATTTCCTACTCTTCATATTATCCCCTTCTTGAGCAATTGTATTCCTTTTATTATGCTTCGCCAAGTATAGGAGATGCCTGCACATGGAGTAGCCTCAAGCATTGATCCATGGGGAATATCTAGCAGCTAGCACTTGGGAGCATAAGGAATGGGGGTTCTGCAGAATCCTCCATGCCTCTCTAGCTAGCATAGTTAGGTTGAAATAGACTCCAGTATATTTTCAGAGTCAGGCGTCACAGTGAGTATATTTTCAGAGAAAAAAAAGTTAGCGAACCAGCGCATCCATCGCTAAGGCATGCGCACAAGCAAGTCTCCGTCCGTTCAGTACACGTGTTCACCGTGACTGACCAGTGAGGCCCACACAACTCCACACTGGCAGCCTTCGTCCTGCGGGCTGCGGGCGGCTTCGACAAATCTCAAACCCTACCTCCAGTTGCTAGTTACCTCCGCAGATCCCAACCTCCCCTCGCTCCGCCCCCGGCTGCCATGCGGATCCGCAGGTCCGCCTCCCGCCTGCTGGGCGGCGCAGCCGCTGCCTTCGCCCCCGCCCCGGCCCCCTCTGACCCGCCTCGATTCGAGCCGCCGCCGTCGCCGGACCAAACCCACGAATCCAGCGCCGGCTTGGTGGCGCCCGAGGCCTCCTCCTGCGGGGAGCCCTGCTGCGAGCTCAGTAGGTCGCCGTGGGACCTCATGGCCGAGCTCGACCTCTCGAATCCCGAGGTAATTTCGCCCCACTCGCTCCATCTCACCTTCCTGCCTTCCCGCTGCTTGCTTGGTGCTTGCTGTATGTAGTATGTGTCGTAGATTTGCGCGCTGCCGCCTGTTTCTGTGTAGCAGCCAGCGTGTTTCCCCTAGCTTTCCTCTGCCGTCGCTAGGGTTACCCTCTGCGCGTGCGTTACCAAGTAAATGGTGCTGCGTCGAGGCCTGTCCGTCTAGGGCGTGTCAGCTAGTTACCACGCGCTATCTCGCTGTAATATGTGGCTGGTCGGTGTCCGCGCCGGCGTGGTAGTGGCAGCAAGGTCGGCCATGGATCTTGCCCAACGTTTTGGATTACGAATGGAGATTTTTTTTTTCTTGTGGGGCGGCGAGATATGCTTGGTTACCGCGGTTACCTAGTATACCAGGAAAATTTCAGTTGAAATTTAAAATCAAATTCCGAACTCAAATTTTTTTTACCTAGATATAGGTACGTATTGAACATGTGTTTAACCAAAATAATCTGCAATCCTACATGGGATATGTTATCTGGCGAATGTCAGCCGGGAAGGGGGTGACAAGCGAACTTTTTTGTGTGGCAAGCTTACGTGGTGGGAGATGGCAAATCCTGCCTTTTTTGCCGCATTTTTTCCCTTCTTCCCATAAGTTATCATGTGTTTCTGAAGAAATTGTCATCCTCCCCGCGAATGTTTGCTGCTATTGGGTTCCTTTCTACATACGATAGTAGTCCCTCCGTCCGGAAATACTTGGCAGAGAAATGGATGTATCTAGATGTATTTTAGTTCTAGATACATTCATTTTTATCCATTTCAACAACAAGTATTTCTCGAAGCACGAGTACTTGACTATATACTAAGCATTTGTATTCATTAAAAAAGCAGTATTTTTTGCATGGTAGATGTATTTCTTGTGTGCGTATGTGTGTGTGTTGGGGGGGGGGGGGGGGGGGGCGGGGGGGGGGGGGTCGACAAACACAGTTATTGGGCGGTAACCGAATTTATCGCCTGGTAACGAAAATCCTGATCTTGCTCCATACCCCTACCCCGTTTCAGTTCATTATACTACTAGTGCTAGCTCTTTTCATCCCTTGACAAGTATTTTCCAAATTACCATCTCATTCAGGTGGAGGAACGCTTCGAGAAGACTTACTTCAGAACTACACGACGAGCTAGTTGGCTCTTCCCATCCAGTATCAGCATGCCCAACGGCTCCATCAAGGAGAAGACGACTGTAGATATGGTCGATGGGGCCATCAACATGGCTGCGAAAACGACGGAGGGGAAGAAGAATGAGAGCATGTCAAAGACGAATAAGGGGATCAAAGTGAAGAAGGGAGTGTGGACATGCAAGAAGGGGGATGGCAAGACGCCACAAATGAAGAGGCCCGTCGTTGACATGGGCGAGGTGTTCTATTACTACGCCGGGTTTGGCCCCTCACGCAGCTCCAAGAGGCATTGCAGATCAAGCGGTGGTAGTAGTGTGCTGGAAGAACCTCCACTACCCATTGAACAACAGAAAGATGAGGCATGCCCCCAAACACAATTTGTTTTTAGTGGAAGCCAAGCTAATGTCACCGACCAGCAGGCTGTGGCGACATCAACACAGGTCGAGAAGGCTAGGCTCAATGGGAGCAATGCAAACATTGTCAGCTGCGATGAGGAGAGAAACAACGAGGACACACTTGGTTGCAATGGCAAACAACTGCGCGACATTATGATGATGAAGAGCCCGTTCAAGAAGAGGTGGAGGAAGCCTGTTAAAGCCCGGTCGCTCAAGTCGCTGATGTAATTTCGTGGCTCAAGAGAAGCTTGGTATTACCAAGCTTGGCTCGATCGGCTTTATCTAGTTAGCTCAGCATAGCGTGCTCCAGTTTTGGAGCTGAGTTACCAATCAATATACAAATTGTACTGTATTTTTTGGTCCATTGTGTTTTTAACTGCGGTGTGGTGTTGAAATTTCTGATAATGAATTTTCCTTTATTAATGTGGCAAGGGAACTGGAGAAAACTAAACCAAATTTAGCTGATAAGTGTGATAATTTTGAGAGACAATAAGATAATGTGTTTCTGATTAGTAATGAAGCTAGTGATAGATCACCTCTTAATACTGTCTAAAAAATAGAAGATGATAATTTTACTACTGTGAAATCAACAAAAAAGAAATAAATAAGAGTGAATATGGTTAATTTGAAACCTATACTACTAGAAGTAAAGAAAAGTGTGAGTAATGTTGATGGTGCTAACTTGTGGCCCAGGGTAGACCTGGCAAAAAAACTCACACACCCTATATGGGAAAAATGATTGGCCTTTTATGGAATTTTAGTGGGGGTGGGGAAGAAAGAAATATCAACATGTTTACTTGACATAATCCATGAGCATCACTTGGTTTTCCTAGATTATATGAAACTATGAAAAAAAAATGATTTTCCTTCAAATTCACGAGAAAGGTTGACCCTGGTGACCTTTTTTGTTGGAATTGGATTCCGTCCGCTGGAAAGTCTGGTGGGATACACTGTGGGGTCAGACGGGAAACTTTTGATGTTGTTTCCTGTAAATCTGGAAGTATCTGTTGTGTTGCAACTTATCATGTTTGATAAGAAACTTAGAAATACATTTGTGATTATAGTGGTTTATGGCTTTGCCCATGAGGAATATAAACTTGAGTTTTTAACTGAGCTTGCTGCTTTTTGTAATGATATGGATTTTCCTTATATTGTTGGGGGAGTTTTTAATATCCTTAGGCATGTGGGTCAGAAGAATAAGAAAACCAAGTTGGCTCACTCTTGAGATGTTTTCAACTATGTAACTAATACTTTATGCCTTAGAGAGACTGATTTGGAAGGTGGGATGTATATTTGGGTCGAATAATCATAAAAATCCTACAATTGAGAAATTGTATAAAATTTTAAAGTCTTTCTTCTGGGAAGATGTTTTTCCTCTTACTTATGTAAGGAAGCTTGCTAGAGAAATTTCTGATATTTTTGCAAGAAAAGAGACCTTTTTTATCATTGCCCCCTGTTGCTTAATGTTGATGATAGCAAGCTTGTGCTTACTCCCTCATAAGAGGAGTTCATATTTGACATTAACTGGCTCAAAAGCAAACCATTTATCCCCCGTGTTGCCAAATTTTGGTGGCAACCTGTAAAATACAATCATCATATTGATATTATTAATATCAAGATAAAGAGGTTAAAAAAAGGTTGGGGCTCTAATTCCCTCGGGATGTTTATAAAAAGGAAGACTCATATGTTGCCTGCTGAGCTATACTCTAGAGAAGTTGACATATGTGTTGAATTATAGAATTTATTAGTTGAGGAAGAGCTAACTTGGTTATAGAAATCCCATGATAATTGGTTACTTAAGGGGATTGAAACACTTACTATTTTCATAGGATTTTGAATGGTAGAAGGAGGAGGAATGCTATTTTTTTCTCTTAGGATGGGGAGGTGAATATTGAGGGAACTGAAGATCTTATTAAACATGCTACACATTTTTACAAAGTTTTATTTGGTCCTCCTACTTGCAAAATATGCAACTTATTTTCTAATATTTGGAAAGCTAGGAGAAACTCCCTGAATTAAAGAATTTTAATCTCACTAGACCTTTCTCTGAAACTGGAGTGAAACATGCCTTGTTTTCTATGAACCTAACCTTGCACCTAGGCCATATCGTATTCCCACTGAATTTTCTTCAACGTTGTTGGGACGTGATTAATGTTGACATGATGAGGCATTTTACTTGCTTCGATGAGGGTCCTTGATGTACAATGCTTGAACTATGGGGTTATCACTTTGCTCACTAAGGATATCTGATGCTAATCAGACACAACAGTGTAGAGTGTAGACTAATTTGCCTGTTAAGATGCATTTACAAGATTATTACAAAAGTCTTAACTATTCTCCTGGAACCTTTTGCTGACACTCTATTTAGTATATACCATAATGCCTTTACTGTCGTGATATTATGGATGGGATTATGACCTTGCATGAACTCTTGCGTCATTCTTATGTTAAAAATAAACCTAGTATGGCACTGAAACTTGACTTTGAGAAGGCATACGGTAAAGTCAATTGGGACTTTTTGTTAGACTGTCATGCCATGGGAGGTTTTGATAAAAATGGGTTGATTATATTAGGAAATTGTTGGGGGAACTTTTAGTGTTAAATTGAATGATTCTAGTGGTCCTTACTTCCAGAGCACTAAGCGGGTGCTTTAGGATGACCCTTATCTCCTTTCCATTGGTGTTGTCTGTTTAACTAAAAAAGTTACCCAAGATCAAGAAAATGGACTATGAAAGGGCTTGTTAGTGATTTGATTCATAATGGTGCATCTATTTTACAATATGGTTATGATACTATTCCGTGTTTTGAGGACAATCCTGAATATGACTTAAATCTTAAGTTGCCGCTTTACCTTTTTGAGGTTATGTCGGGTTTGCAAAATCAATTTGCTCTAAGTTGAGGTGTTAGTTGTGTGTGGAAATATCCACTATTCATTAGTATGTTGAGATGTTTAATTGTCAAATTGGGTGCTTCCCTATCAAATTGCTGGGCATGCCGGTTACCTATGGTGACCTCAAGGGATCTGACTGGAACTTTCTGGATGTCAAAATTATTGAGAAATATGACGCTTGGCTGAAAATATGTTGACAATGGGGGGACTTACAATCAAGAGTAATGTCCTTTTATCTCGTATCCCATCTTATGATATGTCAAATTCTTTTGGCATACAAATTATAAAAAGGAGGCTACTATATGGTGGAATGGAGCACGATGTGCCATCCTATATGTAAAGGGGGGCTGGGGTTAAAGACTTGAGGAAACATAATATAGTCTTTTGGTTAAATTGTGGTGGAAGTTAGATAAGAGAAGTGGTAGGCCAAATATATTAAAAATGCAACTATGGCATCTGTGAAGGTGAGAAAGAATGATTCCCCCTTCTGAAATCATTATGAAAGTGGAGAGTTATATTTGGCTGGCAGAGGAGTGGTGATTAATAAAGAAAATATTGCTAGATTAAGGAAATATGTTATCATTGGTAACATTCCCTTGTGTGATAAATGTCCTATGCTCTTTGAAATATGTGTGGATCAAGACTAGATTCTTGATAAACATATTCCCTTAATCACGTGTCCTCATTTAGAAGAATATTATTTCCTGCTTTAATTGGCCAGTGGAATAAGGTGAAGGATGAGGTAATGACAACGCCCATGGTCAAGAAAACAGAACCATCAACAATACATGACCTAGTCCAGAGGCCTTATTCGGGATCTGTTTGGTGTTTATCTTTCGACACATGTAATTATTAGGTTTTCCTTCGAATCATCATATTCAGGACCACATGCAACTCTAGCATAGGAACAAAAGTTAATCCTCAACATGGAAATGGAATAATAAGAATTTTATTATTGCCTCTAGGGCATATTTACAACACCATGCCTATGTCATAAAATTCATTTTCATTTATGAATGCGGGATAGATGATAAACTCATGATTCATGGCATTTGCATAACATGTGATGATATTGACATGCTTCTTTTGCATCATTCGAGAAATTATTTGCATCTGTCATGCCATGACCACCTTAACATTGAAATTTGGACTACAAAGGAGGTTTTTAGAGAACTGCTACATGTACGACGAGTTTGTACGATTTACGTACGACAGTGGTCAGCAGCCGTTCGATCAGTTGGATGGACGAGTGAGATCATGTCGTACGAAAAATCGTACGCACTGTTCATCATATGCACAGCAATTTCGTTTTTATAAACCGGCAATATGTTTATCTAAACGACAATCCTTCTGGTCAACCTAGCAAAAGGCCCGACCCATTCAAAATTGATGTCTGGCAGTGTTTCCTCCCCGTCGGGTCCTTTGGGACCATCAGTAATCTCACGATTTTCAAGGTTGGGAAATGTGTTTGAAGTATGGTCCATGCCTGCGGAGCACCTTCTCAGCATGTTGGAATCTTCCACACGGTAATCTGCTTGCGAGTTTCTCAGAGATGTTGGGCAAGGGTGAGCTGGTCCTCGGGTAGTTTTTCCATAGGCCGCAAAGTTCGGAAAATGCCCACCATTGCCGATCCCGTGAGTTTTTTTTTAACACAGTACGCAGGCGCTCATATTAACGCGCATACACTCATCCCTATGAATGCACACACGCACACCCTACCCCTATGAGCACCTCCGAGAGACTGAACCGGCATATCATCTTGAGATTTTACGAAGTCACCGTAGGCGCCTCGTAGTCGACGGAAACGTCTTCTCCCACTGAAAGCGTATCGCCGGAATTCCTGAAACAAATCCAGGATAAATGCGAGCACCAGGACTTGAACCCTGTTGGGCTGGGGATACCATTATCCACCTAACCATCTCAACCACAGGTTGGTTCCGCCGATCCCGTGAGTTGGTGTAGCTCTCCCAGCCACCTCAAGCCGTCCTTTAAGGAAGCCCCTTCAGCTCCAACCGACAGATCCGGGAGAGTCGCTAAATAGCAGGAATAGAGGTGCATGAAAGTTAGGACACCAAAGGAAGGCCACAAACAACACACAACCGCGACCACGCCCATCCTAGGTCTCCCTCTCCCGCGACCGCGCCGCTCCCACGGGCGACCGGCCGCGCCCATCCTCCTCCCCCGCGCGCCTCCCCCTTCCTCTTCCTCCCTGCCGCCGTCGCTGGTGCCCACTGCGGGCCTTGCCCGGGCGACGCTGGTGGCGGCGGCCCCCTGGCCTTCCCCCTCTCGAGTGTCCGCCGGCGCGGGATGGGGCGACCCCGGGCGGTGTCTCTAGGCGGCGGCGGGGGTCCCTGGAGCGAGCGGGGGCGGGCTTCTGGACGGCGGCGCCGCCATTGGCGGCGGGGCGACGCGGCGGCGCGGTCTAGCGGCACCCACTCGGCCCAGATCTGGGCCCTTCGGGCCCCATCTGGGCCTGGGCGGGCCGGCGGCGGAGTAGGTCTGCTTCGTGGCTTCCGGGAGGCGGGGGAGAGGCGATGAGCGGCAGGGTGCTGGCGGCGCCATCGCCGGCTTGCTGCAGCGTGGCGGTGGGGATTAGCGGGCCCGTTTCGGGCCTGGCCGGGCCAGGGGTGGCCTGGCATGCCCTGCTGCCGCGTCCGGTCGGCTACCGCGATGGTGCCGGAGGTTCTGGCCTCCCGCACGACGGCGGTGGAGGTGGTTCCCTCCCGTTCGGCTTCGGTGCTGCTTCTCCCTCCGCGGGGCGCTTCTCTCTGGTCCTCTTGGTCTCGTGTTGGTGTTCGCAGTGAGGCGGCGTGGGTGGCGGCGCAACCGCGTTGGCGCATGGTGGCGGGCGGCGGTCTGGCTGGTCGGTTCCGGTCCGTTGGGCGGTGTGGTTGGAGTGCGGGAGAAATCCTTGCCGGTTCTTCGGCTCCGATGCGGTGACACCTGCGGGTGCCGCCATTCCTTCCTAGAGGGTGTCGGTGATATCCATCCCCCTCCTCCCTCCGCGTGCCGGGGGAAACCCTAGGACAAGTCCGGGCAGTAGCGTCGTCGGCGTCGCATTCCTTCTTGGAGGTGCTGCTTGGTGCGCGGCGGTTCGGAGCCTCGGGTTGTGGTGGTTTGTTTCTAGAGGGCGTAGCGGTGGCGGGTCATCCGCGCTTTGTCGAGCTGCCGTTGTTGGCATTTGTTTCTTCTTCTTTTTCTTTGGGCTAGATGTGCTGTTCGCCCCAGTGTTCCTTGTATCGGTGTTGGTTGCTTTGGAATATAAAGCAGGGGAAACCCTTTTTCGGTAAAGTTAGGACACACGTCAACAAATCCGATGTTAAAAGTAAAACGTTAAGTCACTTACCAGACAGAAAATCGCAGGCTTGTTTTATGTATTGCTCGGTGCTCCCTCTGTTCCGAAATATGTCTTTTTAGAGATTCCAACAAGTGACTACATACAAAGTAAAGTGAGTAAATTTACACTCTAAAATATGTTTATATACATCCGTATGTTGTAGTCCATTTAAAATGTCTAAAAAGACTTATATTTAGAAACGGAGGAAGTAGAAGCCAATTGAGATTTGAGCTGTTCTAGCTCTACCACTTGTCATTTCTTCTCCTCGTACAGAGACGTGTTCTCTTTGAGTTTGTTGCACTCTTGCATACGCCTTGTAAGAACACTGCATCCAGCAGAAATTTTTTTTTCGAGAGAAATTTCTAATCTATTCATCAATTATGGTAGTACAGAGAACACAAGAGGTAATAAAAATTACAACCAGGTCTATGGACCACCTAGCAACGACTACAAGCGCTGGAGCGAGCCGAAAGCGCGCCGCCGTCCTTGCCCCTCCATCACCGGAGCCGGGCAAACCTTGTTGTAATAGACAGTCGGGAAGTCGTCGTGCTAAGGCCCCAAAAGACCAGAGCAACAACCATCGCCGATGTAGAGAGTTGTAGATCGGAAAGATCAAACCTGGAACCACACGAACGAAGACGAACAAAAATTGGATCAAATAGATCCACCGAAGACCAGCACCGACCGAATCCTATGAGATCCGGCGGAGACACACCTCCACACATTCTCCGACAACCTATTCGCATCATCGGGATGGGGATAGAACATGGGAGACATTATTGCTACTGAGGGACGTCGCCACCGTCACGCAGCCCCAACCAAGACGTTCAACCTAGCAAAAACGAGAACGGGGTCCCTCCCGCCGGCGGGCGGCCGAGATCCTCCGCACCTCCACAGGCCAAAGGCCATCGGAGGCGGGGCGGATCGGTGGCGGCACCGACGGAAGGAGGAAGGAGACTTTTGTTGAGAAGGAGGAAAGACACGTGGCTCTCTGCATCCAGCAGATTATTCCTGCAACTGGATGTAATTTGCATCTTCCCGAGCACGCTCCAGATCCTTCGGCAGCAACACGCTCCATTGCACAAGGAAGTTATGTGAATAAATCACAAAAAACTAACGGCAAACGTGTAACAAATATTTTGATATTATCTTACCGATGGCTTGGTCAGCAGTTTTCTTTATATGCTCGACCTCCTTCTCAGAATCCTTGAGCTGGGCCTTGACTCGTACCAACTCCTCGGATAGTTGTTGTGCCTTTATATGCGCATCCTGTAAAAAGAGGTAGCCAACATAAATAACCGAGGACGTCGATCCTCAGCTCGGCCGCACACGCCCAACCTAAGGCTCGGGGCTACTGGGATCTGCATTTTTTTTTAAATGTACTCCCTCCATTCTTAAATATTTATCTTTTTAGAAATTTCAAATAGACTATCACATACGGATGTATATAGACATATTTTAAAGTGTAGATTCATTCATTTTGCTCTGTATGTAGTCATTTGTTGAAATATCTAGAAAGACAAATATTTAGGAACAGATGAAATACGTCCTAGCGAGGATTGATTGTCTATCCTCAGATCGATTGCATGCACTTGACCCCAGCCTCGGGGGCTATCGCATTTCATGTTTTTTCATGTTAGTGATCCGAGGAGCACTTCGACGTCTTTCCCGTCAAAATGACACCTCGACAAACATTCCAAAGCCTTTGGGAACAAGTCAAAATCCCATTAGGTCTGCCCCCGCTTGGAGCAGGAGCACACCTAGAGGGCTACTGATGCCCGAGAACTCATAATTCACTCATAAGAATTTGCTTACCTCCAAGTCCTTCACAAAAAAGTGGTGGTGTCCTTAAGCCCCAAGCGGGCTACGTCAATGCGCTCATCCACCGACCTGTAACACCCTTATGTAATTGCCACGATGATCAGTTGATGATGATGCCAAGTCATGATCATTTGCAGTGCCAAGTCACTTGGATTAAGGAAACACTTCAAATTCAATTCTGAAAATCAGCTCAAATTCATAAGTGAAATATGAAGTTGATCAAACACTGTTAGAAAAATGTTCATTAATTGGCAAATAATCCAGGAATATTTATAAAATCATCATCAATTAAATTGGAGATAAATAAGTGACTCAACCAACCTGAAACAGCACCAAAATAGAATTATTTAATCTAAATAAATTCAATTTAAATTCAAATAAAACCCAACCTTGCCCAAACCAATTTTTGGTGAAGGTTAGCATTGCACTGTAATATTTGAACCAATGTTCATATTTTACAAAAATGCATAAGTGGCCTAACGATTGCTGGACAGAAAAGAAATAAAATAAAAATCAAAACAGAAACAGAAAAAGGAGTAGAGAAATGAAAGGAGGGAGGCCACTGTGGCCTCGGCCCAGCGCCACAGGCGAGGCCCAGCCCACTAGGATCGTCTCCCTCCTCCCCGTGTCAGCGCGCGCACGCCCCTGAGCCGGCGATGGCCAGCTGTTGGCCATCCCCCGACGCCGCCGCCGCCGCGAGGGGGATAAGAACGACCCAGGACACTTCCCCAGGCGAACCCTAGCTCCACTCCTCCCCGTTCCCCTTCTCTCTCTCGATCCAGCTCATCCCGAGCGCAGTCGTCGCCGTCGCCGCGTCGATCCCGCGGACTCCGGCCACCACACGCCTCGCCGCCACGTCGTAGAGGATCGCCGTCGTCCGCTGCGTCTGTAGATGCCACTAGTTGGAGCCGGGAGCCACTGCTCCGAGCCCGGCGACGTCTTCTTCTTCCTCGGGCCGCCGGCGAACTTCTCCGATTCCGGCGTCGCTGCTGCTCCTAAACCGTCAACGGCTTTTCATAGCCACCCGGTGAGCTCCACTCCGTCTTTCCCCTCTTCTCCCCGCACCTCTCCGTCACCGTAGTGGCCGCACTCGAGATGCTCGAGCTCCGCGCCGCCGACGAGCTCGCCAGCGTAGCCACACACGCCGTAGATCTCAGCCGAGCACGGTATCGTGCTCAGCACGCTCGCAGGAGTCCGACGACCCCTCCAGCTCGTTGTACCATGCCCATTTACGCCGTTCCCACCTTCACCGAACGCCGGCGTCCGCTGCGCTGCTCGCCGCTGTCGTTTCCAGTCACCTCTGGCCCGGAGACCACCCGCGTTGGATGCGGCATAACGCGCTCGTTCGAACGCAAGCTACCGCACGCAGAACGCTTCACCGTAGAGGAATTCCGGCGAGACCCGAGCTGCGCCGCCGTGTTTTTCGGTCACCGGCGCTGTTCCGGCGCCGGCAGCCGACGTGGCTCGGTGGCCCCCACCTCTGGGCCACTGACTGTGGGGCCCCGCAGGCCCCTTTGACCCCGCTGACCCGGGTCAACGCCGACGTGGCCACCCTGTGGCTATGACAGGCGGGCCCCACCGCAAATAGTTAATTAAAACGTTTTAAAAATTAAAATATAATTAGTTTAGACTAATGACTCACTGACATGTGGGGTCCACCCCCTAATTAACCTTGTTAGTTTAATTAATTCATTGTTAGTCTAACAAAGGCTGACATGTGGGTCCCACTGGACCCACATGTCAGATTTGACTGGTCAGCCGTCCTGTTGACTCGCTGATGTCAGCATGGCATCATGCTGACGTCATAATTCAATTCTGTTAATAAAAATAATTCCAGAAAATCATTTAAACTTTGAAAATTAATAACTTTTAAACCGTAGCTCAGATCGAAAAAGTTAAAACATGAAAGTTGCTCAGAACGATGAGACGAATCTGATCGTGCTGTCTGTTTTCCTGTCAGAACCTCCTACATAGGAGAACTCGTAACTCGGAGCCCGAATCCGGTAGATGAATAGTGCACACATGCTGATTAATAAATCCCCGGTTAATCCTAAAAATAACCAAAATGACTTAGATACATATTTAGTCAACTCTGCACTGCATCATAGCATAACACGCACTGTGTTGCATCTGTTTATATTGTATTTACTTGTTTCCTCCCCCCTCTTCTCTCTCGGTAGACCCCGACGTCGACGTAGCTCCTGAGGCAGACGCCGCTTCGGAGTACGACTACGTCCCCGACGACCCTGCCCTTGCCGTCGAGGCAAGCACCCCCATTTTGAGCATTCCGATATCGCTCATTCTCTTCTCTCTTATGCTTGCAATAGAAGTTACTGCTGCTACTGTAACCTATATCTGCTGCATAGTCTGTTTACTTGTAACCTTCTGTTGATAATTACCTGTTATGCTAAACTGTCTAGAATGGGTTGGGCAGAGACCGACAGAGACCCCCACTTATCCCGACTGCCCCGCTGGACTCTCAGAAGACCCGAGCAATGGGATCGAAGATCAGACCCTGGCACCGCACGTCACTTCCCCCTTAATTTGCTCGACACTACTGGGTTACTATCGAGTACCGAGGGTGATACCTCGTCAGCACTTCTGATGATAACCCTGTAGGTTAGTTAATCGGTCGTGGTAAGCGAGGGTGATTCCTCCTACACCACCCCCGATACCGACGCCGTCGTGCAACTGTTCAAGAGTGGACCTCCAGGGTGATTCCTCCTTCGTTCACCTTGATGATATCATCGAGTGGGATTCCATCGAGGGTTATTCCTCAGGGTTCCCCCTTGGTGTCAGACACACGGAGACTTTGGTTACTATGACTGAACACTGAACCATGATACTAAAGACGAGTTGGCCCTGAGGGGTACCCGCGCGAGCATGTTGCGAAGTGATGTGGAGTCAGGTTGACCTGAGAGGTGCTCGCGAGATAACTACGAGGCGTGGCCGGGCATTCTTAGCCCTTGCCGCAAGTCCTCGAGACGGGGCGACGGGGTCACATCGATCGTGAGTCTCTGCTCGTTACCGCGCGCTCCTAAACCACTAAACGGTTTGGATATTTGATCCGAGGGGCCTCTGGCCTGATAGCACTAACCATCACGTGGGCATAGTATGGGCGTTCTGCGTCGTATACTTCAGCCGAAGCTTAATGGACGTCAGCGATTGAGCGGCGCGCGCCGAGTTGGACTGGTTACGCAACTGCGCTTGTAGTAAGGGGTTGCTAGGTCTGCTCTCGGCCGTGAACGTAACGTGAAGGAGTTCCCGGGGCGAAGGCCCAAGACCCCTGGGGGCATAGGTTTAGTCCGGCGTGCTGACCTCTCTGTTAAGTTTTTGGTCGGGTTGCGGCGTGTTGCTTAGCCGAGGCCGGGCATGACCCAGAAAAGTGTGTTCGGCCGGAGTTAAGAAAGCGTTATGGGTAAGTTGGTGCACCCCTGCATGGAAGAACTAATCTATCGATAGCCTGTCCTACGGTAACGGACACTCGGAGTTGTATCCCGATCGGTACAACTAGAACTGAGATGAGAACTGGATAGTACGGCTCTGGGATTGCTTTCTCGCAGGGAGTCGAGGAAGAATCTCTGGCCGAGGTTGATGATACTACAACTACTTTACATTATGTATCTGCACTCTTTTAATGCTGCAAGACCGATGAAGATGTTTGAAGATGCTAGTCTTCGATAGGACTAGGCTTTCCCCCCTCTACTCTGGCATTTCTACAGCCCAGTCCACATATACAGCCCCCTTTGAAAATGTTGCATATGTAGTGTAGATCCTCGCTTGCTGAGTACTTCGGATGAGTACTCACGTTTGCTTTATTTTCTTTTTCTCCTCATATTCAATTGACGCCGCCAGATGACGGAACCCCTGAGATAGCTGCCCCCGTCGACGACTACGGTTAGTACTACTACCCTCCTGGCGAGTACTACTACGAGGAGCCGACAGACGACCAGGAGTAGGATTCGGAGGGTCCTAGGCAGGAGGCCTACGCCTTTCGATCGTAGTATTTTATTTTTACCCCGCCTTTCTAGAGGCTTATCTCCTTTTCTGTAATATATCTGTACCCAGATATCTGATGCTTCCGCTGATACTTGTATGCCATCGAGCTATGTATTCGAGCCCTCGAGGCCCTGACTTGTAATATTAAGCTTGTATGACTTTATTTATGTTTTAGAGTTGTGTTGTGATATCTTCAAGTGAGTCTTTAGGCTTGATCGTGTGTATTTGCGTGTATGGTTAGTGCACGATTAAGCCGGGGTCGTCACACGACAGAAGACCATCCTGCTACTGAACTATAAAAGCTTGATTATTGAGGGAGATCATCTCATCTCGGAAGGAGTTGTGGACATCATCGAGGACTAATGAGAGTATCATAAGTAGTACTATTATGCATGCCAACTAAGCAATGTTGATGAGGTGGCATAGAATTAAATGAAGAAAGAGATGGTTGAGTATCATATCATGATACCGTATCATATTAAATAATATGCTACTTTATGCCATGCATGATAATAAATATAGTCATTTATGATACCAATATATGATACTAGGCATTACGAATGTAATATTATACACTAGTATCATATGCATGATACTAATACATGATACTCTCCGTTACCACCAGCCTTAGGAGCATGGTTGGATCTGCAAGTTGGACAGGACTAGCATCATAGTGAGCTCTCGGGATAAAGTATAAGATATACTACCTCCGTCCCGGTGTATAAGTCATTCGCGTAGTTCTAGGTCATCGATTTGATGAATTAAATATGTGTTATATGTCATGAAAAGTATACCACTAGATTTCTACATGGATGTAGTTTCTAAATATATATTTTTTGTCAAATATAATACATATTTAGATAATTAAATTATCGACCTAGAACTGCGCGAATGACTTATGCATCGGGACGGAGGGAGTATTTGAAAAATGAGAAGGCCACGCTTACCGAGTAGAAGTAGGAGGCCCTCGAGGCGCCTGCTCCTCGGTATCTGTCCTCCCCCGGATGGTCAGTCCTAGAGTTGTCCCCGCGCGAGCTCCAACTTGAGTAGATGGTGCCCTAGAGGTCTACTTCGGACGCTTGGACCGGCGACCATCCTAGAAGGAAGGGACGGAGGCACACTTGGACAGAGCAACACTTGTGGTGTTGGCTCGTTTCTTCGACACCGGACGCCTGGTGCCCTCCGCGTTGCCTCGAAATGGAGCGGAGCCTGGGCAATCAATGGTGACGGCAGTTTCCTCGCCGTCAATGCCCTCTTGATAAAAGACGCCATCACGATGGATGACGTCGGTGTGAGGGTCCTTGGCAAGGTCAAGCTCACAGTCGGGGTCCCTAATATCCGGTTGACGGGCTGGGGAGTCCAGTTTGGTGGACCATTGCTTCCAGTCCTTGTTGAATGAAGTAAAAAAGCTGCCAGGCAGTTATATACCCTGTGAGAAGAAAAAGGGACTAGTTTGTAAAAAATTACTGCTCGGACGGGCTTGTTGGAGGAAAAGTCATCGGATCGAGGCTCCTTGAGGAAATCTGACTCCTCGCCTTTGAAGTTTGAACATCGACGCTAGCATTTTTAGGAGTGTGCGGCGCTCATGAAATCCTCCTCGGATCACATGATTCGAACCATTGACACCATTGTACTCCCACATGGGGTGGACGCATTGCTACAAGTACATTGGCCAAGGTCAGACTGTGATAGAATAGACATGCCACTTGAGCGGCCAGTTTGACCAAGGTTCCCTCCCGGGTCTGGGTTCTCCAACGCCATTTGTACCTTTTTCCGTGGAGGTGCATGTTGGGAAACGTTGCATGTAAAAAAATAATAATAAAAAAAATTACGCACACGCAAGATCTATCCATAAAGATGCATAGCTACGAGAGAGGAGAGTATATCTACGTACCTCGTAGACCGTTTAGCGGAAACGTTTATCAACGCGGTTGATGTAGTCGTACACCTTCACGATCCAACTGATCAAGTACCGAACGTACGGCACCTCCGTGTTCAGCACACGTTCAGCTCGATGACGTCCTCGCCTTCTTGATCCAGCAAGACGAGCGAAGTAGTAGATGAGTTCCGGCAACACGACGGCATGGTGACGGTGGTGGTGAACTTGTTCCCGCAGGGCTTCGCCGTGCACTGCGGAAAAACTAGACGGAGGATGAAACCGTGGAGAGGGGCGCCGCACACGGCTTATGGATTGTCGTGGGTGTGTGGATCCCCCTCCCTCTCATATATATACTAGTAAGGTACACGTGCATTGCACGCATGAGATTTGGCAACCAAATTATGAATAACTATCACATTATAGCATGTAAGTTTTGACTCATATATGCATGATGTAGATGTTCGTTTAATTCTTATAGTTCATCTTATTCAAAATCAATTAGTTTTTATAAAAAAATAATCTATTTTAAGATTCATGGAATTGTGCGTTGTAAAGCATATAGTAAAAACAAATAATGGCAATTCATCTAGAAAAAAAAAATTGGGCAATTATGATACGGAAAATTCTAGAACAAAGGAGAAGTGCTTGTGTTTTGAGGTTTGTGCATTATGCTTAAGTTCAACCATGGAGTCTTCTAGATTGTACATGTGGCAAAATCTGGTAGAATATAGATGATATCCAACGACCAGTAGTGCTCGGATTTGCCATCTCTGCATCGTCGGATTGGCTTCATCCAACGACCATCTTTCAAAGTTATTCGCACACTATATATATATATATATATATATATATATATATATATATATATATATATATATATATATATATATATATATATATATATATATAGGTGGGGGGAGGGGAGGCAGCCAGGGTGCGCCCTAAGGTGGCCGGCCGGCCCCCTTGGACGCCTGCCCTATGGCGGCCCCCCTTCCTAGTTTGCACACGGGGGGAAGGAAAGGGGAGGAGAGGGAAGGCAGGAAAGCCGACTCGCCCCTTCCTTTTCTCCCCAAGTCCTGCGGCCAGAGGAGGGACGCGCCAGCCCCTTGTGGGCTAGTGTGCTCCCCTTGTTTGGCCCATTAACCTCCCGGGGCTTCCGGGAACCCCTTCCGGTGATCCGATGATTACCCGATACATTCCGAAACCTTTCCGGTGACCAAATAGTATCGTCCTATATATCAATCTTTATCTCCGGACTATTCCGGAGCTCCTCGTTATGTCCGTGATCTCATCTGGGACTCCAAACAACATTCGGTCACCAACTAACATAACTCATATAGTACTATATCATCAACGAACGTTAAGCGTGTGGACCCTATGGGTTCGAGAATGATGTAGACATGACCGAGACGCCTCTCCGGTCAATAACCAATAGCAGGACTTGGATGCCCATATTGGTTCCTACATATTCTACGAAGATCTTTATCGGTCGAACCTTTATGACAACATACATAATTCCCTTTGTCTGTCGGTATGTTACTTGCCAGAGATTCGATCGTCGGTAGCTTCATACCTAGTTCAATCTCGTTACCGGCAAGTCTCTTTACTCGTTCCGTAATACATCATCTTAGTCACTTTTCTTGCAAGCTTCTTATGATGTGTATTGCCGAGAGGGCCCAGAGATACCTCTTCGATACACAGAATGACAAATCCCAATCTCGATTCATGCCAACTCAACAGACACCTTTGGAGATACCTGTAGAGCATCTTTATGATCACCCAGTTACGTTGTGACGTTTGATAGCACACAAGGTATTCCTCCGGTATCCGGGAGTTGCATGATCTCATGGTCGAAGGAATATGTATTTGACATTAAGAAAGCAGTAGCAATAAACTGGACGATCATATGCTAAGCTTACGGATGGGTCTTGTTCATCACATCATTCTCCTAATGATGTGATCCCGTTATCAAGTGACAACACATGTCCATGGTTAGGAAACCTTAACCATCTTTGATCAACGAGCTAGTCTAGTAGAGGCTCACTAGGGACACAGTATTTTTTTATGTATCCACACATGTATTTAAGTTTTCAATCAATACAATTCTAGCATGAATAATAAACCTTTATCATGAATAAGAAAATATAATAATAACAACTTTATTATTGCCTCTAGGGCATATTTCCATCAGTCTCCCACTTGCACTAGAGTCAATATCTAGATTACATTGTAATGAACCGAACACCCATGGAGTCTTGGTGCTGATCATGTTTTGCCCGCGGAAGAGGTTTAGTCAACAGGTCTGCCACATTCAGATCTGTATGTATTTTGTAAATTTCTATGTCTCCATCCTTGACCTTTTCACGAATGGATTTGAAGCATCTCTTGATGTGTTTGGGTCTCTTGTGAAACTTGGATTCCTTCGCTAAGGCAATTGCTCCAGTGTTGTCACAAAAGATTGTCATTGGACCTGATGCATTGGGTATTACACCTAGATCGGATATGAACTCCTTCATCCAGACTCATTCATGTGCTGCTTCCGAAGCAGCTATATACTCCGCTTCACACGTAGATCCCGCCACGACGCTCTTCTTGGAACTGCACTAACTGACAGCTCCACCATTCAATATAAATACGTATCCGGTTTGTGATTTAGAGTCATCCGGATCTGTGTCGAAGCTAGCATCGACGTAACCTTTTACGACAAGCTCTTCATCACCTCCATAAATGAGAAACATATCCTTGGTCCTTTTCAGGTACTTCAGGATGTTCTTGACCGTTGTCCAGTGATCCACTCCTGAATTACTTTGGTACGTCCCTGCCAAACTTATGGCAAGGCACACATCAGGTCTGGTACACAGCATGTCATACATAATAGAACCTATGGTTGAGGCATAGGGAATGCCTTTCATTTTCTCTCTATCTTCTGCCGTGGTCGGACTTTGAGTCTGACTCAATTTCACACCTTGCAACATAGGTAAGAACCATTTCTTTGACTGGTCCATTTTGAACTTCTTCAGAACTTTGTCAAGGTATGTGCTTTGTGAAAGTCCTATTAAGCGTCTCGATCTATCCCTATAGATATTGATGCCCAATATATAAGCAGCTTCACCGAGGTCTTTCATTGAAAAAAAATTCTTATTCAAGTATCCTTTTATGCTATCCAGAAATTCTATATCATTTCCAATCAGCAATATGTCATCCACATATAATGTCAGAAATGCTACAGAGCTCCCACTCACTTTCTTGTAAATATAGGCTTCACCATAAGTCTGTATAAAACCATATGCTTTGATCACATCATCAAAGGGTATATTCCAACTCCGAGATGCTTGCACCAGTCCATAGATGGATCGCTGGAGCTTGCACACTTTGTTAGCACCTTTAGGATCGACAAAACCTTATGGTTGCATCATATACAATTCTTCTTTAAGAAATCCGTTAAAGAATGCAGTTTTGACGTCCATTTGCCAGATTTCATAATCATAAAATGCGGCAATTGCTAACACGATTCGGACAGACTTAAGCATCGCTACGGGTGAGAAAGTCTCATCATAGTCAAATCCATGAACTTGTCGAAAACCTTTCACGACAAGTCGAGCTTTATGGATAGTGATATTACCATCAGCGTCCATCTTCCTCTTGAAGATCCATTTATTCTCAATGGCATGCCGATTATCGGGCAAGTCCACCAAAGTACATACTTTGTTCTCATACATGGATCCTATCTCAGATTTCATGGCCTCAAGCCATTTATCGGAATCTGGGCTCATCATAGCTTCTTCATAGTTCGTAGGTTCGCTGTTGTCTAACAACATGACTTCCAGGACAGGATTACCGTACCACTCTGGTGCGGAACGTGTTCTGGTCGACCTACGAGGTTCAATAGTAACTTGATCCGAAGTTTCATGATCATCATTAGCTTCCTCTCTAGTTAGTGTAGGCATCAAGAGAACGGTTTTCTCTGATGTGCTACTTTCCAATTCGAGAGAAGGTACAATTACCTCATCAAGTTCTACTTTCCTCGCACTCACTTGTTTCGAGAGAAATTCCTTCTCTAGAAAGGACCCTGATACGTCTCCAACGTATCTATAATTTTTGATTGTTTCATGCCAATATTACACAACTTTTACATACTTTTGGCAACAATTTATATGATTTATTGGACTAACCTATTGATCCAGTGCCCAGTGCCAGTTCTTGTTTTTTTGCATGTTTTTTGTTTCGCAGAATATCCATATCAAACGAAGTCCAAATGCAATAAAATTTTATGGAGAATTATTTTGGAATATTTGTGATTTTTGGGAGTTGGAATCATCGCAAACGGAGGCCCACACACACCACAAGACACCTGGGCGCGCCCCAGGCCCCAGGCGCGTGGTGATGTCTTGTGCTCACCTCGTACGTCGGTTGGGGCTCTACTTCGGGCGCAAGGAAGCTTATATCTGGAAAAAAATCGTGTTAAAATCTCAGCGCAATCGGAGTTACGGATCTCCGGGAATATAAGAAATAGTTTTTGGCCAGATCTGGGGAACGCGAAACAGAAGAGAACAGAGAGGGAGATCCAATCTCGAGGGGGCTCCCGCCCCTCCGCCACCATGGAGGCCATGGACCAGAGGGGGAACTCTCCTCCCATCTAGGGTGGAGGCCAAGGAAGAAGAAGAAGGAGGGGGGCTCTCTCCCCCTCTCTCCCGGTGGCGCCGGAGTGCCGCTGGGGCTAGGATCGTGACGGCGATCTACATCAACAATCTTGCTACCGTCTACACCAACTTTCTCCCCCTCTATGCAGCGGTGTAACACCTCTTCTCCCTGCAGTAATCTCTACTTAAACATGGTGGTCAACTCCATATATTATTTCCCAATGATCTATGGTTATCCTATGATGTTTGAGTAGATCCGTTTTGTCCTGTGGGTTAATCGTGATCTTGGTTGGTATGATTGTATATTTTATTTATGGTGCTGTCCTACGGTGCCCTCCGTCTCACGCAAACATGAGGGGTCCCCGCTGTAGGGTGTTGCAATATGTTCATGATTCGCTTATGGTGGGTTGCGAGAGTGACAGAAGCTTAAACCCGAGTAAGTGGGTTGTTGCGTATGGGATAAGAGGACTTGATACTTAATGCTATGGTTGGGTTTTACGACCTTAATGATCTTTAGTTGTTGCAGATGCTTGCTAGAGTTCCAATCATAAGTGCGTATGATCCAAGTAGAGAAAGTATGTTAGCTCATGCCTCTCCCTCATATAAAATTACAAGAATGATTACCGGTACTTGTTATCGATTGCCTAGGGACAAATGACTTTCTTGTTAACAAAAGCTATCCACTTTTATTACCTTGTAATTTATTCGTAGTTTTATTCTCGCAAAGTACTCGTAGTTTTATTCTTGCAAAATAGTTTCATACTTGTTCTAGGTAAAGCAAACGTCAAGTGTGCGTAGAGCTGTATCGGTGGTCAATAGAACTTGAGGGAATATTTGTTCTGCCTTTAGCTCCTTGTTGGGTTCGACACTCTTATTTATCGAAGAAGGCTACAAACGATCCCCTATACTTGTGGGTTATCAAGACCTTTTTCTGGCACCGTTGCCGGGGAGCAATAGCGTGGGGTGAATATTCTCGTGTGTGCTTGTTTGCTTTATCACTATGTAGTTTTTATTTCCTGTTCTAAGTTGTTCTCTATCTTTAGTTATGGATATGGAACACGAAACACCAAAAAAAAGTTGTACTTGCTACTCATGGAGATGGGGAACCTCCTAAAACCCTCGATGCTCGTTATGTGAAAAATATTATGCAATACTTTGATAATCCTGAGAAAACCCCGTTCAACTTGATAATGGGAGACACGTTGGATCAACGTGAATACTTTAGGGATTATCGCTTGACACAAAAAGAGAAACTATTATGGGATCAAATTCATATGTTGAAATGGTATCCTCGGAATGTATGCTCTAGATATGATTATACTTGTTGCTCTAGGATGAATGCTCCACACCTTCCCTTTTCATGCAAATTTAATGACAATGAAACCTTAGCTTCTTATGCTAATGGTAGATATGATTACTATGATGTGGAACGAATAGAAGAGTTTGTTGCTTTTAAGGGTGCTTATGAAATTGAATCTTTGTTTGAAAAGTTTGAAGATTTTGACGATTCAGTTTATAGACCTAAAATTTTTGCTATCCTTAAATATTGCTATGACAATTATAAATTCAATTACGATATTGATGTATTTATTGAGAAAGTCTCCGCTTTCCCAGAAGAGACTAATATTTTGCAGGAGTCTATGGAAGAAGAAATTGATGAAACTGTGAGCTCATTGGATAAAAAAGATGATGAGGAGAGCAAAGAACAAAAGGAGGAAGAGCGGATTAACTACCCGTGCCCACCTTCTAATGAGAGTAACTCTTCAACTCATACATTGTTTAATGCCCCTTCGTTCTTACCGAAGGATGAATGCTATGATAATTGCTATGATCCCGTTGATTCGTTTGAAATATCCCTTTTTGATGAACTTGATGATTACTATGCTTGTGGCCTTGATGCCCATATGAATTATGCTTATGGAGATGAACTTGCTATTGTCCCTTATGTTAAAAATGAAATTGTTGCTATTGCACCCACACATGATAGTCCTATTATCTTTTTGAATTCTCCAAACTACACTATATTGGAGAAGTTTGCTCTTATTAAGGATTGTATTGATGGGTTGCGTTCTACCACTACACATGATGATTTTGATGAATATAATATGCATGTGCTTGCTGCTCCTACTTGCAATTATTATGAGAGAGGAACTATATCTCCACCTCTCTATGTTTTCAACACGATAAAATTGCAAGAAACTGCTTATGCTATGTATTGGCCTTTACTTGATGTGCATGAATTGTTCTTGTATGACATGCCGATGCATAGGAAAAGAGTTAGACTTCATCATTGCATGATATATGTTGCTTTGTGCTCACTACTAAATGCCAAATCATTGTTAAATAAAATTGGCTTTGATATACCTTGGGATCCGGGTGGATTCATTACTTGAGCACTTTATGCCTAGCTTAATGGCTTTAAAGAAAGCGCTGCCAGGGAGACAACCCGGAAGTTTTAGAGAGTCATTTATTTCTGTTGAGTGCTTTTATGAAGTTTAAAAACAAAAAAAATATAGAGGGGAACTTAAAACTTCACTAAAAGAGAAGCGATTGAAAGGTGATGCATTGGAGAAGTGAGGGTCGACCTTGAACACTTGTGTTCATGCTCATGGAAACAATGTAATTTTTTCATGAATATTCTCACAAAAATAATTATCCCCTTGTACAAATCCATTGTATTATAAAAATAATGTGCCAAGATTTGCCTTTAGGATGATTAGATTGCTTGTTGGTATGTGCGGTGCAGAAACAGAAACTTTGGCTGTAGTGCGTGATTTTACATTTTTTACTTGAATGTCAAAAGCTTCTGAAACTTTTTGCACAGTCTTGCTATACAAATTTTTTATTGTTTCATAATTTTTCAGAATTTTTGGAGTACAGAAGTATGGTAGGTGTTCAGATTGCTACAGACTGTCCTGTTTAAGATAGATTCTGTTTTTGATGCATTGTTTTGCTTGTTTTGACGAAACTATCGATTTTTATCGGTGGTATAAGCCATGAAAAAGTTATAATACAGCAGGGATAATGCAAAAACAAAATATGAATTGGATTGCAACAGTACTTAAAGTAGTGATTTGCTTTATTATACTAACGGACCTCACCAGTTTTCTGTTATGTTTTGCGTGGATGAAGTGATCAAAGATGGAGGAGGTTTCGATATGAGGAGAAGGAGGAGAGGCAAGAGCTCAAGCTTGGGGATGCCCAAGGCACCCCAAGTAAATATTCAAGGAGACTCAAGCGTCTAAGCTTGGGGATGCCCCGGAAGGCATCCCATCTTTCTTCAACAAGTATCGGTATGTTTTCGTCTTCGTTTCGTTCATGTGATATGTGTGAATCTTGGAGCATCTTTTGTTTTTATTTTTCACTTTTATTTTATGCACCATGCTCGTATGAGATAGTCCATGGTTGATTTATAGAATGCTCATTGCACTTCACTTATATCTTTTGAGTATGGCTTTATAGAATGCTTCATGTGCTTTATTTATATCATTTGAAGTTTGGATTGCCTGTTTCTCTTCACATAGAAAACCGTTATTTGAAGAATGCTCTTTTGCTTCACTTATATTTATTATAGCATGATCTTTTGTAGAAAGAATTAAACTCTCATGCTTCACTTATATCTATTTAGAGAGTCAACAGGAATTGGTCAATTACATGGTTAGTCATAAAATCCTACATAAAACTTACGGATCACTGAATATGATATGTTTGATTCCTTGCAATAGTTTTGCGATATAGAGATGGTAATATGTGGGAGGTACTAGTAAACGGTTGTGGTTAGTAAGAATATTGGTGTTAAGGTTTGTGATTCCCGAAGCATGCACGTATAGTCTCTCGTTATGCTATGAAGTTGGAGCATGATTTATTATTGATTGTCTTCCTTATGAGTGGTGGTCGGGGACGAGCGATGGTCTTTTCCTACCAATCTATCCCCCTAGGGGCATGCGTAGTAGTACTTTGCTTCGAGGGCTAATAAACTTTTGCAATAAGTATATGAGTTCTTTATGACTAATGTGAGCCCATGGATTATACGCACTCTTACCTTTTCGCAATTTGCTAGCCTCTACGGTACCATGCATTGCCCTTTCTCACCTCGAGAGTCAGTGCAAACTTCGCCGGTGCATCCAAACCCCGTGATATGATATGCTCTATCACACATAAGCCTCATTATATCTTCCTCAAAACAGCCACCATACCAACCTATTATGGCCTTTCCATAGCCATTCCGAGATATATTGCCATGCAACTTCCACCACTTTCGTTTTGATGACTTGAGCATTCATTGTCATATTGCTTTGCATGATCATTTAGCTGACATAATATTTGTGGCTCAGCCACCGTTCATCATTTTTTATGCATGTTACGCTAGATCATTGCACATCCTGGTACACTGCCAGAGGCATCCATATAGAGTCATACTTTGTTATAGGTATCGAGTTGTAATTTTTATTTCTTTTGAGTTATAAGTAAATAGAAGTGTGATGATCATCAATTTTCCTTATTAGAGCATTGCCCCAGTAAGGAAAGGATGATGGAGACTATGATTGTGACGCCCCCGCTTCAATCGTACACTAATCATACACGCAAACGTGTACGATCAAGATCAGGGACTCACGGGAAGATATCACAACGCAACTCTAAAAGTAAAATAAGTCATACAAGCATCATAATACAAGCCAGGGGCCTCGAGGGCTCGAATACAAGTGCTCGATCATAGACGAGTCAGCGGAAGCAACAATATCTGAGTACAGACATAAGTTAAACAAGTTGCCATAAGATGGCTAGCACAAACTAGGATACATATCGAAAGAGGCGCAGGCCTCCTGCCTGGGATCCTCCTAAACTACTCCTGGTCATCGTCGACAGCCTGCACATAGTAGTAGGCACCTCCAGAGTAGTAGGGGTCGTCGTCGACGGTGGCGTCTGGCTCCTGAACTCCAACATCTGGTTGTGACAACCAGAAAGAAAAGAAAGGGGGAAAAGGGGGGAGCAAAGCAACCGTGAGTACTCATCCAAAGTACTCGCAAGCAAGGAGCTACACTACATATGCATGGGTATATGTGTAAAGGGCCATATAAGTGGACTGAACTGCAGAAAGCTAGAATAAGAGGGGGGATATCTAATCCTGTCGAAGACTACGCTTCTGGCAGCCTCCATATTGCAGCATGTAGAAGAGAGTAGATGGTAAGTTCACCAAGTAGCATCGCATAGCATAAACCTACCCGACGATCCTCTCCTCGTCGCCCTGTGAGAGAGCGATCACCGGGTTGTATCTGGCACTTGAAAGGGTGTGTTTTATTAAGTATCCAGTTCTAGTTGTCATAAGGTCGAGGTACAACTCTGGGTCGTCCTTTTACCGAGGGACACGGCTATTCGAATAGATAAACTTCCCTGCAGGGGTGCACCACATTACCCAACACAATCGATCCCTCTGGCCGGGCACACTTTCCTGGGTCATACCCGGCCTCGGAAGATCAACACGTCGCGGCCCTACCTAGGCCTAACAGAGAGGTCAGCACGCCGGTCTAAATCCTATGCGCGCAGGGGTCTGGGTCCATCACCCATTGCACACCTGCACGTTGCGTGGGCGGCCGGTGAGCAGACCTAGCAACCTCCATTACAAAGGAAGTCGCGTTACGCGGTCCAACCCGGCGCGCGCCGCTCAGTCGCTGACGTCTAGGAGGCTTCGGCTGATACCACGACGTCGAGTACCCATAACTGTTCCCGCGTGGTGGTTAGTGCGTATAGGCTCGTAGCCAGACTCAGATCAAATACCCAATCTCGTTAAGCGTGTTAATTGATATAACCGCGGACGCCGACCAGGGCCAGGCCCACCTGTCTCCTAGGTGGTCACAACCTGCCCTGTCGCTCTGCCACAAAGTAACACTCGGGGGCCGTCGGGAACCTAGGCCCACCTCTGCCTGGATGGAACCACCTGCCCCTTCAGCCCCCATCTCCGAACAGTAACATAAGTATGTAATAGTATATCGTATATGTACCAGTGATCACCTCCCGAGGTGATCACGGCCCAGTAGTATAGCATGGCAGACGGACAAGAGTGTAGGGCCACTGATGTAATTCTAGCAACCTATACTAAGCATTTTAGGATTGCAGGTAAGGTATCAACAGTAGTAGCAAAGACAGGCTATGCAGCAGAATAGGATTAACCGAAAGCAGTTACATGCTACACTACTCTAATGCAAGCAGTAGAGAGAAGGAATAGGCGATATCGGCGTTGATCAGGGGGGGGGGGGGGGGGGGCTTGCCTGGAAGCTCGGCAGAGAAGGACGGGTCGTCAACACTGTAGTCGTACTGGGGGTCGCCGGCAGTTTCGGAGTCTACCAGAGAGAAGAGGGGGAAGAAACAATAAATATAATGCACACATGTGCATAACGATGCATGACATGACATATAACGGTGCTAGGCGTGCCCTAACGCGGTGATAGGTGATACCGGCGAAGGGGGGAAACATCCGGGAAAGTATTCTCGGTGTTTGACGTTTTCGGACAGACGTACCGGAGGTGGATTGTTGCATGTTCGCTATGCTAGGGACGTGTGGTGAACGAACGGACTGCGTATTTAGATTCGTCTCGTCGTTCTGAGCAACTTTCATGTACAAAATATTTTCATTCGAGCTACGGTTTATTTTATATTAATTTTTAAAGATTTAAACAATTTTTAAATTATTATTATTAATTTAATTCAAAAATACATTTATGACATCAGCATGACGTCAGCATGATGTCAGCGGTCAACAGAGGTGTTGACTGGGTCGCTGACGTGTGGGTCACGCATGTCATTGACTGTTTATTAATTAACAGTAGTTAAATAGGTTAAATAGTTAATTAGGTTAATCTAATCAGGATTAATTAAGTTAATTAATTAAATTTATTTTGATTATTATTTTTTAATCTTTTTTTATATAATCGTTCTGGGGGGGGGGCACTTGTCATTGGCCCATAGGGGCCAAACGGGCGCTTCTTGTGAGAAGTATCACTATACCAAGAATTCCTTAAGAGGGGAGCAGTTCTCACAGCATCTTGACATCAAGATGATAATACTACACGGTAGAACATAACATAAGCTGGAAGCAAGGACTCAAGGTACACAAAAATGACCAAGTCTGTGTCTGGAAGGAAGGCATGGATGGTGGTCATGATAACACAGATCATCGAGGGGCAAGCATGGAATTCCTCATCATGAATTCAATTGATCTCTCGGAAGAAGTTAAAGTGTAGCGTGATCACGACACATTTGTCGAGAGGCTCTTGAAGATGTAATCGATCATCGATGACATCAAGCAAAAGGAATGATGAAGCGAAAGGTTATCGAAACCACGGTACGACACAAATCTCGGAATCAAGCTTGCTGTTCAAGGAAAAAAGATATGACGATGAAGATCGACATAAGATTAACTCATCGTCGAAATTGTGCTCCGAGAAGCAGCACTAGGTAGCATAGTTAAGTAATGTATAGCCATTAGGCTAATGACATGAGTTGAAAGTTAAATTCCCAGCAGTACATTACTAGGAGTATTGGATCCCTGTGTAGATTCGATTCACTTATCGATGTTCTCAGTTGACAAATAACCCAAAACCCGTGGAATACTGAAACGGTGAGAAGGATAACTTGACGAAGTCTCATAAGAAGTATTTGCAGTCCCGTGATATTATCGGGATACCAGGGGGTAAAACTCGAAGGAAGATCAGAATAGAATGAGCTGGATCGTTGACTTGTGATAGCGGATACTTTAATCTCATCAAAATAGACGAAGCACTGGAATGGTTTCCTTCAGATATAATGAATAAGGCTAGCATGGTCGGGACCATAACTAGCAACGGCTCCAATTTAGTGACACCGAGGAATTATTCAATGATTAAATTTCTTGCAAGAAGCTTTCATGATAATTCCACATCGGGTCCATGGGCATGAACACAAAGGTTCAGTCAACTCCCACTTCTTCGATACATACCTTTCATTTACTTCTCGTCTTCGAAGAAGTTGTAGAGTTGAAAATTTATCCGAAGAAAACGCCAGTAGGGTCAACCCTATAACTTTTGGGTTCATACGGTTTAAGAGAAGGTATATGTTCTCCCACAAGGGCATCTTGGGGGCTTATAACATAATCTTCAGGAGTATTTAACACAAGCTCGAAAGCAGAGCATGTTTGAACAAAGGAGGGGATACATTTACCAAAGGCATTTATGTATCAGGGAAGAATTCACAGGCGGTTAATTTGAAGGACACTGTCGATTAATAATCCGACGAAGGATCGGATGTCCTAGCGAGCTGATGTGGCATCGCACACAACCAGAAAGAAGAGAAGGCAAAAGGCATCAGGTTATAGAACATCCGAATAATTTGATGCTTAGATAATAGGAAATATGAATTCAAATACGAAGGATCAGAAGCAGACGCTCTGATCAAGGATGGGTAACTTGAATAGACATAAGGTATGATCGACGGCATTAGATTGGTCGAGAACCAGCTCATGTTCAGAATGACGTCTGAGCCAGAAAGTTAATTTTAAAAGGATCAACTAATGAATGCGTGCATTCGCACTTATGTTGAATCAATAAGATCAAAATGACGGTGTCAAGGATACTAATGAATATTGTCAGTCATATGGAAAGCATCCATAATGCAAGCAGACAAGTATTTGCAGAGCAATTAGCTACTAAGGATTTTCGGAAATCGAATAGTATTCAATGTATCTTGTGAGTCATATGAACAAAGGGGAAAACGGTCTCGTAAGTGCGAGGAATTATCCGTAGGGGGTATTCATGATGCAAGGTCTGCAAGGCAGTAAGCTCAAAGGATTGTCAGAACAATAGAGTAGTTCGGGGCATCTTGTAATACAAGAATCAACGGGACTGAATGTATGAATGGCAAGTGTATGTAGTTTCCATAAGTATTTAACAGCGGTAGGAATTTGCAAAGGCGGTGGACATAGGTGTCTCGGGAAATCATCGAATAGCACTTCGGAACCTACTGGTGAAGCAGGCGATCATCTGTAATAAGGGCTCTCCGGGTGGATGTAATCACGAGATCCTAATGTTTGAGTTAGTGAAATTCATTTTAACCCGATAGAAGAGAGATCAGAGTCCCCAGTATAGACGAGGAATAAAGATCCTAATACCACCCAATGGCGACGTGGGCCTGTAAGACACCAAACCATGTTAGTAAAAGTTTTGCAATGTCTAGCTCACTTCGGCCGAGAGTGTGGAAGGGGGTTTCCTATGGCAGTCAGCTCTGATACCAACTTGTGACGCCCCGCTTCAATCGTACACTAATCATACCGCAAGGGGGAAACGACGTGGGGAGAGGGGAAGTGGGGCGACAGTGGTTAGGGTTTGGGGGTAGTGGGGGGGTATGGGCGCGGTTGGTGGGCCGGCCTGGTGGCCTTCTGGGCCGTGGCCTAGTGGGGGGGAGGCCTTTTCTCTTTTCTGTTTTTACCTTTTGTTTTTTTGTTTTTTTTCTATTTTTGTTTATTATTCTTTTAATGTGTTATTTTATTTTAGTTTTACAAAACATAAAAGTTGTACCTAAATTAGTATCACTAATTATACCTCTGCTACGAAAAGTTAAACGCCCAAATAAAATAGTTTAAGATTTTATAAATAACAAAAGGCATTTATTAAATTGGTTAGGCTACTGGCTTTATTCAATTCAGAGTATTTAAACATTTTATAAAAGTGTGGTTTCTCCACCATAATTACCTATGCAATATTTGGCACAACCCGAACATTTTAGTTTTAATATTTGAAAACTTTTATTGTTTGCCTTTAATTTGAAGTTGAATTCCAAATCAGTTTTGAACTAACGCGAGATTCTCCACAGTAACCAAGGTGACGTGGCATCATTACTAGAGGGTTACTGTAGCTTAATTACCCGGGCGTCACAATTCTCCTCCACTACAAGAAATCTCATCCCGAGATTTAAGAGGGGAAATGAGGGGGAAGAGATTTGGTTACGAAATTCTAACGAGTGTCCTCGATCTTGGTTGCTCTTTTCGAAGCGATCGATCCATTACGTTGATGTCTTCATTTCTCTGCTTTAGGTCATCATGATGAAGTCATCATCCTTTCTTCGGGAACTCCATCATACTTACGAAAGAATAAAGGGGGTATTCCGGAAGAACGGACCTCTGCAAGGTTGGCTATCTGGTAGATAACATCGGGGAAGGTGGCGGAAAGTAACTCTCGAATTGAAACTTATGAAGATATCGAGAGCAAGGTAAGAAGGTACCATGAGAAGTATCGAGCGGGCAGGCAATCGTTCAATGCCTGAAACAGGGCGTGAAAGGGGTTCAAAGCAACGGGAATAAGTATTGTGTCTGATACCAGAATTGATGATCTCTCGGAAGGTGGCTCGTGAATTACATACAAGGCCACACGCGAGGAATAACTTGGGAAACCGGGGGGTGTGCAGGAGAGTCAGGTTTCGATCCTGTGGAACTATGGGTTATGGGCCCACCATGTGGGTTAAAAGTAGGAAGGCGATGACATCTTACACGATCAGGTAAGCAAGGCATATCAGAGGATAGCCTATCAGTTATGTCGACAACAACATCGATACCAAGGGCGAGGGACGAAGAGAACCATTTTCCTGCTCGTTGAACGAGGCGGACCAATAGGCAAAGTTCTCGTCCATCGGTGGTTACCGGAATGTTATCTACATATAGTAACAGGGTCTTGCTGGCAGAGTTGTACACCGAGGTGCTTGCATAAGCAGGAAAATATTATTGCTTAGATCATATAGATCACAAGATAGGTTCAACCAAACAATGGAAAGGAAAATATGATTATGAAATTAAACAGAACAATGGAAAGAAAAATGTGTTTAAACACATATTTCGGTGGTATATCCTTCCCAAGGACAAGCAGAGTATGTTATCCATGACAGGATATAAAGTAGAAAACCCTTTAGGTAAGGGGAGAGAAATTTCATGACATTACCCATACAACGGTGTTGGATAATTGATAAACAAAATTTAGCATTGTGCTTCAAATGTTTTTTTATTGATAATCGGGGTACCACAGACATGCTTAGAGATAGCATTGGCACGGTCTTCAAGCAAAGGTCAGACTTTGGATACACAATGGATCCGTCAGGAACAACTCATAGAGTAAGTCTTATAATTTCCTCACGGAAGAATGGCTAAACTTGCTAAAAAGGAAACTATAACAATAGTCCTCCAGCCAAGTGTGCTTGGCATGACATCACCTTACCGGGTCATATAAGACCAACGTTATATCTCTTGGAAATATGTTCCAACCATCATATCTGACCGAGGTTCAGATCTGATTAGTGTCGGGATACCTCAGACTCAGGATGTCTGAGAAGAAAAAGGTGCGACACAAGTTGACGAGATGACAATGTAAGCTTCTTGGGAAATGAGCTATGGAAGCGAGTTCCGAAACAATAGTTCATCATTAAACCAAGGAGAGGATGAGGAGGTGGCTGATGGATTCAGCGACAATTCATCGAGGTTTCCAATAAGATGGATTTCCACAATTATGTGAACAAGGAGATGACATTTGTCAGATCAAATGATATAATGATGTATGCTCGAGGAAAACATACACAATTAAACATTGGTTGAAAGGTGCAACCGAGATATGGCTTAGGTAGCATGTTCAATTGTTAGAATGGTGATTCAATATCCAATAGTCTAAGAATGAACTATCGACCATTAACTTCAAAGCAATGGGGTTGCTAGAAGTACAGAATCCAAGCAGCACGGTTCACGTGTTGGTATCCCGGTTAGAATCAACACGGGGACCAAGAAGGAATGGTGATTGTGAGAAGTATCACTATACCAAGAATTCTTAAGAGGGGAGCAGTTCTCACAGCATTCTTGACATCAAGATGATAATACTACACGGTAGAACATAACATAAGCTGGATAGCAAGGAACTCAAGGTACAACACAAAACATGACCAAGTCTGTGTCTGGAAGGAAGGCATGGATGTGGTCGATGATAACACAGATCATCGAGGGGCAAGCATGGAATTCCTCATCATGAATTCAATTGATCTCTCGGAAGAAGTTAAAGTGTTAGCGATGATCACGACACATTTGTCGAGAGGCTTCTTGAAGATGTAATCGATCATCGATGACATCAAGCAAAAGGAATGATGAAGCGAAAGGTTATCGAAACCACGGTACGACACAAATCTCGGAATCAAGCTTGCTGTTCAAGGAAAAAAGATATGACGATGAAGATCGACATAAGATTAACTCATCGTCGAAATTGTGCTCCGAGAAGCAGCACTAGGTAGCATAGTTAAGATAATGATATAGCCGATTAGGCTAAGAATGACATGAGTTGAAAGTTAAATTTCCCAGCAGTACATTACTAGGAGTATTGGATCCCTGTGTAGATTCGATTCACTTATCGATGTTCTCAGTTGACAAATAACCCAAAACCCGTGGAATACTGAAACGGTGAGAAGGAATACTTGACGAAGTCTCATAAGAAGTATTTGCAGTCCCGTGATATTATCGGGATACCAGGGGGTAATACTCGAAGGAAGATCAGAATAGAAACTGAGCTGGATCGTTGACTTGTGATAGCGGATACTTTAATCTCATCAAAAATAGACGAAGCACTGGAATGGTTTCCTTTCAGATATAATGAATAAGGCTAGCATGGTCGGGACCATAACTGCAACGGCTCCAATTTAGTGACACCGGAGGAATTATTCAAATGATTAAATATTCTTGCAAGAAGCTTTCATGATAAGTTCCACATCGGGTCCATGGGCATGAACACAAAGGTTCAAGGTCAACTCCCACTTCTTCGATACATAACCTTTCATTTACTTCTCGTCTTCGAAGAAGTTGTAGAGTTGAAAATTTATCCGAAGAAACGCCAGTAGGGTACAACCCGTATAACTTTTGGGTTCATACGGTTTAGAGAAGGTATATGTTCATCCCACAGGGCATCTTGGGGGCTTATAACATAATCTTCAGGAGTATTTAACACAAGCTCGAAAGCAGAGCATGTTTGACAAAAGGAGGGGATACAATTTACCAAAGGCATTTATGTATCAGGGAAGAATTCACAAGGCGGTTAATTATGAAGGACACTGTCGATTAATAATCCGACGAAGGATCGGATGTCCCTAGCGGAGCTGATGTGAGCATCGGCACACAACCAGATGAAGAAGGAAGGCAAAGGCATCAGGTTATAGAACATCCGAATAATTTGATGCTTAGATAATAAAGGAAATATGAATTCCAATACGAAGGATCAGAAGCAGACGCTCTGATCAAGGATGGGTAACTTGAATAGACCTAAGGGTATGATCGACGGCAATTAGATTGGTCGAGAACCAGCTCATGTTCAGAATGACGTCTGAGCCAGAAAGTTAATTTTAAAAGGATCAACTAATGAATGCGTGCATTCGCACTTATGTTGAATCAATAAGATCAAAATGACGGTGTCAAAGGATACTAATGAATATTGTCAGTCATATGGAAAGCATCCATAATGCAAGCAGACAAGTATTTGCAGAGCAATTAGCTACTAAGGATTTTCGGAAGATCGAATAGTATTTCAATGTATCTTGTGAGTCATATGAACAAAGGGGGAAAACGGATACTCGTAAGTGCGAGGAATTATCCGTAGGGGGTATTCATGATGCAAGGTCTGCAAGGCAGTAAGCTCAAAGGATTGTCAGAACAATAAAGAGTAGTTCGGGGCATCTTGTAATAACAAGATCAACGGGACTGAATGTATGAATGGCAAGTGTATGTAGTTATCCATAAGTATATAACAGCGGTAGGGAATTTGCAAAGGCGGTGGACATAGGTGTCTCGGGAAATCATCGAATAGCATCTTCGGAACCTACTGGTGAAGCAGGCGATCATCTGTAATAAGGGGCTCTCCGGGTGGATGTAATCACGAGATCCTAATGTTTGAGTTAGTAAATTCATTTTAACCCGAATAGAAGAGAGATCAGAGTCCCAGAGTATAGACGAGGAATAAAAGATCCTAATACCACCCAATGGCGACGTGGGCCTGTAAGACACACAACCATGTTAGTAAAAGTTTTGCAATGTCTAGACTCGACTTCGGCCAAGGAGTGTGGAAGGGGGGGTTCCTATAGGCAGTCAGCTCTGATACCAACTTGTGACGCCCCCGCTTCAATCGTACACTAATCATACACGCAAACGTGTACGATCAAGATCAGGGACTCACGGGAAGATATCACAACACAACTCTAAAAGTAAAATAAGTCATACAAGCATCATAATACAAGCCAGGGGCCTCGAGGGCTCGAATACAAGTGCTCGATCATAGACGAGTCAGCGGAAGCAACAATATCTGAGTACAGACATAAGTTAAACAAGTTGCCATAAGATGGCTAGCACAAACTGGGATACATATCGAAAGAGGCGCAGGCCTCCTGCATGGGATCCTCCTAAACTACTCCTGGTCATCATCGACAGCCTGCACATAGTAGTAGGCACCTCCAGAGTAGTAGGGGTCGTCGTCGACGGTGGCGTCTGGCTCCTGAACTCCAACATCTGGTTGTGACAACCAGAAAGAAAAGAAAGGGGGAAAAGGGGGGGGAGCAAAGCAACCGTGAGTACTCATCCAAAGTACTCGCAAGCAAGGAGCTACACTACATATGCATGGGTATATGTGTAAAGGGCCATATCAGTGGACTGAACTGCAGAAAGCTAGAATAAGAGGGGGGATATCTAATCCTGTCGAAGACTATGCTTCTGGCAGCCTCCATCTTGCAGCATGTAGAAGAGAGTAGATGGTAAGTTCACCAAGTAGCATCGCATCGCATAAACCTACCCGACGATCCTCTCCTCGTCGCCCTGTGAGAGAGCGATCACCGGGTTGTATCTGGCACTTGAAAGGGTGTGTTTTATTAAGTATCCAGTTCTAGTTGTCATAAGGTCGAGGTACAACTCCGGGTCGTCCTTTTACCGAGGGACACGGCTATTCGAATAGATAAACTTCCCTGCAAGGGTGCACCACATTACCTAACACGTTCGATCCCTCTGGCCGGGCACACTTTCCTGGGTCATACCCGGCCTCGGAAGATCAACACGTCGCGGCCCTACCTAGGCCTAACAGAGAGGTTAGCACGCCGGTCTAAATCCTATGCGCGCAGGGGTCTGGGCCCATCGCCCATTGCACACCTACATGTTGCGTGGGCGGCCGGTGAGCAGACCTAGCAACCTCCATTACAAAGGAAGTCGTGTTACGCGGTCCAACCCGGCGCGCGCCGCTCAGTCGCTGACGTCTAGGAGGCTTCGGCTGATACCACGACGTCGAGTACCCATAACTGTTCCCGCGTGGTGGTTAGTGCGTATAGGCTCGTAGCTAGACTCAGATCAAATACCCAATCTCGTTAAGCGTCTTAATTGATATAACCGCGGACGCCGACCAGGGCCAAGCCCACCTGTCTCCTAGGTGGTCACAACCTGCCCTGTCGCTCCGCCACAAAGTAACACTCGGGGGCCGTCGGGAACCTAGGCCCACCTCTGCCTGGATGGAACCACCTGCCCCTTCAGCCCCCATCTCCGAACAGTAACATAAGTATGTAATAGTATATAGTATATGTACCCATGATCACCTCCTGAGGTGATCACGGCCCAGTAGTATAGCATGGTAGACGGACAAGAGTGTAGGGCCACTGATGTAATTCTAGCAACCTATACTAAGCATTTTAGGATTGCAGGTAAGGTATCAACAGTAGTAGCAAATACAGGCTATGCAGCAGAATAGGATTAACCGAAAGCAGTAACATGCTACACTACTCTAATGCAAGCAGTAGAGAGAAGGAATAGGCGATATCGGGTTGATCAGGGGGGGGGGGGCTTGCCTGGAAGCTCGGCAGAGAAGGATGGGTCGTCAACACTGTAGTCGTACTGGGGGTCGCCGGCAGTCTCGGAGCCTACCAGAGAGAAGAGGGGGAAGAAACAATAAATATAATGCAAACATGTGCATAACGATGCATGACATGACATATAACGGTGCTAGGCGTGCCCTAACACGGTGATAGGTGATACCGGCGAAGGGGGGAAACATCCGGGAAAGTATTCTCGGTGTTTGACGTTTTCGGACAGACGGACCGGAGGTGGATTGTTGCATGTTCGCTATGCTAGGGACGTGTGGAGAACGAACGGACTGCGTATATGGATTCGTCTCGTCGTTCTGAGCAACTTTCATGTACAAAGTATTTTCATTCGAGCTACGGTTTATTTTATATTAATTTTTAAAGATTTAAACAATTTTTAAATTATTATTATTAATTTAATTCGAAAATACATTTATGACATCAGCATGACATCAGCGGTCAACAAAGGTGTTGACTGGGTCACTCACGTGTGGGTCCCGCATGTCATTCACTGTTTATTAATTAACAGTAGTTAAATAGGTTAAATAGTTAATTAGGTTAATCAAATCAGGATTAATTAAGTTAATTAATTAAATTTATTTTGATTATTATTTTTTTAATCTTTTTTATATAATCATTCTGGGGGGGGGCCCACATGTCATTGGCCCATAGGGGCCAAACGGGCGCTGGGTCGCAGCGGGGGGGCGGACGGGTGCGGGCGCCGGGTCGCCTGGACCCGGGCGCGCGGTCTTGCCGGCGGCCATGGCGGGGCACGACGCCGGCCATGGAAGGGAGCGGGCTGCGGCGGATGCGGCGGCCGGGGCGGTAGCTGGGGCGGCCGGAGGATGGAGCATGCGGGCGGAGGCGGGACGTAGGGGGCTGGCGAGAGCGGCAGCAGTGGGCGCGAGGTGAGCGCGGCCACGGCGCCGGCGGCCTGGGAGGCGCGGGGGAAAACGGGGACAGGCCGGTGCGGCGACGACCGAGGGAAGGAAAACAAGGACACCAAACACCAAATCACCTAGATAGCATAATACCATCGAAACACCAGCCCCACAAAAACCTAACACAGAATGGGCAAGAAACGAGAAGGGTTGGTAAGCGGACGTAAGAAACTTTTTGTAAGTACAGCCGCGGCAAACCCCCTTCCTCACGCCCTCCGTTCAACACCCCTCTCTCGCCCTAACCCACCCCACCGCCCCCCTCTAAGCCAACCTTTTCCCCCCGCTCCCCAAAAGTGCACCGGGTCGCAAGCCACGTCATTCAACGGGCTGTAGGGGGGTGCCGTAGAGCAGCGGCGCAGCGCAGCAGGTACGCCTCGCGGGGAGGGGGGGGGGGCGGGGGCTCCACCCGGCGCGCAGGCGTGCGGCCAGGGTCGCAGGCGCCGGCAGGGGGCTGCACGGGCGGGGCGGCGCCGGCGAGGCTATCGACAGCAGCAGTGGTGAGTGGGGCGGGACCAGGCGCACGCACAGAGGCGTGGCCGGGTGCGGTCGGCAGCGGAGTCGAGCGGGGAGGGGTGGCGCGGTCATGCGGCTGTGCGTGCGGGTGAGCACGGGGGCAGGGGCACGCAGGAGCCAGGCGGGCACGCAGACGCGCGCCGAGGCACGGCGCGAGGGGAAGAGGTGGTCAGGGGGTTCCTCACCCTCCGCTCGTAGTTGTTCGGACGGCGAGGCTCGATGTAGCGAGGCGAGGGGGAGACGGGGGCGACGTGCGGAGACGGAGTCGAGGCGGCGCGGTGGCCTCGGGGGAGTGGGGGCACTCCGGGCGACGGCGGTTGGCGAAGGGGCGCCGGGATGGATCCCCGATCCAGATCGGATCGGGAGGGGGGAAACAACATGGGGAGAGGGGAAGTGGGGCGACAGGGGTTAGGGTTTGGGGGTAGTGGGGGGGTATGGGCGCGGTTGGTGGGCTGGCCTGGTGGCCTTCTGGGCCGTGGCCCAGTGGGGGGGGGAGGCCTTTTCTCTTTTCTGTTTTTACCTTTTGTTTTTTTTGTTTTTGTTCTATTTTTGTTTATTATTCTTTTAATGTTTTATTTTATTTTAGTTTTACAAAACATAAAAGTTGTACCTAAATTAGTATCACTAATTATACCTCTGCTACGAAAAGTTAAACGCCCAAATAAAATAGTTTAAGATTTTATAAATAACAAAAGGCATTTATTAAATTGGTTAGGCTACTTGTTTTATTCAATTCAGAGTATTTAAACATTTTATAAAAGTGTGGTTTCTCCACCATAATTACCTATGCAATATTTGGCACAACCCGAACACTTTAGTTTTAATATTTGAAAACTTTTATTGTTTGCCTTTAATTTGAAGTTGAATTCCAAATCGGTTTTGAACTAACGCGAGATTCTCCACGGTAACCAAGGTGACGTGGCATCATTACTAGAGGGTTACTGTAGCTTAATTACCCGGGCGTCACAATGATTCCCCCACAAGTCGGGATGAGACTCCGGACATTGAGAGAAAAAAAAAAGAAAAAAAAAGAAAAAAAGAAAAAAAAGAAAAAAAAGAAAAAGAAAAAGAGAGAAGGGGCATGCTAGTTCCACACTTGTGCTTCAAAGTAGCACCATGTTTTTCATATGGAGAGTCTCCTATGTTGTCACTTTCATATACTAGTGGGAATTTTATTATAGGATTAGATGCACACCCACTTAGTTTTCATATTGAGCTTTCATACACTTATAGCTCTTAGTGCATTCGTTGCATGGCAATTCCTACTCCTCACGTTGATATCAATTGATGGGCATCTCCATAGCCCGTTGGTTAGCCGCATCAATGTGAGACTTTCTTACCTTTTTGTCTTCTCTATATTTACCCCTACCATTATACTCTATTCCACCCATAGTGCTATATCCATGGCTTGCGCTCATGTATTGCGTGAGGGTTGAAAAAGCTGAAGCGCGTTAAAAAGTATGAACCGATTGCTCGGCTTGTCATCGGGGTTGTGCATGATAAATACTTTGTGTTAAGAAGACAGAGCATGACAAGACTATATGATTTTGTAGGGATATCTTTCTTTAGCGTTGATATTTTGAAAGACATGATTGTTTGTTGGGATGCCTGAGTATTGATGTCTTTATGTCAAATTATAGACTATTGCTTTGAATCACTTATGTCTTAATATTCATGCCATGATTAGATATATGATCAAAGTTTATGCTAGGTAGCATTCCACATCAAAAATTATCTATTTTATCATTTACCTACTCGAGGATGAGCAGGAATTAAGCTTGGGGATGCTGATACGTCTCCAACGTATCTATAATTTTTGATTGTTTCATGCCAATATTACACAACTTTTACATACTTTTGGCAACAATTTATATGATTTATTGGACTAACCTATTGATCTAGTGCCCAGTGCCAGTTCCTGTTTTTTTGCATGTTTTTTGTTTCGTAGAATATCCATATCAAACAAAGTCCAAATGCAATAAAATTTTACGGAGAATTATTTTGGAATATTTGTGATTTTTGGGAGTTGGAATCATCGCAAACGGAGGCCCACACACACCACAAGACACCTGGGCGCGCCCCAGGCCCTAGACGCGTGGTGATGTCTTGTGCTCACCTCGTACGTCGGTTGGGGCTCTACGTCGGGCGCAAGGAAGCTTATATCCGAAAAAAAATCGTGTTAAAATCTTAGCGCAATCGGAGTTACGGATCTCCGGGAATATAAGAAACGGTTTTCGGCCAGATCTGGGGAACGCGAAACAGAAGAGAACAGAGAGGGAGATCCAATCTCGGAGGGACTCCCGCCCCTCCGCTGCCATGGAGGCCATGGACCAGAGGGGGAACTCTCCTCCCATCTAGGGGGGAGGCCACGGAAGAAGAAGAAGGAGGGGGGCTCTCTCCCCCTCTCTCCCGGTGGCGCCGGAGTGCCACCGGGGCTAGGATCGTGTCGGCGATCTACATCAACAATCTTGCTACCATCTACACCAACTTTCTCACCCTCTATGCAGCGGTGTAACACCTCTTCTCCCCGCTGTAATCTCTACTTAAACATGGTGCTCAACTCCATATATTATTTCCCAATGATCTATGGTTATCCTATGATGTTTGAGTAGATCCGTATTGTCCTGTGGGTTAATCATGATCTTGGTTGGTATGATTGTATATTTTATTTATGGTGCTTTCCTACGGTGCTCTCCATCTCGCGCAAATGTGAGGGGCCCCCGCTGTAGGGTGTTGCAATATGTTCATGATTCGCTTATGGTGGGTTGCGAGAGTGACAGAAGCTTAAACCCGAGTAAGTGGGTTGTTGCGTATGGGATAAAGAGGACTTGAAACTTAATGCTATGGTTGGGTTTCACGACCTTAATGATCTTTAGTAGTTGCGGATGCTTGCTAGAGTTCCAATCATAAGTGCATATGATCCAAGTAGAGAAGGTATGTTAGCTCATGCCTCTCCCTCATATAAAATTACAAGAATGATTACCGGTACTTGTTATCGATTGCCTAGGGACAAATGACTTTCTTGTTAACAAAAGCTATCCACTTTTATTACCTTGCAATTTATTCATAATTTTATTCTTGCAAAGTACTCGTAGTTTTATTCTTGCAAAATAGTTTCATACTTGTTCTAGGTAAAGCAAACGTCAACACTCCTAGGGAAAACCTTATACACAGAATCTTACCAGTAGCGCGTGTTAAAATGAGGCGCTACGTACTGCTACTTAGCAGTAGCGCGTGGTCAGAAAGGGCTTAGCAGTAGCGCGGCAGGAATAAAATGCGCTACTACTATAATTGCCACACCGTTGCCGTCATGCTAGGTATATTAGTAGCGCCCTTCTGCAAACCGCGCTACTGCTAACAAATTAGTAGTAGCGCGCTTTTAGGGTAGGGCGCTACTGCTAAGTTAGAACTTGTCCACAGGGCAGGCCCAGCTTAGCAGTAACGAGTTTGTGAGGAGCGCGCTACTGTTACTGATTTTAGCAGCAGCGCGTTTTCCTTTCCCACGCTACTGCTAAAGCTATTTTGACAAAAAAAAACCCCGCGCGGGCTTCCCTCCTCTGCTTCCTCACCCAATTCCCCACTCTCTCTTCTCCCCCTGTCGCCGCCGCCGGAGCCCCTGCCCTCGCCCTCGCCCTCGCGGGAGCCCCTGCCCTCGCTCTCCGCCGGAGTCTGCCCTCACCGTCGCCGCACGCCTGTGCCTCCTCCTCCTCGACCTCTCCGGAGCCACTGCCCTCGCTCTCCGCCGCCGTCTCCCTCGACCCCGCCTCGCCGCCGTCTCCCCCGACCCCGGCTCTCTGTCTCCCCCGACCCTGCCTCGCCGCGCCTCGGTGGCGCCGTCTCCCCCGACCCCATCTCTCTCTGCCCTCTGTAAGCACTCTCCCCTCCCCTCTTCTCTGCTCTCTGCTCTCTGCTCTCTCTCTCTCTCTCTCTCTCTCTCTCTTTCTTATTATGAACCCTAGCTATTTAGTGCTAGTTAGTATGAACCCTAGGCTATTTTTTAGTGCTAGTTATTTAATTAGAATTAGTATGAACCCTAGTTAATTAGGTAGTATGAACCCTAGTTAAAAAAACCCTAGGACATATTAGTGGCTATTTTTTAGTGGTAGTTAGTATGAACCCTAGGTTTCAAACTATTGCTATTTTTTAGTTAAAGCAATTGTTGCTATTTAATTTTTTTAGTTAAAGAAATTGTTGCTATTTAGAAAAATAGAATCCGTATGAACCCTAGTTAATTAGGTGGTATGAACCCTATTTAAAAAACAGAATTTAGACATGTGATATATTTTTCTTCAAGTTCTAAAAAAACAAAATTTGGACATGTGATATAATTAGGTGGTATGAACCCTATTTAAAAAAAAAATCTTGCATTTTTCTTTAAGTTCTATATTTTTCTTCCTGTTATATGCAAATTTGAAGTGGACATGTGATATGTGGACATGTGATTTGGACATGTCATATTTGGAATTTGGACATGTCATATTTGGACATGTGATGTTTTGGACATGTCATATTTAGAAAATGATGATTATGTGCAGGGTAAATGATCCGAGCGGTTCTCGGGCGCCAACCATAAAGGGTTCAAAAGCAGACAAGAAGTAGAAGCTAGTTACTTGAGGTTCATGGTATCGCGAGAGGGGATTCATAACCGCCGCCTCATGTACTGCATAATTCGGCTCTCCCTCATAGTGATAGCTCTTCTTGTCTATATCATTGTTTAGAAGGATGACGATGTAGTTACAAGTATTCCAGACATCTCATAACATGTATCACTATTTTGAGATGATGACAAGAGACATCATTTTGTGTTGGATGATGATTATGATGATGACATGATCGATTTGATGAGACTATTTGTATGTGTATGATATGATCAGATTTGTATGTGTATGATATGCTAGAGACTATTGTATAAAACCCTAAACAAAATTCAGCAGCACAAAATATGGAGCAGATTTTTTTCAGAAACTAATAACAGTAGCGCGGGGTATGGCTTTAGTAGCAGCGAGGTCTTAGCAGTAGCGCCTTTTATACTAGGGCGCTACAGATATTAGCAGTAGCGCATTTTTGCGATGACCGCTACTGCTTTCCCTAGATAGCAGTAGTGCGGGTCAACACGCGCTACTGCTAAGCATTAGCTGTAGCACCGTATCAGTAGCGCGGCTGCCCGCGCTACTGATAAGCATTTGACCCGCGCTGCTGCTAGGCTTTTCCCTAGTAGTGCAAGTATGCGTAGAGTTGTATCGATGGTCGATAGAACTTGAAGGAATATTTGTTCTGCCTTTAGCTCCTCGTTGGGTTCGACACTCTTATTTATCGAAGAAGGCTACAAACGATCCCCTATACTTGTGGGTTATCAGACCCGTTCTTGGCAACAAAGATCTTGCCTTCGGATCTGTGGTAGAAGGTGTACCCAATAGTTTCCTTAGGGTATCCTATGAAGACGCACTTTTCCGATTTGGGTTCGAGCTTATTAGGCTAAAGCCTTTTGACATAAGCGTCACATCCCCAAACTTTAAGAAACGACAGCTTAGGTTTCTTGCCAAACCATAGTTCATACGGTGTCGTCTCAACGGATTTAGAAGGTTCCCTATTTAATGTGAATGCGGCTGTCTCTAATGCATAACCCCAAAATGATAAAGGCAAATCGGTAAGAGACATCATAGAACGCACCATATCTAATAAAGTACGGTTACAATGTTCGAACACACCATTACGCTGTGGTGTTCCAGGGGCGTGAGTTGTGAAACAATTCCACATTGTTTTAAATGAAGGCCAAACTCGTAACTCAAATATTCGCCTCCGCGATCAGATCGTAGAAACTTTATTTTCTTGTTAAGATGATTCTCCACTTCACTCTGAAATTCCTTGAACTTTTCAAATGTTTCAGACTTGTGTTTCATCAAGTAGATATATCCATACCTACTCAAATCATCTGTGAAGGTCAGAAAATAACGATACCCATCGCGTGCCTCAACACTCATCGGACCGCATACATCGGTATGTATTATTTCCATTAAGTCATTAGCTCGCTCCATTGTTCTGGAGAACGGAGTTTTAGTCATCTTACCCATGAGGCATGGTTCGCAAGTATCAAATGATTCATAATGAAGTGATTCCAAAAGTCCATCCGCATGGAGTTTCTTCATGTGCTTTATACCAATATGACCTAAACGGCAGTGCCACAAGTATGTTGCACTATCATTATCAACTTTGCATCTTTTGGCATCAATATTATGAATATGTGTATCACTACGATCGAGATTCAACAAGAATAGACCATTCATCAAAGGTGCATGACCATAAAAGATATTACTCATATAAATAGAACAACCATTATTCTCTAACTTTAATGAATAACCGTCTCACAATAAACAAGATCCCGATATAATGTTCATGCTCAACGCTGGCTCCAAATAACACTTATTGAGGTCTAAAACTAATCCCGAAGGTATATGTAGAGGTAGCGTGCCGACGGCGATCACATCGACCTTGGAACCATTCCCGACGCGCATCGTCACCTCGTCCTTAGCCAATCTTCGTTTATTCCGCAGCTCATGTTTCGAGTTACAAATATGAGCAACCGACCAGTATCAAATACCCATGCGCTACTACGAGCATTAGTAAGGAACACATCAATAACATGTATATCAAATATACCATTGTTCACTTTGCCATCCTTCTTATCCGCCAAGTATTTGGGGCAGTTCCGCTTCCAGTGACCATTCCCTTTGCAGTAGAAGCACTCAGTTTCAGGCTTGGGTCCAGCTTTGGGCTTCTTCACGGGAGCGGCAACTTGCTTGCCATTCTTCTTGAAGTTCCCTTTCTTTCCCTTGGCCTTTTTCTTGAAACTAGTGGTCTTGTTAACCATCAACACTTGATGCTCCTTCTTGATTTCTACCTCCGAGGCCTTAAGCATTGCGAAGAGCTCGGGAATCGTTTTCGTCATCCCTTGCATATTATAGTTCATCATGAAGCCTTTGTAGCTTGGTGGCAGTGATTTAAGAACTCTGTCAATAACACTCTCAACTGGAAGATCAATTCCCAGCTGAGTCAAGTGGTTATGATACCCTAGACATTTTGAGTATGTGTTCACTGACAGAACTGTTCTCCTCCATATTGCAGCTATAGAACTTTTTGGAAAATTCATATCTCTCAACCCGGGCATTAGCTTGAAATATGAACTTCAGCTCATGGAACATCTCATATGCTCTGTGGCATTCAAAACATCTTTGAAGTCCCGGTTCTAAGCCGTAAAGCATGACACACTGAACTATTGAGTGGTCATCAGATCGAGCCTGCCAGCCGTTCATAACATCTGCAGTAGCTCCTGGAGCAGGTCTGTCACCTAGCGTTGCATCAAGGACATAATTCTTTTGTGCAACAATGAGGATAATCCTCAAGTTACGAACCCCGTCCGTGTTGTTGCTACCATCATCTTTCAACTTAGCTTTCTCTAGGAATGCATTAAAATTCAAGGGAACGGTAGCACGGGCCATTGATCTACAACATAGATATGCAAAAACTATTAAGACTAAGTTCATGATAAATTAAGTTCAATTAATCAAATTACTAATGAACTCCCACTTAAATTAACATCCCTCAAGTTATCTAAGTGATACATGATCCAAATCAACTAACCCATGTCCGATCATCATGTGAGATGGGGTAGTCATCAATGGTGAACACCTCTATGTTGATCATATCTACTATATGAGTCACGTTTGACCTTTCGGTCTCCAGTGTTCCTAGACCATGTCTGTACATGCTAGGCTCGTCAAGTTTAACCCAAGTATTCTGCTTATGCAAAACTGGCTTACACCCGTTGTATGTGAACGTAGAGTCTATCACACCCGATCATCACGAGGTGCTTCGAAACGACGAACTTTAGCAATGGTGCATACTCGGGGAGAACACTTTTATCTTGAAATTTAGTGAAGGGATCATCTTATAATGCTACCATCATTTTAAGCAAATAAGATGCATAAGGGATAAACATCACATGCAATCAAAATATGTGACATGATATGGCCATCATCATCTTGTGCTTTTGATCTCCATCTCCAAAGCATCGTCATGATCTCCATTGTCACCGGGTCAACACCTTGATCTCCATCATTGCGTCGGGGTCGTCTCGCCAACTATTGCATCTACAACTATTGCTAGCGCATAGCAATAAAATAAAGCAACTACATGGCGCTTGCATTTCATACAATAATTAAGAGACAACCCTAAGGATCCTGCCGGTTGTCGATATTACAAAACATGATCATCTTATACAACAACGTATATCACATCACGTCTTGACCATATCACATCACAACATACCCTGCAAAAACAAGTTACACGTCCTCTACTTTGTTGTTGCAAGTTTTACGTGGCTGCTACGGGCAACTAGCAAGAACCGTTCTTAACTATGCAAAACCACAATGGTGATTATCAAGTTTGCTGTTTAAACTTCTTCAAGGACCGGCCGTAGTCAAATTTGATTCAACTAAAGTAGGAGAAACATACACCCGCCAGCCACCTTTATGCAAAACAAGTTGCATGTCAGTCGGTGGAACCGGTCTCATGTGCGTGGACATGTAAGGTCGGTCCGGGCCGCTTCATCCCACAATACCGCCGAATCAAAATAAGACATTGGCGGTAAGCAGTATGACCATCCCCGCCCACAACTTCATTGTGTTCTACTCGTGCATATCATCTACGCATAGACCTGGCCTATGATGCCACTGTTGGGGAACGTTGCATGGAAAACAAAAAAAATCTACGCACACGCAAGATCTATCCATGGAGATGCATAGCTACAAGAGGGGAGAGTGTGTCTACTTACCCTCGTAGACCATTTAGCGGAAGCGTTTATCAACGCGGTTGATGTAGTCCTACACCTTCACGATCCAACCGATCAAGTACCAAACGTACGACACCTCCGCATTCAGCACACGTTCAGCTCGATGATGTCCATCCAGCAAGATGGCGGAAGTAGTAGATGAGTTCCAGCAACACGACGGCATGGTGACGATGGTGGTGAACTTGTTCCGCAGGGCTTCGTCGTGCACTGCGGAAAAACTAGACGGAGGATGAAACTGTGGAGAGGGGCGCCGCACACGGCTTAGGGATTCTTGTGGGCATGTGGCGCCCCATCCCTCTCATATATATAGGTGGGAGGAGGGGAGGCAGCCAGGGTGCGCCCCAAGGTGGTCGGCCGGCCCCCTTGGGCGCCTGCCCTATGGCGCCCCCTTTCCTTGTTTGCACACGGCGGGAAGGAAAGGGAATGAGAGGGAAGGCAGGGGGAGGCTGACTCGCCCCTTTCTTTTCTCCCCACGGCCTGCGGCCAGAGGAGGGGTGCGCCAGCCCCTTGTGGGCTGGTGTGCTCCCCTCGTTAGGCCCATATGGCCCATTAACCTCCCGGGGCTTCCCGGAACCCCTTTTGGTAATCCAATGATTACCCAGTACATTCCGAAACCTTTCCGGTGACCAAATAGCATCATCATATATATCAATCTTTACCTCCGTACTATTCCGGAGCTCCTCGTCATGTCCGTGATGTCATCCGGGACACCGAACAACATTCGGTCACCAACTCACATAACTCATATAGTACTATATCATAAACGAACGTTAAGCGTGCGGACCCTACGGGTTCGAGAATGATGTAGACATGACCGAGACGCCTCTCCAGTCAATAACCAATAGCGGGACCTGGATGGCCATATTGGTTCCTACATATTCTACGAAGATCTTTATCGGTCGAACCTTTATGACAACATACGTAATTCCCTTTGTCTGTCGGCATGTTACTTGCCCGAGGTTCGAACGTCGGTATCTTCATACCTAGTTAAACTCGTTACCGGCAAGTCTCTTTATTTGTTCCGTAATACATCATCTCGTAACTTACTCCTTAGTCACTTTGCTTGCAAGCTCCTTATGATGTGTATTACCGAGAGGGCCCAGAGACACCTCTCCGATACACGAAGTGACAAATCCCAATCTCGGTTCATGCCAACTCAACAGACACCTTTGGAGATACCTGTAGAGCATCTTTATGATCACCCAGTTATGTTGTGACATTTGATAGCACACAAGGTATTCCTCCGGTATCCAGGAGTTGCATGATCTCATGGTCGAAGGAATATGTATTTGACATTAAGAAAGCAATAGCAATAAACTGAACGATAATATGCTAAGCTTATGGATGGATCTTGTCCATCACATGATTCTTGATGACCCACAAGTATAGGGGATCTATCGTAGTCCTTTCGATAAGTAAGAGTGTTGAACCCAACGAGGAGCAGAAGTAAATGACAAGCGGTTTTCAGCAAGGTATTCTCTGCAACCACTGAAATTATTGGTAACAGATAGTTGTGTGATAAGATAATTCGTAACGGGTAACAAGTAACAAAAGTAACTAAGGTGCAGCAAGGTGGCCCAATCCTTTTTGTAGCAAATTACTTTGATAATTTGATATGTGGGTGGACCAGTGCTTGGGTGTTGTCTTTACTTTGACAAGCCTCCTACTTATGATTAACCCGTCTCGCAAGCATCCGCAACTACGAAAGAAGAATTAAGATAAATCTAACCATAGCATGAAACATATGGATCCAAATCAGCCCCTTACGAAGCAACGCATAAACTAGGGTTTAAGCTTCTGTCACTCTAGCAACCCATCATCTACTTATTACTTCCCAATGCCTTCCCCTAGGCCCAAATCATGGTGAAGTTTCATGTAGTCGATGTTCACATAACACCACTAGAGGAAAGACAACATACATCTCATCAAAATATCGAACGAATACCAAATTCACAAGATTACTTATAACAAGACTTCTCCCATGTCCTCAGGAACAAACGTAACTACTCACAAAGCATATTCATGTTCATAATCAGAGGGGTATTGAATAGAATTAAGGATCTGAACATATGATCTTCCACCGAATAAACCAACTAGCATCAACTACAAGGAGTAATCAACACTACTAGCAACCCACAGGTACCAATCTGAGGTTTTGAGACAAAGATCGGATACAAGAGATGAACTAGTGTTTGAGAGGAGATGGTGCTGGTGAAGATGTTGATGGAGATTGACTCCCTCTCGATGAGAGGATCGTTGGTGATGACGATGGCTTTGATTTTCCCCTCCCGGAGGGAAGTTTCTCCGGCAGAACAGCTCCGCCGGAGCCCTAGATTGGTTCTGCCCAGGTTCCGCCTCGAGACGGCGGCACTTCATCCCGAAAGCTTTTTTCTGATTTTTTCGAGGTCAAAACACATCATATAGCAGAAGATGGGCATCGGGGGCCTGCCAGGTGGCCCACAAGGTAGGGAGGCGCGCCCAGGGGGGTAGTGCGCGCCCCCACCCTTGTGGCTGCCTGGTGGGTCCCCTCAGGTGCTTTCTTCACCCAATATTTTTTATACATTCCAAAATAATTCTCCATGAAGTTTCAGGGCTTTTGTAGTTGTGCAGAATAGGTCTCTCAGATTTGCTCCTTCTCCAGCCCAGAATTCCAACTACCGGCATTCTCCCTCTTCATATGAATCTTGTAAAATAAGAGAGAAAAGGCATAAGTATTGTGCTAGAATGTGTAATAACAGCCCATAATGCAATAAATATCAATATAAAAGCATGATGCAAAATGGACGTATCAACTCCCCCAAGCTTAGACCTCGCTTGTCCTCAAGCGAAAGCCAAAATCGAAAAATAAGTCCACATGTTTAGAGATAGAGGTGTCGATAAAATAAAATACGGACATGAGGGCATCATGATCATCTTTAGAACAACAACAAATATTGGCATATAATTTCTTATGCTAAAGTAACAATTCATTCACAAGGTAAAGTATGAATCGGAAATTTCATTGAAAACTAACAAACTATGATCTCAGTCATTGAAGCAATTGCAATTTATCATAACATCGGAAAGAGTCAATTCAAGAGCTTTTCAGCAAGTCCACATACTCAACTATCATTTAGTCTTTCACAATTGCTAACACTCACGCGATACTTATGGGTTCGAAGCCTCACTCAGACACAGAGAAAGATAGGGGCTTATAGTTTTGCCTCCCAACCTTTTACCTCAAGGGTAATGTCAACAATAATAGTTTATGATAACCTACATCCGAGTGGATATATATATCTGGATCCTTCTCCAACACATAGTGCTTGCCAAAAGAAAAAGTGTAAAAAGGAAAGGTGAAGATCACCATGACTCTTGTATAAGGGTAGAAGATAAAAGTAAAAGATAGGCCCTTCGCAGAGGGAAGCAGAGGTTGTCATGTGCTTTTATTGTTGGATGCACAAAATCTTAATGCAAAAGAACGTCACTTTATATTGCCTCTTGTGATAAAGAACTTTATTATGCAGTCCATCGCTTTTATTTCTTCCATATCACAAGTTCGTATAAAGCTTATTTTCTTCACACTAATAGATCATACATATTTAGACAGCAATTTTTATTGCTTGCACCGATGACAACTTACTTGAAGGATCTTACTCAATCCATAGGTAGGTATGGTGGACTCTCATGGCAAAACTGGTTTAAGGGATGTTTGGATGCACAAGTAGTATCTCTACTTGGTGCAAAGAATTTGGCTAGCATAAGAGGGAAAAGCAAGCTCAACATGTTGGAGGATCCAAGACACTATAACTTCTATTCGGATATAAGAAAACATAACCCATTACGTTGTCTTCCTTGTCCAACATCAAATTTTTAGCATGTCATTTTTTAATGAGTGCTCACAATTACAAAAGATGTCCAAGATAGTATATTTATATGTGAAACCTCTCTTTCTTTATTACTTTCTATTAATTGCAACAATGACCAAAACTATGTTTGTCAACTCTCAACAACTTTTATTCGTCATACTCTTTATATGTGAAGTCATTACTCTCCATAAGATCATTATACGATCTTTTTATTTCCTTTTATTCTTTCTTTTATTATTCCCTCAAGATCATAGCAAGCAAGCAAAGCCCTCAACTCAAAACTACTCTTTATTATATATAACTCACGAACTTGATTACATAGAGGGAACATAAAGAAAAACTCAAAGCTGGATCATAATAAAAACTTTTATTCTACTAGATCAAGATATAACCAAAAGGATCGTACTAAGAAAAACGGTAAAAGTAAAGGTGTGATGGTGATACGATACCGGGGCACCTCCCCCAAGCTTGGCAGTTGCCATTGGGAGTGCCCATACGCATGTATTTAGATCTCTTTCTTCGGAGGTGATGATGACGGAGTTGTTGCATTCTTCTTCTCCAGCTTGCGTCTGAGGCTAAAATTTTCTTCCCTCAGATCTTCATTCTCAAGCTCGAGTTTCATTATCTTTTTGCATAGTGTCGCCTTGCTGTCCTACAAAAAACATGGTGGGATAGATTGGACCTTAGGAAGGCTGGACTTCTTGAATTCCACATGCATATCGCCAGGTTGAGGTAGTTGATCTTCATCTTCGTCAGAACTATCATCCCTTGTCCTCTCCATGTTGGAGTCTTCCTCCTCCTCCGTAGTCCAGCCATAATGCTCCATCTCCCCATAAACCTTTGGGTTGGCAATGAAATCAGCGACATAGCTCTCTCCCTCCGAATCTTGAGACGACATATTTTCAGATCTGCCAAGAAAACAACACGAAACAAGAACAGAGGAATTTGTCGTGGTACGGTGGTCAAAACCTTCGGGAGATTATATAATGAATTTTTACCGACTAAAAGAAGTATTGTGCAAGAAAACGGAGTCCGGAGGGCACACGAGGTGGCGGCAAGGGTGGGGGCACGCCCAGGGGGTAGGGCGCACCCCCTTGCCTTGTCGCTTCCTCGTGCACTCTTCGGACTACTTTTAATTTTCCTAATTTTTTAAATATTCCAAAACGGAGAAAATTGCCATTAGAACAGTTTTGGAGTCGGTTTACTTACCGTACCACATACCTATTCCTTTTCGGAGTCTGAAACGTTCTGGAAAGTATCCCTTATGTACTCCTCCGGTGTTACGGTATTGATAATATTCGCCTCGATATTTATGAAAGTACCTGAAATATAATTTTTTATTCTTTGACCGTTTACCACCTTTGGGTTGGTGCCTTCGGCATTGTTGCTCTTAATGGCACTGGAACGATAGACCTCTTCGATAATGTAAGGACCTTCCCATTTAGAAAGAAGCTTTCCTGCGAAAAATCTTAAACGAGAGTTGTATAGCAAAACATGATCACCTACATTAAACTCACGCTTTTGTATCCTTTTGTCATGCCATCTTTTAACTTTTTCTTTAAACAACTTGGCATTCTCATAGGCTTGGGTTCTCCATTCATCAAGTGAGCTAATGTCAAATAACCTCTTCTCACCCGCAAGTTTGAAATCATAGTTGAGCTCTTTAGTAGCCCAATACGCTTTATGTTCTAATTATAGAGGTAAGTGACATGCTTTTCCATAAACCATTTTATACGGAGACATACCCATAGGGTTCTTATAAGTAGTTCTATAAGCCCATAATGCATCATCAAGTTTCTTAGACCAATTGTTTCTAGATCTATTAACAGTCTTTTGCAAAATTAATTTAATCTCTCTATTGCTCAATTCTACTTGACCACTAGACTAAGGGTGATATGGAGATGTAATTCTATGGTTGACATCATATTTAGCAAGCATTTTACGGAAAGCACCATGAATAAAATGTGAACCATCATCAGTCATTAAATATCTAGGGACTCCAAACCTCGGAAAAATAACTTCTTTAAGCATCTTAATAGAAGTGTTATGATCAGCACTACTAGTTGGAATAGCTTCTACCCACTTAGTAACATAATCAACAACAACTAAAATATGTGTATACCCATTAGAGGAAGGAAAATGTCCCATATAATCAAAGCCCCAAACATCAAATGGTTCAATAATAAGTGAATAATTCATAGGCATTTCCTGACATCTACTAATATTGCCAATTCTCTGGCATTCATCACAATACAAGACAAACTTACGGGCATCCTTGAAGAGAGTAGGCCAATAAAAACCAGATTGCAATACCTTGTGTGTAGTTCTATCTCCAGCATGGTGTCCTCCGTAAGCTTCGGAGTGGCACTTGCGTAGGATCTGTTCCTGTTCATGCTCAGGTACACAACGTCTAATAACACCATCTACTCCTTCTTTATAAAGGTGTGGGTCATCCCAAAAGTAATGTCTTAAGTCATAGAAAACTTTTTCTTTTGCTGGTATGTGAAACTAGGTGGTATAAATTCAGCAACAATGTAATTAGCATAATCAACATACCATGGAGTATTACGAGAAGCATTTATGACAGCTAATTGCTCATCAGGAAAGCTATCATCAATAGGTAGTGGGTCATCAAGAACATTTTCTAACCTAGACAAGTTGTCTGCAACGGGGTTCTCAGCTCCCTTTCTATCAATAATATGCAAATCAAATTATTGCAGTAAGAGAACCCATCTAATGAGTCTAGGTTTAGCATCTTTCTTTTCCATAAGGTATTTAATAGCAGCATGATCAGAGTGAACTGTTACTTTGGAATCAACAATATAAGATCTGAACTTATCACAAGCAAAAACAACTGCTAAAAATTCTTTTTCAGTAGTAGCATAATTTGTCTGGGCACTGTCTAGAGTTTTACTAGCATAATGAATAACATTCAATTTTTTATCAACTCTTTGTCCTAGAACAACACCAACAGGATAATCACTAGCATCACACATAATTTCAAAGGGTAGATTCCAATCAGGTGGTTGAACAATAGGTGCAAAAATCAAGGCTTTCTTAAGTATTTCAAATGCTTCTACACAATCATCATCAAAGACAAATGGAACATCCTTTTGCAAGAGATTAGTAAGAGGCCTAGAAATTTTAGAGAAGTCTTTAATAAACCTCCTATAGAAACCAACATGACCAAGGAAACTTCTTATACCTTTGATATCTTTAGGACACGACATCTTTTCAATAGCATTGACATTAGCTTTATCAACTTCAATACCTCTTTCAGAAATTTTATGTCCCAAAACAATACCTTCATTAACCATAAAGTGGCACTTCTCCCAATTCAAGACAAGATTAGTTTCTTCACATCTCTGCAAAACTCGATCAAGGTTGCTTAAGCAATCATCAAAAGAAGTTCCATAAACGGAGAAATCATCCATGAAAACCTCAACAATCTTTCGCAAAAGTCAGAGAATATAGTAGTCATACATCTTTGAAAGGTAGCAGGTGCATTGCATAAACCAAAGGGCATACATCTATAAGCAAAGGTACCGAAAGGGAAAGTAAAAGTGGTCTTTTCTTGGTCCTCTTTTGACACATGTATTTGAGAAAAACCAGAATAACCATCTAGAAAGCAAAAATGTGTATGTTTGGATAATCTTTCTAGCATTTGATCAATAAAAGGTAGAGGGTAATGATCTTTTCTAGTAGCTTTGTTTAATTTGCAAAAATCAATTACCATTCTATAACCTGTAACAATTCTTTGTGGAATCAATTCATTCTTATCATTAGGAACAACAGTAATACCTCCCTTCTTAGGGACACAATGAATAGGACTTACCCATCAACTATCAGCAATAGGATAAATTATACCTGCCTCCAGAAGTTTTAGTATTTCATTTCTTATCACTTCCTTCATCTTAGGATTTAACCGCCGTTGGTGATCAACAACTGGTTTAGCATCTGGCTCCATATTAATTTTGTGCTGACATAGAGTGGGACTAATGCCCTTAAGATCATCAAGAGTATATCCAATAGCAGCACAGTGCTTCCTCAGAGTTTTCAATAATTTCTTTTCTTCATGCTCTGAAAGGTTAGCACTAATAATAACATGATATATCTTCTTTTCATCAAGATAAGCATATTTCAAAGTATCAGGTAATTGTTTAAGCTCAAACACGGGATCACCCTTGGGTGGAGGAGCATCTCCAAGGATTTCAACAGGAAAATTGTGTTTCAAAACAGGCATTTGGTTAAAGAATATTTCATCTAATTCCTTTCTTTCATTTATAAACATATCATTTTCATGATCTAGCAAATATTGTTCTAAAGGATCGGTAGGAGGCACGACAATAGAAGCAAGACCAATAATTTCATCCTTACTAGGCAATTCCTTATCATGGGGTTGTCTACGAAATTTAGAGAAATTAAAATCATGAGACACATTCCCGAAGCTTACAGTAACAATTTCTTTCTCACAGTCTATCCTAGCATTAACAGTATTCAAGAAAGGTCTACCAAATATAATGGGACAAAAATCATCTTGTGGGGAACTAAGAACAAGAAAATCAGTAGGGTATTTTATTTTCCCACGCAAGACTTCAACATCTCTAACAATCCCAATTGGTGATATAGTATCTCTATTGGCAAGTTTAATAGTAACATCAATATCTTCTATCTCAGCAGGTGCAATATCATTCATAATTTCTCGATATAAGGTATAAGGAATTGCACTCACACTAGCACCCATATCACATAAACCATGATAACAATGATCTCCTATTTTAATAGAAACAATGGGCATGCCAACAATGGGTCTATGTTTATCTTTAATATCAGGTTTAGCAATTCTAGCAGCTTCTCCAAAGAAATAAATAACATGCTCATCAATATTATCGACCAAGAGATCTTTAACCATAGCAATACTAGGCTCAACTTTATTTTGTTCAGGGGGTGTAGGTGTTCTAATATTACTCTTACGAACCACAGTTGAAGCTTTAACATGATCCTTTATTCTAACAGGAAAAGGTGGTTTCTCAATATAAGCAGTAGGAACAATAGGATCAATGTTATAAGTAATAGTTTCTTCTTCAACTTTAATAGGTTCTACTACTTTTACTTCAATGGGGGGATGATATTTAAACCACTTATCCTTAGGGAGATCAACATGAGTTGCAAATGATTCACAAAAGAAAGCTACTATCTTAGAGTCAAATCCATATTTAGTGCTAAAATCACGAAAAGCATCGGTATCCATGAAAGATTTAACACAATCAAACTTAAGGTTTATACCTGACTCCTTACCTTCGTTGAGTTCCCAATCTTCAGAGTTGCGTTTAATTCTTTCCAATAAATCCCATTTGAATTCAATAGTCTTCTTCATAAAAGAACCAGTACAAGAAGTATCGAGCATGGATTGATCATTACGAGAAAGCCGAGCATAAAAATTCTGAATAATAATTTCCCTTGAGATCTCATGATTGGGGCATGAATATAACATTGACTTAAGCCTCCCCCAAGCTTGAGTGATACTTTCTCCTTCACGAGGCCAAAAATTATAAATATAATTCCGATCACGATGAACCAGATGCATAGGATAAAACTTCTGATGAAATTCCAATTTCAATCAGTTGTAGTTCCATGATCCAATATCATCACATAGCCTATACCATGTTAATGCCTCTCCCTTCAAAGATAAAGGGAAGACCTTCTTCTTGACATCATCCTCGGGCAAACCTGCAAGCTTAAATAATCCACAAACTTCATCCACATAGATTAGGTGCATATCGGGATGTAATGTTCCATCTCCTACATAAGGATTAGCTAGTAGTTTATCTATCATACCCGAAGGAATTTCATAATAAATATTTTCAGTAGGTGCAGTAGGTTGAGGAGCAACACTTTGCTCTTTCGGTCGAGGTGAAGATACCCCGAACAAGCCCCTCAAAGGATTATTTTCCATAGTGACAAGTGACAGTAAATTTCAGCACGTAATATAAATGTTTCCTTACCAAATTCCACTTACCAAAGGCGCTTCACTCCCCGGCAATGGCGCCAGAAAAGAGTCTTGATGACCCACAAGTATAGGGGATCTATCGTAGTCCTTTCGATAAGTAAGAGTGTCGAACCCAACGAGGAGCAGAAGGAAATGACAAGCGGTTTTCAGCAAGGTATTCTCTGCAAGCACTGAAATTATTGGTAATAGATAGTTGTGTGATAAGATAATTCGTAACGGGTAACAAGTAAGTAAGGTGCAGCAAGGTGACCCAATCCTTTTTGTAGCAAAGGACAAGCCTGGACAAACTCTTATATAAAGCAAAGCGCTCCCGAGGACACATGAGAATTACTGTCAAGCTAGTTTTCATCATGCTCATATGATTCGCGTTCGTTACTTTGATAATTTAATATGTGGGTGGACCGGTGCTTGGGTGCTGCCCTTACTTGGACAAGCCTCCCACTTATGATTAACCCCTCTCGCAAGCATCCGCAACTATGAAAGAAGAATTAAGATAAATCTAACCATAACATGAAACATGTGGATCCATATCAGCCCCTTACGAAGCAACGCATAAACTAGGATTTAAGCTTCTGTCACTCTAGCAACCCATCATCTACTTATTACTTCCCAATGCCTTCCCCTAGGCCCAAATCATGGTGAAGTGTCATGTAGTCGACGTTCACATAACACCACTAGAGGAAAGACAACATACATCTCATCAAAATATCGAACGAATACCAAATTCACATGATTACTTATAACAAGACTTCTCCCATGTCCTCAGGAACAAACGTAACTACTCACAAAGCATATTCATGTTCATAATTAGAGGGGTATTGAATAGAATTAAGGATCTGAACATATGATCTTCCACCGAATAAACCAACTAGCATCAACTACAAGGAGTAATCAACACTACTAGCAACCCAAAGCTACCAATCTGAGGTTTTGAGACAAAGATCGGATACAAGAGATGAACTAGTGTTTGAGAGGAGATGGTGCTGGTGAAGATGTTGATGGAGATTGACTTCCTCTCGATGAGAGGATCATTGGTGATGACGATGGCTTCGATTTCCCCCTCCCGGAGGGAAGTTTCTCTGGCAGAACAGCTCCGCCGGAGCCGTAGATTGGTTCTGCCCAGGTTCCGCCTCGAGACGGCGGCACTTCGTCCCGAAAGCTTTTTTCTTATTTTTCCAGGTCAAAACACATCATATAGCAGAAGATGGGCATCGGGGGCCTGCCAGGTGGCCCACAAGGTAGGGAGGCGCGCCCAGGGGGGTAGTGCGCGCCCCCACCCTTGTGGCTGCCTGGTGGGTCCCCTCAGGTGCTTTCTTCGCCCAATATTTTTTATATATTCCAAAATAATTCTCTGTGAAGTTTCAGGGCTTCTGGAGTTGTGCAGAATGGGTCACTCAGATTTGCTCCTTTTCCAGCCTAGAATTTCAGCTGCCGGCATTCTCCCTCTTCATATGAATCTTGTAAAATAAGAGAGAAAAGGCATAAGTATTGTGCTAGAATGTGTAATAACAACCCATAATGCAAGAAATATCAATATAAAAGCATGATGCAAAATGGACGTATCAATTCTCCTAATGATGTGATCCTGTTATCAAGTGACAACACATGTCCATGGTTAGGAAACCTTAATCATCTTTGATCAACGAGCTAGTCTAGTAGAGGCTCACTAGGGACACGGTATTTGTTTATGTATCCACACATGTATTTAATTTTCCGATCAGTATAATTCTAGCATGAATAATAAACCTTTATCATGAATAAGGAAATATAATAGTAACAACTTTATTATTGCTTCTAGGGCATATTTCCATCAGTGCAGACCAAAACGGGGCGACAAGACAACGCCCAAGGAGGATCTTTGAGTGGTATGCCGGGTAGGTAAAACCACTGTTGCCAGTTTTTGTTTGATTTCTGGGGGTACTGTCAAGGTATCCAGGCCCAGCTACCTTACAAATATCGACTCCTCCACATTCCAATAGCGTGCCACCCCACTTGCGCAGTATTACGCAAATAGCACCACAAATGAAAGTGTGGCTGGCCCGAGGAGTGCCTCACATAATATGACAAAATATGCTATATCAAGGATTGAATTGGGAGATAGGCCGTGTAGCTAGACGCCATAAAAATACAATAAACCCCTCAAGAATGGGTGAATCGGAAAGCCAAGTCTCCCGAGAAGGAAGGGAATAAAGAATGCCTGCTCGTTCTCCTAAGGATTGCGGCAGTGCTCTTGGGTGAGGTCGTTGTAAGGGGCGACAAATCCTAATGTGGAAAGTCAATCCAATTGGCCTTGAGTCACGGAGCAGCTCTTCCACTCTCCCTCAAGATGGCCGATGGAATGCCAGGAATTAAGCAACCGCTGGATCCATGGTGGCAGATTCCCTCATACGGCGACAGTTGGATGATTTGCTCGATGTAAATGAAGGTGGAACGGGACGCGAGAGTCTAGATGAAGGTGGGTGATATCGATGGGGGATGTAAAAGCTCTCCACCCTGCGTTCATGGCCCTTTTAATATAATGGATTTTCTCAGGGCAGAGACGGGACACTCGGGCCGTACAGTGGTATAACCGCAGATTCCAGACGCATCATGCTTTAAGCACTCACGGAAAACCGAGGGCATGTTTAATTGCGCTGCTTTGCGTGTCTTGGGACGCGCTAGCTTACTGATTAGATGTGCCAATAGTGGGGCCTCAAGCCACGCTGGCACGCTATGGTGACTTCTGAAATGACTACACAACACTGTTGCGCATGATGATGTTCCAGGATGGTCAAAATTGTTGGAACAAAACTGAACCATTGTCCTTCTCCAGGCACGGGAACACTTCGCTACTAAGGCAGCAACGCGGGGGAAAACACGTCCCATCTGAGGTATGGCACAAAAACTACATGTTCGTCTATCAAAGGGCACTAAAAACCTTTGGAAGGGCTCGTCAGATGCCCGAGGTGAGAACTCTTTGGTCAGACTTAGCCAAAAGCAGGGGAATGACTTGGTGAACCAGCTTTCAAGACCGAAGACCAAGAGGAGCTCGGAAGAACCGAGGAGTGTCCTCGACTTGAAGACTGGTTTAGAGGCTACTGGTTGTGTCTTGGACTAGGGGGTGCATACCACGCCATCTCTCAGCCAGGTGGGTCGGGCCAAGGACCCCCATGATGATTTACAGTGGGCCATATTCGTCAGGCCCAGGAGTGCCAAGATAGGATGCTCCGAAGAATTGGCGCCTACTCCAAGACTTAGAGTTCGTCTACACCGTGATTGCGGTAGACGTAACTGGCCTATGTCTAAACCCTAGGCACAACAGGTACCTATATAAGCCAAGGGGTAGGGCTCGTAGACGACACCTCATACACACATAGTTCTCGCGGTAGATCAACCTGTACTTCATACTCCCTCGAAATCAATACAATCAAAGCAGGACGTAGGGTATTATCTCTTCGAGAGAGCCTGAACCTGGGTAAAATCTGGTGTCTCTATTACCATCGCACCAAAGGCTACCAACTCGGGACCCCTATCCGAGATATGTTGGATTTGACTTCATCAGGCATCATGTACTCGACCTCTTGTCGTCGCCCCTGGCTGACTATCGTGCTTTAGAATGCCTAGGCTCTTGGATGCCGCTGGATATTGATACGTCTTAAACATATCTATAATTTTTATTGTTTCATGCTATTATAATATCACCTTTTTATAGCTTTTTTTGACTAACCTATTAATCCAATGCCCAGAGCCAACTGGTATTTTTTGCACGTTTTAGTACAATTTTTTTGGTGTAATATCTATGGAGGTAAAAAAACCTGAGGATTTAATACATTTTTTCCGGGGCATGATGGTTCCAGAAAGTACCAGATTGAGACGAGAGGGGTCATAAGGATTCCACATGCCCTTGTGGTGTGCCCAGGGCCTAGCCCGCAGCTTATGCCCCTGTGGGCACCACAAGGACCGCCTCACATCCATTCTTCCACATATAAATTCCATATTTCGCGAAACCCCTCGCATGAATTTTCTTCGAATTTTTTCGTCACCGCAAGTTTCTGTTCAGAGGAGATCCAATATGGAGGCCTGTTTCGGCACTCTGTCGGCAGGGGAATCCACCACGGGAGGCTTCTTCATCAACCTTGCTGCTTCCATGACCATGTGCGAGTAGTTCGCTTGGGAACTTAGGATCAATACAGGTAGCTAGATCTCTCTCTCTCTCTCTCTCTCTCTGATCGTCAATACAAAGTTGCCATGAGGTGTCTCACATGATCGGGATCAATTTTATGTAATCGGTGGTGTGCTTGTTGGGATATGATGAATTGTCACTTTATGATCAGATTGTTCATTGAATTCAATTTAATCTTTCGATTTATTATATAATTGAATATATTTGTATGCTCTTCAATCTTTCTATCTTCTGAGGGGAGACTTGTATAAGATCTCACATTTAGGTGAGATCATGAGATCAACCTTAAAAAAATCATATTTAGACATTTCAAAAAAATCTGAAATTATTTTACAACATTCATGTGGGCTATGTTTACAACTCTAAAAAAAATCAATTCAAAACTTGATGTACATTTAGAGATTAAAAAAGACATATTTGAATGTGAATAGTGGCAGCTATGGGTGAATAGTAATTTGACACTATTCACAACCAATTTTGTCTTTTTTTGTTTCTATTAATGTAAGTCGAATTAGAAGCTGAAACATTTTGAGGTTGTACATCAAACATTGATGTGTGTTTACAAATTTTTTGAGAATGTTTAAGCATGTATTTTTTATCCAAAAAAGTCGATCTCATTGATCTCACCTAATGTGAGATCTCACACAAGTCTCCCCCTTGATCTTCTGTGGCTAAGTTCGAAGGGTTTTTCTTTAGAGGGAATGGTGCATTGTAGTGAGTTCTAATATTGCAATGTTCCATATAGCACTGACAGAAAGGGAAAAGACACATATTGTATTGTTGTCACTAAGGATAAAACAATTGTTTCTTGTCATATTGCTTGATATTTTACTATTTACATTATGTCATCCTACTTATTGCATTGATATGTTTATCATGAACTTAGAGCATCTCCAGCCGTTTGGCCCCCAGCGCACCCGACGAAGGCCTTTTGGCGTTCCGGCGGGTTTTTTTGGCCTGGGGGCGATCGAGTTCCCAGCCGCGCCCCCAGGTTTTAGCCCCCAAACGCACCAAAGTTCAAAGTTCACTTTCCCGCTACCAAAAAATGACACAGTTCGGCGATCATCCTGCCACAGGTCGGCGATCATCATGACACAGGTCGGCGATTGAGCATAGCCAAAAGTCCGGCGATTAAAAGCGTAGGAGCAATAGACATGGAGCTCATCAAATGGTAGGCTCCTCTGCCGTAGGGTTGGCCGAGGTCGGCGTCAGCATCGGCGTGGGCACAACTTCAGTGCTCGGGCTCGGCGTCGGCGCGGGCACAGCTTCAGTGCTCGGGCTCGACGTCGGTGTCGGTGTGTGATACGTCTCCGTCGTATCTACTTTTGCTGATGCTTTTGCTCTTGATTTGGACTCGAATTTGCATGATTTAAATGAAACTAACCCGGACTGACGTTGTTTTCAGCAGAACTACCATGTTGTTGTTTTTGTGCAGAAATAAAAGTTCTCAGATTTGGACGAAACTTTTTGGACAATTATTTCAGAATAAATAAAAAATACTGGAACCAAGAACCACCGAAGGGGGGCCCCTGGCTGACCACAAGACACCAGGGCGCCCCTTCCAGGCGCGCCCTGGTGGGTTGTGGGGCCCTCGAGGCTCCGCAGACCCTAATTCCAACTCCATAAATACCTATTTTCAGAGAAAAATAAGGGAGGAAGTTTCATCGCATTTCACGATACGGAGCTACCGCCACCTCCTGTTCTTCATCGGGAGGCCAGATCTGGAGCCCGTTTGGGGATCCGGAGATGGGAATCTTTGGTCTTCGTCATCACCAACCCTCCTTCATCACCAGTTCCATGATGCTCCCCATCGGGAGTGAGTAATTCCTTCGTAGGCTTGCTGGTCGGTGAGGAGTTGGATGAGATTCATCATGTAATCGAGTTTGTTTGGTTAGGGCTTGATCCCTAGTATCCACTATATTCTGAGATTGATGTTGTTATGACTTTGCTATGCTTAATGCTTGTCACTAGGGCCCGAGTGCCATGATTTCAGATCTGAATCGTTTATGTTTTCACCATTATATCTATGTTTTAGATCCGATCTTGTAAGTCATATTCACCTATTACGTGTTATGATCCGTAAACCTCAGTGTGAGGGGAAATTGGGATACTTTCCGGTGATGACTGTAGTTTGAGGAGTTCATATATTTACTATGTGTTAATGCTTTGTTCCGGTTCTCTATTAAAAGGAGGGCTTAATATCCCTTAGTTTCCTATGGACCCCGCTACCACGGGAGGGTAGGACAAAAGATGGCATGCAAGTTCTTTTCCATAAGCACGTATGACTATTTACGAAATACATGCCTACATTATATTTATGAACTGGAGCTAGTTTTGTATCGCCCTAGGTTATGACTGTTATATGATGAATATCATCCAACGAATTCACCGATCTAATGCCTACGAGTTTTCCACATATTGCTCTTGCTAAGTTACTATTGCTATTGCTACTGTTACAACTGCTATAATACTGTTACTGTTGTTACCGTTGCTACTGTTACTGTTACCACTACTATCAAAACCATCATATTACTGTGCTACTGATCACTATGCTATAGATATTTAACTCCAGGTTTGGTTGAATTGACAAGTCAACTGGTAAAACTTGCAAATATTCTTTGGGTCCCCTTGTGTCAAATCTATAAATTTGGGTTGAATACTCTATCATAAAAAATTGTTGCGATCCCCTATACTTGTGGGTTATCAGCGTGGGCACAGCTTCAGTGCACGGGCTCGGCGTCGGCGTGGGCGTAGGGGTGGTGGTCGCCGCCGGTCCCGACATCTGGTTCAAGATGAGGCCGCGCTCCGCCAGGTACCATGCCTTCACCTGCTCGTCCATCGTCGCCGTGTCTGCCCCCATCAAGAATGCCAAGTCGGTGTTCCGCTTCTTCGTGGTGACGTTTGTCCTGAGAAGGTCGAGCTTGACGTCCTGCTTTGTCATCAACGCCGACCACCTCGCATTGGATTTTTCCTCCCTCTTGGTGGCGTTGCTCTTGGCGTCGGCGATGCATTGCTTGATCGACGATTGCAGCCGTTCAGCAGTGGGAGCCGCGTCGGCGATGCACTGCTCGATCAGGGTGCCCTTCGGCCGCCGCCGTGGCAGGCGCGTCCGGGTTGTAGGCGTCCTTGGCCTTGGTGAGAGCAAGCCGGCACTCTGTCCATTTCTCGCATGACTCGATCCTGGTGAACACATGAATGAACTTGAACTCTTGGTCTCTCTTGTCCTGGAGAAACATGTCGAACACTGATAACCCAAAAGTATAGGGGACCAATTGTAGCCTTTCTCGTTAAATAAGAGTGTCGAACCCAACAAGGAGCTAAAGGTAGAACAGATATTCCCTCAAGTTCTATCGACCACTGATACAACTCTACGCACGCTTAATGTTCGCTTTACCTAGAACAAGTATAAAACTAGAAGTACTTTGTAGGTGTGAAGGGATAGGTTTGCAAGATATTAAAGAACACGTAAATAAAAGGTAGGGGCTGTTTAGATAAAGAAACAATTAAGTTAGTTTAAGTAGAGAGCTTTTTGTCACAAGAAAGTTATTTGTCCCTAGGCAATCGATAACTAGACCGGTAATCATTATTGCAATTTTATATGAGGGAGAGGCATAAGCTAACATACTTTCTCTACTTGGATCATATGCCCTTATAATTGGAACTCTAGCAAGCATCCGCAACTACTAAAGATCATTAAGGTAAAACCCAACAATAGCATTAAAGTATCAAGTCATCTTTACTCCCATACGCAAACAACCTACTTACTAAGGTCTGTGCTTCTGTCACTCACGCCACCCACCATAAGCAAATCATGAACACATTGCAAACCCTACAGCGGGGATCCCTCACGCTTGCGCGACGCGAAGAGCACCATCGGATAGGACCAATATGTTGGGGAACGTGCAATTTCAAAAAAATTCCTACGTTCACGCAAGATCTATCTAGGAGATGCATAGCAACGAGAGGGGAGAGTATGTCCACGTACCCTCGTAGACCGAAAGCGGAAGCATTAGCTTATCGCGGTTGATGTAGTCGAACATCTTGGCGATCCAACCGATCAAGCACCGAACTTACGGCACCTCCGAGTTCAGCACACGTTCAGCTCGATGACATCCCTCGAGCTCTTGATCCAGTTGAGGACGAGGGAGAGTTCCGTCAGCACGACGGCGTGGCGACGGTGATGATGAAGTTACCGGCGCAGGGCTTCGCCTAAGCACTACGATGATATGACCGAGGTGTGTAACTGTGGAGGGGGGCACCGCACACGGCTAAGACAAATCTTGGTGTGCCTTTGGGGTGCCCCCTCCCCCATATATAAAGGAGGGAGGGAGAGAGGCCGGCCCTCCAAGGGGCGCGCCAAGTGTATGGAGTCCTACTAGGACTTCCAAGTCCTATTAGGAATCCCTTTCCCTTTTCGGAGTAGGAGAGAAGGAAAAAGGGAAAGAGAGAGGGAGTAGGAAAGGGCAAGGGGGGCGCCGCCCCCTTCACCTAGTCCAATTCGGACACATGGGGGGGGGGCGCCACCTCCCCTTTGGCCTGCCTCCTCTTTTCCCGTATGGCCCAATAAGGCCCATTACTTCTCCCGGTGAATTCCCGTAACTCCCCGGTACTCCGAAAAATACCCGAATTACTCGGAACCTTTCCGATGTCTGAATAGAGCCTTCCAATATATGAATCTTTACCTCTCGACCATTTCGAGACTCCTCGTCATGTCCGTGATCTCATCCGGGACTCCGAACAAACTTCGGTCATCAAATCACATAACTCATAATACAAATCGTCATTGAACGTTAAGCGTGCGGACCCTACGGGTTCGAGAACTATGTAGACATGACCGAGACACATCTCCGGTCAATAACCAATAGCGGAACCTGGATGCTCATATTGGCTCCTACATATTGTACGAAGATCTTTATCGGTCAAACCGCATAACAACATACGTTATTCCCTTTGTCATCGGTATGTTACTTGCCCGAGATTCAATCGTCGGTATCATCATACCTAGTTCAATCTCATTACCGGAAAGTCTCTTTACTCGTTCCGTAATGCATCATCCCGCAGCTAACTCATTAGTCACATTGCTTGCAAGGCTTCATATGATGTGCATTACCGAGAGGGCCCAGAGATACCTCTCCGATACTCGGAGTGACAAATCCCAATCTCGATTTATGCCAACCCAGCAAACACCTTCGGAGACACCTGTAGAGCCTCTTTATAATCACCCAGTTACGTTGTGATGTTTGATAGCACACAAAGTGTTCCTCCGGTATTTGGGAGTTGCATAATCTCATAGTCAGAGGAATATGTATAAGTCATGAAGAAAGCAATAGCAATAAAACTTAACGATCATTATGCTAAGCTAACGGATGGGTCTTGTCCATCACATCATTCTCTAATGATGTGATCCTGTTCATCAAATGACAACACATGTCTATGGTCAGGAAACATAACCTTTGATAAACAAGCTAGTCGAGTAGAGGCATACTAGGGACGCTCTATTTGTCTATGTATTCACACATGTACTAAGTTTCCGGTTAATACAATTCTAGCATGAATAATAAACATTTATCATGATATAAGGAAATATAAATAACAACTTTATTATTGCCTGTAGGGCATATTTCCTTCAGTCTCCCACTTGCACTTGAGTCAATAATCTAGATTACACAGTAATGAATCTAACACCCATGGAGTCTTGGTGCTGATCATGTTTTGCTCGTGGAAGATGCTTAGTCAACGGGTCTGCAACATTTAGATCCGTATGTATTTTGCAAATCTCTATGTCTCCCTCCTTGACTTGATCGCGGATGGAATTGAAGCGTCTCTTGATGTGTTTGGTTCTTTTATGAAATCTGGATTCCTTCGCCAAGGCAATTGCTCCAGTATTGTCACAAAAGATTTTCATTTGACCCGATGCACTAGGTATTACACCTAGATCGGATATGAACTCCTTCATCCAGACTCCTTCATTTGCTGCTTCCGAAGCAGCTATGTACTCCGCTTCACACATAGATCCCGCCACGACGCTCTGCTTGGAACTACACCAACTGACAGCTCCACCATTCAATATAAATACGTATCCGGTTTGTGACTTAGAGTCATCCAGATCAGTGTCAAAGCTTGCATCGACGTAACCATTTACGACAAGCTCTTTGTCTCCTCCATAAAAGAGAAACATATCCTTAGTCCTTTTCAGGTATTTCAGGATGTTCTTGACGGCTGTCCAGTGATCCACTCCTGGATTACTTTGGTACCTTCCTGCTAAACTTATAGCAAGGCACACATCAGGTCTGGTACACAGCATTGCATACATGATAGAACCTATGGCTGAAGCATAGGGAATGACTTTCATTCTCTCTCTATCTTCTGCAGTGGTCGGGCATTGAGTCTTACTCAACTTCACACCTTGCAACACAGGCAAGAACCCTTTCTTTGACTGATCCATTTTGAACTTCTTCAAAACTTTATCAAGGTATGTGCTTTGTGAAAGTCCTATTAAGCGTCTTGATCTATCTCTATAGATCTTGATGACCAATATATAAGCAGCTTCACCGAGGTCTTTCATTGAAAAACTCTTATTCAAGAATCCTTTTATGCTATCCAGAAATTCTATATCATTTCCAATCAACAATATGTCATCCACATATAATATCAGAAATGCTATAGAGCTCCCACTCACTTTCTTGTAAATACAGGCTTCTCCAAAAGTCTGTATAAAACCATATGCTTTGATCACTTCATCAAAGCGTATATTCCAACTCCGAGATGCTTGCACCAGTCCATAAATGGATCGCTGGAGCTTGCACACTTTGTTAGCACCTTTAGGATCGACAAAACCTTCTGGTTGCATCATATACAACTCTTCTTTAAGAAATCCATTAAGGAATGCAGTTTTGACATCCATTTGCCAAATTTCATAATCATAAAATGTGGCAATTGCTAACATGATTCGGACAGACTTAAGCATCGCTACGGGTGAGAAGGTCTCATCGTAGTCAACTCCTTGAACTTGTCGAAAACCTTTCGCAACAAGTCGAGCTTTGTAGACAATAACATTACCGTCAGCGTCAGTCTTCTTCTTGCAGATCCATTTATTCTCTATGGCTTGCCGATCATCGGGCAAGTCAACCAAAGTCCACACTTTGTTCTCATACATGGATCCCATCTCAGATTTCATGGCCTCAAGCCATTTCACGGAATCTGGGCTCATCATCGCTTCCTCGTAGTTCGTAGGTTCGTCATGGTCTAGTAACATGACTTCCGGAACAGAATTACCGTGCCACTCTGGTGCGGAACGTACTCTGGTTGACCAACGAGGTTCAGTAGTAACTTGATCCGAAGTTTCATTATCATCATCATTAACTTCCTCACTGATTGGTGTAGGCATCACTGGAACTGATTTTTGTGATGAACTACTTTCCAATACGGGAGAAGGTACAATTACCTCATCAAGTTCTACTTTCCTCCCACTCACTTCTTTCGAGAGAAACTCCTTCTCTAGAAAGGATCCATTCTTAGCAACGAATATCTTGCCTTCGGATCTGTGATAGAAGGTGTACCCAACAGTCTCCTTTGGGTATCCTATGAAGACGCATTTCTCCGATTTGGGTTCGAGCTTATCAGGTTGAAGCTTTTTCACATAAGCATCGCAGCCCCAAACTTTAAGAAATGACAGTTTAGGTTTCTTGCCAAACCACAGTTCATATGGTGTCGTCTCAACGGATTTAGATGGTGCCCTATTTAACGTGAATGCAGCTGTCTCTAATGCATAACCCCAAAACGATAGTGGTAAATCGGTAAGAGACATCATAGATCGCACCATATCTAATAAAGTACGGTTACGACGTTCGAACACACCATTACGCTGTGGTGTTCCAGGTGGCGTGAGTTGCGAAACTATTCCACATTGTTTCAAATGAAGACCAAACTCATAACTCAAATATTCACCTCCACGATCAGATCGCAGAAACTTTATTTTCTTGTTACGATTATTTTCCATTTCACTCTGAAATTCTTTGAACTTTTCAAATGTTTCATACTTATGTTTCATTAAGTAGATATACCCATATCTGCTCAAATCATCTATGAAGGTCAGAAAATAACGATACCCGCCGCGAGCCTCAACACTCATCGGACCGCATACATCAGTATGTATTATTTCCAATAAGTCAGTTGCTCGCTCCATTGTTCCGGAGAACGGAGTTTTAGTCATCTTGCCCATGAGGCATGGTTTGCAAGTATCAAGTGATTCATAATTGAGTGATTCCAAAATCCCATCAGCATGGAGTTTCTTCATGCGCTTTACACCAATATGACCTAAATGGCAGTGCCATAAATAAGTTGCACTATCATTATTAACTTTGCATCTTTTGGCTTCAATATTATGAATATGTGTATCACTATAGTCGAGATTCAACAAAAATAGACCACTTCTCAAGGGTGCATGACCATAAAAGATATTACTCATATAAATAGAACAACCATTATTCTCTGATTTAAATGAATAACCGTCTCGCATCAAACAAGATCCAGATATAATGTTCAAGCTCAACGCTGGCACAAAATAACAATTATTCAGGTCTAAAGCTAATCCCGAAGGTAGATGTAGAGGTAGCGTGCCGACGGCGATCACATCAACTTTGGAACCATTTCCCACGCACATCGTCACCTCGTCCTTAGCCAATCTTCGTTTGATCCGTAGCTCCTGTTTCGAGTTGCAAATATGAGCAACAGAACCAGTATCAAATACCCAGGTGCTACTATGAGCATTAGTAAGGTACACATCAATAACATGTATATAAAATATACCTTTCACTTTGCCATCCTTCTTATCCGCCAAATACTTGGGGCAGTTCCACTTCCAGTGACCAGTCAGTTTGCAGTAGAAGCACTCAGTTTCAGGCTTAGGTCCAGACTTGGGCTTCTTCCCGGGAGTAGCAACTTGCTTGCTATTCTTCTTGAAGTTCCCCTTCTTCCCTTTGCCCTTTTTCTTGAAACTAGTGGTCTTGTTAACCATCAACACTTGATGCTCCTTTTTGATTTCTACCTCTGCAGCCTTTAGCATCGCGAAGAGCTTGAGAATTGTCTTTTCCATCCCTTGCATATTATAGTTCATCACGAAGCCTTTATAGCTTGGTGGCAGTGATTGAAGAACTCTGTCAATGACACTATCATCAGAAAGATTAACTCCCAGCTGAGTCAAGTGGTTATGGTACCCAGACATTCTGAGTATATGTTCACTGACAGAACTATTCTCCTCCATCTTGTAGCTATAAAACTTGTTGGAGACTTCATATCTCTCAACTCGGGCATTTGCTTGAAATATTAACTTCAACTCTTGGAACATCTCATATGCTCCATGACGTTCAAAATGTCTTTGAAGTTCTGATTCTAAGCCGGAAAGCATGGCACACTGAACTATCGAGTAGTCATCAGATCGAGCTTGCCAGACATTCATAACATCAGCATCTGCTCCTGCAGCAGGCCTTTCACCTAGCGGTGCATCAAGGACATAATTCTTCTGTGCAGCAATGAGGATAATCCTCAAGTTACGGACCCAATCCATGTAGTAGCTACCATCATCTTTCAACTTAGCTTTCTCTAGGAACGCATTAAAATTCAAGGGAACGGTAGCACGGGCCATTGATCTACAACAACATAGATATGCAAAAACTATCAGGTACTAAGTTCATGATAAATTAAGTTCAATTAATCATATTACTTAAGAACTCCCACTTAGATAGACATCCCTCTAGTCATCTAAATGATCACGTGATCCATATCAACTAAACCATGTCTGATCATCACGTGAGATGGAGTAGTTTTCAATGGTGAACATCTCTATGTTGATCATATCTACTACATGATTCACGTTCGACCTTTCGGTCTCAGTGTTCCGTGGCCATATCTGCATATGCTAGGCTCGTCAAGTTTAACTCGAGTATTCTGCACATGCAAAACTGGCTTGCACCCGTTGTATGTGAACGTAGAGCTTATCACACCCGATCATCACGTGGTGTCTCGGCACGATGAACTGTCGCAACGGTGCATACTCAGGGAGAACACTTATACCTTGAAATTTAGTGAGGGATCATCTTATAATGCTACCGTCGTACTAAGCAAAATAAGATGCATAAAAGATAAACTTCACATGCAATCAAAAAATATGTGACATGATATGGTCATCGTCATCTTGTGCCTTTGATCTCCATCTCCAAAGCACCATCATGATCTCCATCATCACCAGCTTGACACCTTGATCTCCATCGTAGTGTCGTTGTCGTCTCGCCAACTATTGCTTCTACGACTATCGCTACCGCATAGTGATAAAGTAAAGCAATTACATGGTGATTGCATTTCATACAATAAAGCGACAACCATAAGGCTCCTGCCAGTTGCCGATAACTTTTACAAAACATGATCATCTCATACAATAACGTATATCACATCATGTCTTGACCATATCACATCACAGCATGCCCTGCAAAAACAAGTTAGACGTCCTCTACTTTGTTGTTGCAAGTTTTACGTGGCTGCTATGGGCTTCTAGCAAGAACCGTTCTTACCTACGCATCAAAACCACAACGATTTTTTGTCAAGTGTGCTGTTTTAACCTTCAACAAGGACCGGCCGTAGTCAAACTCGATTTAACTAAAGTTGGAGAAACAGACACCCGCCAGCCACCTTTGTGCAAAGCACGTCGGTAGAACGAGTCTCATGAACGTGGTCATGTAATGTCGGTCCGGGCTGCTTCATCCAACAATACCGCCGAATCAAAGTAAGACGTTGGTGGTAAGAAGTATGACTATTATTGCCCACAACTCTTTGTGTTCTACTCGTGCATATCATCTACGCATAGACCTGGCTCGGATGCCACTGTTGGGGAACATGCAATTTCAACAAAATTCCAACGCTCACGCAAGATCTATCTAGGAGATGCATAGCAACGAGAGGGAAGAGTATGTCCACGTACCCTCGTAGACCGAAAGCGGAAGCATTAGCTTATCGTGGTTGATGTAGTCGAACGTCTTCGCGATCTAACCGATCAAGCACCGAACGTACGACACCTCCGAGTTCAGCACACGTTCAACTCGATGACGTCCCTCGAGCTCTTGATCCAGTTGAGGATGAGGGAGAGTTCCGTCAGCACTACGGCGTGGCAACGGTGATGATGAAGTTACCGGCGCAGGCCTTCGCCTAAGCACTACGATGATATGACCGAGGTGTGTAACTGTGGAGGGGGGCACCGCACACGGCTAAGACAAATCTTGGTGTGCCTTTGGGGTGCCCCCTCCCCCGTATATAAAGGAGGGAGGGAGAGAGGCCGGCCCTCCTAGGGACGCGCCAAGTGTATGGAGTCCTACTAGGACTTCCAAGTCCTAGTAGGAATCTCTTTCCCTTTTCGGAGTAGGAGAGAAGGAAAGAGGGAAAGAAAGAGGGAGTAGGAAATGGCAAGGGGGGCGCCTCCCCCTTCCCCTAGTCCATCCAATTCGGACCCATGGGGGGGCGCGCGCCACCTCCCTTTTGGCCTGCCTCCTCTTTTCCCGTATGGCCCAATAAGGCCCATTACTTCTCCCGGTGAATTCCCGTAACTCCCCGGTACTCCGAAAAATACCCGAATCACTCGGAACCTTTCCGATGTCCGAATATAGCTTTCCAATATATGAATCTTTACCTCTCGACCATTTCAAGACTCCTCATCATGTCTGTGATCTCATCCGGGACTCCAAACAAACTTCGGTCATCAAATCACATAACTCATAATACAAATCGCCATCGAACATTAAGCGTGCGGACCCTACGGGTTCGAGAACTATGTAGAGATGACCGAGACACATCTCCGGTCAATAACCAATAGCGGAACCTGGATGATCATATTGGCTCCTACATATTCTACGAAGATCTTTATCGGTCAAACCGCATAACAACATACGTTATTCCCTTTGTCATCGGTATGTTACTTGCCCGAGATTCGATCGTCGGTATCATCATACCTAGTTCAATCTCGTTACCGACAAGTCTCTTTACTCGTTTCGTAATGCATCATCCCGCAACTAACTCATTAGTCACATTGCTTGCAAGGCTTCATATGATGTGCATTACCGAGAGGGCCCAGAGATACCTCTCCGATACTCGGAGTGACAAATCCCAATCTCGATTTATGCCAACCCAACAAACACCTTCGGAGACACCTGTAGAGCATCTTTATAATCACCCAGTTACGTTCTGATGTTTGATAGCACACAAAGTGTTCCTCCGGTATTTGGGAGTTGCATAATCTCATAGTCAGAGGAATATGTATAAGTCATGAAGAAAGCAATAGCAATAAAACTTAACGATCATTATGCTAAGCTAACGGATGGGTCTTGTCCATCACATCATTCTCTAATGATGTGATCCTATTCATCAAATGACTACACATGTCTATGGTCAGGAAACATAACCATCTTTGAAAAACAAGCTAGTCGAGGAGAGGCATACTAGGGACGCTCTGTTTGTCTATGTATTCACACATGTACTAAGTTTCGAGTTAATACAATTCTAGCATGAATAATAAACATTTATCGTGATATAAGGAAATATAAATAACAACTTTATTATTGCCTCTAAGGCATATTTCCTTCACAATAATAGAACATACAACTCAAACCAATCACGATGATATATCAAGCCATAGGACAAAACAGATCTACTCAAACATCACAGGATAGCCATACATCATTGGGAAATAATATATAGCGTTGAGAACCATGTTTAAGTAGAGATTACAGCGGGGAGAAGGGGTGTTACACCACTGCATAGAGGGGGAGAGAGTTGGTGATGACGGCGGCGAAGTTGTTGGTGTAGATCACCGTCACGATGATGGCCCCGGCGGCGTTCCGGCGCCACCGGGAGAGAGGGGAGAGAGCCCCCCTCCTTGTTCTTCTTACATAACCTCCACCCTAGTGAAGGAAATATGCCCTAGAGTCAATAATAAAATTGTTAATTTATATTTCCTTATTCATGATAAAGTTTTATTATTCATGCTAGAATTGTATTGATCGGAAACTTAAATACATGTGTGCATACATAAACAAATACCGTGTCCCTAGTAAGCCTCTACTAGACTAGCTCGTTGATCAAAGATGGTTAAGGTTTCCTAACCATAGACATGTGTTGTCATTTGATAATGGGATCACATCATTAGGAGAATGATGTGATGGACAAGACCTATCCGTTAGCTTAGCATAATGATCGTTCAGTTTATTGCTATTTCTTTCTTCATGTCAAATACATATTCCTTCGGCTATGAGATTATGCAACTCCCGGATACCGGAGGAATACCTTGTGTGCTATCAAACATCACAACGTAACTAGGTGATCATAAAGATGATCTACAGGTATCTCTGAAGGTGTTTGTTGAGTTGGCATATATCAAGATTAGGATTTGTCACTCCGAGTATCGGAGAGGTATCTTTGGGCCCTCTCGGTAATACCCATCATAAGAAGCCTTGCAAGCAAAGTGACTAATGAGTTAGTTACAGGATGATGTATTACGGAATGAGTAAAGAGACTTGCCGGTAACAAGATTGAACTAGGTATGAAGATACCGACAATCGAATCTCGAGCAAGTAACATACCGATGGACAAAGGGAATTACGTATGTTGTCATAACTGTTCGACCGATAAAGATCTTCATAGAATATGTAGGAGACAATATGGGCATCCAGGTTCCGCTATTGGTTATTGACCGGTGAGGTGCTCGGTCATGTCTACATAGTTCTCGAACCATAGGGTCCGCACGCTTAACGTTCGTTGACGATATAGTTTTATATGAGTTATATGTTAAGGTGACCGAATGTTGTTCGGAGTCCTGGATAAGATCACGGAAATGACGAGGAGTCTCGAAATGGTCGAGAGGTAAAGATTGATATATAGGATGATGGTATTCGGCCACTTGAATAGTTTCGGAGTGCACTGGGTACTCATCGGGTCACCGGAAGGGGCTCCGGGCACCCCCGGCAAGTGTATGGGCCTTATGGGCCAAAGGGGGGGGGGACAGACCAGCCCACAAGGGGGCTGGTGCGCCCCTTTCCCTTGGCAGGCCGGCCCTAGGGGAAGGAAAGTGGAGGGGTGGCCCCTCCTGCCTTTCCCTCCTCAGGAGAGAAAGAAAAGGGGGGGGGAGGGACGCCACCTCCTCCATCCTTCCTCCCGCACTCCAAATAAGGAAGGGGGCGCCACTTTGGGTAGGACCCCAAGTAGGATTCGGCGCCTCCTGGCAGCTCCCTCCACCCCCACCTATATATATGTGGGAGGGGGCGCCTAGCAGAAGACAACATTGTCTTAGCCGTGTGCGGCGCCCCCCTCCACCGTTTACACCCCCGGTCATATTTTTGTAGTGCTTAGGCGAAGCCCTGCGGAGATAGCTTCACCATCACCGTCACCACGCCGTCGTGCTGCCGAAACTCATCCACTACCTCGCCGTCTTGCTGGATCAAGAAGGCGGAGGACGTCACCGAGCTGAACGTGTGCAGAACACAGAGGTGACGTACGTTCGGTACTTGATCGGTTGGAGCGTGAAGAAGTTCGACTACATCAACCGCGTTATCAAACGCTTCCGCTTACGGCCTACGAGTAGACACACTCTCCCCTCTCGTTGCTATGCATCTCCATGGATAGATCTTGCGTGTGCGTAGAAATTTTTTGTTTTCCATGCAACATTTCCCAACAGTGGCATCTGAGCCAAGTCTATGCGTAGATGATCTGCACGAGTAGAACACAAAGGAGTTGTGGGCGGTGATGGTCATACTGCTTACCACCAACGTCTTATTTTGATTCGGCGGCATTGTGGGATGAAGCGGCCCGGACCAACCTTACATGTCCACGCACATGAGTCCGGTTCCACCGACAGACATGCAATTAGTTTTGCATAAAGGTGGCTGGCGGGTGTCTGTTTCTCCTACTTTAGTTGAATCGAATTTGACTACGGCCGGTCCTTGAAGAAGGTTAAAACAACAAACTTGATGAATCACCATTGTGGTTTTTGCGTAGGTAAGAACGGTTCTTGCTAGAAGCCCGTAGCAGCCACGTAAAACTTGCAACAACAAAGTAGAGGACGTCTAACTTGTTTTTGCAGGGCATGTTGTGATGTGATATGGTCAAGATATGATGTGATATATGTTGATGTATGAGATGATCATGTTTTGTAATATCGACAACCGGCAGGAGCCTTAGGGTTGTCTCTTTATTGTATGAAATGCAAGCGCCATGTAATTGCTTTACTTTATCGCTATGCGTTAGCAATAGTTGTAGAAGCAATAGTTGGCGAGATGACCCTGACGCAACGATGGAGATCAAGGTGTCGAGGCGGTGATGATGGAGATCATGACGATGCTTTGAAGATGGAGATCGAAAGCACAAGATGATGATGGCCATATCATGTCACATATTTTGATTACATGTGATATTTATCTTTTATGCATCTTATTTTGCTTAGAACGGCGGTAGCATTATAAGATGATCCCTTCATTAAATTTCAAGATAAAAGTGTTCTCCCCGAGTATGCACCGTTGCCAAAGTTCGTCATTTTGAAGCACCACGTGATGATCGGGTGTGATAGACTCTACGTTCACATACAACGGGTGTAAGACAGTTTTGCACATGCAGAATACTTGGGTTAAACTCGACGAGGCTAGCATGTACAGACATGGTCTCGGAACACTGGAGACCGAGAGGTCGAACATGAGTCATATAGTAGATATGATCAACATAGAGATGTTCACCATTGATGACTACCCCATCTCACGTGATGATCGGACATGGATTAGTTGATTTGGATCACGTATCACTTAGATAACTTGAGGGATGTTTATTTAAGTGGGAGTTCATTAGTAATTTGATTAATTGAACTTAAATTTATCATGAACTTAGTCTTAATAGTTTTTGCATAATTATGTCATAGATCAATAGGTCGCGATGTAGCTCCCCTATTTTGATATGTTCCTAGAGAAAACTAAGTTGAAAGATGATAGTAGCAATAATTCGGACTGGGTCCGTGATCTGAGGATTATCCTTATTGCTGCACAGAAGAATTATGTCCTTGATGCACCGCTAGGTGACAGACCTATTGCAGGAGCTGATACATACGTTATGAATGTTTGACAAGCTCGATATGATGACTACTTAATAGTTTTGTGCGCCATGCTTTACGGCTTAGAACCGGGACTTCAAAAACATTTTGAACGCAACGGAGCATATGAGATGTTTCAAGAGCTGAAATTGGTATCTTAGACTCATGCCCGTGTCGAGAGGTATGAGACCTCTGACAAGTACTTTGCCTACAAGAAGGAGGTGAATAGCTCAGCCAGTGAGCATGTGCTCAGAATGTCTGGGTACTACAATTGCTTGAATCAAGTGGGAGTTAATCTTCCAGATAAGATAGTGATTGAGAGAGTTCTCTAGTCACTATCACCAGGCTACTAGAACTTCGTGACGAACTATAATATGCAAGGGATGACGAAAATGATTCCTGAGCTCTTCGCGATGCTGAAATCACTAGTTTCGCGATGATGAACTATAATATGCAAGGGAATTACGTATGTTGTCATAACGGTTCGACCGATAAATATCTTCGTACAATATGTAGCAGCCAATATGGGCATCTAGGTTCCTCTATTGGTTATTGTGACTCCCCCGACTCAGTCATGCACTAATCATACATGCAAACATGCACGATCAAGCACAGGGACTCACGGGAAGATATCACAACACAACTCTAACACAAATAAACGGAGATCAACGAATATTACAGACCAGGGATCACGAGGATCCGAATACATAAGTCGGTCATACAAATAATATCTGGGTACAGACATAGTTAGTCAAGGTTTGCCTTAAGAAGGCTAGCACAAACAACGACTCTAGATTGAAAGGCGAAGGCCTCCTGCCTAGGGCTTCCGATCCTACTCCTGGTCAGCTGGGTCGATCCAGTAGTACGTTTCGTCTGGGCCCTCCTGGTAGTAAGCTCCTGCGGTGTCATCCGGCTCCTGAGCTCCATCGTCTGATGTAACATCAAAAGGGGTATGGGGGAAAAAGAGGTAGCAAAGCAACCGTGAGTACTCATCCGAAGTACTCAGCAAGCAAGGATCTACACTACATATGCAACATTATCAAAGAAAGGCTGTATATGTGGACTGGGCTGCAGAAATGCCAGAATAGAGAGAAGACCTAGTCCTATCGAAGACTAGCATCTTCACGAAGCCACCATCTTGCAGCAATTAGAAGAGTACAGAAAAGCATTTTATTAAGCAAGCATGTTGAGGCAAAGCCTAGAGATCCTTCCTCAACTCCCTGCGAGAAAGCGATCCCGGAGCTTCAATTAATTAAACAAGTATCCAGTTCAAGTAATAGATCGGGATACCAAACTGAGCGTCCTGTTACCATGGACACGGCTATTCGAATAGATCACTTCCATGCAGGGGTGCACTACTGTTACCCAACACGCTCGATCACCTCTGGCCGGACACACTTGCTGGGTAATGCCTGGCCTCGGGAGATCGATACGAAGCAGCGCCCTACCTAGGCTCAGCAGAGAGGCCAACACGCCGGACTAACCTATGCATCCAGGGGTCTTGGGCCATCACCCCGGGCGCTCCTGCGCATTGCGAGACTGGCCGGGGAGCAGGCGCGACACTGAACTCGTCAGTGAAGTATCCAGCCCAACCCCAACAGTCAGCCCGCACGGTGAACTGTGACATTTGATGAGCTTTCGGAAGAAACGTACGACGTAGAGGGCCCCATAAACCATTATCCCACGTGGTGGTAGTGCGTATAGGGCACGACGACCCACTCAGATCAAATACCCAAATCCGTTAGGCGTATTTAATAATTCGTGGAGACGATCAGAGTTTCTGACGCTCCGCCACAATCTCTCTCGGGTGCCCTCCTGGCAAGCCCGACTGCATAATTTCCCCGCGGGTACCCCTCAGGGTTGACCCGCCTTTGACAAAGGTCAAAGTAACCGTGTGGTCATAACATCAAGGGGGAAACCCCGAGGAATCACCCTCAGTGGATTCCACTCGATGAAATCATCAAGGTGAACGTAGGAGGAATCACCCTTGAGGTTCACACTTGAGGGGTTGCACGACAGAGTCGTATCGGGAGTGGTTAAGGAGGAATCACCCTCGATGACCACGACCGAACAGCTACACTGTAGAGTTATCATCAGGAGTGCGTTACGAGGTATTACCCTCGGCACTCGATAGTAACTATGCAGAGTCGTACAACAAAGGGGGGTGAAGTGAGGTGTCGGTCTCTGGTCGTCGATCACGTGGATCGAGTCATCAATGATGAAGCAGAGGCAACAAGGACAAAGTGGTGGTTACTGATGGATCACTAACCAACCTATACTAAGCGGTTTAGGTTAAGCAGGTAGGTATCAATAAGCAGGTTACAAAAAGCAGGCTATGCATCAGGATAGGAGCAATCAATTACAGTAGCAAAATCTAATGCAAGCATGAGAGAATGGAATGGGCGATATCGGATTGTTCAAGGGGGGGGGGGCTTGCCTGGAAGCTCTACTGAGAGGGGCTGGTCGTTAGAGGGCTGCTCGTCCGGAGCGTAGTCGTACTCTGCTGCGTCTATCAAGAGAGAAGGAGGGGGAAAGAAACAATAAATTCATGGCCAAAATGCAAACAATATGCATGACATGCCTAAATGTTATATAGAGGTGTTCTACTGCCTAACTAGATGATTTAGTTAATTTAGGAATTTATTTGGATTTATTTTATTAAAGTTGAGCACTATTCATTTATCAAAATCAGTCTAAAAGTTCCATGCTCAAGTAGTTAGGGGCATCTGACAGCAATACGAAGGGCGTATTCAGATTCATCTCATCGTTCTGAGCAACTTTCATGTATAAAGTTTTTTGATCGGAGCTACGGTTTATTTTATATGATTTCCTAAAGTTTTAATCATTTTTTGATTTTATTTAATTATTTTAAATCAACATTATCCAAAACAGTATGGGATGACGTCATCATGACGTAGAGGTGACATCAGCGGTCAACAGTCCGCTGACCAGAGTCAAACCTGACCTGTGGGTCCAGTGGGACCCACATGTTAGTGACTATGGCACTAACAGAGGGTTAGTTTAAACTAGTTAGGTTAATTAGCCGGTGGGCCCCAGTAGTCAGTGAGTGGTTAGTGTTTTAATTAATTAATTTAATTAATTAACTGATTTCTATTTATTTAAAATCATTTAAATGTGCGGGGCCCACATGTCAGTGACATGGGGCCAGCCCAGTCAGTAGTTGATCTAGTCAACAGGTCAACTAGAGCCCGTGGGGCCTGCGGTCAGTCTCACAAGAGGCTGCCACATCAGCGCTAGGTCAGACGCCGGCCGGAGGCGCGCCGGAGTTGGCTCCGGCGAGCCAAACACGGCGGCGCGTGTCGGGAGGGGCTCGGGTTTCGCGTATGGGGGGTTTCCGGGGCCGTAGCTTCGTGCGTTCGACGCGGCTCGGTGTTGCGCGTCGAATGGCGGTGGCCGGAGTGGCTGGGGAGGTCGGAGGCGAGCGCTACGACGACGCCGGCGGCGAGGTTCTCGGGCGAGGTACGGGAAACGGCGTTCCGGCGCGTAAACGAACGAAAGAAGAGGCTAGGCGGGATCTACTCGGCACAGTGAGCGCGATGGTGGCACGCACGGGACCATTTGGTCACCGTGGTTATGCCGGTGACGAGGTCAGGCGGCGACGCATTCGGGAACCTCCAATGCGACCACTACGGCGACGATATCGAGCAGAAATGAGAGGAGGAAGGCGGCGACTGCTCACCGGCCCTGTAGGTGTGCAATAGCGTGCTCGGGGAAGGCTCGAGGCGGCGAATCGGCGGCGGCGATGCAGGTGGCCGAAGGTGGAAGACGACAGCATAGGGGACGATGCAGCGGCGCTCCTGCTCGGGTGACTCGTCGGGGAGGAAGAGGAGGTCGCGGCGATCCTTCTTGGCGCGGAGGCGAGGTGAAACGATGGCGGTGGCCACGCGCATCACGGCTGTGGAGCCATGGTTGCGCTCAAGAGGGGGGAAACAGAGAGGGAGAACGGGGGAAAATGGCGAGGGAGACACCAGGGGGTGCGCAGGGCCTCGCCCTTATCCTCCACGCGGGCGCGGCGACGCGCTGTCGAGCAAGCGAGCAGGGGGGCCAGGCGCGGGTGTGCGGCAAAGGACGACAGTGAGCGGGGAGGAGCAGTGGGAGGTGGGAGATGCTGCGGGATGGGCTGGGCCTCCCTGTGCACTCGAGGCCCAGCACAGTGGGCCTTTTTCTTTTTCTTGTCTTTCTGTTTTCTGTTTTCCTTCGTTTTTCTGTTTTTGCAAAAATGTGTGGCCCCAATTATAGTTTTGTAAAAATATGTGAACTAGCCACAATATTTCAGTGCAACCTTTACTACTGCCATAAAAAGGTTTTTAGTCCATATAATTTCATTTGGATTTTATTTAATTATAAATGGATTAAATACTTCTGTTTTGTTGTTGTTTATTGCTGTTATATTTACTTAACTAATTTAGTTAATGTTTCTGTTATTTTTCCAAATGCTTTTGGAATATTTGCAACATTATGAACATTTTAGTTCCTGGATTTGAACAACTTTTATTTATACTCTATATTAATTTGAAGTTTGAATTAGGAGTTTGAAATGCAATATGATGCAAATGATGACTAGGCTCTGTTAATCTTGCTGACATGGCATTAACTAAGGGTGATCACTGTGGTTAATTACATGGGGTGTTACAGTTATTGACCGGAGAGGTGTCTCGGTCATGTCTACATAGTTCTCGAACCCGTAGGGCCCGCACGCCTAACGTTCGTTGACGATATAGTGTTATATGAGTTATATGTTTTGGTGACCGAATGTTTTTGGAGTCCCGGATAAGATCATAGACATGGCAAGGAGTCTCGAAATGGTTGAGAGGTAAATATTGATATATAGGGCGATGGTATTCGGATACCGGAATAGTTTCGGAGTGCACCGGGTACTCATCGGGTCACCGGAAAGGGTTCCGGGCACCCCCGACTAGTGTATGGGCCTTATCGGCCAAACGGAGGGATAGACCAGCCCACAAGGGGGCTGGTGCACCCTTTCCCTTGGCTGGCCGGCCCTAGGGGAAGGAAAGGGGAGGGGTAGCCCCTCCTGCCTTTCCCTCCTCAGGAGAGAAAGGAAAGGGGGAGTGGGGCGCCACCTCCTCCATCCTTCCTCTCGCACTCCAAATAAGAAAGGGGGGCTCCACTTTGGGGAGGACCCCAAGTAGGATTCGGCCTACTTGGGGGCGCCTCCTGGCAGCTCCCTCCACCCCCACCTATATATATGTGGTAGGGGGCGCCTAGCACAAGACAACATTGTCCTAGCCGTGTGCGGCGCCACCCTCCACCGTTTACACCCCTAGTCATATTTTCGTAGTGCTTAGGCGAAGCCCTACGGAGATAGATTCACCATCACTGTCACCACGCCGTCGTGCTGCCAAAACTCATCCACTACCTCGCCATCTTGCTGGATCAAGAAGGCGGAGGACGTCACCGAGCTGAACGTGTGCAGAACGCGGAGGTGCCGTATGATCGGTCCTTGATCGGTTGGAGCGCGAAGAAGTTCGACTACATCAACCTTGTTATCAAACGCTTCATTTTGCGGTCTACGAGGGTACCAAGACACACTCTCCCCTCTCGTTGCTATGCATCTCCATGTATAGATCTTGCGTGTGCGTTGATTTTTTTAACATGCAACGTTTCCCAACACCTAGATGGGAGGAGGGTTTCCCCTCTGTCCATGGCCTCCATGGCGGCGTGAGGGGCGGGAGCCCCTCCGAGATTGGATCTATCTCTCTTTTCTCTTTTGTTTCTGCGTTCCTGTATTCCGGCCTTTCACCGTTTCTTAAATTTCCGGAGATCCGTAACTCCGATTGGGCTGAAATTTTAACACGATTTTTATCAGGACATTATCTTTCTTTCGGTGAAACAAGGGCACCAACCGCCTTACAGGGGCCCCACAAGCCTCCTGGCCACGCCTAGGGTAGGAGGGTGCGCCCCTAGGGCTTGTGGGCCCCTCGGGCATCGTCTCGCGTTGATTCCAATTCCCAAAAATCACATATATTCCAAAATATATATCCGTAAATTTTTATCGCATTTCGACTTCCTTTGGTATGGATATTCTGCGAAACAAAAAACATGCAACAAACAAGAACAGGCACTGGGCACTGGATCAATATGTTAGTCCCAAAAATAATATTAAAAGTTGCCAAAAGTATATGAAAGTTGTAGAATATTGACAAGAAACAATAAAAAATTATAGATACGATGGAGATGTATCAGCACCCCCAATCTTAATTCCTGCTCGTCCTTGAGTAGGTAAATGATAAAAAAGATATTTTTTTATGTGGAATGCTACCTAGCATAATCTTGATCATATAATCTAATCATGGCATGAATATTAAGACACGAGTGATTCAAAGCAATAGTCTATCATTTGACATAAAGACAATAATATTTCAAGCATACTAATAAAGCAATCATGTCTTCTCAAAATATCATGGCCAAAAGAAAGTTATCCCTACAAAATCATATAGTCTAGCTATGCTCCATCTTCATCACACAAAGTATTTCATCATGCACAACCCCGATGACAAGCCAAGCAATTGTTTCATACTTTTATGTTCTCAAGCTTTTTCAACTTTCACGCAATACATGAGTGTGAGCCATGGATATAGTGTAGGAGATATGCCCTAGAGGCAATAATAAATGTTATTATTTTCATCATTATGTTTATGTTCCATGCTATAACTGCTATGGTTCTTGAGTCTACAATAACACGAGGCTTGAAGGAAGACTCATATGCACGTGTGGAATGATAAACGGTAAAATGTATTCCTAGTCTGGCCTTTAAGGCTAGCTCAAGTGTTGCATGATGGTTCTGTTTTCCTGATCATGGGCATGACAATGCCAGCAACTTTGAGGGCACAATGTTAGAAGAACATTTGTGTTGAATCGACCCGAATTGATGTTATGCTATGAGATACGTTCGTCACAAGTTTATGGTTAATAACACAGAGATGGTTAATGTTTGCATAATTCCGTAGACCATGAGAGAATCGAGTTTCTTCATACTTGCTTCATGAACTTTGGGGTTTGTTAAACGTCATCTGTAAATGGGTGGCTATTACGGCGGCTTACGGGTTCATGGAAAAGTGTGTCAAGTAACTTGATAGCTCAAGATTGGGATTTGCTCCTCTGACGATGGAGAGATATCCTCAGGCCCTCTCGGTGTTATGGTATCCATCATCGTCTGGCTAGACACAGTGTGATTTGATCACAGGGATGCCGGAACACAGAAACGAGAAAAGAGAACAAAACTGGTAACGAGGTAACTAGCATAGTAGACAAGTTGTTGTTCCACGGGGATGCAAGTAAATCTCACCTTGGGTATTTCTAACATATCGCGAAGCAATAGGAATAGCACACGGCAACTGGAGGTTCACTCGAATATTCATTCGTGTGGGTATAGGGGTCAATATGGGTGTCCACGGCTCCGATGTTGATCATGTCTATACTTCACCGAACCTATAGGGTCACACGCTTAAGGGTCATCTATCTGCTGAATACTAGACAGGGAGTCTGAGAGAAATTCGCCGAAAAAGTTTCGGAGACAACGGAAGAGTTCCAGAGAGAATAGAGAAATAGTTTCGTAAAACCGAAAAGTTGTTTCGGGGTATACCATTAAGTCAAATTGGTTTTGGGACATGCCTGATAATTCTTGGAGGGTGCCAGAATTATTCTGGAAACTTCTGGGAATTTTCCGGGATAAAAACCGGAAATGTTCCGGAGCTGCCGGCACCACTTCAGATGCTTTTCGCAGATGAAAATCACTAATCTGGAATTGTTCCGAAACGCATTGAAAATTATTTTAGTGGGTACTGGAAATGTTCTAAGCCCACACAAATATTTTTAGTTCGAACGGACGCTGAAAAATGTTGTCATGAATAGTGCAATCGGCTTTATGGTTTCTTTATTGAAAGCCACCTTTTTGGGCTTTGCACCAAAAGATCTAGGGATGACATGGAAGGATGGGCACCCTTTTTGGGGGGTCCCACAAGTGTTTTGGACGTCCAAGAGGGGCTGCTCCATGGAGCCCCACTTGCTTCCCCATAATGCCCTTTATGTGTGACATAAAACATGGGTATTCTGGGTTTTCCATGTCCCACCCTTCCCCTTGGGGTTTCCTATAAATAGAGGTGGAGATGCACTCTCCACACTTACTCTTTCTCACATACAAGTGCCATGCATGATCTGGATTCTCTCTCCCTCCTAGCGAAATAGTTTCGTAGAGCCGAAAGGCTGTCTGGGTTCCGGTGGGAACTAGTTCTCGACGGCGAAGCCCTGCCGGATAGATGACATCGTATGTGTGCACCTCTGTAGAGAGATCGTAGTTTCGGTCTTAGTTCGAGAGTGCCTCCAGAAGGGCTGTCCATGTAACCGTCTGAGTTTCGAAGGTCGTCCCGAAGGGCTGTCCGTGTGACCGTCCGAGTTTCGAAAGTCCTCCCGAAGGGCTGTCCGAGTGACCATCCGAGTTTCAAAGGTCCTCCCGATGGGCTGTCTGCGACACCGTCCGAGGAACTGTCCGACCGCCTCCCAGAGGGCTGTCCGAGGGGCAGACGAGGGTATACATCCTCTCGGTTGGGAGGTTGTAAATCCTAGCTGCGGGGATCTGCACCGCCAATCATCATCGACTCTACTTCCGCAGCGCTACGAGTCTATAACAAAAAGATCAAACCTTGTATGCAGTCTCCTTAGTGGTCCTGGGCTGGTGCGTAGGTCGGAAATTTTTTGTTTTCTGCTGTGTTACCCTATAGTGGCATCATGAGCCATGCTATGCGTAGATACAAGTTGCGATCTAGAATACATAGAGATGTATGAGTGTTGCACAATATAATTAGTTAATAGATGAGTTCTATTACTGAAAATTATTTGTGCGCGTAGCAGATGCAATCTGTTACCCGATGTTCCTGTTGCTTCCCTTGAATTTGCATAATCCTGATCCTGACGGCATGGTGGAATCTCACAAAGTTCTGGCAATCCGCGATCCTTTCATGCTGCTCCTGAGTATGCTGATTGACAGATCAACGAAGTGCTAACAGTTCTTTGGGTTCCACCATAGTTAAAGAAAGATGGATGTTTCGCAAACAAAAGGGCAATGCAGATATGATATGCACGGGGGTCATGCGTATGACAAAGATTAGTATGGGGTTTGAGATTTTATTATCTCGTGCTTCATACGCCACGCAAAAGTTAATCTAGCAACTTGAATTATCATACTTGATGATGGACGTTGGTAGCTTCGGTTTGTTTCGAAACCTTAGAAGCCACGAAAAACAAGTTTTTGCATAAACCGATTAGAGGCGTCTAACTTGGTTTTGCAGGATAAGCATGTGATGTCGTATAGCAGTGCTCATATTAATTTGATTATGTATGAGATGACTATATGATGTGAATAAATTAACATGACCTGCGTGTCATGATTCGGCATGATGGCTGGAGCCATATGATTGCCACTTTATTGACCTGCATGTCAACCTTAAGTAATGCACTTATTTTATTAGCTATAGAGATAGCAATATTATCTGATGCATCGACAAGGTGGTGGCAATCTTCGCGAAGGTGAACACCGACGCGAATGCCGAAGACGAAGAAATACAAGACTTCTCCGACAGAAAGGGCTATACCATATCATGCTATTATGAATTGCCTGAGATGTTTATCCCTTTGGTGCACCCTTCTTGATTGCACGGTAGTCGCTTTTATTAGGGTGATCTCTCACAAAAATATCAAAGTAGTTAGTGTTCTCCCAAGTGTAGCACCGTCACGGCACCTATCTTTTCGGGGTGCGCCATGTCACACGGGTACGAACGATTAGAGAAGTGTGAGGTGGGTGAGTTGAGACCTCACAGCGAGATCACTTTGTTGTCTTGACGTTCAGGCATGACCGTCACGAGCTCGGAACACGCCCATCGAAAGATGAACAAGAGTCTCATAGAGATGTGATTGGCAAGTTGGTCTACCGTTTGAGATTTTCGTTATCAGTGGTGTTACACCAATGGCGAACAATTGATATGCGGATCTTGAATCACTCATAATCAATTATGAGAGATATTGATTTGAGTGGGAGCGCACTTTAGAATTAACTTGTTTAAATTCTTAGTGCAATTAATTTTGAACACTGTCTAAGTGTGATTTGCAAAATAGTTGTAGAATAATGGCTCGTGTTTCCACCTTCCCTGTTAAAATTGAATAGCTGTTAAATATCTGGTTAAAACTTTACGGTTGGTAACGTAATGTGAGGAATGTCCTCAAGAGTGCCGAGAAGGACTTTGTCCTATCGCATGCTTTCGGTATCCTCCCGCAAATGCTATGGATGATGTGACTCTCGTCCTTCGATCCAAAAGCTAGAATTCCGTTACGCTCAAGTGCAAAATGTTTGCTTCCATGAGACCCGAACTTCGAAAGTTTGGGATAGTTATGTGATATTCATGGAACTGAAAATCATTTCAAGATACAAAGAAAGCAATGTTTGTTTGCAAAGAATTAGTAAAGTGTTTACTGGGCATTTGACTGTTAGGAGAGGGATCCAGAAGAACGCCTCTCATGTGATTATTTATCTCCGTGTTCATCATTATGTTTATATTCCATGCTATAACTGCTATGGTTCTCGAGTCTACAATAACACGAGGCTTGAAGGAAGACTCATATGCACGTGTGGAATGATAAACGGTAAAATGTATTCCTAGTCTGGCCTTTAAGGCTAGCTCAAGTGTTGCATGATGGTTCTGTTTTCCGGATCATGGGCATGACAATGCCGGCAACTTTGAGGGCACAATGTTAGAAGAACATTTGTGTTGAATCGACCCGAATTGATGTTATGCTATGAGATACGTTTGTCACAAGTTTATGGTTAATAACACAGAGATGGTTAATGTTTGCATAATTCCTTAGACCATGAGAGTATCGAGTTTCTTCATACTTGCTTCATGAACTTTGGGGTTTGTTAAACGTCATCCGTAAATGGGTGGCTATTACGGCGGCTTACGGGTTCATGGAAAAGTGTGTCAAGTAACTTGATAGCTCAAATTGGTATTTGCTCCTTCGATGATGGAGAGATATTCTCGGGCCCTCTCGGTGTAATGGTATCCATCATCGTCTGGCCAGACACAGTGTGATTTGATCACAGGGATGCCGGAACATGGAAACGAGAAAAGAGAACAAAACCGCTAATGAGGTAACTAGCATAGTGGACAAGTTGTTGATCCATGGGGATGCAAGTAAATCTCACCTCGGGTATTTGTAACATATCGCGAAGCAACAGGAATAGCACACGGCAACTGGAGGTTCACTCGAATATTCATTCATGTGGGTATAGAGGTCAATATGGGTGTCCATGGCTCCGATGTTGATCATTGATCTGAAAGGGTTCCGATCATGTCTATACTTCACCGAACCTATAGGGTCACACGCTTAAGGGTCATCTATCTGCTGAATACTAGACAGGGAGTCTGAGAGAAATTCGCCAAAAAAGTTTCGGAGACAACGGAAGAGTTCCGGAGAGAGAATAGCGAAATAGTTTCGTAAAACCGAAAAGTTGTTTCGGGGTATACCATTAAGTCAAATTGGTTTCGGGACACACCTGATAATTCTTGGAGGGTGCCAGAATTATTCTAGAAACTTCTGGGAATTTTTGGGATAAAAACCAGAAATGTTCTGGAGCTGCCGGAACCACTTCAGATGCTTTTCGCAGATGAAAATCACTAATCCGGAATTGTTCCAAAATGCATTGACAATTATTTTAGTGGGTACTGAAAATGATCTAAGCCCACATAATTATTTTCAGTTCAAACGGATGCTGAAAAATGTCATCATGAATAGTAAAATCAGCTTTATGGTTACTTTATGGAAAGCCACCTTTTTGGGCTTTGCCCCAAAAGATCTAGGGATGACATGGAAGGATGGGAACCCTTTTTGGGGGGTCCCACGTTCAAGAGGGTCTGCTCCATGGAGCCCCACTTGCTTCCCCATAATGCCCTTTATGTGTGACATAAAACATGGGTATTCTGGGTTTTCCATGTCCCACCCTTCCCCTTGGGTTTTCCTATAAATAGAGGTGGAGATGCACTCTCCACACTTACTCTTTCTCACATACAAGTGCCATGCATGATCTGGCTTCTCTCTCCCTCCTAGCGAAATAGTTTCGTAGAGCCGAAAGGCTGTCTGGGTTCCAGTGGGAACTAGTTCTGGACGGCGAAGCCCTGCCGGATAGATGACACCGTATGTGTGCAACTCTGTAGAGAGATTGTAGTTTCGGTCTTTGTTCGAGAGTGTTGGGGAACGTAGTAGTAAATCAAATTTTTTTCCTATGCATCACCAAGATCAATCTATGTAGAGACTAGCAAAGAGAGAGAGAGGAGTGCATCTTCATACCCTTGAAGATCGCGATGCGGAAGCGTTGCAAGAACGCGGTTGGAGGAGTCGTACACGCAGCGATTCAGATCGCGGTCGATTCCGATCTAAGCACCGAACAACGGCGCCTCCGTGTTCAACACACGTGCAGCCCGATGACGTCTCCCGCGCCTTGATCCAGCAAGGAGGAGGGAGAGGTTGGGGAAGACAACTCCGGCAGCACGACGGCGTGGTGGTGGAGTTGGCAGTTCTCCGGCAGGGCTTCGCCAAGCTCAACGGAGGAGGAGGGGGTGTTGGAGAGGGGGAGGGCTGCGCCTTGGATGAGGTGCTACTGCCCTCCCTCCTCCCCTCTATTTATACGGCCAAGGGGGAAGGGGGCCGGCCCCTCTAGATCAGATCTAGAGGGGGGGCGGCGGCCAGGGGGAGGGGGCTTGCCCCCCAAGCCAAGGGGGCGCCCCTTTAGGGTTTCCCCCAACCCTAGGCGCATGGGCCCTAGGGAGGGATGGCACCCAGCCCACTTAGGGGCTGCTTCCCTCCCCCATACAGCCCATAGGGCCCTCCGGGGCAGGTGGACCCTCCCGGTGGACCCCCGGAACCCCTTCGGTGGTCCCGGTACAATACCGAAAAACCCCCGAGCACTTTCGGTGACCGTATGATGACTTCCCATATATAAATCTTCACCTCCGGACCATTCCAGAACTCCTCGTGACGTCCGGGATCTCATCCGGGACTCCAAACAACATTCGGTAACCACATACTATTTCCCATAACCACTCTAGCGCCACCGAACCTTAAGTGTGTAGACCCTACGGGTTCGGGAACCATGCAGACATGACCGAGACATCTCTCCGGCCAATAACCAACAGCGGGATCTGGATACCCATGTTGGCTCCCACATGTTCCACGATGATCTCATCGGATGAACCACGAAGTCGAGGATTCAATCAATCCCGTATACAATTCCCTTTGTCTACCGGTATGATACTTGCCCGAGATTCGATCGTCGGTATCCCTATACCTTGTTCAATCTCGTTACCGGCAAGTCTCTTTACTCATTCCGAAACGCATGATCCCGTGGCTAACTCTTTAGTCACATTGAGCTCATTATGATGATGCATTACCGAGTGGGCCCAGAGATACCTCTCCGTCATACGGAGTGACAAATCCCAGTCTCGATTCGTGCCAACCCAACAGACACTTTCGGAGATACCTATAGTGCACCTTTATAGTCACCCAGTTACGTTGTGACGTTTGATACACCCAAAGCATTCCTACGGTATCCGGGAGTTGCACAATCTCATGGTCTAAGGAAATGATACTTGACATTAGAAAAGCTTTAGCAGACGAACTACATGATCTAGTGCTATGCTTAGGATTGGGTCTTGTCCATCACATCATTCTCCTAATGATGTGATCCCGTTATCAACGACATCCAATGTCCATGGTCAGGAAACCGTAACCATCTATTGATCAACGAGCTAGTCAACTAGAGGCTCACTAGGGACATGTTGTGGTCTATGTATTCACACATGTATTACGGTATCCGGTTAATACAATTATAGCATGAACAATAGACAATTATCATGAACAAGGAAATATAATAATAACCATTTTATTATTGCCTCTAGGGCATATTTCCAACAGTCTCCCACTTGCACTAGAGTCAATAATCTAGTTACATTGTGATGAATCGAACACCCATAGAATTCTGGTGTTGATCATGTTTTGCTCGTGGAAGAGGTTTAGTCAACGGATCTGCGACATTCAGATCCGTATGCACTTTACAAATATCTATGTCTCCATCTTGAACATGTTCACGAATGGAGTTGAAGCGACGCTTGATATGCCTGGTCTTCTTGTGAAATCTGGGCTCCTTGGCAAGGGCAATAGCTCCAGTGTTGTCACAGAAGAGAGTCATTGGGCCCGACGCATTGGGAATAACTCCTAGGTCGGTGATGAACTCCTTCATCCAGACTGCTTCCTGTGCTGCCTCCGAGGCTGCTATGTACTCCGCTTCACACGTAGATCCCGCCACGACGATTTGCTTGCAACTGCACCAGCTGACTGCCCCACCATTCAAAATATACACGTATCCGGTTTGTGACTTGGAGTCATCCAGATCTGTGTCGAAGCTAGCATCGACGTAACCCTTTACGACGAGCTCCTCGTCACCTCCATAAACGAGAAACATATCCTTAGTCCTTTTCAGGTACTTCAGGATGTTCTTGACCGCTGTCCAGTGTTCCATGCCGGGATTACTTTGGTACCTCCCTACCAAACTTACGGCAAGGTTCACATCAGGTCTGGTACACAGCATGGCATACATAATAGACCCTATGGCTGAGGCATAGGGGATGACACTCATCTTTTCTCTATCTTCTGCCGAGGTCGGGCATTGAGCCGTGCTCAATCTCACACCTTGCAATACAGGCAAGAACCCCTTCTTGGACTGATCCATATTGAACTTCTTCAATATCTTGTCAAGGTACGTGCTTTGCGAAAGACCAATGAGGCGTCTCGATCTATCTCTATAGATCTTGATGCCTAATATGTAAGCAGCTTCTCCAAGGTCCTTCATTGAAAAACACTTATTCAAGTAGGCCTTTATGCTTTCCAAGAATTCTATATCATTTCCCATTAATAGTATGTCATCCACATATAATATGAGAAATGCTACAGAGCTCCCACTCACTTTCTTGTAAACACAGGCTTCTCCATAAGTCTGTGTAAACCCAAACGCTTTGATCATCTCATCAAAGCGAATGTTCCAACTCCGAGATGCTTGCACCAGCCCATAAATTGAGCGTTGGAGCTTGCATACCTTGTCAGCATTATTAGGATCGACAAAACCTTCCAGCTGCATCATATACAACTCTTCCTTAAGGAAACCATTAAGGAATGCTGTTTTGACGTCCATTTGCCATATCTCATAATCATAGAATGCGGCAATTGCTAACATGATTTGGACGGACTTCAGCTTCGCTACGGGTGAGAAGGTCTAATCGTAGTCAACCCCTTGAACTTGTCGATAACACTTAGCGACAAGTCGAGCCTTATAGATGGTCACATTACCATCCGCGTCTGTCTTCTTCTTAAAGATCCATTTGTTCTCTATGTCTTGCCGATCATCGGGCAAGTCTGTCAAAGTCCATACTTCGTTTTCATACATGGTTCCTATCTCGGATTTCATGGCTTCTAGCCATTTGTTGGAATCCGGGCCCGCCATCGCTTCTTCATAGTTCGAAGGTTCACCGTTGTCTAACAACATGATTTCCAGGACAGGGTTGCCGTACCACTCTGGTGCGGAACGTGTCCTCGTGGACCTACGAATTTAAGTAGCAACTTGATCCGAAGTTTCATGATCATCATCATTAACTTCCTCTCTAGTCGGTGCAGGCACCACAGAAACATCTTCCTGAGCTACGCTACTCTTCGGTTCAAGAGGGGTTACCTCATCAAGCTCTACTTTCCTCCCACTTACTTCTTTCGAAAGAAACTCTTTCTCTAGAAAGGATCCATTCTTGGCAACAAAGATCTTGCCTTCGGATCTGAGGTAGAAGGTATACCCAATAGTTTCCTTAGGGTATCCTATGAAGACGCATTTTTTCGATTTGGGTTCGAGCTTTTCAGGTTGAAGTTTCTTGACATAAGCATCGCATCCCCAAACTTTCAGAAACGACAGCTTAGGTTTCTCCCCAAACCATAATTCATACGGTGTCGTCTCAACGGATTTCGACGGAGCCCTATTTAAAGTGAATGCGGCAGTCTCTAAAGCATAACCCCAAAATGATAGCGGTAGATCGGTAAGAGACATCATAGATCGCACCATATCCAATAGAGTGCGATTACGACATTCGGACACACCATTACGCTGAGGTGTTCCAGGCGGCGTGAGTTGTGAAACAATTCCACATTTCCTTAAGTGCGTGCCAAATTTGTGACTCAAATATTCCCCTCCATGATCTGATCGTAAGAACTTTATTTTCCTGTCACGTTGATTCTCAACCTCACTCTGAAATTCCTTGAACTTTTCAAAGGTCTCAGACTTGTGTTTCATTAAGTAGACATACCCATATCTACTTAAGTCATCAGTGAGGGTGAGAACATAACGATAACCACCGCGAGCCTCAACGCTCATTGGACCGCACACATCAGTATGTATGATTTCCAATAAGTTGGTTGCTCGCTCCATTGTTCCGGAGAACGGAGTCTTGGTCATTTTGCCCAAGAGGCATGGTTCGCACGTGTCAAATGATTCATAATCAAGAGACTCCAAAAGTCCATCTGCATGGAGTTTCTTCATGCGTTTGACACCAATGTGACCAAGGCGGCAGTGCCACAAGTATGTGGGACTATCATTATCAACCTTACATTTCTTGGCATTCACACTATGAATATGTGTAACATCACGTTCGAGATTCAATAAAAATAAACCATTGACTAGCGGGGCATGACCATAAAACATATCTCTCATATAAATAGAACAACCATTATTCTCGGATTTAAATGAGTAGCCATCTCGCATCAAACGAGATCCTGATACAATGTTCATGCTCAAAGCTGGTACTAAATAACAATTATTGAGGTTTAAAACTAATCCCGTAGGCAGATGTAGAGGTAGTGTGCCGACGGCGATCACATCGACCTTGGAACCATTCCCGACGCGCATCGTCACCTCATCCTTTGCCAGTCTCTGCTTATTCCGCAGCTCCTGTTTTGAGTTACAAATATGAGCAACCGCACCGGTATCAAATACCCAGGAGCTACTACGAGCGCTGGTAAGGTACACATCAATAACATGTATATCATATATACCTTTGGTATTGCCGGCCTTCTTATCCGCTAAGTACTTGGGGCAGTTCCACTTCCAGTGACCGTTTCCCTTGCAATAAGCATTCAGTCTCTGGCTTGGGTCCATTCTTTGGCTTCTTCCCGGTAGCTTGCTTACCGGGCGTGGCAACTCCCTTGCCGCCCTTCTTGAAGTTCTTTTTACCCTTGCCTTTCTTGAACTTAGTGGTTTTATTCACCATCAACACTTGATGTTCCTTTTTGATCTCCACCTCCGCTGATTTCAGCATTGAATACACCTCAGGAATGGTTTTTTCCATCCCCTGCATATTGAAGTTCATCACAAAGCTCTTGTAGCTAGGTGGAAGCGACTGAAGGATTCTGTCAACGACCGCGTCATCCGGGAGATTAACTCCCAGCTGAGACAAGCGGTTGTGCAACCCAGACATTTTGAGTATATGCTCGCTGACAGAACTATTCTCCTCCATCTTACAACTATAGAACTTGTCGGAGACTTCATATCTCTCGACCCGGGCATGAGCTTGGAAAACCATTTTCATCTCTTGGAACATCTCATATGCTCCGTGTTGCTCAAAACGCTTTTGGAGCCCCGGTTCTAAGCTGTAAAGCATGCCGCACTGAACCAGGGAGTAATCATCACTACGCGACTGCCAGGCATTCATAACATCTTGAGTTGCTGGGAAAACAGGTGCGTCACCTAGCGGTGCTTCAAGGACATATGCTTTCTTGGCAGCTATGAGGATGATCCTCAAGTTACGGACCCAGTCCGTGTAGTTGCTACCATCGTCTTTCAGTTTGGTTTTCTCTAGGAACGCGTTGAAGTTGAGGGCAACATTAGCGTGGGCCATTTGATCTACAAGACATATTGTAAAGATTTTAGACTAAGTTCATGATAATTAAGTTCATCTAATCAAATTATTCAATGAACTCCCACTCAGATAGACATCCCTCTAGTCATCTAAGTGATACATGATCCGAATCGACTAGGCCGTGTCCGATCATCACGTGAGACGGACTAGTCATCAACGGTGAACATCTCTATGTTGATCATATCTTCTATACGATTCATGTTTGACCTTTTGGTCTTACGTGTTTCGAGGCCATGTCTGTACATGCTAGGCTCGTCAAGTCAACCTAAGTGTTTTGCATGTGTAAATCTGGCTTACACCCGTTGTATTCGAACGTTAGAATCTATCACACCCGATCATCACGTGGTGCTTCGAAACAACGAACCTTCGCAACGGTGCATAGTTAGGGGAAACACTTTCTTGAAATTTTAGCGAGGGATCATCTTATTTATGCTACCGTCGTTCTAAGCAAATAAGATGTAAACATGATAAACATCACATGCAAATCATAAAGTGACATGATATGGCCAATATCATTTTGCTCCTTTTGATCTCCATCTTCGGGGCACCATGATCATCATCGTCACCGGCATGACACCATGATCTCCATCATTGTGTCTTCATGAAGTTGTCTCGCCAACTATTACTTCTACTACTATGGCTAACGGTTAGCAATAAAGTAAAGTAATTACATGGCGTTTTCATTGACACGCAGGTCATACAATAAAATAAGACAACTCCTATGGCTCCTGCCGGTTGTCATACTCATCGACATGCAAGTCGTGATTCCTATTACAAGAACATGATCAATCTCATACATCACATATATCATTCATCACATCCTTTTGGCCATATCACATCACACGGCATATGCTGCAAGAACAAGTTAGACGTCCTCTAATTGTTGTTGCAAAATTTTCACGTGGCTGCTATAGGTTTCTAGCAAGAACATTTCTTACCTACGCCAAAACCACAACGTGATATGCCAATTTCTATTTACCCTTCATAAGGACCCTTTTCATCAAATCCGATCCGACTAAAGTGGGAGAGACAAACACCCGCTAGCCACCTTATGCAGCTAGTGCATGTCAGTCGGTGGAACCTGTCTCACGTAAGCGTACGTGTATGGTCGGTCCGGGCCGCTTCATCCCACGATGCCGCCGAATCAGGATAAGACTAGTAACGGCAAGTAAATTGACAAAATCGACACCCACAACAACTTGTGTTCTACTCGTGCAAGAAACTACGCATAGACCTAGCTCATGATGCCACTGTTGGGGAACGTAGTAGTAAATCAAAAAAATTTCCTACGCATCACCAAGATCAATCTATGGAGAGACTAGCAACGAGAGAGAGAGGAGTGCATCTTCAAACCCTTGAAGATCGCGATGCGGAAGCGTTGCAAGAACGCGGTTGGAGGAGTCGTACATGCAGCGATTCAGATCGCGGTCAATTCCGATCTAAGCACCGAACAACGGCGCCTCCGCGTTCAACACACGTGCAGCCCGGTGATGTCTCCCGCGCCTTGATCCAGCAAGGAGGAGGGAGAGGTTGGGGAAGACAACTCCGGCAGCACGACGGTGTGGTGGTGGAGTTGGCAGTTCTCCGGCAGGGCTTCGCCAAGCTCAACGGAGGAGGAGGGGGTGTTGGACAGGGGGAGGGCTGCGCCTTGGATGAGGTGCTACTGCCCTCCCTCCTCCCCTCTATTTATAGGGCCAAGGGGGAGGGGGGCCGGCCCCTCTAGATCAGATCTAGAGGGGGGGGCGGCGGCCAGGGAGAGGGGGCCAAGCCAAGGGGCGCCCCCCTTTAGGGTTTCCCCCAACCCTAGGCGCATGGGCCCTAGGGGGGGATGGCGCCCAGCCCACTTAGGGGCTGGTTCCCTCCCCCATACAGCCCATAGGGCCCTCCGGGGCAGGTGGACCCTCGGAACCCCTTCGATGGTCCCGGTACAATACCGGAAAACCCCCGAGCACTTCCGGTGACCGTATGATGACTTCCCATATATAAATCTTCACCTCCGGACCATTCCGTAACTCCTCGTGACGTCCGGGATCTCACCGGGACTCCGAACAACATTCGGTAACCACATACTATTTCCCATAACCACTCTAGCGTCACCGAACGTTAAGTGTGTAGACCCTACGGGTTCGGGAACCATGCAGACATGACCGAGACATCTCTCCGGCCAATAACCAACAGCGGGATCTGGATACCCATGTTGGCTCCCACATGTTCCACGATGATCTCATCGGATGAACCACGAAGTCGAGGATTCAATCAATCCCGTATACAATTCCCTTTGTCTACCGGTATGATACTTGCCCGAGATTCGATCGTCGGTATCCCTATACCTTGTTCAATCTCGTTACCGGCAAGTCTCTTTACTCGTTCCGTAATGCATGATCCCGTGGCTAACTCTTTAGTAACATTGAGCTCATTATGATGATGCATTACCGAGTGGGCCCAGAGATACCTCTCCGTCATATGGAGTGACAAATCCCAGTCTCGATTCGTGCCAACCCAACAGACACTTTTGGAGATACCTGTAGTGCACCTTTATGGTCACCCAGTTACGTTGTGACGTTTGATACACCCAAAGCATTCCTATGGTATCCGGGAGTTGCACAATCTCATGGTCTAAGGAAATGATACTTGACATTAGAAAAGCTTTAGCAGACGAACTACACGATCTAGTGCTATGCTTAGGATTGGGTCTTGTCCATCACATCATTATCCTAATGATGTGATCCCGTTATCAACGACATCCAATGTCCATGGTCAGGAAACCGTAACCATCTATTGATCAACGAGCTAGTCAACTAGAGGCTCACTAGGGACATGTTGTGGTCTATGTATTCACACATGTATTACGGTATCCGGTTAATACAATTATAGCATGAACAATAGACAATTATCATGAACAAGGAAATATAATAATAACCATTTTATTATTGCCTCTAGGGCATATTTCCAACAGAGAGTGCCTCCCGAAGGGCTGTCCGTGTGACCGTCTGAGTTTCGAAGGTCCTCCCGAAGGGCTGTCCGTGTGACCATCCGAGTTTCGAAGGTCCTCCCGAAGGGCTGTCCGTGTGACCGTCCAAGTTTCGAAGGTCCTCCCGAAGGGCTGTCCGAGTGACCGTCCGAGTTTCAAAGGTCCTCCCGAAGGGCTGTCCGCGACACCGTCCGAGGAACTATCCGAGCGCCTCCCGGAGGGCTGTCCGAGGGGCAGACGAGGGTATACATCCTCGCGGTTGGGAGGTTGTAAATCCTAGCTGCGGGGATCTGCACCGCCAATCGTCATCGACTCTACTTCCGCTGCGCTACAAGTCGGTAACGAAAAGATCAAACCTTGTATGCAGTCTCCTTAGTGGTCCTGGGATGGTGCGTAGGTCGGAAATTTTTTGTTTTCTGCTGCATTACCCTACATATAGCACTATAAGTGGGATAAAAGGTGGTTATGAGAAGACAAAAAACGGAGAAAGTCTCACATCAACTAGGCAAATTAATGGGCTATGGAGATGCCCATCAATCGATATCGATGCAAGTGAGTAGGGATTGCCATGCAACGGATGCACTAGAGCTATAAGTGTACGGAAGCTCAAACTAAAAACTAAGTGGGTGTGCATCCAACTTGCTTGCTCATGAAGACCTCGGGCATTTGAGGAAGCCCATCATCGGAATATACAAGCCAAGTTCTATAATGAAAAATTCCCACTAGTATATGAAAGTGATAAAATAGGAGACTCTCTAGCATGGAGAACATGGTGCTATCTCGAAGCACAAGTATGGAGAAGGATAGTAACATTGTCCCTTCTCTCTTTTTCTCTCATTTTTTTTGTTTTGCGCTCTTTGGCCTCTTTTTTTTAAGTCCGAAGACTCATCCCAACTTGTGAGGGAATCGTAGCTTCCATCATCCTTTCCTCACATGGGACAATGCTCTAATAATGATGATCATCACACTTTTATTTACTTACAACTCATGAATTACAACTCGATACTAGAAGAAAGATATGACTCTATATGAATGCCTCTGGCGGTGTACCAGGATGTGCAATGATCTAGCATAGCAATGACATCAAAAAATGGACAAGCCATGAAAACATCGTGCTAGCTATCTTACGGTCATGCAAAGCAATATGACAATGATGGTGCGTGTCATAATAAACGGAACGTTGGAAGTTGCATGGCAATATATCTCGGAATGGCTATGGAAATGCCATAATAGGTAGGTATGGTGGCTGTTTTGAGGAAGGGTATATGGTGGGTTTATTGCACCGGTGAGAGTTGCGTAGTATTAGAAAGGCTAGCAATGGTGGAAGGGTGAGAGTGCGTATAATCCATGGACTCAACATTAGTCATAAATAACTCACATACTTATTGCAAAAAATTATTAGCCATCGAAGCAAAGTACTAATACGCATGCTCCTCGGGGATAGATTGGTAGGAAAAGACCATCGTCGTCCCCGACCGCCACTCATAAGGAAGACAATCAAAAAATAAAGCATGCTCCGACTTCATCACATAACGGTTCACCATACGTGCATGCTAGGGGAATCACAAACCTTAACACAAGTATTTCTACCAATCCACAATTACTCACTAGCATGACTCTAATATCACCATCTTTATATCGCAAAACTATTGCAAGGAATCAAACATATCATATTCAGTGATCTACAAGTTTTATGTAGGATTTTATGACTAACCATGTGAATGACCAATTCCTGTTAACTCTCTAAATAGATATAAGTGAAGCATGAGAGTTTAATTCTTTCTACAAAAGATATGCCCACGCTCTAACAAATATAAGTGAAGCAAAAGAGCATTCTACAAATGGCGGTTTTCTATGTGTAGAGAAACAGGCAATCAAAACTTCAAATGATATAAGTGAAGCACATGAAGCATTCTATAAAGCCATACTCAAAAGATATAAGTGAAGTGCATAGAGCATTCTATAAATCAACCAAACACTATCTCATACCAGCATGATGCATAAAAGAAAAAGGAGAAATAAAAACAAAAGACACTCCAAGAATTTGCACATATCATGTGGCGAATAAAAATATAGCTCCAAGTAAAATTACCGATGGTCGTTAGAAGAAAGAGGGGATGCCTTCCGGGGCATCCCCAAGCTTAGTTGCTTGGGAGTCCTTGAATATTACCTTGGGGTGCCTCGGGCATCCCCAAGCTTAGGCTCTTGCCACTCCTTATTCCTTCATCCATCGTGATCTCACCCAAAACTTGAAAACTTCAATCACACAAAACTTAACAAAACCCTCATGGGATCCGTTAGTATAATAAAGCAAATCACCACTTTAAGTACTGTTGAAAACTCATTCATATTTTATTTTTGCATTATAACTACTGTACTCTAACTTTACCACGGCTTATACCACCGATACAATCCATAGATTCATCAAAACACGCAAAACAATGCATCAAAAACAGAATATGTCAAAAACAGAATAGTCTGTAGTAATCTAAAAATTTAGTATACTTCTATAATTACAAAAATTCTGAAAAATTAGGAAAAAAATATAAACATTTGATATAAGTAAAGTGTAAAAATTTCAGAAACTTTTGACATTCCAGTAAAAAATGTAAATTCACGCACAATAGCCAAAGTTTCTGTTTTTGCAATGCACAAACCAAACAAGCAATCTAAACATCCTAAAGGCAAATCTTGGCACATTATTTTTATAATACAATGGATTTTTACAAGGGGATAATTATTTTTGTTGAAAATATTCTGTAATCAAGTTTCACAAAGTTTCCATGGGCATGAACAAAGTTCAAGGCTAGCTCCCACTTTAACAATGCTCGTCTTTCTCACTTTCGCTTTTCTTTTTGAAAAGTTTTAAGTTCTCCTCTATATTTTTTTTGTTTTTAAACTTTTTAAAAGCACACAACAGAATAAAATGGCTCTCTAAAACTTCCGGGTTGTCTCCCTGGCAGCACTTTCTTTAAAGCCATTAAGCTAGTCATAAAGTGCTCAAGTAATTGATCCACCCGGATCCCAAGGTATATCAAAGCCAATTTTAATTAACAATGATTTGTAATTTAGTAGTGAGCACAAAGTAACATATATCATGCAAAAACAAAGTCTAACTCTCTTCCTATGCATCGGCATGTCATAAAAGAACAATTCATGCACACAAAGTAAAGGCTGATACATATAGTATAAACAGTTTCTTGCAATTTTATCGTATTAGAAACATAGAGAGGCGGAGATGTAGTTCCTCTCTCATAATAATTGCAAGTAGGAGCAGCAAGCACATGCCTATTATATTCATCAAAATCATCATGTGTAGTAGTAAAACGCAACCCATCAATATAATCCTTAATAAGCGCAAACTTCTCTGATATAGTGTAGTTGGGAGAATTCAAAAAGATAATAGGACTATCACGTATGGGTGCAATAGCAACAATTTCATTATTAACATAAAGAACTATAGCAAGTTCATCTCCATAAGCATAATTCATATTGGCATCTTGGCGACAAGCATAGCAACCAACAATTTCATCAAAAAGGGATATTTCAAATGAATCCAAGGGATCATAGCAATTATCATAGCATTCATCCTTCGGTAAGCATGAAGGGAAATTAACAATGTATCAGTTGAAGAGTTACTCTCATTAGAAGGTGGGCACGGGTAGCTAATCCGCTCTTCCTCCTTTTGTTCTTCGCTCTCCTCATCATCTTTTTCATCCAATGAGCTCACATTGTCATCAATTTCTTCTTTCATAGATTCCTGCAAAATATTAGTCTCTTCTTGGACAGTAGAGACTTTCTCAATAAACTCATTAATATCGGCATTATATTCATAATTCTCATAGCAATATTTAAGTATAGCATAATTTTCAGGTCTGTAAACAACATCATCATAATTTTCACACTTTTCAAACAAAGATTCAATTTCATTAGCACCCTTAACAGCAACGAATTCTTCTATTTGTTCCACATCATAGTAATCATATATACCATTAGCATAAGAAGCCAAGGTTTCATTATCATTAAATTTACATGAAAAGAGCAGGTGTGGAGCCTTCATCCTAGAGCAACAAGTATAATCATATCTCAAGCATAGATCCCAAGCATACCAATGCAACATATGAATTTGATCCCATAAGAGTTTCCCTTTTTGAGTCAAACGATAATCCCTAAAGTATTCACGTTGATCCAACGTGTCTCCCATTATCAAGTTGAATGGGGTTTTCTTAGGATTATCAAAGTAGTGTTTAATATTTTTCACGTAACGAGCATCGAGGGTTTTAGGAGGTTCCCCATCTCCATGAGTAGCAAGTACACCTAATTTTTTTGGTATTTCGTGTTCCATATCCATAACTAAAGATAGAGAAGAACTTAGAACAGAAAATAAAATCTACTTAGTGATAAAGCAAACAAGCACACACGAGAATATTCACCCCACGCTATTGCTCCCCGGCAACGGTGCCAGAAAAAGGTCTTGATAACCCACAAGTATAGGGGATTAATTGTAGCCTTTCTCGATAAGAGTGTCAAACCCAACGAGGAGCTAAAGATAGAACAGATATTCCCTCAAGTTCTATCGACCACCGATACAACTCTACGCATGCTTAACATTCGCTTTACCTAGAACAAGTATAAAACTAGAAGTATTTTGTAGGTCTGAAGGGATAGGTTTGCAAGATAATAAAGAACGCGTATATAAAAGATAGGGGCTGTTTAGATAAAGAAACAATTAAGTTAGTTTAAGTAGAGAGCTTTTTGTCACAAGAAAGTTATTTGTCCCTAGGCAATCGATAACTAGACCGATAATCATTATTGCGATTTTATATGAGGGAGAGGCATAAGCTAACGTACTTTCTCTACTTGGATCATATGCACTTATGATTGGAACTCTAGCAAGCATCCGCAACTACTAAAGATCATTAAGGTAAAACCCAACCATAGCATTAAAGTATCAAGTCCTCTTTACTCCCATACGCAAACAACCTACTTACTCAGGTCTGTGCTTCTGTCACTCACGTCACCCACCATAAGTGAATCATGAACATATTGCAAACCCTACAACGGGGATCCCTCATGCTTGCGCGACACGGAGAGCACCATAGGACAGCACCAATAATAAAACATACAACTCAAACCAATCACGATCATCAATCAACCCATAGGACAAAACGGATCTACTCAAACATCACAGGATAGCCATACATCATTGGGAAATAATATATAGCATTGAGCACCATGTTTAAGTAGAGATTAAAGCGGGGAGAAGGGGTGTTACACCACTGCATAGAGGGGGAGAGAGTTGGTGATGACGGCGGCGAAGTTGTTGGTGTAGATCGCCGTCAAGATGATGGCCCCGGCGGCGTTCCGGCGCCTCCGGGAGAGAAGGGCAGAGAGCCCCCTCCTTCTTCTTCTTCCTTGACCTCCACCCTAGATGGGAGGAGGGTTTCCCCTCTGTTCCATGGCCTCCATGGTGGCGGAGTGGCGGGAGCCCCTCCGAGATTGGATCTATCTCTCTGTTCTCTTTTGTTTTTGCATTCCTGTTTTCTAGCCTTTCACCGTTTTTTAAATTCCCGTAGATCCATAACTCCGATTGGGCTGAAATTTTAACACGATTTTTATCCGGATATTATATTTCTTGCGGCGAAAGAAGGGAACCAACCTACTTACAGGGGCCCCACAAGCCTCCTGGCCGCGCCCAGGGTAGGAGGGCGCGCCCCTCGGGCATCGTCTCGCGTTGATTCCAATTCCCAAAAATCACATATATTCCAAAATAAATGTCCGTAAATTTTTATCGCGTTTGGACTTCGTTTGGTATGGATATTCTGTGAAACAAAAAACATGCAACGAACAAGAACTGGCACTGGGCACTGCATCAATATGTTAGTCTCAAAAATAATATAAAAAGTTGCGAAAAGTATATGAAAGTTGTAGAATATTGGCATGAAACAATCAAAAATTATAGATACGACGGAGATGTATCAAACATTCGAACCATCTGCACAGCCGAAGACAAAAGTGTCGGCAAAGTACACGGCGAAGAACTGGGCCGGCGACCGATGGCCATACCTGACCCTCGACATTGGCGCCGCTTTTCGAGCGAGCTGCGAGCTCCTCTAGAATCCCATGCCACTTGTTGCAGGCCGCCTGGATGGTCGCCCAATGGTTCGCCATGGCCTTCTCACCGCGATCCATGTGGATGTTGGCGAAGTCGGGGTCGACCGACATGCGCTCGTCGAACGCCGTCTTGATCCTTCTCCAGTATGTCTCGGCGTTCTGGTTCGAGCCGGTGATTGGGTCGATGCTGACAGTCTTCCATGCTTCGGTGAGGCACTCATTGATGCGAGGCTCGCCCGGCCTGGCGTTAGCCACCCGCTTCTTCTTTCTCCCTTTGGACGCCGGCGCTGGCTCCGCCTCCGCCTCTGCCGGTTCTTCCTCCTCCACCTCCTCCACGGTGTCGTCGAGCTCGTCCTCCATGTCGACGGCGGCATCCAGCATTTCGTCTTGCATGCGGAACTCGGGGCACGAAGCGGCGGCGACCGAGCCGCTCGTGATGATCTCGTCCATGTCGGCGTCGGTGTTGCTGAACTGTGGCGCCGAGCCGTGTGCGAAGAGTAGGGCGCCACGGCGAAGAGGCGGCGCAGGCGAGCCCGAGTAAGTCGATGGTGAGTAGCTGTACTGGGTGTTGAGGCCGGCGGCGAACGCGGGGGAGGGAGTGTGCGGGTCGGGGTTGAAGCTAGAGGGGGACGCGCGCAGCGGCGCGCCATGCGGGGAGGTGATGTTAGGGTTGAAGCCGCCATGCGCGTCGCCGTCGGCGTAGCCAGGCAAGGGCATGTACCCCCACAGTGGTGGTGAGAAGTTAGCTGACGACGCAACGCTCTGCTGGCTCCCCCACGCAGCTTGTGGGAACTGTTGAGGCGGGAGGTTCGCCATCCCCACGCGAGACGCCTCCTCCTGTTCCGCCGCCGCCGCCGACGCGTCCCTGGCCTTCTTCATGATGAGCCTGTTCCGCCGATCGGCGGTGACCGCCTCCCGGCAATCAACGCCGGCCTTCCACTGGGCGTTCGATAAGCCCGGGGGCCTTGCCATCGGCGCCCTCGGCTTCCTCTGCTTTGGCTGGACGGAATCGGTGGCCGGCCGAGGGGGCGCATACTTCTTCAGCGGCATGGCGGGCGGAACTGGGGAGAGAATGGCGGGAGCGGCGGGGGACGGCACTGGGGAATTGGAGGGAAAGGGGGAAAACGGCGGGAAATCGGCCAGTGTCGCTGACAGCGCGGGCCCACGCGCCTTTTCGGTTCAGCCGGCGCCCCAGGCGCCCCCAACGCACTGGGTTCGGCTTGGGTTCGCCGGTTCTAATTTCGGCCCAACCCGGCGATAAACGAGGATCTGGGGGCGCGGCTGGGCCGTTTTTCGCCCCCGGCACGAAAAAAGGCACCCTAGGGGGCCTGTTGGGGGGGCGAGTGGAGATGCCCTTAATACTTCGAGATGTATTGATTCTTAAAATAATATATATTATGCACTGAAAGGATAAATATGAGAAAAATATAAGACATAAGATTTAAAAATACACAACTCTTATGACGGACTAAAACATGATGCCGCTCGCAACATTGCTAGCAGGGAGAGAACCAGGTGTGGGCGAGTGGAGGCCATGGTTCCTCTCATGGTAATTTATCTTCTGACAACGCCCCTATGTTGTTACCTCAAATGCTCTAAATATTATCTATGGCCTCCGAAAATCCAATTCCGAGCCCGGGCTCATCTGCACCTGGTGAACAGTAAATTCAAAAATAATACTAGAAAAGTTTAAAAAGATTTGATTTTTTTTATGAAGTAAGATGACTGAGTGCGTGTGCGTGCTAATTTTCAAAACATTTGGACATCTAGGTAGCTCTCAGAAAAAAAATCGGGTCCAAACATTGCACAAACAGTAAACTTTTTCACAGACCCCAAATTTGTCTTCTTTGCTGAGAGCTACTCAGATATCCAAATGCTCTGAAATTTTGCACAGACATCACGCACTCAGGCATCTTTCTCCACAAAAAATTCGGAATTGTTTGAATTTATTTATTATTTTTAACAATTTTTTTTTCACCCCGAGGCTCATCTGAGCCCGCGAGCCAAAACGCCTCAACCGTTTGCCCCCTCCAACCTTTACCTATTCATTGGCCCCTTATCCCAGATTCCTGGCACTGTCCATGCTTGCTAGTTTCTTTTAAAGCTCTTTCATCAAAATAAAAAAATCTTGAGTATGTGAATAGGCCAATGAGATGTTAATCGAGGTACTGGTAGGATAGAATTGTGTTATGTTAATTTAAAAAAAAAATCATATTTACTCACTCGTTGATATATTTGCCCCGCAAAAAATATACTACTCCATCTGTCCTTATTTACTGCACATATTAGCTTTAGCTAAAGTCAAACTTTATAAACTTTGACCTTTGTCAAAAAAAATATTAACATAAACACCACCAACCCAATATCATTAGATTCAGCAGTGAATATATATTCACATCAAATACAATAGGGACAAAGTTTAAATATGCGAGGGTTTCTCGTGCCTCCCGTCGGTGCCGCCGCTGGTCTATCACGCCTTCTATGGTCTTAGGGCCATGGAAGCACGGTGGATCCCGGCCCTTGCCGGTGAGAGGGCTCCGTTTTCAACTGGTTTTTTGTGTTTTGTTAGGGTTTGCCCTGCTCAGAGAGACGAGGTGGTGGTGGCTCTTTGAAGATGGAATAAGGTTCTCCCCGCCTATCGTCCATCCCGGTGGTGTTTCTAGCATCGTCGGAGGGCATGTGGAGGTTAGTCTCCGACAGATCTCAGGGGATTCGGTCGGCGTTCGTCTTTGATGGTTCCACGTGGATCCGATCTTCGTTTGTTTGTGTTCATGTGTTTACAGGTTGGATCCTTCTTATCTACGCATTTCTTCATCAGCGGCGGTTGCTGTCCTGGTGCGCTAATCCTATGAGGCCTTAGCACGACGACTTCCCGACTGTCTACTACAACAAAGTTTGTCCGGCTCCGACGAGGGAGGGCCTTCATCGCTAGGTGGTCTACGGACCTGGATGTATATTTTACTTCTGGTGTTCTTTGTACTACTTTAACAATTGATGAATTGATTGAAAGTTTTCCTCGCAAAAAATATATATTTTCACATCATATATATGGTCAAATCTAATATGTGAAGTAAATAAAACTGGAGAGAACGGTGGTAACTTTTGTTTACGAGCACGGCAATTTTCTGACGAAAAATAAACTGAGGACAAATTCATTATGCTTGCCAACTAAATTTGCTATGGTCAACAAATATCTTTACCTAATAATAAAGAGGCTATTGCTTCGGGCGGTACGTCATTAAAATTACCCCCAAAGTTGCAAAATATTACCCGCCAATGCCATCAATAAGTGACAAAAAACGTTTTGCAGGGAATCCCCCGTCGGGCCGGCCCAAGCATAGGGACATACTATACTGCATTCTGCGCGCTGGAGAAGACACAGCACGCCCGTTTGGGCTGACCCATGTGCGGGTGCCTATTTTTTTATTTTCTTTTTTATTTTTATATTATGTTCCTTTTTTTACTACTTTAAATAACTTGGAACTTCAAAAAACTTTTGAAATATATAAAAAAGCTATTTTTGAAATAAATGTTCAATAAACATAAAAAAAGTGAATTCAAAAAAATGCTCGTGATTTTTCTAAAAATGTTTGCATATTCAAAATATGTTCATAAAATAAAAAAAATCATGATTTTGGAAAAATATCCGTGTATTAAAAATTAATAATGAAATTGACTAAAATGTTTGCAAATTCAAAAAATGTTCATGCATTTTGAAAAATGTCCTAAAATTTTAAAAACAATTCGTGAATTGCAAAGGAGTTTATTGATTCATAAAATGTTTGCTGATTTAAAAAAATTTCATGCATTTCAAAAAATGTTCGTGATTTTTTTTTTAAATCTCCAATTTCGAAAAAATGTTTGTCTATTATAGAATTGTTCGCTGATTCAAAAGAAAAGGCTTAAAAACTGTTAGCAATACGAAAAAATGTTCATAATTTTAACCAAAATGTTTGTAAATAGTAAAAAATGTCCCCAAATTTGTGAAACTGCTCACGAATGATCGAAGGTATGTAGTTAAACGGTAATGCTTCTGAGTCTTTTTGACTATATACCCGTGTGAATTTTGAAGAATGAACTGCTGGGGTGGATCGAAATATCATATTATGTTTTTTTAAAAACATGAAATTCAGAATAATTCTTTGAAGTACAAAGTTTTTTGACAACCACGATATTTTTTCAAAAATGTGAACATTGCTTCAATTTGTGAATAAATTTTAAAAAAGAAACATTTTTCTTGCATTTGATTCAAAATCATGCGATGAGATGTGAATAAAATGTGGTCATCGCCATTGGATATTTTGATTTTTTTTTTCTCTCGTTGCAACACACGGGCCATTTTGCTAGTAAATTGCAAAAAAAAAAAGAAGTTCGTATTAACATAGTAAAATACGGAACGTTCCGTACTTATGGGCGTCCTCAAAAGATTAGTTGTGCACATAAAGTTTGGGCTGTCACGTGTCCACCACTCACTCTGTGAAAAAAATCGGCGGCTTCACTGACGAGTGGGCCCCAGCTCGAACTCACACAGTCACACTCCAGCGGCCTCCTCTCGTATCGACATCCTGCTGCTGCTTCTCCCACAAATCTCAAACCCTACCTTGCTCGCTATCCCTCCAGATCCCGAGCTCCCCTCGCTCTCTGTCCCTCCCCCGCCCGCCATGCGGATCCGCAGGTCTGCCTCCCGCCTGCTTGGCTCCGCCGCATGCGGCTCCTGCACGGAGCCGCCCCGATTCAAGCCGCCCCCGCCGCCAGCCCACGAATCCCGCGCCGGGTCCGTGGGGCCGGCGACCTCCTCCGGCGGGGGCCCCTGCTGCCAGCTCAGCCGGTCGCCATGGGACCTCATGGCTCAGCTCGACCTCTCGGATCCCCAGGTAATTTCCTCACCACCCTACCCCCACCCCTCGCTCCTCGCTCCGTGCTCTCCTGCCTGGCCGCAGCTTGCTGTATGTATTGCGCATTCCCGCGACGCTCTGTAGCAGCTAGCATGCCCGCCTCGTTACCTAGCTCTCCTCTGCGGAGGTTACCATTCGGGGTCTGGAGCATGTCGCTAGGGTTCCGCTCGCCCCGCCCGCGGGGTCGAGGTCTAGCCGTAGGGTGCGTCAGTTAGCTCCCTCGCGGTAATCTGTGACCGTCTGGCGGCGGCGCGGCGGCTAATCGGGCTGCAAGTTCATCTGTCGGTCGCGAGCCCTACCAACCCGCCCCCCCCACCCCCCCCCCCCCCCCCCACCCCATTTCAGTTCAGCAATATCAGTAGCAGTAGCAGCTAGCTCTTTTTGTTCTTTAACGTTTATTTTCCGAATTACCATCTCATTCAGGTGGAGAAGCTCTTCGTGGAGACTTGCTTCATGAGTGTTTCCTGGCGAGGTAGCTGGCTTTTCCCAGCAAGCATCACCATGCCTGCCAGCTCCATCAAGGAGGAGGAAGACTTGGCTGTAGATATGGTTGACGGGGTCATCTTGAAACTGCACAAAGCTGTGGAAAAGATGGATAGCAAGCCCAAGCCAAATAAGGGGATCAAATTGAAGAAAGGAGTGTGGAGGTGCAGGAAGAATGATGGCAAGAGGTGGTGCTGCCGGCGGCCCGCGAGTGAGCCCAACTCCTACTGCTCGTACCACTTTGATCAGAAGCCCCCCGTCAGCGACAAGCCACGTAGGAAGAGGCCTGACATCGACCTGGGCGAGGGGTTCTACTACTATGCAGGGTTCAGCCCTGGCACCAAGAGGCGCCGCACGTCAAGCAGTGACAGCGTGCCGGAACCTCCACTGCCTGCTGAACCACTGAAAGTGGAGGCACCATCCGAAATGCAACTTGATTTTAGTGCAGGTCAGGTACAAGCAGCGAATGAACCAGACCATCAAGTGGTGCTAACGCCATCAGCACACAACGTCTATGAGCCTGGCACCGCTAGGATGGCGGGCTGTGATAAGGAGAGCAGAGGTGATGGCGTGCCGGAACTTCCACTGCCTGCTAAACCACCAAAAGAGGAGGCACAGTCCGAAATTCAACTTAATTTTAGTGCAGGTCAGGAACAAGCTGATGACTCAAACCATCAGGAAGAAGCGGCATCAGTACGTGTGGTTGACAAGCCTACGGGCAACGACGGCACCACTGGGATCGCAGGCTGGGACGAGGAGAGCAGCGATGACGAAGCGCTTGGCTGCAATGGCGAACAACCCCGCGACACCAAGAGGAAGGGCCCGTTCAAGAAGAGGTGGAGGAAGCCTGTGAAAGCCCGGTCGCTCAAGTCACTGATGATGTCGTAGTGCCTGCGTCTGTGTGATTTAGTCTAGTTAGCTCATCTTAGTCTGCTCCAGTTTTTGGTGCTGAGTTGCAGTGTACAAACTGGTTTGTAGCATCTTTTTTGTGTGTGTACTGTACTGTTTTAACTGTGTTTTCTGGCCGTTAGATCGAACTGAATTAATTTCTTAAAAGGTGTCGTCTAATCGTAATGGCGAGATGCAGCCACTGTTTTGTTGCGGGTCATTCCATTGCACACGCTCCCCTAATTCAGTGCAGCCATATGCGTTCCTGAATGATGTGACACAAATCTACAGTACATGCATACAGATTACATGCATATATACTCGATCTCTCAATGGTTGATGGATGATTGCTGGCCCCGGATGGAACGGGAAGAATGTAATTAATTTGTCAATGGAGCTAGCTTGTGCCTTTTTTTAACTGTGGCGCCAGAGCTTCTGCTAATTCTTTGAAAAAATAGTCAACGAACCCAATAGCTTTGTTGCGCTTAGCGTACGTGCACGTAAAGCCATTGAATTGACAATGTTTGCATCACTCTAAATACAGCTCTATTAAGAAGATCGGAAATAGATACTTCCTCCGTCTGGAATTACTTATCACTCTAAATACAGCTCTATTAAGAAGATCGGAAATAGATACTTCCTCCGTCTGGAATTACTTGTTGCTTAAACGGAGGGGCTACTTTCTTTTCATGGGAGAAAGTTCTGATTTATTCATAATCAATTATGGCAGTACAAATAACAGAAGAGGTAACAAAAATTACAACCAGGTCCGTGGACCACCTAACGACGACTACAAGCACAGGATCGAGCCGAAAGCGCGCCGCCATCATCGCCCCTTCTTACAAGGACCGGACAAACCTTGTTGTAGTAGCTAGTTGGAAAATCATCGTGCTAAGACCCCATAGGACCAGCACACCAGAGCAACAACCATCGTCGATGAAGAAAGTCGTAGATTAGAAGGAACAAACTTGTAAACAACCAAACAAAACTGGATCCAAACGGATCCGCCAAAGACCAGTACCAATGAATCCCACGAGATCTGACGGAGACACACCTCCACACGCCCTCTAACGACGCTAGACGCACCAGTAGGATGTTGAACCTTACAAGAACGAGAGCAGGGTCCCTCCTGCGAGCGTGGGGCCGAGGTCCTCCACACCTCCATGGCCCAAAGGATATCGTAGATGGGGTGGATCGGCGGCAGCGCCGATGGGGGGAGAAGGAAAGCCTATGGTCTTTCTTGTCGAGGAGGAAAGAAGAGAAAACTAAGACTTTGTACCATGCTTGAAAAGTAGTGCCACACGCGTCAGTATAGAAAAACCTAGTAGCTAGCTTCCAACAGTTTGAAAAGAAGTTTTATTTCAAAATATTTGAAAAGAAGTTTTATTCCAAAATTATAGGTTACAATTGAGATGTAGAAGTCCCTCAATGCAAGGTGGTCCACTCTGTAGCCATATAGCAGTGCTACACTCGGTACGACTATACATCACCACTCGATCTAGTACCCAAATAATGTCGCCAAAATTCATTGCAAAAGAACATTTTGGATTTTCTTGGTTTCATTCCAGCCTTTTCGGCAATGTTCTTTTAGTAGAAGACTACATTTGTGGTAACTTCATACTTGTTGCTTCTTTTCTGCGAATGGCGAAACTTTGGATGGCGTCAACTATGCCATGTCGCAAAATTTCTAGCGTAAACTTTCTTTTTCTTTTTTGTGATATGCCTGAGGATCACATTGCACCTATTATATTAGGTAGATGACCATTTTTAGAACAGTTAAAGCTAATCAATGTGTTCGAAGAAAATGTTCGATTTGGCCTCCCTTCTCGCGATCCATTTGTCAAACATTTTCCTTGGAAGAAGAAGAGGAAGATCTACAATGGAGCCGGAATTGTGTTGAATGCAAGAAGTTATTGATTGGGTGTTCGTTTGCCCAATGAAAAATAATCATTAATGTGGTTGAGCAAAACGATCGAAAACAAACCGCTTCATGGGAGGCAGCCCATGGAAATAAGGTAGTGTAAGTTTTGCTTTGTTTTGTGTGTGTAAATAAAGGAGTGGCCGCAACAAAGAAAAGAAAAGGAGATGGAGAAAAAAGGTATTAGCGCCGGTATGATCGTGCTGTAATTCACTCATATTTCCTGGTTTTTCTTTTGCCTTTTAGAGTTGGAACAAACCTCTTAGGAACATAAAAAACCCTCAAAGAAACTAGGTGTTTTGAGCATCCAAAGCCAAAGATGGAGCTTGGTACGAGCAACCACGCTTGTACGGGCGATCGTACCCACCAGGCGAGGCGGCGCCAAAGTTTCCGGTGAAGAAGACGGTAGTGCTCGTACCAAAGAGGAGAGCCAACGCCAAATTATCCAGGGGAGAATATGGCGTGTAGTACAAGAGAGCGGGCTCATACTCGCAGTCGTACCAACCCTTGCCAGACCAACAGAAGAATCCAGGGGAGATGACGTAGTGTCCGCTCGTACCCGGGCTTGTACCGTACGATAACGCCAGCACCGGATCTATCCGGGGAAGAAGACGGGGTCTGGTACGAGTAGAAATGCGCATACCAACCCTTGTACCAGCCAAGATCAGATGTAATTAAACTTCCAGAGGAGAAGATGACGTCTGGTACGAGAGCTAGAGCTCGTACTGGCTCTCATACCGCGTGAAATCTCACCCATAAAGTGCCCGAGAGGAGGTAACCCTTAACCATATTTTCCATCTATAGGGTGACTTGACAATCGAGGTGGGGGAGGAGGTTTTTCTTTTTCTTTTGAACACAGTACAGACGCAAGCGCTCATATATACGCGCATACACTCACCCCTATGAATGCACACATGCACACCCTACCCTTATGAGCACCTCCGAAAGACTGAGCCGGCATATCATCTTGAAATTTACGAAGTCAACGTAGGCACCTCGTCGTCGACGGGAACGTCTCCTCCCACTGAATGCGCATCGCCGGAAATCCTGAAATAAATCCAGGAATAAATGCGAGCATCAGAACTAGAACCCTGGTGGGCTGGGGATACCACAGTCCCTCTAACCATCCAACCACAGGTTGGTTCGCGGTGCGGGAGGAGGTTGCCACTTTAAGAAGCAGCCTTGAGAGGCGGCATCCTCTGCCACAACATGAAGGAAATATGCCCTAGAGGCAATAATAAAGTTGTTATTTTATATTTCTGTATTCATGATAAAGGTTTATTATTCATGCTAGAATTGTATTGATCAGAAACTTAAATACATATGTGAATACATAAACAAATACTGTGTCCTTAGTAAGCCTCTACTAGACTAGCTCGTTGATCAAAGATGGTTAAGGTTTCCTAACCATAGACATGTGTTATCATTTGATAACGGGATCACATCATTAGGAGAATGATGTGATGGACAAGACCCATCCGTTAGCTTAGCATATGATCGTTCAACTTTATTGCTATTGCTTTCTTGATGACAAATACATATTCCTTCGACTATGAGATTATGAAACTCCCGGATACCGGAAGAAAACCTTGTGTGCTATCAAACGTCACAACGTAACTGGGTGATCATAAAGATGCTCTACAGGTATCTCCGAAGGTGTTTGTTGAGTTGGCATAGATCGAGATTAGGATTTGTCACTCCAAGTATCGGAGAGGTATCTCTGGGCCCTCTCGGTAATACACATCATAAGAAGCCTTGCAAACAAAGTGACTAAGGAGTTAGTTGCAAGATGATGTATTACGGAACGAGTAAAGAGACTTGCCGGTAACGAGATTGAACTAGGTATGAAGATACCGACGATCAAATCTCGGGCAAGTAACATACCGATGGACAAAGGGAATTACGTATGTTGTCATTAGGTTCGACCGATAAAGATCTTCGTAGAATATGTAGGAACCAACATGGGCATCCAGGTCCCGATGTTGGTTATTAACCGGAGAGGTGTCTCGGTCATGTCTACATCATTCTCGAACTCGTAGGGTCCGCACGCTTAACGTTCATTGACGATATAGTATTATATCAGTTATGTGAATTGGTGACCGAATGTTGTTCGGAGTCCCGGATGAGATCACGGACATGATGAGGAGCTCTGGAATGGTCCGGAGGTAAAGATTGATATATAGGACGATGCTATTTGGACACCGGAAAGGTTTCGGAATGTATCGGGTATGCATCGGAGTGCCGGAAGGGGTTCCGGGAGGCCACCGGTAAGTGGTGGGCCTTATGGGCCAAAATGGGCAAGCACACCAGCCCACAAGGGGGCTGGTGCGCCCCTCCACCCTTGCCCACGCACCAAAGGAGGGAGGAAAGGAAGGGGGAGGCGCCCCAAAGGCAGCCAGCCCCCTTTCCTTTCCCCCCTACACAAATATGGAAGGGGGGAAGTTCGGCCAGGGCAGCCACCGGCCACTTGGGGCGCCCTAGGGGCTGCCTCCCCTCCCCCCTCCACCTATATATATGAGAGGAGGGAGAGGGGCAACACACACCATGATTCCCTAGCCGTGTGCGGCGCCCCTCTCCCTCTAGTTCCTCCTCGGTCATATTTTCGTAGTGTTTGGCGAAGCCCTGCGGAGATAGTTGCATCACCACCGTCACCATGCCGTCGTGTTGCCGGAACTCATCTACTACTTCGCCCGTCTTTCTGGATCAAGAAGGCAAGGACGTCACCGAGCTGAACGTGTGCTGAACGCGGAGATACCGTACGTTCGGTACTCGATCGGTTGGATCACAAAAAAGTTGGACTACATCAACCGCGTTACTAAACGCTTCCGCTTACGGTCTATGAGGGTATGTAGACACACTCTCCCCTCTCGTTGCTATGCATCTCCATGGATAGATCATGCGTGTGCGTAGAAATTTTTTGGTTTTCCATGCAACGTTTTCCCAACACAACAGAGCACGGCTTGAGACATCTTGATGATAAGCTATGAGGTATTTACATGACTATTACATATACACCCTCTTCGGATGTTCCGATTCTATATGCAGCACGATTCCCTCCATGTCCCTCCTTGCACCGTCAGGATCCACGTCCACCACCTCCTTCACAACAAGGAGGCTCGTCGTGGCAGCAACATATGGCCCTAGGTAATAGTACTTCGTCTTTTTTTGTAAGCTCTCCTTAATTTTACTAATAAATTTCAAAAGTGAAACTCTCTTTTATTTCATTATATAGGCCACACCCCGCATCCCTTCTTGCCATAGTTTGTGCAATCGCCAGTTTTGGCATCCTCCATTTAGGGCATGACCTTGTCTTTCAGACTCCACCACTACCACCCACGTGCACCAAGGGTGAATGCGAGTAGGTAGTGGATGCCTTTGGGAACTGAAGCGGGAATGCAAAAAAGCATTGGAAATTGGAGAACTAAAGTTTGACTGAAGCGATAAAAACATAACTACACTGAAAAAACTTCGAAAACTTATTTGTGAACCACTGAGCTTAACTAAAATGAAAAAGTTTTAGATAACTACACTGAACTTAACTGGAAAAGTCTGTTCAGATAATTGAAACTAAACTAAACAACCATTCTGAAAGAGGTAAATCAGCACCTAGGAACTTGCAGGGAATTAGCACCCCGCCACCCAACAATTTGCACTCTACGTGATGTTTTGGTCCCCACTTTTTTCTTTGATCCCCTTCTTCTTCCTCTTATCGACCACCAGATCCCCTTCTTCCACTTCTTGTGATGTTCCCCTTCTTCCTCTTCTTCCTCTATTCCTCTTCTAGCAACACATCGATGGTTTTGTGGGACGATCTTTCCATCTCGTCTGATGATGACTCCGTGACCAGCCAGGTTAGTCTCTGTCCTGGAGTTATCTCACATAACTAGGGTTTCGGGGGGGGGGGGGAGGCGGAATTTTAGTTAGAACTTGAAGGTATTTGCTTTTCTTTTAGCCACCACACACCATTTTCTGCAAGGAATGTAGAGTCCTGGCTACAGATCTTCATGCTAGATGTGAGCATCGATCTGTCTATTAGAAGCTCATGGCACTTGAATCTGTTGATAGTGGTTGGTGTTGGAAAACGTTGCATGGACAACAACAAAAATTCTACGCACACGCAAGATCTATCCATGGAGATGTATAGCTACGAGAGGGGAGAGCATCTTCATACCCTTGAAGATCGCTAAGCGGAAGCGTTTATCAACGCGGCTGATGTAGTCGTACACCTTCACGATCCGTCCCGATCAAGTACCGAACGTACGGCACCTCCGCGTTCAGCACACGTTCAGCTCGATGACGTCCTCGCCTTCTTGATCCAGCAAGACGGGCGAAGTAGTAGATGAGTTCCGGCAGCACGACGGCGTGGTGACGGTGTTGGTGAAGAACAATCTCCGCAGGGCTTCGCCAAGCACAACGGAAACTATGACGGAGGATAAACTAGAGGGGACGGGGTTGTTGGCACACGGCTTGGTGATTCTTGATCTCTTCCAGGTGCTAGCCCTGCCCCTCTATTTATATGTTGAGCCTTGGGGTCGTAACTTGGAGAAAGAGCCTCCTCAAAGTCGGTTTTGCCCGTAAGGAAGAGTCCTTCTCGGACTTCCAGGACCAGACGACACAATCCTTGGCGTCTGGCCCAGATGCCATGGGCCTCGGTGTCTGGCCCAGGGCCAGACGCCAAGGTCTCCAGTGTTTGGCCCCCTGGCCTCCGCAAAACTCCTTTTGCACCGACCTAAAGCCCCGTGGGCTTTACCCCTTGGCCGAACCATATCATCCTATATATCAATCTTTACCTCCGGACCATTCCGGTGCTCCTCGTCATGTCCATGATCTCATCTGGGACTCCAAACAACATTCGGTCACCAACATACATAACTCATATAGTACTATATCGTCAACGAACGTTAAGCGTGCGGACCCTACGGGTTCGAGAACTATGTAGACATGACCGAGACACCTCTCCGGTCAATAACCAATAGTGGAACCTGGATGCCCATATTGGCTCCTACATATTCTACGAAGATCTCTATCGGTCGAACCGTTATGACAACATACGTAATTCCCTTTGTCCATCGGTATGTTACTTGCCCGAGATTCGATCATCGGTATCTCTATACCTAGTTCAATCTCGTTACCGGCAAGTCTCTTTACTCGTTCCGTAATACATCACCTCGTGACTAACTCCTTAGTCATTTGCTTGCAAGCTTTATGATGTGTATTACCGAGAGGGCCCAGAGATACCTCTCCGATACTCGGAGTGACAAATCCTAATCTCGATCTATGCCAACTCAAAAAACACCTTCGGAGATACCTGTAGAGCATCTTTTTGATCACCCAGTTACGTTGTGACATTTGATAGCACACAAGGTATTCCTCCGGTATCCGGGAGTTGCATAATCATAGTCGAAGGAATATGTATTTGACATGAAGAAAGCAATAGCAATAAACTGAACGATCATTATGCTAAGCTAACGGATGGGTCTTGTCCATCACATCATTCTCCTAATGATGTGATCCCGTCATCAAATGACAACACATGTCTATGGTTAGGAAACCTTAACCATCTTTGATCAACGAGCTAGTCTAGTAGAGGCTTACTAGGGACACAGTATTTGTTTGTGTATTCACACATGTATTTAAGTTTCCGATCAATACAATTCTAGCATGAATAATAAACCTTTATCATGAATAAGGAAATATGAAATAACAACTTTATTATTGCTTCTAGGGCATATTTCCTTTAGTCTCCCACTTGCACTAGAGTCAATAATCTAGTTCACATCACCATGTGATTAACACCCATAGTTCACATCGCCATGTGACCAACACCCAAAGAGTTTACTAGAGTCAATAATCTAGTTCACATCGCCATGTGATTAACAACCAAGAGTACTAAGGTGTGATTATGTTTTGCTTGTGAGAGAAGTTTAGTCAATGGGTCTGCGACATTCAGAGCTGTATGTATTTTGCAAATTTCTATGTCTACAATGCTTTGCATGTAGCTACTTTAGCTAATTACTCCCACGTTCAATATGTATCCAGATTGAGATTTGGAGTCATCCGGATCGGTGTCAAAGCTTGCATCGACATAAACCTTTACGACGAACTCTTTATCACCTCCATAACCGAGAAATATTTCCTAAGTCCTTTTCAAGTATCTAAGGATAATTTTGACCGCTGTCCAGTGATCTACTCCTGGATCACTATTGTTACCCCTTGCCAGACTCATGGCAAGTCGCACAACAGGTTTGGTACACAGCATGGCATACTTTATAGAACCTATGGCTGAGGCATAGGGAATGACTTTCATTCTCTCTCTATCTTCTGCCGTGGTCATGTTTTGAGTCTTACTCAACTTCACACCTTACAATACAGGAAGAACTCCTTCTTTGACTAATCCATTTTAAACTCCTTCAAAATCTTGTCAAGGTATGTACTCATTGAAAGTCTTATTAAGCGTCTTGATCTATCCCTATAGATCTTGATGCTCAATATATAAGCAGCTTCTCCGAGGTCTTTCATTGAAAAATTCTTATTCAAGTATCCTTTTATGCTATCTAGAAATTCTATATCATTTCCAATCAACAATATGTCATCCACATATAATATTAGAAATGCTACAGAGCTCCCACTCACTTTCTTATAAATACAGGCTTCACCGAAAGTCTGTATTAAACCATATGCTTTGATCACCTCATCAAAGCATATATTCCAACTCCGAGATGCTTGCACCAGTCCATAAGGGGATCGCTGGAGCTTGCACACTTTGTTAGCACCTTTAGGATCGAAAAAACCTTCTGGTTGCATCATATACAACTCTTCTTTAATAAGTCCATTAAGGAGTGCAGTTTTGACGTCCATTTGCCAGATTTCATAATCATAAAATGCGGCAATTGCTAACATGATTCGGACAGACTTAAGCATCGCTACGGGTGAGAAAGTCTCATCGTAGTCAACCCCTTGAACTTGTCGAAAACCTTTCACAACAAGTCAAGCTTTGTAGATGGTGACATTACCATCAGCATCTGTCTTCTTCTTGAAGATCCATTTATTTTCTATGGCTTGCCGATCATCGGGCAAGTCCACCAAAGTCCATACTTTGTTCTCATACATGGATCCTATCTCAGATTTCATGGCCTCAAGCCATCTGTCAGAATCTGGGCTTTTCATAGCTTCTTCATAGTTCGTAGGTTCGCCATGGTCTAGTAACATGACTTCCAGGACAGGATTACCGTACCCCTCTGGTGCGGAACGTGCTCTGTTCGACCTACGAGGTCCAGTAGTAACTTGATCTGAAGTTTCATGATCATCATCATTAGCTTCCTCTCTAGTTGGTGTAGGCATCACGGGAACGGATTTCTCTGATGTGCTACTTTCCAAATTGAGAGAAGGTACAATTACCTCATCAAGTTCTACTTTCCTCCCACTCACTTCTTTCGAGAGAAACTCCTTCTCTAGAAATGTTCCATTCTTGGCAACAAAGATCTTGCCTTCGGATCTGTGGTAGAAGGTGTACCCAATTGTTTCCTTAGGGTATCCTATGAAGATGCACTTCTCTGATTTAGGTTCAAGCTTATTAGGCTGAAGCCTTTTGACATAAGCGTCGCATCCCCAAACTTTAAGAAACGACAGCTTAGGTTTCTTGCCAAACCACAGTTCATATGGTGTCGTCTCAACGGATTTAGATGCTGCCCTATTTAACGTGAATGCAGCTGTCTCTAATGCATAACCCCAAAACGATAGTGGTAAATCGGTAAGAGACATCATAGAACGCACTATATCTAATAAAGTATGGTTACGACGTTCGGACACACCATTACGCTGTGGTGTTCCAGGTGGCGTGAGTTGTGAAACAATTCCACATTGTTTTAAATGAATGCCAAACTTGTAACTCAAATATTCGCCTCCGCGATCAGATCGTAGAAACTTTATTTTCTTGTTACGATAATTCTCCACTTCACTCTGAAATTCTTTGAACTTTTCAAATGTTTCAGACTTATGTTTCATTAAGTAGATATACCCATATCTACTCAAATCATCTGTGAAGGTCGGAAAATAACGATACCCGCCGCGTGCCTCAACACTCATCGGACCGCATACATCGGTATGTATTATTTCCAATAAGTCATTGGCTCGCTCCATTGTTCCGGAGAAACGGAGCTTTAGTCATCTTGCCCATGAGGGATGGTTCGCAAGTATCAAATGATTCATAATCAAGTGACTCCAAAAGTCCATCTGCATGGAGTTTCTTCATGCGCTTTACACCAATATGACCTAAACGGCAGTGCCACAAGTATGTTGCACTATCATTATCAACTTTGTATCTTTTGGCATCAATATTATGAATATGTGTATCACTACGATCGAGATTCAATAAACCATTTATATTGGGTATATGACCATAGAAGGTTTTATTCATGTAAACAGAACAACAATTATTCTCTGACTTAATTGAATAACCGTATTGCTATAAATATGATCTAATCATATTCATGCTCAACGCAAACACCAAATAATATTTATTTAGGTTCAACACTAATCCTGAAGGTAGAGGGAGTATGCGATGTTGATCTTATCAACCTTGGAATCACTTCCAACACACATCATCACCTCGCCTTTAACTAGTCTCTGTTCATTTTGCAGCTCCTGTTTCTAGTTACTAATCTTAGCAACTGAACCGGTATCAAATACCCAGGGGCTACTATGAACACTAGTAAAGTACACATCAATAACATGTATATCAAATATACCTTTGTTCTATTTGCCATCCTTCTTATCCGCCAAGTATTCGGGGAAGTTCCACTTCTAGTGACCATTTCCTTTGCAGTAGAAGCACTCAGTTTCAGGCTTGGGTCTAGCTTTGGGCTTCTTCATGGGAACGGCAACTTGTTTGCTGTTCTTCTTGAAGTTCCATTTCTATCCCTTGCCCTTTTTCTTGAAACTAGTGGTTTTGTTAACCATCAACACTTGATGTTCTTTCTTGATTTCTACCTTCGTCGATTTCAGCATAGCGAAAAGCTTGGGAATTATTTTCGTCATCCCTTGCACATTATAGTTCAACACGAAGTTCTAGTAGCTTGGTGATAGTGACTAGAGAACTCTTGTCAATCACTATCTTATCTGGAAGATTAACTCCCACTTGATTCAAGCGATTGTAGTACTCAGACATTCTGAGCACATGCTCACTGGCTGAGCTATTCTCCTCCATCTTGTAGGCAAAGTACTTATTAGAGGTCTCATACCTCTCGACATGGGCATGAGTCCGAAATACCAATTTCAGCTCTTGGATCATCTCATATGCTCTGTGGCGTTCAAAACGTTTTTGAAGTCCCGGTTCTAAGTCGTAAAGCATGGTGCACTAAACTATCAAGTAGTCATCATACTGAGCTTGTCAAACGTTTCATAATGTCTGCATCTGCTCCTGCAATCGGTCTGTCACCTAGCAGTGCATCAAGGACATAATTCTTCTGTGCAACAATGAGGATAATCCTCAGATCATGGACCCAGTCCGCATCATTGCTACTATCATCTTTCAACTTATTTTTCTCTAGGAACATATCAAAATAGGGGAGCTACATCGCGAGTTATTGATCTACAACATAGATTTGCAAATACTATCAGGACTAAGTGTCGTGGTTCTAAGTCTGACAGTAGAATGGGGGGTAGGTATGAGGAGGCAAGATCCTAGCTATGGTGAGGTTGTGCACGCAAGATTTACGAGTTCAGGCCCTTCTCGGAGGAAGTAACAGCCCTACGTCTCGTTGCCCGGAGGCTCGGTCGATTGACTTATGTGTGAAGTTACAGGGGGTGCGAACCCTTGTGCCAGTGGAGGGGGGTGGCTTATATAGAGTGCACCAGGACCCCAGCCGTCCCACGTTACAAGGGGTTCAATGTCCATAAAGACAGGACGTTACTGATAACGCCAGCAATAAAGGCAAATAAATTATCATTAAGACTACGGAGTGAATGCCTAACCATTGCCATCCTGAGTGACCTTAGATCTTCTGTCTTCCGAGTGGTTTCTGGTGTGGTCAAGTGAGTACACCCCGGTCGAATGGAATTGGGTTATCCGAGTGAACTGTTGGTCGAGTGGGTTGCACCCTGTGGTGATTTCAGTCGGTAGATGATGCTATCCTTTGAATGTCCTTGGCCTTAGAGCAGTGTCCTCGGGGAAGGGTGTCTAGGTCAGGCCTATTACCCTACCCTAGGTACATGTCTTCGTCATTAGCCCCCAAATGGATCTGGGTCCGAGTGGAGAAGGGGTTGAAGATGGTTCCGACCCGATTTATATGCTTCAGAGGCATTCTAACCGGGCCGGTGATCTTTGTAAAAACTTCAACTTCATTTACAGTCGCCTGGGTCCATTCAGAGGTCGTCGAGTGATTTTTGCTGTTAAGCTCTAAGTGTTGGTATGGTATAAAATCCTCGGCGTGATTGGTCACGCTGCCGCTTCCGGATCTCACGGGATTCGAAATTTGGAGAAGCGCGCGGGACGGAGAGTACCGCTGTAAACGGAGCGGGTTAGGCAGGAACGCCTCAATTCTCGCCCCACCTTTTTCGCCACGTATCCAGTGTGCGACTGTTGCGGGATTTGACTGGATTGCCTGGGCCCACAAGTCAGCCACTCGGGAGCAGGCCCATATAAGGCGTCGGGGCCGATGAGCCTGGCACTATGCTCCCCATCCCCTTCCTCTTCTCCTGTTTCACCACCACATTCGCCGCCACCTTAGACGCCACCGCCCCGTCCGAGCGCAGCCTGCCGCGATGGGGAAGGAGAAGACGGTGGCCCTGGAGCGTGCGAAGAAAGCGACGGCGGCAGCGAAGGGCAAGAAGACGAGTCGGGGTGGATCGTCATCGAGATCCGGCCTGCCGCCCGGCTGGATCCAGGGCAACTGGATTCGCTCCATGATTCAGCAAGAGGATATGGAGGATCTGGTCGAGGGGGGCTTGATCGCTCATGGATCCTGGAGGCTGCCAGGTGATGAGACCGAGCCGCAGCCGCAGGAGGGTGAGTGCGTCCTCCTCGCAACCCACGTCAACCGTGGTTTTTCTTTGCCCCCTCATCCTTTTTTCCGAGGTTTTCTAAACTTTTTTGGGGCCCAACTTCATCACTTTTCTCCGAACACCATCACATACCTCGCTGCGTTTGTCTCCATGTGTGAGAATTTCCTGGGTTGTCGACTGCATTGGGGTCTCTTCAAACACATCTTTACTTGTCGCTCACAGTCTGTGAAAAAGGCCAATCCGAGTGATGAGAGGACGCACGTGATCCAGATGTGCGGAGGTCTAGGGATCCAGATGAGAGGAAAAAGCACTTTTCCACCTATGACTCTTCCTGATTCGGTCAGAGAGTGGCAGTCGACCTGGTTTTATTGTAAGGACAAACCAACTCCTGGTCAGTCGACTGGCCTTCCCCCCTTCACCATGGGGCGAATTGAGAAGCCCTCTCCCTTGAAAGTGACTCCAGCAGAAAAGGCGGAGGTGACTATGTTGGTTGAACGAGTGATCCAACTTGTCCGCGATGGTGTGACCGGCATGGATTTGCTAGAGGTGTTTCTCACTCACCGCATCCAGCCGCTCCAGGCCCGCGGTCATCCTATGTGGATGTACTCGGGCGCCGATGATTCTGCTCGGATCCACCCGGAGGAAGTTGCCGAGGAGACGGTGGCGCAGTGGCTGCAGGGCATTACCGGAAACAAAGACAACCCCAGGGGGTCCAGGAGAATTCCGCCACTCGGCGCTGATAACGAACCAGACAAGGTCAGACCTTCGATGTCAAGTGACTTTTACTCTAATTTGTAAACTGTCTTTGGAACCGACTGATGCTTGTTCGATTCTTTGCTTCGCAGATATATACTGAGATGTACTCGATGCCCAACGGGGAGCAGATCCATGAAGGAGAAGAGAGCGGAGGCGACAGCGGCGACTGGAACTCCGATGGGGAGAGTGATGAAGAGCACGAAAACTCGAGCAGTGATGAGGAGGTTGATTCTCCACCTCGCTCGGAAAAGCGTTCCAAGCACAAGCACGACCCAGCAAGTATCCGGGGCAAGGTGGCAGCACCGACTGGACAGACTTCAAAGCGCACTCGGACATCTTCTCCGGTGCCGACTGAGAAGGCTCCGAAGTAGCTCAAGACCGCGCCGTCAAAGCCACGGAAGGCTTTGCCCAAGATCAAGGTTGACGTTCCCGTCGCCTCTGCGTAAGCGTTTCGTTTTCACCCTTTGTTTGAAGAATCTTATATCAGTTGTCGACCCATTCACTTGCTTGACCGAGTGAACCTTGAGATTTGCAGCGCTGCTACCTCCGGGACTTCTGCTTACCAAGATGATGGTGACGAGGAGATGGAGGACGCGGTCACCTCCAAAGCGGGTATGACCTCTGTTATCTCATCTTTTCTTTGTTAGCCAATTCTTCAGTCGACTGAACTCTTGTGGTCGATTCTTTTGCAGCTCCGCAAAATGGTATTAAACTTCAAGACGATGATGAAGATGAGCCACAGAAACTCGTGGGTAGGAGGAGCAGGACCTCAGTCAAGAAGGTACCAGCTAGCAAGACGCCTCAGTCGACGCCGGCGACGGAACTAGCTATCCAGCAATCCGTGTCTCCGTTACTTTTGCGAATCCCTTGTCGAGTGTTTGTCTTTCGTCGTCGACTGTGCCGGCCCTTGCTTTGTCTGTCCAACTTCATGCCTCAAGCTACTGCAACTGATACACCGACTGCACCTCCCACCGCCCATCACGTCCTAGAAGACCAAGTGAGTGCTGCCAAGGAGGCTATACGCCAGGCTGGCGTTATGATGGAGCAGATGAAGGTGGTGTGCGAGGCCAGTCAAGCTGCCTATGATGCCAGCTCAGCACTTCAGGCCAATGTCCAGGTTAGCTTACTTCCGACTGAACTCCATCTTGACGCTTGTTCTGTTAGGATATGATATTTAGAAACTGCTGCTTTATCCGCAAGACGTCCGTGGATGAGCGTTTTGGAACCTTAATTGCACACCCATTGTCAGTCTGTACACCCACTGGGTGTTTTAATTTCTGTTGAGTAGTTTTTCCACTTGAGTCGACTAGGTTGTGCTGATCGAATCTCTGAACCAGTGGGGGCACGCTGAGTGCACCCACTGGGTGTAGTCCCCGAGACCGCCGTCGAATGTTTGATTCGGCGGGGTTCTTTTAACAGATCTTTTCCACTCGGGCTGGGCAGATCATGCCGAGTGGAACCTTTACCAGTGGGGGCACGCTGAGTGCACCCACTGGGTGTAGTCCCCGAGACCGTAGTCGACTGCGGGCAGTTGGCTATGGTCTGAGTTTTTTTTTGACTGGACGGACCAAGCTGATTGAAAGAGTCGGACCAGTGGGGGCACGCTGAGTGCACCCACTGGGTGTAGTCCCCGAGACTATTGGCGAATGTTTGATTCGGCAGTAGTCTTTGTGTCTGCCGACTGACTATCTTCTGAACATAGAAATCTTGTGATCTTGGAGCCTGGTTTGCCGACTTGGAGAAGAAGCAAATCCAGCTCAATCTTGACCTGGAGTTGGCTCGAAACAACTTGCAGAAGGCTAAGGATGACACTGCTGGTAAGGAAAGCTTGTCGACCGGTTTCCTTGCCATCCTCTCTCCTCCTTTTTCTGATTCGAATGTTATTCTTTCTAGAAACAATGAGACAAGCTTTGGAGAAGAAGGACCTTGACCTTGCGGTTGCGAAGAAAACCGCCGAAGACAAAACGACGCTTGCCGACCAAAAGATGGCCTCAGTCGGACAGCTGGAGGGAGAGAATGCCAAGCTGAAGGCTGCTCTTGATGAAGCCAACAAAGAAGTGACTCATCTGAAGAAGGACAAGTGAACCCTGACCGACAAAGTAGAAGACATCACCCGCAGGAGGGACGAGCTGGAGAACTACCTGGGAGGACTCGCCAAAAAATTATTCCTCATGCTTGAAGGTACTTTTCTCTGTGCGATTGGTTTGCTTTTGTCGACTCATCATACCGCTGTCGACTCATTATTTCTCTGCAAGTGCAGAATTCTGTCAAGACTTCGAGGAAGAAACTGGGGGAGTCGAGACGAACTTGGACCCCATCAACTCCCCTGTCAAAGATGAAGCAGCCATGAATGTGCTCCGACTGGAGTTTCGCCTTGCCAGTGTCTCGGAATATCTTGCTCGACTCAAGGTTGCAGTTTCGCGGATCGACACAGCGCTCTGGCCAGGGGACACGCTCCGAAACGATCTCGAGTCTCTGATGACTCGACTTAACGAGATTCCTGGTCGAGTGCAGGAGTGGAAGAAGTCCGCTGCTCGATGCGGAGCTGACGTAGCTTTGTCCCTGGTTCGCGTCCACTGCAAGGAAGCCAGAGAAGAGAAGCTAGCGGCAATCAAGGTCGCCAACACCAAGAAACTCGACTTCCAGTCTTTCATGGAGACCTTCATTGCTGCTGCTACTCGAATCGCAGATGGAATCGACCTGGACGAGTTTGTCGAGCCTGCCAGCCCCTCTGCGGAGTGAATGAAACTTTTATGATCTGATTCAATTTGCCTCGGTATGCCGAGTTATTCTGTAACCGTAAAACTCCTTCGGGCCTGATGCCCGAGTACTTTGAGCTCCTTCGTCCAAACTTTTATGATCCGGTTCAATTTGCCTCGGTATGCCGAGTGATTCTGTAACCGTAAAACTCCTTCGGGCCTGGTGCCCGAGTACTTTTAAGCTCCTTCGTTCGAACTTAGTTTGCCCTTTAAATATGCTTGTTTTTATTTTCGAGTGGAACTTGTATCTTCACTCGGAACAGACGTAGTTCTGAGGAGAGGATCGCGGACGACCTGCACCTCGTCGTCCTTGCAGATCAGGATGGAGCATGTTTTACACTTAGGCAAGTACATGACTGCAGCTAAGCCTCCGAGTGGGAGGGTTGCTCATCACTCGGTAGGATTTTTTTAAAACTTAGGCGAGTACAGGACTGCAGCTAAGCCCCCGAGTGAGAGGGTTGCTCGTCACTTGGTAGGATTTTTTAAACTTAGGCGAGTACAGGACTGCAGCAAAGCCCCCGAGTGAGAGGGTTGCTCGTCACTCGGTAGGATTTTTTTTAAACTTAGGCGAGTACAGGACTGCAGCTAAGCCCCCGAGTGAGAGCGTTGCTCGTCATCGGTCGGATTTTTAAAATTAGGCGGTACAGCGACTGGAGCTAAGCCCCGAGTGAGAGGGTTGCTCATCACTCGGTAGGATTTTTTAAATTAGGCGAGTACAGGACTGCAGCAAGCCCCGAGTGAGAGGGTTGCTCATCACTCGGTGGGATTTTTTAAACTTAGGCGAGTACACGACTGCAGCTAAGCCTCCGAGTGAGAGGGTTGCTCATCACTCGGTAGGATTTTTTAAACTTAGGCGAGTACAGGACTGCAGCCAAGCCCTCGAGGGAGAGGGTTGCTCATCACTCGGTGGGATTTTTTAAACTTAGGCGAGTACGGACTGCAGCTAAGCCCCGAGTGAGAGGGTTGCTCATACTCGGTGGGATTTTTTAAACTTAGGCGAGTACAGGACTGCAGCTAAGCCTCGAGTGAGAGGGTTGCTCATCACTCGGTGGGATTTTTTTTAACTTAGGCGAGTACACGACTGCAGCTAAGCCCCCAGTGAGAGGTTGCTATCACTCGGTGGGATTTTTTAAACTTAGGCGAGTACAGGACTGCAGCTAAGCCCTCGAGTGAGAGGGTTGTCATCACTCGGTAGGATTTTTTAAACTTAGGCGAGTACAGGACTGCAGCTAAGCCCCCGAGTGAGAGGGTTGCTCATCACTCGGTAGGCTTTTTTAAACTTAGGCGAGTACAGGACTGCAGCTAAGCCTCCGAGTGAGAGGGTTGCTCATCACTCGGTAGGATTTTTTAAACTTAGGCGAGTACAGGACTGTAGCTAAGCCCCCGAGTGAGAGGGTTGCTCATCACTCGGTAGGATTTTTTTAAACTTAGGCGAGTACAGGACTGCAGCTAAGCCCCCGAGTGAGAGGGTTCCTCATCACTCGGTAGGATTTTACAAACTTAGGCGAATCGGATTCGCGGCTAAGCCACCCACTGGGGGATTTTGGACACATGTATTAGTAGCAACAATCATTTAGGAGACTGTAAAACCATGTCTTTGGTAAACGAACTGAAAGGTACTCTTTATTACATCTCATCAGTCTGAACACTTAAGTATAAAAACGGCGGAGTAGCTCCGCATTCCAAGCGCGTGGCTCGTCTTTATTATGCTCCACATTGTAGAGGTGATACGCTCCGTTGTGGAGCACCTTGGTGACGATGAAGGGACCTTCCCAAGCGGGGGCAAGTTTGTGAGGCCGTTGCTGGTCCACTCGGAGCACAAGGTCCCCTTCCTGAAATGCTCGACCCTTCACATTTCTGGCATATAATCGATGAAGGTCTTGCTGATAAATGGTCGATCGGATCAAGGCCATCTCTCTTTCTTCTTCCAGAAGATCAACAGCATCTTCTCGAGCTCGTTCTGCTTCAGCTTCTGAAAAAAGTTCTACTCGGGGCGCATTGTGAAGCAAGTCACTCGGCAGCACAGCCTCAGCCCCATAGACCATGAAGAAGGGGGTTCGACCAGTCGACCGATTTGGTGTTGTTCTTAATCCCCAAAGGACTGGCGGTAGCTCATCTACCCAAGCGTCAGCCGCATGTTTGAGGTCGCGCATCAATCAAGGTTTCAGACCTTTGAGAATCAAACCGTTCGCTCTTTCTGCCTGTCCATTCGACTAAGGGTGGGCGACTGAAGCATAGTCGACCCGAGTACCTTGGGATGCACAGAAAGCTCGAAACTCATCAGAATCAAAGTTCGACCCATTATCCGTGATGATGCTGTGTGGGACTCCATATCTAAATGTTAACCCTCTGATGAAGCTGACCGCAGTACTTGCATCCAGGTTTTTGACAGGTTTAGCTTCGATCCACTTGGTGAACTTGTCGACTGCTACAAGCACATGGGTGAAACCAATCCTGCTAGTCTTCAGAGGTCCCACCATATCCAAACCCCAAACAGCGAATGGCCAGACGAGTGGAATGGTCTTCAGGGCTGAAGCGGGTTTGTGGGACATGTTGGAGTAGAACTGACAGCCCTCACATTTGTCAATTATCTCTTTTGCCATCTCATTTGCCCGCGGCCAATAAAACCCTGCTCGATACGCTTTGGCCACGATGGCCCGAGAAGACGCATGGTGACCACAGGTTCCCGAGTGAATATCACCGAGGATCATTCGGCCTTCTTCCGGAGTGATGCATTTCTGAACGACCCCAGTGACACTTTCTCTATAGAGTTGCTCCCCCATTACTGTGAAGGCTTTGGATCGACGGACAATCTGGCGAGCCTCTTCTTCATCCTCTGGAAGCTCTTTCCTGAGAATATATGCGATATACGGCACTGTCCAATCAGGAATAACAATCAAAACTTCCATGATCAAGTCGACCACAGCTGGGATTTCAACTTCAGTCGGATCAGTGGAACTTTTAGGCTATGGGGGCTCTTCTGTGAAGGGATCTTCTTGAACTGATGGTGCGTGAATATGCTCCAAAAACACATTGCTGGGAATAGGCTCCCGCTTGGATCCTATCTTCGTCAAGTCATCAGCTGCTTGATTCTTCAGTCGGGGTATATAGTGGAGCTCTAGCCCTTCAAACTTCTTTTCTAACTTTCTCACCGCATTGCAATAACCAGTCATAGCTTGGCTCCTGACGTCCCACTCCTTCATCACTTGATTAACCACTAAATCTGAGTCACCGTAAACCATTAGGCGGCGTACGCCGAGTGAAATGGCCATACGCAACCCATACAAGAGTGCCTCATATTCAGCTTCATTGTTGGAGGAATCAAAGTGAATCTGGAGAACATATCTGAGGTTGTCGCCTCGTGGAGATACCAGGACCACTCCAGCGCCTGAACCATTCAACATCTTGGACCCGTCGAAGAACATAGTCCAATGTTCCGACTGTATCTGGGTCGGTAACTGTTGTTCAATCCACTCAATGAGGAAATCTGCTATCGCTTCAGACTTGATCGCTTTCTTTGCCTCGAACTTGATATCCAGCGGAAGGAGTTCAATCGCCCACTTTGCCACTCGGCCAGTTGCATCTCTGTTGTTCAGAATTTCTAACAACGGAGCATCGCTGATGACTGTAATCGAATAATCCGAGAAATAATGTGCAACCTTCTTCGCGGTCAAGTAGATTCCATAGACAAGCTTCTGATAATGTGGATATCTCTGCTTGGATGGTGTTAAGACTTCAGAAATATAATACACTGGGTGTTGAACCTTGTTGGTTTTACCTTCTTCTTCCCGCTCGACCGTGAGTACTGTACTGGCAACCTGTCCAGTGGCTGCTATATAAAGTAGTAAAGGCTCTTTGCTGATTGGAGCAATAAGCACCGGCTGGGTGGAAAGCAGGGCTTTGAGCTCTGCAAACGCTGCGTCAGCTTCAGGAGTCCACTCGAACTTATCAGATTTCTTCATCAGTCGGTAAAGAGGCAATGCCTTTTCACCGAGGCGAGAGATGAATCGACTCAAAGTGGCCAAACAACCAGTAAGCTTCTGAACGTCGTGTACACGCACAGGGCGTTTCATTCGGAGGATTGCACCAACTTTCTCTGGGTTTGCATCGATCCCACGTTCGGAAACGAGGAAACCGAGTAACTTTCCACCTGGAACTCCAAATGTACACTTCGACGGATTAAGCTTGATATCATATCTTCTCAAATTGGCAAAGGTTTCGGCAAGGTCAGTCAGCAGGTCGGAACCTTTGCGCGACTTAACCACGATGTCATCCATGTATGCTTCCACATTCCGACTGATTTGAGCTAGCAGACACTTCTGTATCATGCGCATGAATGTGGCACCAGCATTTTTTAGACCAAAGGGCATGGTGATGTAGCAAAAGCACCCGAATGGGGTGATAAAAGCTGTTTTTATTTCGTCAGGTCCATACAGACGGATCTGATGGTACCCGGAATATGCATCCAGGAAGGACAATCGTTCACATCCCGCAGTTGAGTCGACTATCTGATCGATGCGGGGGAGAGGAAAATGATCTTTCGGGCAGGCCCGATTGATATGCTTGAAATCAATGCACATACGGAGTGAATCGTCCTTCTTGGGAACCATGACAACATTGGCGAGCCACTCGGAGTGGTAAATCTCGCGGATGAACTCAGCTGCCAAAAGCCGAGCCACCTCTTTGCCGATTGCCTTTCTCTTCTCCGCAGCGGACCGACGGAGGTGCTCTTTCACGGGTTTTGCCTTTGGATCGACTCGCAAACGGTGCTCAGCCAGCCCCCTGGGTACACCCGGCATGTCAGACGGCTTCCATGCGAAGATGTCCCAGTTCTCACGGAGGAACTGGATGAGAGCTTCTTCCTATTTGCTGTCGAGTGTTGTTGAGATATGAGTCGGTGCAGCACTGGGATCGGTCGGGTGAATGTGAACAGGCTTTGTTTCACCGGACGACTGAAATGCAGACTCGGAAGCAGGCTTCTTAGCGCGTAACAAATCACTCGGATCTGCAATCTTCTTATATTCTTCCATTTCAATCGCTGCCATCTGTTCATCGGCAATCTTAGAGCCCTTCTGGAGGCACTCTTCTGCTCGTTGCCGATTGCCAGTGACCGTGATCACGCCCCTGGGACCAGGCATCTTCATCTTGAGGTACACGTAACACGGTCGAGCCATGAAACGGGCATATGCAGTTCTGCCCAGAATAGCATGATAGGCACTGTGAAAATCCACAACTTCAAATGTCAGCTTCTCCTTGAGGTAATTCTTTGAGTCACCGAAAACCACGTCAAGAGTGATCTGTCCGAGTGAATCAGCCTTCTTCCCTGGAATGACACCGTGGAACCGCATGTTGCTCTCACTGAGTCTGGACATCGGAATGCCCATCCCACGAAGAGTCTCTGCATACAAAATGTTCAAGCCGCTGCCACCATCCATCAAGACTTTGGTCAGTCGGGTGCCCCCAACGACCGGGTCGACCACCAACGCTTGCCTCCCGGGGGAGGCGACGTGCGGTGGGTGGTCAGATTGGTTGAATGTGATGGGAGTCTTTGACCATTTCAAATATGTCGTCGTTGCCGGAGCAACCATGTTTACCTCTCTGTTGATGACTTTCAGTCGACTTTTACTCTCAATGTCAACAAAAATCATCAAAGTGGAATTGATGTTAGGGAAACCGTCGTCATCTTCTTCCTGATCACCATCCTTGTCAGACTCTTTTTCCTTTTCATTGGGCTGTTTCTCTCGGAACTGCTGGATTAGGAGCCGACATTGTCGAGTGGTATGTTTGGGATAAATCAGATTTCCCTCTTCATCCTTCTTGGTGTGAATGTGACATGGCAAGTCCAACACATCGTTCCCAGCCTGATCTTTCACCTTCTTGGGGATCCAGGGTCCCTTGGGCTTCCCCTTGAATTTACCTTGAGTTACAACTGCAGCTTCACCTGGACCTGCTGGCTCAGCTTTGTGTTTCTGCTTCCGACCCACTCCGGTGTCTTGGGCGACTGGCTTGCCCTTCCCACTACGGAGTCGGTCCTCTTCTTCACCATTAGCATACCGGGTGGCTATTTCCATCATTCGGGTTAGAGACATATCTCCTGTCCGACCGAATTTCAAGTTAAGCTCTCGATACCGAACGCCTTCCTTGAAGGCACAAACTGCTTGGTGTTGGGATACATTTTCTACTATGTGGTGTAATGTGGTCCATCTTTGGATGTAATCCCTCAGAGTTTCATTCGGCTTCTGTACACAATGTTGCAATTCTGTCAACACCGCAGGTCATTTGCATGTGCCCTCGAATGTCCTGACAAACACTCGGGCTAACTCCTCCCAGCTGAATATACTGCCTGGAGCCAACTGATTCAGCCATGCTCTGGCCGACCCTTCCAGCATGAGATGAAGGTGTTTCATAGCTACCTCATCATTTCCACCACCGATCTGGACAGCCACTCGGTAATCTTCCAGCCAAGTGTCAGGCTTTGACTCACCGGTGAACTTACTAACCCCAGTCGCCAACCTGAAGTTGGGGGGGATCTCAGCGGCTCTGATAGCTCTGCTAAAACACTCGGGACCCGAAACATGAATCCTGCTTCCACTCGAGCGATCCCTGCCTTGCCCCTCTCTGTGTGCTCGGTTCCTGTCGACCAAACCTTGCACTAAAATTGACCTCGCATCAAACCCTGGCTCTCTTGGGTCGACCGGCGTCCTCCGCCCTCTGTTGTACGGGCGCCTGTCATCATAGTGCCGGGGCACATATGATCCGCTTCTCGGAGGGGGTGTAGGTGCTCGACGGCGGTCATCACGGCCGAGTCGATGATCGTACTGCTCGTGGATCCGACCCAAGTGCTGATCCTGGCGATGCACCTGCCCTTCACGCCGCGGAGGCGATCTTGGGCTGTGAGCCGACTGAACTGTGTCAGCCACCACAGATCTGCTATGGATTCTGTTACGCGACTGTGATACTGCAGTGTTTTGGTCTCCTGCCGCCCAGAGCAGAGCCCGGATCTGCATCAAACCTCGTCCAGCTTCTGACTGGGATGGCTGGATGGATTCTGCTATACGAGCTGCGGCTGCAAGATTCTGAATCGGAGTGCGGTATACCTGAGGTTCAGGAGGGAACAATTGCCGCCGTCGACTGGACTCAGGAATCCGCTGCCGAGCACGTTCGTCGAGTGCATGCTGAAGATTTTCCAGTCGAGTGCGTTCAGCCAAAGTGGCCAAGCGCGCTACCTCCAAGGCCCGAGCCTCAGAGGTCTCTCCGACGATGGGTGTGTGGAGTGCTTCCTCATTACGGCGGTGAAGTTCCTCCCTCCGCTGTGAAGAGAGGGTTTCGGGGTGGTATTCCTCGTGAACACGCGACGGATCGCCACCGCCATCGCCGCCTCCGTTGTGACGCATGCCAGGCGGGCTACGCGGCGTGTCGACCATCAGGACCTCCACCGCAGGATCGCTGCTGTCGCACTCGGACAGAGTCTTGACGGAGCAAGTCGACAGATCGAACAGGCCGTAGAGAGATTCATCGGGCTCGATCGCCGCGACTTGAGGGGTGGCCGATTGACGTGCCACTGCATGCTTCACCCACCGCTGAAGCCGCGATTGACCGGATCGCTTGCGACGGCGAACAGCAGGGATCGAAGACGCCATAGGAAACGATCGATATTGGGTCGACGGCTGCCGCAGAAGGACGCCGCGGACACATGCACGAAAGTGCGTCGCCCCGCGGACGGGGAACGTCTCGACGTCGAGGGGGGCCTCCTGGAGCCAGGTGGAGTCGTCGGCGATGAAGACGAGCGCGCCGAGACGGATCTCGTGGCCCTCAGCCAAACCTCCACCCGAAACCATGATGATGGGAATCGGAAAAAATCGCAACCTCACCGGAAAGTCGCTAAGACACCAGCCCCAAGGTGGGCGCCAACTGTCGTGGTTCTATGTCTGACAGTAGAATGGGGGGTAGGTATGAGGAGGCAAGATCCTAGCTACGGTGAGGTTGTGCACGCAAGATTTACGAGTTCAGGCCCTTCTCGGAGGAAGTAACAGCTCTACGTCTCGGTGCCCGGAGGCTCGGTCGATTGACTTATGCGTGAAGTTACAGGGGGTGCGAACCCTTGTGCCAGTGGAGGGGGGTGGCTTATATAGAGTGCGCCAGGACCCCAGCCGTCCCATGTTACAAGGGGTTCAATGTCCATAAAGACAGGACGTTACTGATAACGCCAGCAATAAAGGCAAATAAATGATCATTAAGACTACGGAGTGAACGCCTAACTATTGCCATCCTGAGTGACCTTAGATCTTCTGTCTTCTGAGTGGTTTCTGGTGTGGTCGAGTGAGTACACCCCGGTCGAATGGAATTGGGTTATCCGAGTGAACTGTTGGTCGAGTGGGTTGCACCCTGTGGTGATTTCAGTCGGTAGATGATGCTATCCTTTGAATGTCCTTGGCCTTAGAGCAGTGTCCTCGGGGAAGGGTGTCCAGGTCAGGCCTATTACCCTACCCTAGGTACATGTCTTCGTCACTAAGTTCATGATAAATTAAGTTCAATTAATCAAATTACCAATGAACTCCCACTTAAATAGACATCCCTTAAGTCATCTAAGTGATACGTGATCCAAATCAACTAACCCATGTCCGATCATCACGTGAGATGGGGTAGTCATCAATGGTGAACATCTCTATGTTGATCATATCTACTATATGATTCACGTTCGACCTTTCGGTCTCCAGTGTTCCGAGGCCATGTCTGTACATGCTAGGCTCATCAAGTTTAACCCAAGTATTCTGCATGTGTAAAACTGTCTTACACCCGTTGTATGTGAACATAGAGTCTATCACACCCGATCATCACGTGGTGTCTCGAAACGAAGAACTGTAGCAACGATGCATACTCAGGGAGAACACTTATACCTTGAAATTTAGTGAAGGGATCATCTTATAATGCTACCGTCGTTCTAAGCAAAATAAGATGCATAAAAGATAAACATCACATGCAATCAAAATATGTGACATGATATGGCCATCATCATCTTGTGCTTTTGATCTCTATCTCCAAAGCATCGTCATGATCTCCATCGTCACCGGCTCGACACCTTGATCTCCATCGTAGCGTCGCTGCGTTGAGGTCGTCACGCCAACTATTGCTTCTACAACTATCGCTAATGCATAGTGATAAAGTAAAGCAATTACATGGTGTTTGCACTTCATACAATAAAGAGACAACCATAAGGCTCCTGCCGGTTGCCAGATATCTTACAAAACATGACCATCTCATACAATAACGTATATCACATCATGTCTTGACGATATCATATCACAACATACCCTGCAAAAATAAGTTAGATGTCCTCTACTTTGTTGTTGCAAGTTTTACGTGGCTTCTACGGGTTTCTAGCAAGAACCATTCTTACCTATGGCAAAAAAAACCACAACGGTGAATTATCAAGTTTGCTGTTTTAATCTTCTTCAAGGACCGGCCGTAGTCAAATTCGATTCAACTAAAGTAGGAGAAACAGACACCCGCCAGCCACCTTTATGCAAAACTAGTTGCAAGTCTGTCGGTGGAACCGGTCTCATGTACATGGACATGTAAGGTTGGTCTGGGCCGCTTCATCCCACAATGCCGCCGAATCAAAATAAGACGTTGGTGGTAAGCAGTATGAACATCACCGCCAGAACTTCTTTGTGTTCTACTCGTGCATATCATCTACGCATAGACCTGGCTCTGATGCCACTGTTGGAAAACGTTGCATGGAAAATAAAAAAAAATCTACGCACACGCAAGATCTATCCATGGAGATGTATAGCTACGAGAGGGGAGAGCATCTTCATACCCTTGAAGATCGCTAAGCGGAAGCGTTTATCAACGCGGTTGATGTAGTCGTACACCTTCACGATTTGTCCCGATCAAGTACCAAACGTACGGCACCTCCGCGTTCAGCACGCGTTCAGCTCGATGACGTCCTCGCCTTCTTGATCTAGCAAGACGGGCGAAGTAGTAGATGAGTTCTGGCAGCACGACGGCGTGGTGACGGTGTTGGTGAAGAACATTCTCCGCATGGCTTCGCCAAGCACAACGGAAACTATGACGGAGGATAAACTAGAGGAGACGGGGTTGCCAGCACACGGCTTGGTGATTCTTGATCTCTTCCAGGTGCTAGCCCTGCCCCTCTATTTATATGTTGAGCCATGGGGTCGTAACTTGGAGAAAGAGCCTCCTCAAAGTCGGTTTTGCCCGTAAGGAAGAGTCCTTCTCGGACTTCCAGGACCAGACGCTACAATCCTTGGTGTCTGGCCCAGATGCCACGGGCCTCGGCGTCTGGCCCAGGGCCAGACGCCAAGGTCTCCGGCGTTTGACCCCTAGCCTCCGCAAAACTCCTTTTGCACCGACCTAAAGCCTCGTGGGCTTTACCCCTTGGCCGAACCATATCATCCTATATATCAATCTTTACCTCCGGACCATTCCGGAGGTCCTCGTCATGTCCGTGGTCTCATCCAGGACTCCGAACAACATTCGGTCACCAACATACATAACTCATATAGTACTATATCGTCAACGAACGTTAAGCGTGCGGACCCTACGGGTTCGAGAACTATGTAGACATGACCGAGACACCTCTCCGGTCAATAACCAATAGCGGAACCTGGATGCCCATATTGGCTCCTACATATTCTACGAAGATCTTTATCGGTCGAACCGTTATGACAACATACGTAATTCCCTTTGTCCATCGGTATGTTACTTGCCCGAGATTCGACAGTCGGTATCTCTATACCTAGTTCAATCTCGTCACCGGCAAGTCTCTTTACTCGTTTCGTAATACATCACCTCATGACTAACTCCTTAGTCATTTGCTTGCAAGCTTTATGATGTGTATTACCGAGAGGGCCCAGAGATACCTCTCCGATACTCTGAGTGACAAATCCTAATCTCGATCTATGCCAACTCAACAAACACCTTCAGAGATACCTATAGAGCCTCTTTATGATCACCCAGTTACGTTGTGACGTTTGATAGCACACAAGGTATTCCTCCGGTATCCGGGAGTTGCATAATCTCATAGTCGAAGGAATATGTATTTGACATGAAGAAAGCAATAGCAATAAACTGAACGATCATTATGCTAAGCTAACGGATGGGTCTTGTCCATCACATCATTCTCCTAATGATGTGATCCCATTATCAAATGACAACACATGTCTATGGTTAGGAAACCTTAACCATCTTTGATCAACGAGGTAGTCTAGTAGAGGCTTACTAGGGACCCAATATTTGTTTATGTATTCACACATGTATTTAAGTTTCTGATCAATACAATTCTAGCATGAATAATAAACCTTTATCATGAATAAGGAAATATGAAATAACAACTTTATTATTGCCTCTAGGGCATATTTCCTTCAGTTGGAGGTTCCTAGCTTGTGCAGACAAGGTTAGTAAAAAATTGTCATTTCAGTTCTTTTTTGAGTATTCGACATGTATCTGCCATTTAATTGTAATTTCAGTATACTAGAATCTATGTGCTCTGTATAGTGCAATTTAAGTGTAATTTGATAAATTAAGTATGTTGTTGGTGCTGTCAGTTGTGTGCTTTAATTCATTTGATAAATTTTAGTTCAGACACAATTTGGTAATTTGCAGGTTGCAAACATAATTTAACTAAATAATTTCAGTCAATTTAACTGAGAAAGTTCAAAAAAGTTCAGTCAATTTGGTAATTTGCAAGTTCATAAAATGACAATAGTTCAGAAAGTTCAGGCAATTAGTCAATTTACTCTATACTCCCTCCGTACCGGTGCATTACCCATGTTAGTTTGTGCACTGTGACCAAGGCTGAGGGGAAAATGAGAGAACTTAATGTTTATTTGCTAACTAATACCATTGCATGCAATGAACTGACCACTGCATGCCATGCTAGGTAGTCTCAAGTCATTGAAAGCATACACGTCATTGGTGTGTTATTGGTGTTGTCATTGGTGTGCCTAAATTCAAAAATGGCAGTCCCCTAAGTCAGTTCAGTCAATTTAGTTACAATCAATTTAACTGCATCTAAATTCAGTCAATTTAACTGAAAATGTTCAGTCAATTTGGTAATTTGCAAGTTCAGAAAATGCCAACAGTTTGGAAAGTTCAGTCAATTAAGTCAATTTAGGTACAGTAAATTTAATTGTACCTAAATCCAGTCAATTTAACTGAAAAAGCACAGTGAATTTGGCAATTTGCAAATTTAGAAAATGTGAACAGTGCAGAAAGTTAAGTCAATTCAGTCATTTTAGGTACAATCAATTTTACTGTACCTAAATCCAGTCAGTTTAACTGAAAAAGTTCAGATCAACCAATTTGGTATTTTTTTTTTGCATATGTTGCATTTTTGGTAGTTGCTATTTTCGGAAAGTAGTGCATGATTCTTCTTTTGGCTTATGGCTTTTTTGGCAAGTTCTTCTCTTGAGAATAAACAATATAGTACAGATAACTTAACTTAACTTAAGTGAACATAAACCATAAACATCAGAGATACATCCTATAACATAAACATCTGCTGGTAAACATCTTTAGTTCATGCATCACTTGCATGTTTTCAATCCAAGCTAACTTAACTTATATGCTAACTTATAAAGCATACCTAAACATCTTCAGATCATCACACTACAATAACTTACATGCAGAATATATACAACATACCTAACGACATTACTTACTAACTTATATGCTAAATTCATATAACAACATACCTAACTGCTACAACTTCTTCTACATTGATCAACCCTTCTTCTTCAGTCCTTATTCAGTATCATCAGGCGCGTAGTAGGCTCCTTCTTCACCTTCTTGACGACCACCGCTTCTTCCACGGGCACAACCTCTTCTTTCACTTGGACCGCAGCAGCTATCGGAGTAGCTGCCGGAGCGATGGGATTCTTCAGAATGATCTGAAACGTGTCGGACTCGTCGTCAGAGATGATGATGGGCTCCTGGATGGGCAGAGGGATGGCAGGCTCAAACTCGCCGTGCACCTCTGCGGGCACATCGATGAGGATGGGTGCGACGCGTTCCGCCCGTGAGGCCTCTTCCACAGTTGTGTTCTTGTGCTTCTTGCATATTGAGCTAGGCCATGTTTCTGCCTCTTTTCTTTTGTTGTACAATCTGACCATGAGGTGGGTTTTGATCTAATATGCAACTCCCTAGCTTCAAGAATATATTTATTGAAAACCTCAAAGTTGTTGTTCACAAGGATACCACACTTGGGAAAATCTCTTTGGAACCCCCTAACCCAAGTGTTTGGTGGGAGTTGCTCAAGCCATGTGTAGGCTTCTAAGCTGATGGCCTCATTTCCACCATGCTTGCATCCCACAGTTGTGTTGTTGTGCTTCTTGCACACTTTCATAGTTGATTCTTAAGTACATCTCCTTTGTGTGTTTGCTGAAAATTTTGCCATATATGTCTCACATAGTGTCTGTGTTCTACATCAGGAAAGTGCTGTCTCACTCCCTTGATAAGCCCCTTTTGTTTGTCTGACATTATAGTCCATGGTTGTGTGTTAATTATTCCCAAGTCACATTTCAGATTTGAAAGAAACCATTTTCATGTGTCAGTGTTCTCAACCTCCGCAACTGCAAATGCTAGAGGGTAAATGTAGTTATTGGGATCCATCCCAATAGCACACAATGGAACACCTCCATACTTGGTCTTTAAGTGGCATACATCTAAACATCTGACAGGCCTGTAGGTTTGCATGAAACCTCTTTTGCAGGCATCCAGAGAGAAATAACAACTTCCAAATATGCCATCATTGACACCCACATAGAAAGAGTTGCCTCTGTTTGACCTTTTGAATTCATGTGCATAATCCCACATGTTATTGTACTAATCTTACTCATCTCCTTAAATGACTTTCTTCACTAATCTCTTGACCCTTCTCAGTTTTATCCTTGATGCTACCATGTTCCAATCCTTCTGAACTACCCTTGAAAAGTTCTTCATGTTCATGATTTCATCAACTCTGAAAGAATCAACATACTTTTGTGCCATAAAGGGAGCAGTGCAAGACCTAACACTCCATTACTTTATGTAGGTATGTTGTGGGCTGTATTTCGTATGATGAAGCAAGTGGTTCTTCTATCAAATGATGCACACAAAGAACAAGGGCGCCCATCTTCGCAGATGGTCTTCAGTCTTCTCCTATCATTTCTGCGAAACCCAATGTCAACTCTTTCCTGATAGCTGTACTCTTTGATAGATTTCCTCAGTATATGAGCATTTCCAAAGGTCTGACCAACATGGAAGCTTGGTTTACTCAAGTCTTATTCTCTGAAAGATTTGAAATTTAGCTTCACATAATCTTCATCACAATCAAGGAAATACATTTCCCCATCTTCAGTAGGATCATCAGTTTTCCTCTTGGGCTACTTTACCTTTCTCATACTCAACATTTCTTTCAAACAACTCATGATCCCTATCTTGCAGATCAATATCTGAGTCAACAAGCTATGGATTGTAATCCTCATCTAAAGAATGAACTCCTGCATCATCAACTGCATCTGCTGCATCCATGTTCAGAACCCTACAGATTTTTCTCCCCCTATACTCAAACTGAAATGTATGGACATACTCTCCTGGTTGAGGTGGTTCTGGTATGTACTCCCCATCTGAATCTTCCACACTATCTCATAATGTATCTTCAACTTGACCTTGCTCTACATCATCCTCTTGATCTTGCTCAGCCTGCTTATCTTGCTCAGCATGCTCCACTTGCACTTGCTCAGCCTGCTCCTCTTGCTCTTGCTCTGCCCATTCTTCTTGCACTTGCTCCTAATTTTCTCTAATGCCACTAAATTTGACCACTCAAGGTCCTTCATCATCAAAATGAATAAGAACAGGAGAAACAAATGGTCTCATGCTCTCATCATGATCTAGAAATAACTACTAGAACTAATTCCCATTAAGAGCACAATCCTTCATGTTCTCTGTCATGGTATTGCCCTCTATCTTAATCACTCTTAATCCATTCTTATACACTGTCAATCGAGGAAAACACCAGTACACCCTAATCCTGCCCTAAAACTCATACCCTATTTAGTCCACTAAATCGCCAACAACATTACGTGTCCAATTATCTATGTCACAGTAGTCAAACCAAATGGAATGGCCTTTGTGGTAACCCCTATGCTTGCCTGCACAAAGGAAATAGCCACCATGGATTTTTGGGCGCATCTGACAAACACAAGGGCATCTGATAAACAAAAGGCCATATGATCAACACAAGGGCACCAAGCAAATAGTAAAGCAAGCATTTTTGGCCTAGTTGTCATACCCTTGGATTTCACCACAACATCCCTTCGATTTCACCTGCAACCCCCCCCCCCCCCCCCCTATGTAACCATAATTTAGCTCTACCACTAATTTGAATGCCACAGCTAAAATCCTACCATGCAGACCCCTCAACCCATGGCAAAAAGGGAGAAGGAGCCTAAACCCTAACACACTTGTGCAATTGAACCCTACCCGCAGTCATTCCCAAAGAAGAAAGAGACGGATCAAGCATAGAAGGAGGCGGCGATGACGACGTACTGTATAGGGGCCGTGACGTATCAGGCAGACGACGCGTGGGAGCGAGAGGAACGTCACGAAAGCCCCTCCCAAACGACACAGATGGCGGCGGCTCTGCATCTCCGACGAAGAGCTCATGGCGCCGTCGCCATGCTCGCTCCCGCCGACGAGGTCCAGGTGACCACCTCGGCGGCGACGAAGAAACAGGGAAGAGGAGAGCGAGGGGGAGATTGTGATGGAGAAGAGGGGTGTGGTCTGGTCGCTAGGGTTTTAGTTTTGTCGATTTTGCAAAACAAAAAAAAACTCGAATGTCTAAGTATTAATATTGTTCCGACGATGTGTCCAGTCAACGCTAGGTGGATCGAGTGGGCCGGCGCTAAACCAGCACATACGTACATAAAATTGTAATAGGGACCGAAGGTGAATTCCTTTCACAAGTTTAGGTTCCATATTTGAGGTATTTCGAAATACAGATACTAAAATGAGTTCCAGCGCAAGTTTACTGATTGTGGGGTGAGATTTTCTCTCTTTAAAACTACTCCCTCCGTTTTTAAATATAAGTCTTTTTACATATTTCAATGTGGTGTACATACAGAGGTATATAGACATATTTTAGAGTGTAGATTCATTCATTTTGGTTCGTTTGTAGTTCATACTGGAATCTTTAAAAAAGACTTATATTTATAGGAACGGAGGAAGTATACTATATATATGATTCGAAGCACAACCACGGCACACGCTTGCCGTGAGCATAAAGTTCAGGCCGTACACGTGCCACCACTCACTTGGCGGTTTCACTGACGAGTGGGCCCAGCTCTACTAACACTAGTCGTCTCTCCGTCCTGCGGCCTCATCTCGTTTCTTCGACATCCACCTTCCTGTTTACTCCTCACACAATACAAATCTCAAACCCTACCTCGCTAGCTCTCTCTCCAGATCCCGAGCTTCGTCTCCGCTCGCTCTCCGCCCCTCCCCGGCCGCCATGCGGATCCGCAGGTCTGCCTCCCGCCTGCTGGGCTCCGCCGCCGCCGCCTCCTCCACCTGCACGGAGCCGCCCCGATTGGAGCCGCCCCCGCCCGCGCCGCCAGCCCCAGTCCACGAATCCGGCGCCGGGTCCGTGGGGCCGAAGACCTCCTCCTGCGGGGAGCCCTGCTGCGAGCTCAGCCGGTCGCCATGGGACCTCATGGCCCAGCTCGACCTCTCGGATCCCCAGGTAATTTCCTCACCACCCTACCCACACCCCTCGCTCCTCGCTCCGTGCTCTCCTGCCTGGCCGCAGCTTGCTGTATGTATCGAGCATTCTCGGGCCGCCGTGTAGCAGCTAGCATGCCCCCTCGCTACCTAGCTCTCCTCCGCGGAGGTTCCCCCGCGTTAGGGTTCCGTCCCCCCGCGCGCGCGTGGAGCCGCGTCGAGGTCTAGCCACCTAGGGCGCGTCAGTTAGCTCCCTCCCGCTCACTCGCGGTAGTCTCTGACCGGCTGGCGGCGGCGCGGCGGCTAATCAGGCTAGCCTACCCATCCTTACCACGCCACCCCCATTTCAGTTCAACAGTATCAGTAGCAGGTACCTCTTTTCGTTCGTTGACGTGTATTTCCCGAATTACCATCTCATTCAGGTGGAGAAGCTCTTCGTGGAGACTTGCTTCATGAGTGTTTCCTGGCGAGGTAGCTGGCTCTTCCCAGCAAGCATCACCATGCCTGCCGGCTCCATCAAGGAGGAGGAAGACTTGGCCGTAGATATGGTCGACGGGGTCATCTTGAAACTGCACAAAGCTGCAGAAAAGATGGAGAGCAAGCCGAAGCCAAATAAGGTGGTCAAAGTGAAGAAAGGAGTGTGGAGGTGCCGGAAGAATGACGGCAAGAGGTGGTGCTGCCGGCGGCCCGTGAGTGAGCCCAACTCCTACTGCTCGTACCACTTGGATCAGAAGCCCCCCGTCAGCGACAAGCCACGTAGGAAGAGGCCCGACATCGACCTGGACGAGGGGTTCTACTACTATGCGGGGTTTGGCCCCGGCACCAAGAGGCGCCGCACGTCAAGCAGCGGCAGCGTGCCGGAACCTCCACTGCCTGCTGAACCACTGAAAGAGGAGGCAGCAGACGAAATGCAACTTGATTTTAGTGCAGGTCAGGTACAGGCAGCGAATGAATCAGACCATCAAGTGGTGCTCCCGCCATCAGCAAACATCGTCGACGAGCCTGGCACCGCTGGGATGGCGGGTTGTGACAAGGAGGGCAGTGATGATGATGTGCTGGAACCTCCACTGCCGGCTGAACTACTGAAAGAGGAGGCACAATCCGAAATGCAACTTAATTTTAGTGCAGGTCAGGCACAAGCTGATGACTCAGACCATCAAGCACCGGCATCAGTACGTGTGATCGACAAGCCTACGGGCAACGATGGCACCACTGTGATCGCAGGCTGGGACGAGGAGAGCAGCGATGACAAAGCGCTTGGCTGCAATGGCGAACAACCCCGCGACATCACCAAGAGGAAGGGCCCGTTCAAGAAGAGGTGGAGGAAGCCTGTGAAAGCCCGGTCGCTCAAGTCACTGATGATGTCGTAGTGCCTGAGTCTCCGTGGTTTAGTCGAGTTAGCTCATCTTAGGCTGCGCCAGTCTTGGTGCTGAGTTGCAGTGTACAAACTGCTTGTAGCATCTTTTTTGTGTGTGTACTGTACTGTTTTAACTGTGTGTGCTGGCCGTTAGATCGAACTGAATTAATTTCTTAAAAGGTGTCCTCTAATCGTGATGGCGAGATGCAGCCACTATTTTGTTGCGGGTGATTCAATTGCACACGCTCCCCAAATTCAGTCCAGCAATATATATAAGCGTGCCTGAATGATGTGATACAAATCTACAATACATGCATACAGATTACCTGCATATATACTCGACCTCTCAACGGTTGATGGATGATTGCTAGCTCCGGATGGAACGGAAAGAACGCAATTAAACTGTCAATGCAGATAGCTTATACCTTCTTTGAATTGTGGCGCAAGAACTTCTGCTACTTCTTTGAGTAAATAGTCAACGAACCCAATAGCTTTGTTGTGCTTAGCGTACGTGCACGTAAAGGCATTGAATTTGCAATGTTTTAACTCTTAATACAGGTCTATTAAGAAGAACGGAAACTGATACTCCCTACGTCTGGAATTATTTGACGCTCAAATGGACGGAGGGAGTACCTTCTTTTTACCGGAGAAACTTCTGATTTACTCATAATCAATAACGGCAGTACAAAGAACACAAGAGGTAACAAAATTACAATTTGGTCCGTGGACCACCTAACGATGACTACACGCACTGGAGCGAGCTGAAGGCGTGCCGTCATCATCGCCCCTTCTTACCAGAGTCGGGCAAACCTTGTTGTGGTAGCTAGTGGGGAAGTCATCATACTAAGACCTGATAGGAGTAGCACACTACACTAGTAGGAAACGGGCCATCAGTCCCGGTTCCAGAGGCCCTTTAGTCCCGGTTCTTGAACCGGGACTAAACGATCGGAACTAATGCCCTCCACTTTTAGTCCCGATCGTGTTATGAATTGGGACTAACGGTGCTCCACGTGGCCGCTGCGGGCGCCGAGGCAGGAGGACCTTTAGTCCAGGTTTGTGTCACGAACCGGGACTAAAAGGCAGCCACGCGTCAGCACCTGCCAGGCGCTGGAGTTTTTGCTTTTGTTTTTGTTTTGGAAGGAGTGGTTATGGGTTTTGGAGGGTTTCCCCCTTTTCTTTTTGTGTTTACCCTTCAATTCTTTTACATTTAGGGTTTCATTTTTATTTTATGTTTTCCCTTCAACTCGACTCTAGCTACTACATATAGCAATGAGGGAAACATTACACAACATCGTCATGAACATAGAGAAGTGACCTGTCTTTGTCCGGGCTTGGTCGAACAACAAGTTTTCGTATATCTATTCGTCGCTACTACATATAGTACACGATCATGCGTATATACAATATAACATCATCTACCAAAATCGCATTGCAATTCCCGATGGTATTCTCCATCTTTAGGTATGACGTGCTCAACAAAGAATCCCGCCAATTACTCTTGAATTCCTCGTATGTGATCATTTGGTAGGAGTTGATCCTGCTTCTGCCAGGTCTAATTTAAAGAAGGGGGTCAAATATATATATATATATATATATATTATATCTTATATATATATAATATATATATATATATATATATATATATATAATATGAAATAATTCCATCCTACCCCCTGGGGGTAGTTACCCCACATGTCTCATATACTATCATGTGTAATATTATACTCTTTTTTTTGAGTATTTCATATACTTTATAAGATTCCCAATTGAGTTTCATGAAAATTGCAGTTGGCCCATTTTTTATTATATTTGTGAAATCGTACATTTGTACGTAAAGAGCACACCCAAAAATGGTACATACTATCAAAAAGTAGTAAATATCTACCTAAACATCTTATATACTACATACTACGCGTACATACTCTTGGTTTTGACAGATACTACATATAACATACAAAACGCAAGTGGTGGTAACTACCACTGGTGGTAGATAAAATTTGTCATATATATATATATATATATATATATATATATATATATATATAGTGGCACTATCTAATCCTGGGATTAGAATAACTATTTGGATCACAGCGCCCTATAGAGGGCGATTGGATTTTCCTGAGATCCGAGAAATCCACCGGACCGATACAGAAAAGCCCTCTAGCCCACCGTTCCCCCGATCCCCACCCCTGACCTCCCCGATCCCCTCCCCCGAACGCCGCCACCACCCTCTAGATCGCATCGCCGCCGCCACTCTCCCTGGATCTCGTCGCTGCTGCCACCGCCACCCTCCCTGGATCTCGCTGCCGCCGCCGCGTGCCTGCTCCCTCAACGCCGGCGTGCCTCCTCCACCATGACCGGCGGGCCTCCTCCCCGACCAGCGTTCTTCCTTCCCAACGGCCACCGCCCTCTGCCCCAACCACCTCCCCGCCACTAGGTGCGTCGCCGTTAGGTTCCCGCGTCCCGGACGCCGGAGGCCCGGGATCCGGCTACCACCATGCGGCGCCGCAACCACCTGCCTCCCACCCCGGTCTCCTAGGCTCCCCGCGCCGCCATGTGCGCCCCATGTCCTGTGGCCACAGCTCGGCGTCGCCCCCTTCCGCACCGCGCACGAGCACTTCTCCAAAATCCGCCCCAAGGTCGTGACGTGCACTGCTCCATTCCCTCGGCCGCCCTTGCCGTTAGCGGAGGCCGCTGCCTCGATTTCACCGACGAAACACCCCGAGTCTTGCAGCTCTCCTCTGCAGCCATCGCTGGTTGCCGCCATCACCAGGGTGATTGAACTGCAGTGCACGGGAGAATCGAACCGCCGACGAGGCTCGCATCAAATCCTCCCAGCGACCTCTGCCCGCACCTGCTGCTGCTACACCGACCTGCTCCCTCTCCAACCCCTGAACTGTCTAATTTTTTTGTGATGCTAGTTCTTTTATGAACAAGGTCAGTGAGCTAGTCACATGAATTCTTTTGATTTGGGGCTAATTACTGGATGTTGCAAAAAACAATAGTACAGAACATGTGTTGTTAGTTCAGAAGACAGTCGTGTTGTCTCATTGAATTGTTTCATGGTGAAGTGCATGAGATCCTGCTCGAGTACATATTATATGCTCATTCTTGTCTTCATGCCGCTGCCATGGATCGACGAGGAGACAAGTTGCTTCTCCCGTTCACCGCCGTCAGTGGCTTATTCTGCCACTGAAGCCAACACTAGTGACTCTCTATCAAAGTATAAAGCTCTGCTAAATTTTCTTGTATACTAGCTGCCTCTTATCTACATCAGATGGCATGAGTGGATATCTTTTGTGTTCTGAGACCCCATCTTGTTCTCTGTATCATTGGCAAAATATGTGATGAATTGTTGTTGCTCCCTGTGTATTTTTTATTCCAAACATCTTGGCCTACTTAGCAAAAATATGTATATGCCCAAGCTCTAATGTTTTACAACATAAAAAGTTGAGGGAAAACAGAACCGTGGAAGTATAATGTGTAAGGTTTTTAAAAATTCAATAAGAAAATAAAACCAAGAAGGTCAAATTGAAATAATAGAGCAGTTCAATTTTTTATATAAAAATAGTTTTTCTCCATTTCTAGCAAGACCCCAAGAAGTTCAAAAAAATAACTAGAAGTTCAAATTTAAATAACAGAGCGGTTCAATGTTTATGACTACATTATGATTTTTCCCATTACTAAAGAATAATCCAAGAAGGCCAAATTAAAAAAAATAGAGCAACTCAAAATTTATAGAGAAAATAGATTTTCCCCGTTTCTACAAAAAAACCTATAGGTTCAAATTTAAATAACGAAGAAGTTCAATGTTTTCTCGTTACTAACGAATAAAACCAAGAAGTTCAACTGGAAAATGTGGAGCAGTTTGATATTTTTTGAAGAAAATCGGATTTTTCTGGTTACTAGAGAATAAACCCAGTAAGTTCAATTTCAAATAACAAAGAAGTAAACAAAAAAGGTGGAGTGGTTCAATGTCTATAAAAAACTCAGATATTTTCACGTAACCGAGAGAAGTTCAGATTGATAACTGCTAGAAGTTCACGTACTACTCAGATATTTTCATTTTGTATTAAAAAAAGAATGAAAAAGCAAAGGCTAAAAGTTTTGTTGCTAGAAGTTCAAGTGCTCGGCCCGAGAAAGTTCAAAATTCTTGTGAGAGAGGTTGAACAAAAATACGTGACAGAAGTTCAAGATGAAAACAGCGGGAAGTTCAACTACTACACGAAATGCGTTTCAGATAGGAATATAAAGAATAGAAAACAAAAAGCTTAAAAGGTTTGTTGCAAGAAGTTCACATGCTCCTCCCGGTGAAGTTCAAGATCTCTAATGCGAGACGTCTGACCTTCAATTACATGTAAAAAACAGGCAAAAAACTACGTTGTTTTTACCATTTTAAAAACTGCTCTCAAACGACAAAAATTTGTAACGTCTGTGTACATGAAAAGGATGCTCCTATTCCTAAGCTTTCCAACGGTATATTATATGCTATATTCCGATGAATGGTTTAAAAGTTTTATGTATACCGTTAAAAACACATTTTTACGCATTCAAAATAATATTTTGAACCGTCGCGAGTATGAAAAACTGATCAACACGACAAAGTTGTGTGTTTTCAACAGCTTTCCATCGGTATATCATTTGCTCAATTCCGGTAAGTGGTTTGGGAGTTACGGGCAAAAAACAACACGTAAAAAACAGAGTGAAGTCCAAACAGAAATGCCCGAGATGTTCAACTACTTCACGCAGTGCATTTCAATTCGCGATGAAGGAAGAAATCATGATCTCGTCATTTTCTAATTTACTTCAAAACGGCAGGAATATCATTTGTGTAAGTTCAAGTCCTCGGTCGGAGAAAGTTAAAAAAATTATCGCGAGACAGGTTTGTACAAAAGGAATATCATTTGTGTAACATCGACGAATGGGTGAGAAATTACAAATGAAAATACACGACAGAAGTTCAACGTGCAAACAGCAGGAAGTTCAGCTACTACACCGAATGAATTTCAGATGAAAATCTTTTAAACCGTAGCGAGTATGAAAAAAATGATCAAGACGGAAAAGTTGCTTGTTTACAGCAGCTTTCCGTCAGTATATCACTTGCTCAATTCCGGAGAGTGGATGGAGAGTTACGAACAAAAAACAACACGTGAAGAAACAGAGTGAAGTTCAGGTAGACGTGTTGATGAAGTTCAAGTTCTTCACGCGGTGAATTTTCGAAGACTCTGTTTCGTGATAAAATGCACAACGCATGATCTCACTGTTTTCAAATTTGCTTGAAAACGGCTAGGAATCAGAGAAAACCATCAACATGAAAAAGTTTCGGATTTTCCGTAGCTTTTCAACGGTATATTATTTGCCCCATTCCGATAAAGTTTGTAGAAATTACGGTGAAAATACGTTTTTAGCCATTTTCAAAATTGACTTAAAACCGTAAAGATTTGGGAGAAACAATATATACGAAAAAGTTTCGCATTTGTTCAATCTTTCCAACGCCATATCATTTGCTGCATTCGGATATACGGTTAAAAAATTAGCTCAAAAATACGAACTTGGTGGAACTTGTACCGTTTTCTAAATTACTTTTAAACCGTTCAAAATTAGAAAAACATTTCAACATGAAAAGGTAGCGCATTTTCATAAGCTTTCCAACGCCATATTATTTTCCTCAATTGGATTAGCCGTTTGGAAATGACATCGAAAATACGAACTCGGCTGTTCGGTTTGCGAAATTTTACGATTTTCGAAATTACTCTTTAACCATAGGGAATTAGAGAAAACTTTCAACATGTGGAATGAGCGGTTTTGCAGCAGCTTTTCAACGCCATATTATTTGCTTCATTCCGATAAACAGTTTAGAAATGCGATCGAAAATACGATTCACGTTTTTTGTATAAAGAAAAAACGGTTTTCAAAACTGCTCTTAAACCGCTTACATTTTGCCAAAAATTCAACTTGGGTCATGATGCTTGTGTCCATAGCTTTCCAACGGTATATCACAAGCCCCATTTGGGCAATATTGGCGGAAGTTCAACCTAGCACTTGGAGAAGTTCAGGTCGAACAACTCAGGCAGTAAAATTGCAACAGACGCATGTTCATCACGACCCGAGAGCAAAATCCGCCAATGAGCGAGATTCCTATTTAAAACAGGCATTTAGCTGCTAAAAACTGTTTGGAGATTACACTTACATCACGTAGAACACGGCTGACCAAAATAATTCGCGCGGGGAGACACGGTTGCGAAGATAGCCCGAAGGTCGGGTTCCTACAGAGGGAAGTTCAGGCGTGTAACACAGGAAGTTCAGGTTGTGATCAGAATAATATTCTGATCCCGTGATCAGAATAGTGTTTATGTGTATATATATATATAAATGAAAATCAACCCAATTGATGATAATAAAATAAAATTATGAATATTGTTTACGTACTTCAAATTGTTGTGAAGATAAAATCATGTCCATAGTCAAGTTCCCATATGTCCTCTATGTAACCATAATATGTGTCATTTGCTCTATTGGTGTTTGCTGCATCAAAGCGGACACCACTATTTTGGTTGGTGCTCTTTTTATCTTGGGTGATCGTGTAAAATGTATTCTCATTTATCTCGTACCCTTGGTAAGTCAATACAGTCGAAGATGGTGTCCTGGCCAACAAGTACAGCTCATCTCCAACAGTGTTGTTACGCATGAGATGCGTTTGCAACCAACCGCCGAAAGTCCCGATGTGTTCACGCGTAATCCAGTCGTCAGACTGCTCCGGGTATTTGGAGCATAGAATATTCTTGTGTTCATTGATATACAGGGTCACCAAGGTAGAATTCTGTAGAACTGTGTAGTGTGCTTGCGCCCAAGAATGACCGTCCCTACATATTATTGAATCCGCTCCTAGCGTGTCTTTTTCACTCAGTCTTCCCTCATACCGCGATTGAGGGACATCAATCGGCTTAAGGTCAGGAATAAAGTCAACACAAAACCCAATGACCTCCTCTGTTTGATGGCCCGTGGAGATGCTTCCTTCTGGCCTAGCACGGTTACGAACATATTTCTTTAAGACTCTCATGAACCTCTCAAAGGGGAACATATTGTGTAGAAATATATGACCCAGAATGGCAATCTCGTCGACTAGGTGAACTAGGATGTGCGTCATAATATTGAACAGGATGGTGGGAACACCAACTCGAAACTGACAAGACATTGGGCTAAATCATTCTGTAACCTTGGTAGGATTTCTGGATCGATTACCTTCTGAGAAATTGCATTGAGAAATGCACATAGCTTCACAATAGCTAATCGAACATTTTCTGGTAGAAGCCCCCTCAATGCAACCGGAAGCAATTGCGTTATAATCACGTGGCAGTCATGAGACTTTAGGTTCTGTAATTTTTTCTCTGCCATATTTATTATTCCCTTTATATTTGACGAGAAGCCAGACGGGACATTGATACTGAGTAGGCATTCAAAGAAGATTTCCTTCTCTGCTTTTGTAAGAGCGTAACTGGCAGGACCTTGATACTGTCTTTTTCGTTCACACGTTGCTGGTCCTCCCGTGCCTCCGGTGTATCTTTTGTCTTCCCATACACGCCCAGGAAGCCTAGCAGGTTCACACAAACATTCTTCGTCACGTGCATCATGTCGATTGTAGAGCGGACCTCTAGGTCTTTCCAATAGGATAGGTCCCAAAATATAGCTTTCTTCTTCCACATGGATGCGTGTCCCTCAGCGTCATTCGGAACAGATTGTCCGCCAGGACCCTTTCCAAAGATTACATATAAATTCTTGACCATATCAAGTATATCATTACCAGTACGAAGGACGGGCTTCTTCTGGTGATCTACCTCACCTTTGAAATGCTTGCCTTTTTTTCTTAAGGCATGCTTGGTCGGAAGAAATCGACGATGCCCCAGGTACACATTCTTCTTGCATTTGTCCAAATATATACTTTCAGTCTCATCTAAACAGTGCGTGCATGCGTTGTATCCCTTGTTTGTCTGTCCTGATAGGTTACAAAGAGCAGGCCAATCATTGATGGTTACAAACAGCAATGCTCGTAGGTCAAATTCCTGCTGTTTGTGCTCATCCCACACACATACACCTTTTTTATTCCACAGCTGTAAAAGTTCTTCAACTAATGACCTTAGGTACACATCAATGTCGCTGTCGGGTTGCTTAGGGCCTTGAATGAGCACTGGCATCATAATGAATTTCCGCTTCATGCACAACCAAGGAGAAAGGTTATAGATACATAGAGTCATGGGCCAGGTGCTATGGTTGCTGCTCTTCTCCCCAAAAGGATTAATGCCATCTGCACTTAAACCAAACCATACGTTCCTTCCGTCATCTGCAAAGTCCCACCACTTTCTCTCGATTTTTCTCCACTGCGACCCGTCAGCGGGTACTCTCAACTTCCCATCTTTCTTACGGTCTTCTTTGTGCCATCGCAATAACTTGGCATGCTCTTTGTTTCTGAACAGACGTTTCAACCATGGTATTATCGGAGCATACCATATCACCTTGGTAGGAACCCTCTTCCTGGGGGCGCTCGCCCTCAACATCACCAGGGTCATTTCGTCTGATTTTATACCGCAATGCACCGCATACCGGGCATGCGTTAAAATTCTCGTACTCACCGCGGTAGAGGATGCAGTCGGGCATGCATGTATCTTCTGCACCTCCAATCCTAGAGGGCATAGAACCTTCTTTGCTTTGTACATACTGTCAGGCAATTCGTTATCCTTTGGAAGCTTCTTCTTCATAATTTTCAGTAGCGAACCAAATCCCTTGTCAGATACACCATTGTTTGAATTCCATTGCAGCAATTCCAGTGTGGTACCGAGCTTTGTGTTGTCATCTTCGCAATTTGGGTACAACCCTTTTTTGTGATCCTCTAACATGCGATCGAACTTCAACTTCTCCCTTTCACTTTTGCATTCTCTCTGTGCATCAACAATGATCCGGCGAAGATCATCATCGGGCACATGCATCTGGTGCCTCTTGATCTTCAGCGTCCCCCGTTGCAGTATCACCGTATTCAGGGAACATAGGATAGTTGTCATCATCCTCTTCTTCTTCATTGTCTTCCATCATAACCCCTCTTTCTCCATGCTTGGTCCAAACATTATAGCGTGGCATGAAACCCTTCTCAAGCAGGTGCAAGTGAAGGGTTTTCGAGTTAGAGTAATCCTTCGTATTCCCATAGATAGTACATGGACAATACATAAAACCATTCTGCTTGTTTGCCTCAGCCACTTGCGAAAATTATGCAGGCCCTCAATGTAGTCGGAGGTGCGTCGGTCACCGTACATCCATTGTCGGTTCATCTGCGTGCATTATATAATTAAGTATATCAAAAACCATTACAGAACATCATGAATACAGAAGTGACCAAATTAATACAAGTTCATCATCACATTAAAACCAAAGTACAGTAGTGATCAAATGTTATTACTGAAAAAATAAATACATAAAGTTCATACATAGTTCTCATAGAACAACATACAGCTCTCTAGAGCATCTAATTAAAACATACATTAAAACTAACATACAACTATGTAAAACATTTAAATGCAACAACAAATGCGATCAAAATCGCAACTAAGGTAACAATTGATCCAACAACATAATGATACCAAGCCTCATTATCAATGGCATATTTTCTAATCTTTCTAATATTCAAGCGCATTGCATCCATCTAGATCTTGTGATCATCGATGACATCGGCAACATGCAACTCCAATTTCATCTTCTCCTCTTTAATTCTTTTCAATTTTTCTTTTAAATAATTGTTTTCTTTTTCAACTAAATTTAACCTCTCGACAAGAGGGCCGGTTGGAATTTCAGGTTGACATACCTCCTAGATAAAAACATCTATTTCATGTTGGTCGGCATAATTGTTATAAACACTAGATGAAATAAATAGTTATAAAAGATAATATACCACATCCGAATCATAGACCGGATGAGAGCCGACGGGGGTGGATACCAAAACCATGGCACTATATAATAATAAACAATAATAAAAGTAAGAAAAGTATACAAGTAGCTATCTAAATCATACAAGTAAGAAATTTTTCTTTTAAAAAGAAGATAAGAACAAGAGGCTCACCATGGTGGTGCCGGCGACGAGATCGGTGCGGGCGATCGACGGCGGTGAGGACGGGGACGGGACGTCACCCTACACATGTGCAAACTCTAAGAAGTTAATTTGAGCTCAAATTGTGCATCTAAATCAAAAGAACTCTCACATACACTCCTCCACTAAAACCCACAAACCACTCTACTTCTAGAGCATTTGAAATGAGCTAAACTAGCAGTGAGAGATAAAAGGATGAAGTTGCTAACCTTTTAGAACACTTGTGTAGTTGGTGCACCGCCAAATCTAGACAAATCTTGTGGAAAATGTAGCTTGGAGGTCGAGCTTAGAGAGGAGAAAGCTTAGGTGTGGCTCGGGCATTTCATCGAACACCTCATGTGCATACGAAGTGAGAACAGAGCAGCACACACCTCCCACACGCCGGCCGGCCAAAAATAAGAGGAGTGAGCGGGCAGGGGCGAGCATATATATAGGCATCTCTTTAGTCCCGGTTGGTGTCTAGAACCGGGACTGAAGACTGACCTCTAGTCCCGGTTCTAGACACCAATGTAGGGTAACGCAACAGAAAACAAAAATTTTCCGACCTACGCACCAGCCCAGGACCACTAAGGAGACTGCATACAAGGTTTGATCTTTTTCGTTACCGACTCGTAGCGCAGCGGAAGTAGAGTAGATGATGATCGGCGGTGCAGATCCCCGCAGCTAGGATTTACAACCTCCCAACCGCGAGGATGTATACCCTCGTCTGCCCCTCGGACAGCCCTCCAGGAGGCGGTCGGACAGTCCCTCGGACGGTGTCGCGGACAGCCCTTCGGGAGGACCCTCAAAACTCGGACGGTCACTCGGACAGCCCTTCGGGAGGACTCACATAACTCAGACCGTCACTTGGACAGACCTTCGGGAGGCACTCTCGAACTAAGACCAAAACTATGATCTCTCTACAGAGTTGCACACATACGATGTCATCTATCCGGCAAGGCTTTGCCGTCCAGAACTAGTTCCCACCGGAACCCAGACAGCCTTTCGGCTCTACGAAACTATTTCGCGGGGAGGGAGAGAGAAGCCAGATCACTGCAATGGCACTTGTATGTGAGAAGGGATGATCGTTTGGGAAGCCCCCTCACCTCCTTATGTAGGAAAACCAAGGGGTAGGATGGGTATTCAAAAATACCAAAAATATCCATGAAGGAAACACTTTCCAAGGGCATATGGGGAAAATCAAAGGACCCCTAGAGGCTTTCCAAAAAGTAATCCAAAAAGGGGCTCCACATGTGGCCGGCCAACCCCTAGAGGCCCCCCCAAGGGGGCTCTCATCCATCCATGTCACCCCAAAATATCTTGGGACAAAGCCCAAAATAATGGCTTTCCAAAAAGTAATCCAAAAAGCACTTTCACTATTCATGACGACATTTTTCAGCGTCCGTTCGAACTGAAAATATTTATGTGGGCTTAGAACATTTCCAGTACCCACTAAAATAATTTTCAACGTGTTTCACAATAATTCCAGATTAGTGATTTTCATCTGCGAAAAGCATCTGAAGCGGTTCTGGCAGCTCCGGAACATTTCCAGTTTTCATCCTCGAAAATTCCAGAAAGTTTCCAGAATGATTCTGGCACTCTCCAAGAATTATCAGGCATGTGCCGAAACCAATTTGACTTAATGGTATCCCCTGAAACAACTTTTCAGTTTTACCGGAACTCATCCGGTGACCTCTCTCTTCGGAACTTTTCCGCTGTCTCCGAAAACTTTTTCCGGAGACTTTCTCTCAGACTCCCTATCTAGTATTCAGCAGATAGATGACCCTAAAGCGTGTGACCCTATAGGTTCGGTGAAGTATAGATATGACTCGGAAACCCTTCCGATCAATGATCAACATCAGAGCCGTGCACACCCATATTGACCCCTATACCCACACGAATGAATATTCGAGTGAACCTCCAGTTGTCGTGTGCTATTCCTGTTGCTTCACGATATGTTACAAATACCCAAGGTGAGACATGTTGGCATCTCCGTGGATCAACAACTTGTCCACAATGCCATTTACCTCGTTACCGGTATTGTTCTCTTTTCTCGTTCCCGTGTTCCGGTATCCCCGTGATCAAATCACAAAGTGTCTGGCCAGACGATGTTGGATACCATAACACCGAGAGGGCCCAGAGATATCTCTCCATCGTCGGAGGAGCAAATCCCAATCTTGAGCTATCAAGTTAATTGACATACTTTCCCATGAACCCGTAAGCCGCCGTAATAGCCATCCAGTTACAGATGACGTTTAACAAACCCCAAAGTTCATGAATCAAGCATGAAGAAACTCGATACTCTCATGGTCTAAGGAACCATGCAAACGTTAACCATCTCTGTGTTATTAACCATTAACTTGTGATGAAGTGTCTCATAGCATAACATCAATCCGGGTTGATTCAACACAAATGTTCTACCAACATTGTGCCCTCAAAATTGCTGGCATAGACATGCCCATGATCAGAAAAACAGAACCATCATGCAACACTTGAGCTAGTCTTAGAGGCCAGACTAGGAATACATTTTACCGTTTATTATTCCACACGTGCATATGAGTCTTCCTCCGAGCCTCGTGGTTATTGCAGACCCGAGAACCATAGCAGTTATAGCATGGAACATAAACATAATTATGAACAGGGATATAATTAATAACATTTATTATTGCCTCTAGGGCATATCTCCTACAGACTCCCACTTGCACTAGAGTCAATAATCTAGTTAATGCTAATGCACTTTTCACCTGTGGCACACCGGTGTAAATATGCTTCGCTTGTGGTATAGCCTGATGTCCAACGGATCTGATGACTTCAGCTTCGTGTGTATCTTTGCATATCCTCGCGTTTTCATGCTTTCACAAAATTCATATTTTGTGTGGACTTGGCTTTGTATATGTGTGAATCATTGGTCGAAACCTGATTCCTCAGACTGAGCTATGGAGCAACTATCTGCAATAGTGTCCCATTGACCAAAGCCTTCTTGGAACCATACTAAGTTCATGAATGAACTATATGATTCAACAACTTCTTTGTCGCTTCTAAAGCGTCAACATACTTAGCCTTTGTTATAGAATTCGCCACAGTAAACTATTTGGAACAATTTCCAACTACCGTGCCACCATATTGTGTATTACACAAAACCCTTAACTTAAATCAAAAATCGCATGGAGCATTGATGAAGACTGTATCGATGTAATTACTTACAACGAGCACTTCATAATCTCTACTTGCGAGAAAACATGTCATCAGTACTACTCTAGTACTCAATGACATCTTTCACTGTTGTCCCATGATCAGTACTTTTGATCACTTTGGTATCTATACTCGCAACAACTTTGGATTATTGGACATATCTGGTTGTTTTACATACCATGGAATACATGATTAATCCAAACACAAGAGTGTGTGGAATCTCCATCATGTATTTTTCTCATCAGTGTTTTGTGACACCGAGTCTTGCAAAACTCTTTCCATGTGACTTCGGCAAGAATCACTCCTTGGCTTTTTAAATGCTAAAAGGTTTTAGCATTTTGTCAATATGTATTCATTGCTTTAGCCCCATTAGGCAAATCTATCTCCATAGATCATAATGCCTAATATCAAGGCTATTTAGCCCAAGCACGTCATCGAAAAACTATTTTCAAATGAAGTCCTAATTCGTGTCAAGAAATTTATTTCCAATTAACAATGTGTCAAGCACACAACGTTTTTAGAAATATTATTATGCTCCCACTTACTTTCTTGAATCACAAGCATCTTCGTTACCCATTGATGAAGTCAAACCCCTTTGACTATTTCATCAAAATATGAAGATTCCAACTCCATTTTGCTCTCTTCTGTCCATTAAGTTTGCATACTTACTAGCATCCTCTGTACTGACAAAATACCTTGGACTATAACACATGCAAGTCCTTGGTTTCATTTCCATCAGATGGAAATCCTTTCGTCATCCATGTTTCATATCTCATGATTGAAATATGTTTTAATTGCTAGTTCAACCCGAACCAACTTTAAGCATCGCTACAGTGAAACAACCTCATCGTAGTCAACTCCTTGAACTTGTTATTTCAACAAGTCGAGCTTTATGGATAAAACATTTTTATCCGTATCAGTTTTAAGTTCCATAAATATTCGTCAGACTCTAAGTCTTCCGAAAGGTGTATCAAGATTTTAATCTTGAAACATTTATATGGAAACTATCTCGGATTGTATTGGCATTTAGCCAATTCCGGAGTCAGGGCCCATCAACGCTTCCTTGTGTATCGTAGGTATACTGTTGTCTAACAACAATATCTCATTTGCGCACCTGAGAGGTTTGCACGAGCCTTGCCTACATGGTTCAGCTGCAAGTTCGACCGAAGTCCATACATTTTATTGTAGAAACTTCCGTATCAGTCGCAGTAGGAAACTCCGGAATCACTTCCAAGGTTCCTTTCCTTTGATTTGATGACGAAGATACTGGTTATCTCGTCGAGTTGCACTGTCCTCCCACTCACCTTTTGCAAGAACTATTCTCTTTAAAAGCATACCGTTTTGTGGCAAAAACCTTTGCCTCGGTATAGTGGTGGGGGAATACCCAACATTTTGGGATAACCTACAAAGTAGTACTTGTCTGATTTGGAATAGGTTTGTAACCTTTTACACAAGCCCCATATTCCAAATGTTAAGAAAAGATATAACATGGTTGGGCGTACCATACCATGGCGTCATTTCAACAGATCTGATGGAGCTCTTTTTAGTGTAAAAGTCGCAGTCTCTAAAGCATCACTCTTAAAAGGGATAATGGCAAATTTATTTATGTCATCTTTGATCTTACCATGTAATGGTTTGATTACATCTTCACAAAATTTCCACTTGCAGTGGTGTTCCGGGAGGTGCAAGTTATGAAACCCCTTTCACAACTCATCAGACATTCGCTAAACTTGTAACTCAAATATTCCTTTCTGCAATCGAATTATAGAAACATAATTTTCTTGTTACAATAACTTCTATTTCATTTTTGAAAACCTTTCGAATGAATTCAAAAGATCCAGACTTACGTCTCATCATGTAAATATCCATATATCTACTTGAGTCATTTCTGAAGATAGATAAATCCACTACTAACAACATTTATCGGACTACACACATCAAATGTATGATCATTAATAAGTTTGTTGTCCGTTCCTTATGGCCTGTGAACGGTATTTCAGTCACTTCTCTTTTCGGAGGAAAGTTGCAAGTGTTAGATGATTGAAAATCAAACGACTTCAAAATCCGTCATAATGGAATTTTTCCATGCGAGTTACTCCAATGTGACCAAATGCAGTGCCACACGTGTGTGGTATTCTGTTAGTCTTGCGACATTTAGCGTCAGTGTTATGGATGTATCATATTACCATCAATATTCATAACATACATCCCATCTTGGATGGAAGCATGGCTCTTTATGTTATTCATAATACTGAACAACAATTGTTCTTTTATGAACAACCCTTTTGCAACAACATTGATCAATGGGCTAGAGTGTGTAAAACTCTAAAATGAATTATGAAAGTAAATCCAGAGGTAATATATTATTGTTAATATTCATAACATACATCTCATTCATAATGAAAGTATGGCCCTTATGTTATTCATAACACCGAACATCAAAAGTTCTCTTATGAACATCCTTCTTGCAAGATACCTTATGCAATGGGCTAGAGTGTGTAAAACTCTAAATGAATTATGAAAGTAAATACAGACAGTAATACACCGATGGAAGGTATAGTAACATTTACTATGTTCCCTGTGTATACCTGAACCTCATTACCGGCAAGTCTTTTAGGCCATAGTTCTTGTATCGAATTGCAAGAGAATGCAATCGCACGGGTTTTTCTGTGATTAAACCACAATACCCAAGAATTAGTGATTAACATGTTTAACCATAACTCCTAAGAACTATATCTTTGACCAGCCTTCTATACATAAAAAACTTGTATGACATTCATACATGAGCTGGATATTCCAGTCTTCTTTCTTTCTGCCTTTATACTTCTAACAGTTTAACTTTTAGTATTTCTCCTACTCTCAGAAGAAGCACCCAACTTAAGAGTGGCGTTAGCCCCGGACTTCCTAGGCGTGAAAGTTTCACTAACACCCTTCGGACACTTCCTTTCTCTTTAAGTTGTTGTTTTATTCACCTTTCATCATATGGCAGGCGTTCTTTTGGATCCCTCTGTTATCAGTCTAATGCATAGTAAACTCCTTTACTAATAGTTTGCAAACAAACATTGCTTTGGATATCTCATATCTTTTAGCCTTTGTCTGTCTCTGAAAATGATTTTCAGATTCAATGAATATCACATAACTATCCAAACTTTCGAAGTTCAGGTCTCATGGAAGCAAACATATTTCACTTGACTGAAACGGAATTCTAGCTTTTGGATCGAAGGACGAGAGTCACATGATCCATAGCATAAGCGAGACAATACCGAAAGTATGCGATAGGACAAAGTCCTTCTCGGCACTCTTGAGGACAATCCTCACATTACGTTACCAACCGTAAAGTTTTAACCAGATATTTAACAGCTATTCAATTTTAACAGGGAAGGTGGAAACGCGAGCCATTCTTCTATAACTATTATGCAAATCACACTTAGGCAGTGTTCAAAGTTAATTGCACTAAGAATTAAAAGAATTAATTCTAAAGTGCGCTCCCACTCAAATCAATATCTCTCATAATTGATTTTGAGTGATACAAGACCCGCATTTCAATTGCTCGCCATTGGTGTAACACCACTGATGACAAAAATCCCAACCAGTAGGCCAACTTGCCAATCACATCTCTATGTGACTCTTGTTCATCTTTCGATGCGTGTGTTCCGAGCTCATGACGGTCATGCCTGAACGTCAAGACAACCAAGTGATCTCGCTGCGAGGTCTCAACTCACCCACCTGACACTTCTCTAATCGTTCGTACCCGTGTGACATGGCACACCCCGAAAAGATAGGTGCCGTGACGGTGCTACACTTGGGAGAACACTAACTACTTGATATTTTCAGTGAGAGATCACCCTAATAAAAAGCGACTACCGCGCAATCAAGAAGGGTGCATCATAAGGGATAAACATCTCAGGCAATTCATAATAGCATGATATGGTATAGCCCTTTCTGACGGAAAAGTCTTTCATTTCTCTCAGACACCCTGTCTAATATTCAACAGATAGATGACCCTTAAGCGTGTGACCCTATAGGTTTGGTGAAGTATAGACATGACCCGGAACCCCTTTCGATCAATGATCAACATCGGAGCCCTGGACACCCATATTGACCCCTATACCCACACGAATGAATATTCGAGTGAACCTGCAGTTGCCGTGTGCTATTCCTGTTGCTTCACGATATGTTACAAATTCCCGAGGTGAGACATGTTGGCATCTCCGTGGATCAACAACTTGTCCACAATGTCAGTTACCTCGTTACCGGTATTGTTCTCTTTTCTCGTTCCCGTGTTCCGGTATCCCCGTGATCAAATCACAAAGTGTCTGGCCAGACGATGTTGGATACCGTAATACCGAAAGGGCCCAGAGATATCTCTCCATCGTCGGAGGAGCAAATCCCAATCTTGAGCTATCAAGTTACTTGACATACTTTCCCATGAACTCGTAAGCCACCGTAATAGCCATCCAGTTACGGATGACGTTTAACAAACCCCAAAGTTCATGAATCAAGCATGAAGAAACTCGATACTCTCATGGTCTGAGGAATCATGCAAACGTTAACCATCTCTGTGTTATTAACCATTAACTTGTGATGAAGTGTCTCATAGCATAACATCAATCCGGGTTGATTCAACACAAATGTTCTAGCAACATTGTGCCCTCAAAATTGCTGGCATAGACATGCCCATGATCAGGAAAACAGAACCATCATGCAACACTTGAGCTAGTCTTAGGGGCCAGACTAGGAATACATTGTACCGTTTACTATTCCACACGTGCATATGAGTCTTCCTCCGAGCCTCGTGGTTATTGCAGACTTGAGAACCATAGCAGTTATAGCATGGAACATAAACATAATTATGAACAGGGAGATAATTAATAACATTTATTATTGCCTCTAGGGCATATCTCCTACAACCAACCAGGACTAAAGGGGTTGCGCCAGGAGCGAGGCCCTTTAGTCCCGGTTCATGTCTGGAACCGGGACTAAAGGGGTCAGACGAACCAGGACTAGTGCCTGCCGAGGCCTGGCCGGCGTCCTGGCCACTCGAACCGGGACTGATGCACGCATTAGTCCCGGTTCGTAACACGACCGGGACTGTTGCTCCGAACCGGCAAAAACCAAAGCCCTATTTTCTACTAGTGATAGAGCAGCAACAATCGCCGATGAAGAAAGTCATATATCAAAAGGAACAAACTTGTAACAACCAAACAATGACTAGATCCACCAAAGACCAGCACCGATGAATCCCACGAGATCCAATGGAGACACACCTCCATGCCCTCTAACGACGCTAGACGCACCATCGGGATGCTGAACCTAACAAGAACAAGAGTAGGGTCCCTCCTGCGAGCGTGGGGCCGAGGTCCTCCACACCTCTATGGCCCAAAGGCCATAGGAGCTAGGGTGGACTGCCGGCGGCGCCGACAGGAGGAGAAGGAAAGCCTAAGGTCTTTCTTGTCGAGGAGGAAAGAAGCGGAAACTGAGACTTTGTACCATGCTTGAAAAGTAATGCCATAGGCGTCGGTACAGAAAAACCTAGTAGCTTCCAACACTTATTTTTAGTGTAAAAGAAGTTTTATTCCAAAATTATAGGGTTGCAGTTGAGATGTAGAAGTTCCTCAATGCAAGGTGGTCCTCTCTGTAGCCATATAGCAGTGCACTCGGTACAACTATACATCGCCACTCGATCTGCTACGCAGATAATGTCGCCAAAATTAATTGCAAAAGAACATTTTGGGTTTTCTTGGATTCATTCCAACCATTCTGGCAATGTTTTTTTAGTAGAAAACGATGTTTCTGTCGACAATGAGTCATTTGTGGTGACTTTGTACTTGTTGATTCTTTTCTGCGAATGGTGAAACTTTGGATGGCGTCAACTATGCCACGTTGCATAATTTCGAGCGTAATCTTTTTCTTTTCTTTTTGGTGATATGCGCGGGGATCACATTGCACCTATTATATTAGGTAGACAAGTTTTAGAATAGTTAAAACTACTATCAATGTGTTTGAAGAAAATGTTCGATTTGATCTCGCTTCTCGAGATCCATTTGTCAAACATTTTCCTAGGAAGATGAAGAGGAAGATCTACACCGGAGACGGAATTGTGTTGAATGCAAGAAGTTATTGATTCGTGTTGTAATTCACTCATATTTCCTGGATATTTTTTTGCCTTGTATAATTGGAACTAATTAACCTGTTAGGAACGTAAAGAAAAACCTAAGTGTTTTGAGCATCCAAAGCCAAAGATGGCGCTTGCTACGAGCAGCCACACTTGTAAGGGTGATCGTACCCACGAGGCGAGGTAGCACCAAAGTTTCCAGTTGAAAAGACGGTCTCTAGTACAAGAAGTAGTGGTCATACCAAAAAGGAGAGGCAACGCCAATTTATCCAGGGGAGATTATGGTGTGTAGTACAAACGAGCGGGCTCGTACTCACAGTCATACCAACCCTTGCCATACCAACAGAAGAAATTCGGGGAGATGACGTAGTTTCCGCTCGTACCCGGGCTCGTATTGTACGATAACGCCATCACCGGATCTATCCGAGGAAGAAGACATGTTCTGCTATGAGCAGGCACACTCATACCGACGCTTATCCCAGCCAAGATCAGAAGCAATTCAACTTCAAGAGGAGAAGATAATGTCTGGTACGAGTGCTAGCGCTCGTACAACGCTCATACAGCTTGAAATCTCAGCTATAAAGTGCTCGAGAGGAGGTAACCCTTAACCATATTTTCCATCTCATTTTTCATTCTCCTCCAAACCTCAAAGAAACTTCAAAGGACCTCTCTCCATGCTTGTTTTTGTTCGAATCCTTTCACGTGAAGCATCTACCTACGTTTCTTCCCCGGTCCCCAAGTTATTTTTCATGAATCTGTGCTCGTTTCCCTCTCATTTCCATCTAGGGTTCATACTCGCTTTTGAACCATTTCCTTGTTGAGCACGAAATCATTGATGTTTTAGTGAGAAATTAGATGTATATGTCATGTGGATTCAGTCTTTTATCGTTCTGTTGAACTAACAATTAATTTTTCTTAGCAATGAACATGAGGAGTTCCCCCGCTCGTGGTCGTGCTCTTGCACATGGAGAAACACCCCATACCAATGCGGCAATCGATTACAAGAAACAAGTTTTCTATCAAGGGATCAAGTTCACTGACTGTGGCCAGAGGTACAAGTGTATGAAGCTGCATTAGAGGGCGATGCGATCAACTAAGTGGGCACGCCCGGCCACGATCACCAGATTTGGCATAGGTATTGATTTCAATTTATTATGTGCCAATGTTGGTTTGCAGCACTTTATCTTTAAAGATGCAAAGACTGATCACTGGTGAACGCTAGAGTGTTTTGAGCATCCTTTCTCATACTGTCAAGCTTCACCCCGTGGACGATGCGCAATGGATCACCTTACGCTATATAAAGCCCCCTAGGGTCTATATAAAGTTCCCTGGTCATGTTGCCCACTCATTCTCACTTGAATACACACAAGTGGAGGATCACTCTCTTCTTTCCATGCCCCTTCAAGAGGGAAAATGCAGGCCGAGAGCTCGGAGTCCGAGGGACCTTGTATAGCTCGCACTAGTCGGGAGTCATGGGACTCCAAAAATGATCGCATTCCAAGTGTGTCGTGCCCCGGCACCACTCTCGACGACCCTCCCTTAGGACGTATGCCATGCTCCTACAAGGCGGCTGGACCTATTTAAAAAACATCGTCGTGCCACTTTGTCGAATGCATAGCGACCTACAATATAAGGTCGTCATACACACCCTTACTAATTTCTGACCACACTACCATGGATACCCCCGAGTCGAAAGTTGATATTAGGTGGGGTGGGGGGGGTTAGTCAGAGCTCAGTTGAAGGCAATTTACTTTTCTTTTAGCCACCTGCCACCATTTTCTGCAAGGAACGAAGACCCCTAGCTATAGATCTTCCTGCTAGATGTGAGAAGCTGGTGGCATTTGAATCAGATGATAGTGGCAGGAGGTTCCTAGCTTGCGCACACAAGGTTAGTAAAAAAATGTTATTTCAGTTCCTTTTGAGTATTTGACATTTATGTGCTATTTAAGTGTAATTTTAGTATACTGCCATCCATGTGTTCTATATAGTGCAATTTAAGTGTAATTTGGTAATTTAAGTATGTTGTTGGTGTTGTCATTTGTGCGCTTTAATTCATTTGATAAATTTTAGTTCAGACACAATTTGGTAATTTGCAAATTACAGACACAATTTAACTAAAAAAGTTCAATCAATTTAATTGAAAAAAGTTCAGAAATGTTTAATCAATTTGGTAATTTGCAAGTTCAGAAAATGCCAACAATTCAGAAAGTTCGGGCAATTAAGTCAATTTAGAAAATTCTAACATTATTTTCTGTATTGTGGTTTTCTTAAGTTTCGTTTGGTTATAGGAATATTGTTTCCAGTTTAGGTTGATCTGCATATTCCATTCTTGATAGGAAGGACTTAAATGCAACTATGTGGAGTGGGTTGACCTTGAGTGGCCTGCCCCTTTGAAGATGGGTCTAGCTAGGATCTGGAGCATTTATGATGAGGAGACCAAATAGAGGCTCAGAAAAATGTAGTGAATGCTGAAGAAAACTTGGAAGATTCTGGGAGAGAAGAAAAAGATGAAAAGTGAGTTAAGATCTATTAAACTTGATTTTGCTAAGATGGTGGCAGATAAGGGGCATGCAATGGCCCAATTAGGCAACACACAACTTGCTCTGCATGACCTAAAGCAAGAGCTTGAGAAGAAGAACATGGATGATAAATCAGCCACAAACATCCATCAAGTGTTGAGTACTAAGGCAGAGAAAGAGAGGGACCAGATGGTGCAAAAGTGGGACAATTTGATGTAAGAGAGGAATCCGTAAAGTAAGAGAAAAGGATGCTTAAGTACACGAAGAAGGATAGCAAGGACAAGATAAGGAACCTTAAGGGGATGTTGGACGAATTTGAGTGATGCTATGTTGTTGTAATTGTTGTAATGCTGCCAGAATTTGTAGCACTTAATTTGATAGACTTGTGTAATGAATTTGTAGTACTGATTAAGTATGTTGTTGGTGATGTCATTTGTGTGCCTAAATTCAAAAGGTTCAGTCCATTAAGTCAGTTCAATCAATTTAGGTACAATCAATTTAATGTACCTAAATTCAGTCAATTTAACTGAAAAGGTTTAGAAAAGTTCAGTTAATTTGGCAATTTGCAAGTTCAGAAAATGCCAACAGTTCAGAAAGTTCAGTCAATTGAGTCAATTTAACTGAATAAGTTCAGTCAATTTGGCAATTTGCAAATTCGGAAAATGCCAATAGTTCAGAAAGTTCAGTCGATTCTGTCAATTTAACTGAAAAGGTTCAGAAAAGTTCAGTAAATTTGGTAATTTTTGGTATGTGTTGCATTTTTGGCAATTGTTATTTTTGGAAAGTAGTGCATGATTCCTTTTTGGCATATGTTTTTTTGGCAAATTCTTATTTTGGCAATAAACAATACAATATAGATAACTGAACTTAACTGAACATAAATCATAAACATCACAGATAGCATCATATAACATAGACATCTGGTGGTAAACATCTTCAGTTCATGCATCCCTTGCACGTTTTCAAACCAAGCTAACTTAACTTATATGCTAACATATACAGCATACCTAAACATCTTTAGTTCATCAGACTACAGTATAACTTATATGTTGAATACATACAATGTACTTAACTACATTACTTACTAACTTATATGCTAAATTCATATAACAACATACCTAACTGCTACCACTTCTTCTGCATTAATCAACCCTTCTTCTTCAGTCCTTCTTCCGCATCATCAGGCGCGCAGAGCGGTGCGTAGGCTCCTTCACCTTCTTGATTACCACAACTTATTCCATAGGCACAACCTCTTCTTTCACTTGGACCACAACAGCTTCCGGAGCAGCTGCCGGAGCGATGGGGTTCTTCAGAATGATCTGAACCTCGCCGGACTCGTCATCAGAGATGATGATGGGCTCCTGGTCATGCAGAGGGATGGTAGGCTCACACTTGTCGTGCACCGTCGCAGGCACACCGATGAGGATGGGTGTGACGTGTTTCGCCCGTGAGGCCACTCCCATAGTTGTGTTGTTATGCTTCTTGCATATAGAGCCAGGCCAGGTTTCTGCCTCTTTTCTTTTCTTGTAGAATCTGACCATGAGCTGGGTTTTGATCTTGTCAATCATTGATCTGAGATGCAACCCCTAGCTTCAACAATATATTTATTGAACCTCATAGTTGTTGTTCATAAGGATATCACACGGGTAAATATCTTTGGAACCCCCTAACCGAAGTGTTTGGTGGGAGTTGCTCAAGCCATGTGTAGGCTTCTAAGCTGATGGCCTTCATTTCCTCCATGCTTGCATCCCACGGTTGTGTTGTTGTGCTTCTTGCACACTTCCGTAGATGTTAGTTAAGTACATCTTCTTTGTGTGTTTGCTGAAAATTCTGCCATATCTGTCTCACACATTGTTTATGTTCTGCATTAGGAAAGTGTTGTCTCACTCCCTTGATGTGCCCCTTTTGTTGTCTGACATTATAGTCCATGGCTCTGTGTTAATTATTCCCAAGTCAATCTTCAGATTTGAAAAAACCATTTCCATGTGTCATTGTTCTCAACCTCCACAACTACAAATGCTAGAGGGTAAATGCAGTCATTGGGATCAATCCCAACAACACACAACAGAACACCTCCATACTTGGTCTTTAAGTGGCGTCCATCTAAACATATGATAGGCCTGCAGACTTGCATGAAACCCCTTTTGCAGGGATCCAGAGAGAAATAACAGCTTCCATACATGCCATCATTGACACCCACATAGAAAGAGATGCTTGGGTTTGATCTTTTGAATTCTTGTGCATAATCCCACATGTTGTTGTACTGCTCTAACTCATCTCCTTCAATGAATTTCTTCACTAGTCTCTTAGCCCTTCTAAGTTTGTTCCTTGATGTTGCCATGTTCCAATCCTTCTGAACTACCCTTGAAAAATTATTCATGTTAATGTTTTCATCAGCTCTGAAAGAATCAACATACTTTTGAGCCATAAAGGGAGAAGTGAATGACCTAACACTCCATTTTCTTTATGCAGGTATGTTGTGGGTTGTATTTCTTGATCATGAAGCAATTGGTTCTGCTATCAAATTATGCACACAAAGACCAAGGGCACCCATCTTCACCGATGGCCTTCAGTCCTCTCCTATCATTTCTGGGACACCTAATGTCAACTCTTTCATGACAGTTGTACTTCTTGATAGCTTTCCTAAGTAACTCAAAAGTTCCAAAGGTCTGACCAACTTGGAAGCTTGGTTTACTCAAGTCTTCTTCTCTGAAAGATTTGAAATTCAGCTTCACATGATCTTCATCAAAATCAGGCAAATACATGTCCCAATCTTCAGTAGGATCATCAGGTTCTTCTTGGGCTGCTTTACCTTTCTCATACTCAACATTTCCATCAAACAAGTCATCATCCCCATCTTGCAGATCAATATCTGAGTCAACAAGTTGTGGATTGTAATCCTTATCTGGAGAATTAATTCCTACATCATCAACTGCATCTGCTGCATCAATGTTGAGAACCCTACATGTTTTTCTCCCCCTTTACTCGAACTAAAATGTATGGACATACTCTTCTGGTTGAGGTGGTCCTAGTATGTACTCCTCATCTTACTCTTCCACAACGTCTGATAGTGCATCTTCAACATGACTTTGCTCTGCCTCATCCTCTTGATCTTGCTCAGCATGCACCTCTTGCTTTTGCTCAACCTGCTCCACTTGCACTTGCTCATCGTGCTCCACTTGCACTTCCTCAGCCCGCTCCTCTTGCTCTTGCACTGCCTGCTCCTCTTGCACTTGCTCCTGCTTTACCCTAATGCCACTGAATTTGACCACTAGAGGTTTTCATCATAAGAATGAATAAGAATAGGAGAAAAAAAATGATCTCATGCTCCCATCATGATCAAGAAATAACTACTGGAACTGATTCCCATTAAGGAGCACAGTCCTTCATGTTCTCTGTCATAGTATTGCCCCCCTATCTTAATCTCTATTAATCCATTCTTATACACTATCAATACAGGAACACACCAGTACATCCTAGTCCTGCCCTCAAACTCGTACCCTATTTCCTCCACTAAACTGCCAACAATAGTATGTGTCCAATTATCTATGTCACAGTAGTCAAACTAAATGGAATGGCCTTTGTGGTAACCCCTATGCTTCATGCACAATGGAAATAGGCACCATGTATGACCTCAATAGATAAGTGGTTGCTCAGCGTTCTTACAAAACAAGCAAAGTGACAATGTTCAGACAAGCAAATTCAGATAGGTTCAAACGGTACTAAATCCAGACAATCGAAAAAGACAAGTTATTGGACAAAAAACATGTTTTTTTGGAACTCCACTAAACAAATATACGATCTTTCATGTCCAAAAGCATGGATTTTTGGGGGGCATCTGACAAACACAAGGGCATCTGATCAACAAAAGGCCATATGATCAACACAAGGGCACGAAACAAACAATAAAGCAAGCTTTTTGGCCCATTTAACAAGACATGGCCTTACCCTCGGATTTCACCACAACATCCCTTTGATTTCACATGCAAACCCCCATGTAACCCTAATTTAGCTCTGCCACTAATTTGAACGCCATAGCTAAAACTCTACTATGCAGACCCCTCGATCCGTGGCCGAAAGGGAGAAGGAGTATAAACCCTAACACACCTGTGCAATTGAATCCTACCCACGGTCATTCCTGGAGAAGAAAGAGATGGATCAAGCAGAGGAGGAGGCGACGACGACGAAGTACCATACTGGGGCAGTTACAAATCAGGCAGATGACGCGTGGGAGCGAGAGGAATGTCACGAAGGCCCCTCCCGAACGACGCAGATGGCGGCGGCTCGGCATCCGACGAAGAGCTCATGGCGCTGTCACCACACTCGCCCCTGCCGACGAGCTCCAGGTGACCACCTTGGTAGCGACGAAGAAACAGGGGAGATGAGAGCGATGGGGAAGAGGGATACGGTCTGGTCCGACCAGGTGTGGTTCTGGTTCGAGCGGGTGGGGGTGGGGGGTGGGGTTTTAGTTCGGTCGATTTTTCAAAAAAACATTGAATGCCTGCGTATTAATATTGTTCCGACGATGTGTCCAGTCGATGCCAGGCGGATTGAGTGGACTGGCGCCAAATCAATACATACATACACAGAAACGTAGTTGAGACCGTAGGTCAACCCCTTTGACAAGTTTAGAGACCGTATTTCAAGTATTTTAAAGTACATGTACAAAAGTGAGTTACAGTGCAAGTTTGGTGACCACTTTTCTCATTTTAAAATGGTTCGAAGTACAACCACGACACAATAGCTTGCCGTGAGCAGAAAGTTCAGGCCGTATCTCTCCAAAAAAAGGTTCTGGCCGTACACGTGTCCACCACTCACTCGGCGGCTTCACTGATGAGTGGGCCTCACCCCAGAACGAGCTCACACTAGTCGTCTCTCCGTCCTCGGGCCTCGTCTCGTTTCGACATCCACCTTCCTTCCTGTTTACTGCCTCACAAATCTCAAACCCTACCTCGCTAGCCATCCCTCCAGATCCCGAGCTCCGCTCGCTCTCCGCCCCTGCCCGGCCGCCATGCGGATCCGCAGGTCCGCCTCCCGCCTGCTGGGCTCCACCGCCGCCGCCTCCTCCTCCTGCCCGGAGCCGCCCCTGTTCGAGCTCCCCCGATTGGAGCCGCCCCCGCCCCCTCCGCCAGCCCCAGCCCACGAATCCGGCGCCGGGTCCGTGGGGCCCAAGACCTCCTCCTGCGGCGAGCCCTGCTGCGAGCTCAGCCGGTCGCCATGGGACCTCATGGCCCAGCTCGACCTCTCGGATCCCCAGGTAATTTCCTCACCACCCCATCCCCACCCCTCACCCCTCGCTCCGTGCTCTCCTGCCTGGCCGCGTATTGCGCATTCCCGCGCCGCTGTGTAGCAGCTAGCATATCCCCCTCGCTACCTTGCTCTCCTCCGCGGAGGTTCCCTTTCGGTCTGGGGCATGTTTCTAGGGTTCCGTCCCCCCGCGCGCTCGTGGAGCCGCGTCGAGGTCTAGCCACCTAGGGCGCGTCAGTTAGGTCCCTCGCGGTAGTCTCCGACCGGCTGGCGGCGGCGCTGCGGCTAATCGGGCTGCAAGGTCCTAGCTCTTTTCGTTCGTTGACGTGTATTTCCCGAATTACCATCTCATTCAGGTGGAGAAGCTCTTCGTGGAGACTTGCTTCATGAGTGTTTCCTGGCGAGGTAGCTGGCTCTTCCCAGCAAGCATCACCATGCCAGCCAGCTCCATCCAGGAGGAGGAAGACTTGGCCGTAGATATGGTTGACGGGGTCATCTTGAAACTTCACAAAGCTGCGGAAAAGATGGAGAGCATGAAGAATCAGAGCAAGCAGAAGACAAATAAGGGGCTCAAAGTGAAGAAAGGAGTGTGGACGTGCAGGAAGAATGACGGCAAGAGGTGGTGCTGTCGGCGGCCTGTGAGTAAGGCCAACTCCTACTGCTCGTACCACTTGGATCAGAAGCCCCCCGTCAGCGACAGGCCTCATAGGAAGAGGCCCGACATCGACCTAGGCGAGGGGTTCTACTACTATGCGGGGTTTGGCCCCGGCACCAAGAGGCGCCGCACGCTAAGCAGCAACAGCGTGCTGGAACCTCCACTGCCTGCTGAACCACTGAAAGAGGAGACACCAGACAAAATGCAACTTGATATTAGTGCAGGTCAGGTACAAGCAGCGAATGAATCCGACCATCAAGTGGTGCTCCTGCCATCAGCAGACATTGTCGACGAGCCTGGCACCACTGGGATGTCGGCCTGTGACAAGGAGAGCAGTGATGATGACGTGCCAGAATTTTCACTGGCTGCTAAACCACCGAAAGAGGAGCCACAGCCTGAAATGGAACTTAATTTTAGTGCAGGTCAGGCAGAAGCTGATGACACAGACCATCAAGAAGCACGGACATCAGCACGTGTGGTCGACAAGCCTACGGGCAACGACGGCACCACTGGGATCGGAGGCTGGGACGAGGAGAGCAGTGATGATGAAGCGCTTGGCTGCAAGGGCGAACAACCCCGCGACACCACGAGGAAGGGCCCGTTCAAGAAGAGGTGGAGGAAGCCTGTGAAAGCCCGGTCGCTCAAGTCACTGATGATGTCGTAGTGCCTGACTCTCATTGCTTTAGTAGTTAGCTCAGCTTAGTCTGCTCCAGTTTTGGTACTGAGTTGCAAGGTACACAAACTGTTTGTAGCATCTTTTGTGTGTGTGGATTGTACTGTTTTAACTGAGTGTGCTGGCCGTTAGATCGAACTGAATTAATTTCTTAAAAGGTGTCGTTTAATCGTCATGGGTGAGATGCAGCCACTGTTTTTTTTTGCTGGTGATTCAATTGGCTGCTGCGTCGAGTGGATGCGCCTAATTCAGTTCAGCAGTGCGCGCCTGAATGTACTACAATACATACAGGTTACCTGCTTATATACCCGATCTCCCAATTGATGCGTGACTGCTAGCTCCTGAATGTACAATTACACTGTCAATGGAGCTAGCTTATACGTAGTACCTTTTTTGAACTGTGGCGCCAGAGCTTCTGCTAATTCTTGTAAAAATAGTCAACGAACCAAGTGGTTTTGTTGCGCTTCACCTACGTGGACGTAAGGCACTGAATTCACAATGTTTGCATCACTCTTACTACATCTCGCCCTCTTAAGAAGAATGAAAACTAAATCTTTGTTCCGTGCTTGAAAAGTACTGCCACAGGCAGCTCCCTACACTTGGTATACGTCGTGTTGGTTGCAGGGCCGGTCCTGAGAATTCGGAGGCCCGGGGCGAAACTAAAAAGCAGGGCCCCTTAAGATGAACAGTGAAATAATGGCGTACGGAGGAAGTAGACAATGGTGTGCGTGGTTATCACAAGGTATTCTTAAAAATGCAAAGCCATGTTTCATGTTAGCCTTGTACTATAACTATGGTCATTTGATGAGACCAATTAAGAAGCTTCTGCAGCTTTGTGGGTTTGTTCTGCTGAAAATATATCGTCGTCAAATCAAAATAGTGTTACTTGTAATCTAGCTAATATAAAAAGAACTGGAGATTGCACCGCTTATTGGTTACATAGTGTTCAGACAGTGTCATAGAGCTTGTATTAGTTGACTGTAACGCTATTTCTGAGGAATAAATACCCACTTTTCCCGCAAAAAAAAAGACATGTGACTGCATGATTTGTCCTAAAAAAATTGCATCCAAAATGCAGAGTTGGACTACACATTATTCAGTTCTTGGGATATGTTACTCCGAATAGAAATTAAGATAGATGAACAAATTCATATGAGCGATGATAAAAATATTTCCTTCATATCTTCAAAAATTAAATCAATGGTATGATGATACTGCAAATTTACTCTTACCTAGAGTGCAAATATGTAATTCAGGACTTAATTATCCGATTTGTGTAGTCATTGCACAGTCATCTCAAAGTTACCTGCCATGATCATCATCCAGTGCCTTGCTGTTCGTCTTGATCTCTGGCATCTACTCCACGGCAACATCTCTATTAAACTGCAGGAACTGAAGGTTAATACTAATACAAACAGCAAAAGGTGTTGAGCACCTGGAAACACTCACCTCCACAGACGAACACAGCATGCACAGGTCCGCTGCCGAGCTCCGCCGCACAGCCGCATCCCTTGCGATCTGGGCCTCAAGATTATCTGCGGCGGTTTGGTTGCAAGGCGAAAAGGCGGCGTGATATGTGCGTGATGCCTCGCTTGTGTTCCTTCCTTTTTTACGATCTCGCCCCAAGTTACTCGATCCCAGCCTGGTCAATGCATGTGTTACGGCATGTATCGCTCCAGCTACTACTACTTGGGCCATACAATAACCTTTTACCGTGCTATACACTAGAGCCTCATGGAATTCGGGGGCCTCTCCACTTTGGGGGACCGGGAGGCCCCCCCCCCCCCCCCCCCAGAAAAAAAAACAAAAAAAAACAAAACAAACAGAAAAAAAAAAAAATTAACCACCACCACACAACCAAACAAACCCCCAACCCCCCCCCCCCCCCCTCCCCCCCCCCCCCCACCCCCCCCCCCCCCACCCCCCCCCCCCCCCCCCCCCCCCCCCCCTGCCGCCCCATCAGGGCCGGCCCTGGTTGGTTGGCGGCACCAACAGCATTCACTGCAAAAGAACATCTTGGATTTTCTGTGATTTATTCCATCCTTTTAGGCAATGTTTCTTGTAGTAGGAGACAATGTTTCTGTCTGACTAGTGTGTGGTGACTTCGTGCTTCTCAGTCTCTTCATACGTTCTTCATGTCGGTTGCTTCTTTTTTGCGAATGGCTGAAACTTTGGGTGGCGTCAGCTCTTTCACGTTGCAAAATTTTGCAGCAAATACTTTTTTTGCCTTTTGTTAAAGACCCTTTCGCCCAAAAAATTGGTTATAGTTTGAAAATCATCAAGAGCTCTGTTGGGTTCACCCAAAGAATGGATTGTCATAGTTTTTTTTTTACAAGATCAGTAGCAACAAGGGACGCAACCCTGCACGAAGCTACCCTTGAATGGAGAAATGGCCGGCATTACCCCCGCTGGACACCCAAAATGCCAGGCATGCCGATGCCAGCTCTCTTACGCAGGTAAGCGAACTGCCAGCGATGAAGGTGTATCCATTGACGTCCTTCTTTTCGTTTTACTTGCCGGTGCTGGTCGCGGCTAGGTGGATGTGCTTTTGAACAATGCTGTCTGCGGCGGACGAATGCCATCATCTTGGCGTCGTTTCTTGCCGCGTGGTTGCCCTCATAGACGATTTGTTCATGGACGCTGTGTTTTGAATTTCGGCCGCAAAAAGTGGATTTCGGCCGAATTTCGGCCATCTCGGCCTGGGGCGAGAAATACCTTTCAGCGAAAAAATAGATTTTGGTCAAATTTCAACCAAATTTTAGTCAAATTTCATCCAAAATTTTTGAAAATGGCCGAATTTCGGCCATCTCGGCCTGGGGCGATAAATTCCACAAACCGAAAATCAAAACACAGCATGGACGTGGGTGACTTGGTCGATCCTGCTGGACGAGGCACTGCGCAGCGAGCGAGACCTCGGTGTGGGTGTTCTCTGCCACATCCGGTGATAGCCGCAGGGTCACTAGCGCATCGAAGAGGTCGTCGCCGCCAAGGCCTTCGAGGGAGGCCGGTAACGCCGAAGCTGGGCGTGTGGGTTGTAGCCGTGCAGCGAGGTCCTCCGCCATATTTGTGACGATGGCGAACCTGTCAAACACCCCAACGATAGCCTGCTCGAACCAGGGGACAAAATTGGCGTCCAAGGCACATTTGATCGTGCCAGCCACAAGTACCGTTCGTAGGCGTTCCTGTTGGAAATATCAACACCTTTCGATTAGACTAATCCATGAGTAAATAGTAAGCATGGAAATTACGATATGCAACTCATACCGATACCTAAGCATGTGAGCACATACAATACATAAAAACGAAACATCTATGAACACAACATATACGACTAGCACATGAAGGAGTAAACAAGGGATGAACAGATCGTACCCTCCGGTTGGCCAGGCCAACGCGGCGGCGGCAGCAGCAGCCTTGGCGTCGTCCGTGGCCTTCTTCTTGGCGGCGGCGTCTTCGACCATGATGTCGATGCAGGGGAAATAGTGGAAGCAGAGGAGGACGGAGACGGGGACGTATCGGGAGCAGTCGCGTCGAGACGCTCCCCAAAAACCTTATTGCCGTTCTCCCGGGCAGGATCTCGAACGACAGGGTTCCGGAGGCATGTGCTCTCCTAACCAACCGTGCACCGGTCGTCTGGATGGGATCGCCGGAAACAGCACAGAGAGAGGAACATTAGATGACGGCTAGGGTTGTGCAGGAGGGAGTGATTGAGTTAGGGTTCACTCCACAGGCCAGCGCCTCCTTATATAGGTCGTTGGGTAGATGGGCCTGGGCTTAAGCCCACGATTGAGTCCGCGAACAGCCCACGGTCCAACATCTTGGACAGTGGTACTTTCGTTAGCGACTCGTTAATTAATCCACAATGAATTAATCATTCTTGACTGGCAAAAATAAGGCTAGGCTCGACTCATTCCTGCAACCCACGGCGCGCGCGCGTTGTGATGAGGCGAGGCGTGGCGAGGCGAGGCGGGCAGCGGAGGAGGAGGAGTGCGCGTGTACAACTCCTCTTCCCAAGCTTCCAATGGCATGTGGCAGAGCAACCCTTATAAAGGGTCTCACTCTTACTACTGTAGCAGTATGGTACTAAACTTCCCACCACTTGCCATGCACCTAAATGAGCTATAGAGATTAACTAGGGATTATTGTCTTATATGGGCCAAAGCCCATCTATAATCCAACAATTCCCCACCAGATCTCAAGGCACATATGTTTGTCAACTGTTCCAAACAATGTTTTGATATACCAGAATTTTTAGTGGAGACTATTAAGTTGAACTTTCATCTAGAGCGACCGGATTAGACCTCTTCTCAACTGAACAATGGACTATGCCTTGAATTGTCAGTTTAGCATGCAAAGTATATCTCACAATGTATGACATACTATTCATCTAGTGTTATAAACTATTTCTCTAAATACCAATTATGTTGCTTCCATGCTTCCCTGTACTTCCTGCTACTTGTTACTTTTCCTAAGAACCCATATATTCATTTTTGGTGTCCTTTCTTTACCATGCATTCCTTGGAAGAACTAGGTTTATAGCACCATGCATTCCTTGGCATGATTGGAGCACATGGGCGTAGATAAAGTATCATTAAAAATCGCATCCTTGACTTTATCAATTGGTCTTTATTATTCCCAATCAAAGCATAGAGAACAACTTTTGTTGCATCATTGGGGAGGTTAAAATAAGGAGACATAGTTTGATCAACAAATTTACTTCACTTTGAAAGAACATAGAGAAAACTTATATTCTGTATCCTACATTCCCTCCACCGCTCTCGCGAGTGGTATACAGCTCCCATGACCCACTCTCTCGTGACCTCCCATCCCCGCATCGTCGTCGCTCCTGCCGCCGCTACCTCCACCGCTTCCCTTAGCCATCCATATGCCTCCTCACCGATGCACATCTACAAGACCAGGATCTCCCCCCTTCCTTGCGCGGCAGGAGTTGGAGCCGCCTCAGATGACACTCCCCTTCGTTTGCAGCTGATTTGTTCGATGTCGCATGAGGTACTAGAGGCAATGAGAGAGCAGTGGTTGGAGAGGGCTGCAAGACTTCACGATGATGCCTTCTCGTGGATACAGTGCGTGCGAGAGTGGGAGGCACTACATGTGACGGAGGAAGACCCGATCTAGAGATTTAGAAGGGAGAGTTATGCACTCATGTCTATTAAGATCAAGAGGATCGAGAGAAGGAAGGCGGATCTACTTCGGGGGCACAACTTCAGAGAGGGCATGGATGTTGCGGCCCCCTCCATTGCCACCGATGGGTTTCATCCTCTAGGGGAAGTAGGAGGCAAAATTCGAGGATACTCACCGCAAGGTAAGGTGGGAATGCATCGTGGGGCTGTCTCCGGGTAGTGTTTCGCCTCTTCCAAAACCAGTTGATCACCTGCCTTTTTTGTCATCGGAACCTGCAAGGTATTGAGGGGATTATGCAGCTTGCCTGGCGCCGGAGTTGGCCTGCCATTTAATCGTGGGAAGAAGCCGGGTGTCTTGTTAGATGTTCCTCAAAAAAAGGGTGCTAGAGTCCTCCAATGCAAGTCTCTATGGCCATGGAGGTGGAGATGCACATGACTCCCTTGATGGTGTTCGACCAGGGGTTGATTTTGGGCGTGAGGCTGATTAGGAGTATCGAAATCCTTATTTTTTCACCTTTGGGGATGCGTTGAATTGTGCTAAGAAGCAAGCTGGGAAGAACAAGTTGAAGAAGCAAAGATTAAGATTGGATGTTGTTGCAAGCTATATGAAACGCAAATGGGCTCAAATTCCTTAGAAGCTGGTGACGTCGGATTTTAGGTATGTGAACTCTGTTCCAAGTCACAGATCTGCCCTTGTTTTGTTTCCCTGTTGTAATTCAGTTGGTAACACTAGTCCATGGTTTCAAATTGTTTGAGAGAAAGCAGTGGAAGTAGGTGTTGGCCCTGATCCTCTTTGGTTGCCCATGGAACGGGGTGGATGAGTTCGAGGTCCGGCAGTTGCTGGACTGGCCGCTCGCCACTCGATCGCCGACATGAAAAGCTAAAGATTCAGGAGATGATTTTTTCTGTGGGGGGAATTTTTTGTTTCAATTCACACTTTGGGCTATACAAGGCTTGGTGGGTGGGGATTGGCCTTGTTTTGGAAAGGGACAAAGAGGCCTCAGGGTGGTCTAGGCTTATGAGGCCTGCTATTTCACTGACCCCTAACCCTATTTCGCAGCGATTCTATCATCTCCCATCTCTGGTGTTGTTCCTCCGCAGATACTAGGGATCAGGGTAGTTCGGGTGCAGCTATGGGAGATCGTTTTGGTCCTGAGCATGGGGTTAAAGTAGAGGTGATGGAGGTGGAGGGAATCCTAATTTTGGTCGCAATTTCCAGCACTAGCAGTTCTATCAGAATCAGTTGTTTTCTTTCAAGTCGCCACCAAGGAATTATCAAGGAAACAACTACTAGAATAACCAGTACCCACGTAGGAATGCCAATTTCAGTGACAGGAATTTTGATGTTGAAACCGGAGTGACTCAATACCTGTGCAGGCTGCCTATGTAGAATAATAACCCCTGCAGCTACAACATATCAACACAAGATGCAGTTCGTTTATTCAGTGCAATCTGCGCCAAGTGGAGATAACACAAAGGGAGGGGTGGCAGCAGTAATGTGGATGTTCAGTCTTCGTAGGCAAATTCTGCTGGCGCAGCCTCGGTGGGAGGCCCTGCGGTTCCTCAAGCATTTGGAGAGAAGGTACTTGTGGGTGATAAATTATTTGTCACGGATGTGGGGTTAAGGGCCATGGATCCAAAGCTTGTGATGCAGAAGTAAAGTGTGTGAATTGCAACAAAGAGACACATATTTTTTATTTTTGCACCTGGCTTCACCAAAAAAAAACTACAGCTACACAGTTGGTTTTGGAGGGGAAGGTCTAGGTTGTTTTGTTACAGAACATGCACAAGATTTGAGTTCTTGAATGTAGAGGGAAGCAATTGCTCTGGTTCGTCCGAGAGAGGAGTGTGATCCTGAAATTAATGTTGACATGCTTGTCAGGAGCCTAGCAAAAACCTATCCCTTGAGATGGGATTGGAAGACCAAAAATGTCTCAGATGTGGCTTTTTTGGTCAACTTGTTGTTGGCTGCCAGGTTTAGTGAGGCTGTTGTGTATGATTGGGTGCCTTTGAAAGGTCAGAATGTCATGGTAATTGTTAAACTGTGCAATGATGATTCATTGGCTATGGGTGAGCTGCCTATGGTCTGCGTAAAAGCTAAAGGAGTGCCTAAGAGTATGAAGAATTTTCATGGACTTTATGAGATTGGTTCCATGCATGATTGGTTTCAAAGGGTAAGTGGATATGGTGACTACATAGGAACCTGGCTTGGTCAGACCAAAAGAGGTTGTGGTCGATCATCAGAAAATACCTATATGGAGTAAGCTTACTACACCAAATCTTATGGTCTACAGAGTTTTCTTTGAACTTGAAATGGTTGTATATGAGGATGGTCTAAGGGTGAGGATGAGTTATCTTAAGGGTATGAAGATTGGATGGATTTCCAGCATGAGGAAGAGGCTGACAAAGATCCAAAAAGAACTAAAACCCGTGGTGATGAGGTGGTAGTTAGCCACATTTGTGCAAGTACAAGAACTAAGTTGGCTTTGGAGCAAAGGGCTACTCCACTGAAAGAACAAGATGAGGCAAATCTGCTTATGTATAAATCAAAGAACTTGGCGGCTCAAAAATGTGGAAAGAATTATGTATATGGTTCTATTTCTATTAATGAAGGGGGACTTCTAGAAATACTAACAATGAAAAAGTAAAGATTTTCGAAGTTGATCCAGAGGATGACGGGGAAGGTTCTCAGTCTCTTAGTTAGGGGCTAAATTGGGGATTAAGCAGAATGATGATCAAAATGACATGACTAGTATTGACAATAAATGAGGGGATTTGGGTGGCCAAAGATATAGTGGAAGGGTTGCTTCCAAGAATTTTGATGATATACCTTTGCGGGACAGGTCCATGTCTCTGGCTAGAGCCAAAAACTTGGGCTGCTCGAAAGGTATGTTTTCTGAGGTTTCTGATTTACATCCTGCTAATGTAAAGTTGATAGATATGGCAGTTTAATAGGGGTGGATTTACAGGTTTATCTTTATATGGTAGATTATAATCTGAATCTTATTAATTCTCATGAAAAAGCTAGGATGGAGATGTTTTTAGCATGCAAAACAGAAACATCTATTACTCCAATGGAAACTGTGATCTTATATCCAGAGGATGTAGAATCAATTCTATTGGAACTATTACACATGAGCAAAGAAAGGTATGATGATTCTAATCCCATGGAAAGGTTTTCTTATGATATGGTTGTGTATAGAAAGGGTGGATTTATTGCAAACATTACTCATTTTGAGGTTGTTGCAGTTAAAACACCAGTAAAGACTGTGTTGAGAAAGAAAATGAAAAAATAAATCCTTGTGATTTAGTTACTTTTCTTCTGCCAAAATGTTGAGGGGTGGCTTGGAATTGTAGGGGGATTGGGGATGTTGAGAAAAACAATTTCATTAGGGAAAAAATCAATAAAAATAGTTTGGACTTTTTGGGCATTCAAGAGACAATGAAAATTTATTTTACACAAATGGAATTGTCTAGCATAAATGGTCAAGAATCTTTTGACAGGTCTTCTCTACCTTCCAGAGGTTGGTCTGGAGGTAGTTTAGTAGGCATTAATAATGGCACTTTGGTTAATGATGAGGTGGAATTTGGTGATTATTTTGTGAAATTAAATGTTAGGAATGTGGTAGATGGTTTCTTTTGGGGCTTGCTTATTGTTTATGAAGGTGCTCAACCAGTTGGGAAACCTAAGTTCTTGGTTGAGCTTGTGCATTTGCTTAAAACTCTAGGAATCCTTTGCTAATTGGTGGAGATTTTAATTTGACAAGGAAAGCTAGTGATAAAAAAATAGGGGGTTATAATAAATGGAGTATTCTTTTAATTCAATAAATTCTCAGGGGGAAATGATGGAATTACCTCTAGCTGGTAGAAAGCACACCTGGTCCAATAATCATAAGGACCCCACTTGTGCTTTATTGGACAAGGTTTTGATTTCTCCATCTTGGGAGCAAAAATTCCCACTTGTCATGTTAATGCTCTAACTAGGGGTCTGTCAGACCACACACCTCTCTTCATATCATCTCAGGAGCTACCTAAGAAACCTTATATTTTCAAATTTGAGAATTGTTGCTTTCAACGGCCTGGCCAGATGAGTTAGTGAGGAAACTATTGAGTAAACAATATCCTGGTGCTTCCCTTATTAAGAAATGGCAAGTGAGATCTAGAGCTCTGAGGAAAGCCTTGAAAGGTTGGAATTGAATGTGGATGCAGTTTACAGTAGGCATAAAAAGACCCTTGTTGAGGAAATTTATAGATTGGATAAACTGGAAGAAATTAGTTGTTTAAATTCCGAGGACATGCTTTGTATGCAGAACTATCAGAGGGATTTAAAATTATTTTGAAAGAAGAAGAGATTAAATGGCTTCAGAGATCTCATTAAAAGGAAATGTTTGATGTGGACTCAAACTCGAAACACTAGCATGCTAAGGCAAATGTTAGGCATAGGAAAAACAAAATCTTAAAATTAGTACAAGATGAGGGGTTGATTGAAGGTCAGGATAATCTTAAGGATTATATCACTAGTTTTATAAAAACCTTTTTGGTGAACCCGAGATGCCATTCTTAACTATGCATCATACTGGGGGTAGAGGTTTTGAATGAGGAAGAACAAAAATCCCTTACTAGAAGGTTCTCCCTGGATGAACTCCAAGAAGCTATTTGGGGGATGGATAAAAATAAATTTGCTGATCCTGATGGTTTTAATATTGAATTCTACCAACATTTTTGGGAGATACTTAAAATGGATATGTTTGCCCTTTTGGAAGAATTTGATGATAATAATTTAGATATTGATAGGCTTAACTATGGGGTGATTTCCTTATTGCCTAAAGGGAATGATGCTGATAGAAATCAGAAATATAGGCCCCAATTTGTTTACTTAATGTCATTTTCAAAATATTCACTAGGATTTTGGTGAATAGATTGATAGCTATTACTGAATGTGTGATTAGGGCCTCTCAGATTGCCTTTCTAAAAGGGTAGATACATTATGAAAGCAGTCCTAGTTTTACATGAAACTCTTAATTCTTTGCCTACAAAAATTTTCATGGTTCCTTTTTTAAAATGCTTTGAAATAGCTTTTGACAAAGTCAAATGGCCTTTTCTTCTTAAAACTTATAAATAGAATGATTGGATGATGAAAACCATTTCTGGTGGAAAAGTTGCAGTTAAAGTACATGGAGAGATGGGCCCTTATTTTAGAAATCATCAGGGATTGAGGCAGGGGATCTCCTGTCACCCTTGGTGTGGATGTTCATGATTGTTAATTCTTCTCTCTCTATTGTGCCATTGTTCACGCTTTCCTTTTTTGGTCTTCCCAAAGGGATAAAAAAGAAGTATGATAAGCCTAGAGCTAGTTTCTTTTGGAGTGGAAGAAAAAGAAAAATAGAAATATCACCCGGTGCCTTGGCGCAGAGTTTTCCAACCAAGAGAACTGGGTGGCTTGGGGGTGCTGGATTGAGAACTAATGAATGTTGCTTTGTTGGCAAAGTGGGCTTGGAAACTGTTTAATGAGCAAGGTTTATGGAAAAAAATGTTGTGGGACAAATATATTGGTACGTTAGGATAGGTGCAGCTAAATCAGGGGGATTATCATTTTGGCAAGGTATGTTAAAAATAAAAGATCTCTTCTTGTCTTGTCACAAATTCTGTGTGGTGAATGGGAAGAAACAAGTATCTAGGAAGATAGATGGTTGGGGAATGAAAAATTGTCTCTGAGTTTTCCTAGACTGTATAGTATATCACAAGAACAACACGTCACAATCCATGATGCTTTGCCTCACAAACTTGCCACTTTACGTTTTAGAAGAGCTTTAGTGGGAGAAAAAGCGGAGCAATAGTATAAGCTAGTGGTTTTGTGTGATAATGTTTCCTTGTATGATTTTAAGGACAAAATCTTGTGGTTACTGGCTAGTTCGTGGGTTTATAGTGTTAGGCCAACTCCAACGCCAGACCCCAAACAGACGTCTGCTTTGTCCAGATTTTGTCCGTTTGGGTCGGGAAAACGGACGACCATGTCTGGTTTTGGGCGTCCGCCTACTAGTGCACCCAACCGGCGGCCGCATCGCAAGTTGTCCGGATTGGACTTTGGAAAAATAAAACCTGGCCACACATTTAAAAACATGCAAAAACTTAATTATACATTATGATAAATTTAAAACAGTTTAAACAAGTCCTGGCCGCACATTTTAACCTAACTTAAAATTAATAAACATAAAAAAGATAATTTTGACGCCGTCGACGTCCTTTTCGTCGTCCGCCATGGTGAGGTCAAGTACGACGGTGGCTGCCATAGGTGGGCTAGCGGCCCTTGCAGTGGCTGCCAGACCGGAGCCTCCTGCATCACCTCTTCCCGTGGCGAGGATGGCGGCCATGCGTCGGCGCCCACCCACACGGGCAGCACAAACACGAGCTCCGGCATGTGCTACTTGTGAGCTGCGTTGGGATTTTTCCCCGAAGGGGAGGGAAGATGCAGTATAGTAGAGATAAGTATTTCCCTCGGTGAGAACCAAGGTTTATCGAACCAGTAGAAGAATCACGCAAAGCCTCATGAGCAACACCTACACACACAAAAGCAAATACTTGTACCCAACGTGGACAAGAGGGTTGTCAATCCCCTTGAACTCGTTAATTTCAAGGATCAAATCTCATAGTGGTAGATAGATAAATTGGAAAACAAAATAAAAGAAATAAAATTGCAGCAAAGGAATTTTGAATTTTTATATATGATTAAAGTAGACCCGGGGGCCATAGTTTTCACTAGAGGCTTCTCTCTCGAACACATAGCATACAGTGGGTAAACAAATTACTGTTATACAATTGACAGAAAAACACATAGTTATGAAAATATTCAAGGCGATTATCATTTATATAGGCATCACGTACGAGACAAGTAGACCGACTCCTGCCTGCATCTACTATTATTACTTTACCCATCGACCGCTATCAGCATTCATCTAGGGTATTAAGTTAATACAAATAGAGTAACGCCTTAAACAAGATGACGTGATGTAGACAAAGTAAACCCACTCAATATGGATAAAACCGGTTGTTTTACCCTTGATGGAAACAATATAAATACGTGTCTTGTCCCCTTCTGTCACTGGGATATAGAGCACCGCAAGATTGAACCCATTACAAAGCACCTCTGCCGCTGAAGATAAATCAATCTAGTTGGCCAACCCAAACGGATAGATCGGAGAGAAATACAAAGCTATAAAAATCATGCATAATAAATATCAGAAAAGGCTCAGTTACTTCTCATGAATATTCATATCACAAACCCACAATTCATCGGATCCCAACAAACACACCGCAAAAGAAGATTACATCGGATAGAACTCCAAGAACACCGATGAGAACATGGTATTAAAGATCAAAGAGAGAGAATAAGCCTTCTAGCTACTAGCTATGGACCCGTAGGTCTGTGGTGAACTACTCACACATCATCGGAAGGCAGCAAGGATGATGTAGAAGCCCTCCGGGATCGTTTCCCCCTCCGGCAGAGTACCAGAAAAGGCCTCCAGATGGAATGGCAGAAGAACAAAAGCTTGGGCGGCGGAAAAAGTGTTTCGGGTGGCTCTCTGTTGGTTTGAGAATATTTGGTAACTTATTGGCTTAGAATTAGGTCAAACGGAGCTGCGTGGGGCCCACAAGATCAGGGGGGCGCCCCTCAAGCTTGTAGCTCTCTTGTATCTCGTCTGGTCACCTCCCGAAGCTTCTAGGGTCCCTTCTGGTCCAGAAAAAATTAATCCAAAAATTTATTTTCCGTTTGGACTTTGTTTGATATTGATTTTCTGAAAAGACGAAAACAAGCAAAAAAAGAACTGGCACTGGGCACTGGGTTAATAGGTTAGTCCCAAAAAATAATATAAAATAGCATACACATGCATATAAAGCATCCAAGAATGATAATATAATAGCATGGAGCAATTAAAAATTATAGATATGTCGGAGACGGATCAGCGTGCACGGTAGCGTGTCCGTCCACGTCTAGGACTGGTCCACCAATACCGCGAAGGGTGGCTCATCGGCGGCTCCTCCTTGGCCTGCCCCAAGGCCCCCTCCTTCACCTGGAGCTCCGGGGGGATGGCGACATCGCCTGCAGTAGAGAGGTCCAGTATCTCATTGAGCCCCTCCCATTGGCCACGGTCGTGCTCCCAGACAGAGTCCCCAAGCATGTGCCTGTAGAGCTCCTCCTCCACCTCGATGGTCATGGGAGGTGACGGTGAGGGGGACGGCGTTGGCGTGAGCCAGCGCACCAGCGCACAGCCATGCGACCCGGACGGGCTAGGCTCTGAGTGTTGGGGAACGTAGTAATTTCAAAAATTTCCTACGCACACACAGGATCATGGTGATGCATAGCAACGAGAGGGAAGAGTGTGTCCACGTACCCTCGTAGACCAAAAGCGGAAGCGTTAGCACAACGCAGTTGATGTAGTTGTACGTCTTCACGATCCGACCGATCCAAGTACCGAACGCACGGCACCGCCGAGTTCAGCACACGTTCAACTCGATGACGTCCCGCGAGCTCCGATCCAGCAAAGCTTCACAGGAGAGTTTCGTCAGCACGACGGCGTGGTGACAGCGATGATGATACTACCGACGCAGGGCTTCGCCTAAGCACCGCTACGATATGATCGAGGTGGATTATGGTGGAGGGGGGCACCGCACACGGCTAAGAGATCAATGATCAATTGTTGTGTCTCTATGGGGTGCCCCTGACCACGTATATAAAGGATGGAGGGAGGAGGAGGCCGGCCCTCATAGGGTGCGCCCAAAGTGTGGAGTCCTACTAGGACTCCCTAGTCCTAGTAGGATTCCACCTCCCACATGGAATAGGAAAAGGGGAAGGGAGAAGGAGAAGGAAGGAAGGGGGCGCCCCCTTTCCCTATCCCAATTCGGACCAGTCCATGGGGAAGGGGCGCAGCCACCCTTGAGGCCTTTCTCTCCTTTCCCGTATGGCCCATTAAGGCCCAATACGAATTCCCGTAACTCTCCGGTACTCCGAAAAATACCCGAATCACTCAGAACCTTTCCGATGTCCGAATATAGCCTTCCAATATATCGATCTTTACCTCTCGACCATTTCGAGACTCCTCGTCTTGTCCCCGATCTCATCCGGGACTCCGAACAAACTTCGGTCATCAAATCACATAAACTCATAATACCGATCGTCACCGAACTTTAAGCGTGTGGACCCTACGGGTTCGAGAACTATGTAGACATGACTGAGACACATCTCCGGTCAATAACCAATACCGGAACCTGGATGGTCATATTGGCTCCCACATATTCTTCGAAGATCTTTATCGGTCAAACCGCATAACAACATACGTTGTTCCCTTTGTCATCGGTATGTTACTTGCCCGAGATTCGATCGTCGGTATCTCAATACCTAGTTCAATCTCGTTACCGGCAAGTCTCTTTACTCGTTCTGTAATACATCATCCCGCAACTAACTCATTAGTTACAATGCTTGCAAGGCTTATAGTGATGTGCATTACCGAGTGGGCCCAAAGATACCTCTCCGACAATCGGAGTGATAAATCCTAATCTCGAAATACGCCAACTCAACAAGTACCTTCGGAGACACCTGTAGAGCACCTTTATAATCACCCAGTTACGTTGTGACATTTGGTAGCACACAAAGTGTTCCTCCGGTAAACGGGAGTTGCATAATCTCATAGTCATAGGAACATGTATAAGTCATGAAGAAAGCAATAGCAACATACTAAACGATCAAGTGCTAAGCTAACGGAATGGGTCAAGTCAATCACACCATTCTCCTAATGATGTGATCCCGTTAATCAAATGACAACTCATGTCTATGGTTAGGAAACATAACCATCTTTGATCAACGAGCTAGTCAAGTAGAGGCATACTAGTGACACTCTGTTTCTCTATGTATTCACACATGTATTATGTTTCCGGTTAATACAATTCTAGCATGAATAATAAACATTTATCATGAAATAAGGAAATAAATAGTAACTTTATTATTGCCTCTAGGGCATATTTCCTTCAGTCTCCCACTTGCACTAGAGTCAATAATCCAGTTCACATCGCCATGTGATTTAACACCAACTGTTCACATCACCATGTGATTAATATCCATAGTTCACATTGTCATGTGACCAACACCCAAAGGGTTTACTAGAGTCAATAATCTAGTTCACATCGCCATGTGATTAACACCCAAAGAGTACTAAGGTGTGATCATGTTTTGCTTGTGAGAGAAGTTTAGTCAATGGGTCTGCCAAATTCAGATCCGTATGTATTTTGCAAATTTCTATGTCAACAATGCTCCGCACGGAGCTACTCTAGCTAATTGCTCCCACTTTCAATATGTATCCAGATTGAGACTTAGAGTCATCTGGATCAGTGTCAAAACTTGTATCGACGTGACCTTTTACGATGAACTCTTTTATCACCTCCATAACCGAGAAATATTTCCTTAGTCCTCTTAGGTAACTAAGGATAACTTTGACCGCTATCCAGTGATCTATCCCTAGATCACTATCGTACCTCCTTGCTAAACTCATAGCAAAGCACACAACTGGTCTGGTACATAGCATGGCATACTTTATAGAACCTATGGCTGAGGCATAGGGAATGACTTTCATTCTCTCTCTATCTTCTGCCGTGATCTTGCTTTGAGTCTTACTCAACTTTATACCTTGAATACAGGCAAGAACTCTTTCTTTGACTGGTACTTTTTGAACTCCTTCAAAACTTTGTCAAGGTATGTGCTTTGTGAAAGTCTTATTGAGCGTCTCGATCTATCTCTATAGATCTTGATGCTCAATATGTAAGCAGCTTCACCGAGGTCTTTCTTTGAAAAACTCCTTTCAAATACTCCTTTATGCTTTCCAGAAAATTCTACATTATTTCCGATCAACAATATGTCATTCACATATACTTATCAGAAATGTTGTAGTGCTCCCACTCACTTTCTTGTAAATACAGGCTTCACCGCAAGTCTGTATAAAACTATATGCTTTGATCAACTCATCAAAGCGTATATTCCAACTCCGAGATGCTTGCACCAGTCCATAGATGGATCGCTGGAGCTTGCACACTTTGTTAGCATCATTTGGATCGATAAAACCTTCAGGTTGCATCATATACAACTCTTCTTCCAGAAATCCATTCAGGAATGCAGTCTTTACATCCATTTGCCAAATTTCATAATCATAAAATGCGGCAATTGCTAACATGATTCGGACGGACTTAAGCATCGCTACGAGTGAGAAAGTCTCATCGTAGTCAACTCCTTGAACTTTGTCAACAACCTTTTTCGACAAGTCTAGCTTTGTAGATAGCAACACTACTATCAGCGTCCGTCTTCCTCTTGAAGATCCATTTATTTTCTATGGCTTGCCGATCATCGGGCAAGTCAACCAAAGTCCATACTTTGTTCTCATACATGGATCCCATCTCAGATTTCATGGCCTCAAGCCATTTCGCGGAATCTGGGCTCATCATCGCTTCCTCATAGTTCGTAGGTTCGTCATGGTCTAGTAACATGACTTCCAGAACAGGATTACCGTACCACTCTGGAGCGGAACGTACTCTGGTTGACCTACGAGGTTCTGTAGTAACTTGATCTGAAGTTTCATGATCATCATCATTAGCTTCCTCACTAATTGGTGTAGGCATCACTGGAACTGATTTCTGTGATGAACTACTTTCCAATTCAAGAGAAGGTACCACTACCTCATCAAGTTCTACTTTCCTCCCACTCACTTCTTTCGAGAGAAACTCCTTCTCTAGAAAGGATCCATTCTTAGCAACAAATATCTTGCCTTCGGATCTGTGATAGAAGGTGTACCCAACAGTTTCTTTTGGGTATCCTATGAAGACGCACTTCTCCGATTTGGGTTCGAGCTTATCAGGCTGAAGCTTTTTCACATAAGCATCGCAGCCCCAAACTTTAAGAAATGACACTTAGGTTTCTTGCCAAACCACAGTTCATACGGTGTCGTCTCAACGGATTTAGATGGTGCCCTATTAAACGTGAATGCAGCTGTCTCTAATGCATAACCCCAAAACGATAGTGGTAAATCGGTAAGAGACATCATAGATCGCACCATATCTAATAAAGTACGATTACGACGTTCGGACACACCATTACGCTGTGGTGTTCCAGGTGGCATGAGTTGCGAAACTATTCCACATTTTTAAATGAAGACCAAACTCGTAACTCAAATATTTGCCTCCGCGATCAGATCGTAGAAACTTTATTTTCTTGTTACGATGATTTTCTACTTCACTCTGAAATTCTTTGAACTTTTCAAATGTTTCAGACTTGTGTTTCATTAAGTAGATATACCCATATCTGCTCAAATCATCTGTGAAGGTCAGAAAATAATGATACCCGCCGCGAGCCTCAATACTCATCGGACCGCATACATCGGTATGTATTATTTCCAATAAGTCTGTAGCTCGCTCCATTGTTCCGGCGAACGGAGTTTTAGTCATCTTGCCCATGAGGCATGGTTCGCAAGCATCAAATGATTCATAATCAAGTGAGTCCAAAAGTCCATCAGTATGGAGTTTCTTCATGCGCTTTACACCAATATGACCTAAACGGCAGTGCCACAAATAAGTTGCATTATCATTACTAACTTTGCATCTTTTGGCTTCAATATTATGAATATGTGTATCACTACGATCGAGATTCAATAAACCATTTACATTGGGTGTATGACCATAGAAGGTTTTTATTCATGTAAACAGAACAACAATTATTCTCTGACTTAAATGAATAACCGTATTGCAATAAACATGATCCAATCATATTCATGCTCAACGCAAACACCAAATAACATTTATTTTGCAATAAACATGATCCAATCATATTCATGCTCAACGCAAACACCAAATAACATTTATTTAGGTTCAACACTAATCCCGAAAATAGAGGGAGTGTGCGATGGTGATCTTATCAACCTTGGAATCTCTTTGAACACACATCGTCACCTCGTCCTCAACTAGTCTCTGTTCATTTTGCAACACCTGTTTCGAGTTACTAATCATAGCAACTGAACCGGTATCAAATACCCAGGGGCTACTATGAACACTAGTAAAATACACATCAATAACATGTATATCAAATATACCTTTGTTCACTTTGCCATCCTTCTTATCCGCCAAATACTTGGGGCAGTTCCGCTTCCAGTGACCAGTCCCTTTGCAGTAGAAGCACTCAATTTCAGGCTTAGGTCCAGACTTGGGCTTCTTCCTGGGAGTAGCAACTTGCTTGCTATTCTTCTTGAAGTTCCCCTTCTTCCCTTTGCCCTTTTTCTTGAAACTAGTGGTCTTGTTAACCATCAACACTTGATGCTCTTTCTTGATTTCTACCTTCGTTGATTTCAGCATCACGAAGAGCTCGGGAATCGTTTTTGTCATCCCTTGCATATTATAATTCATCACAAAGTTCCAGTAACTTGGTGATAGTGACTAGAGAATTCTGTCAATTACTATCTTATCTGGAAGATTAACTCCCACTTGATTCAAGCAACCGTAGTACTCAGACATTCTGAGCACATGCTCACTGGTTGAGCTATTCTCCTCCATATTGTAGGCAAAGTATTTGTCAGAGGTCTCATACCTCTCGACACGGGCATGAGTCTGAAATACCGATTTCAGCTCTTGGAACATCTCATATGCTCCGTGCCGTTCAAAACGTATCTGAAGTCCCGATTCTAAGCCGTAAATCATGGCGCACTAAACTATCAAGTAGTCATCATATCGAGCTTGCTAAACGTTCATAACATTTGCATCTGCTCCTGCAATAGGTCTGTCACCTAGCAGTGCATCAAGGACATAATTCTTCTGTGCAGCAATGAGGATAATCCTCAGATCACGGAACCAGTCCGCATCATTGCTACTATCATCTTTCAACTTAGTTTTCTCTAGGAACATATCAAAAATAAAACAGGGGAGCTATACGCGAGCTATTGATCTACAACATAATTTGCAAATACTACCAGGACTAAGTTCATGATAAATTAAAGTTCAATTAATCATATTACTCAAGAACTCCCACTTAGATAGACATCTCTCTAATCATCTAAGTGATCACGTGATCCAAATCAACTAAACCATAACCGATCATCACGTGAAATGGAGTAATTTTCAATGGTGAACATCACTATGTTGATCATATCTACTATATGATTCACGCTCGACCTTTCGGTCTCAGTGTTCCGTGGTCATACCTGCATATGCTAGGCTCGTCAAGTTTAACCCGAGTATTCTGCGTGTGCAAAACTGGCTTGCACCCGTTGTAGATGAACGTTGAGCTTATCACACCCGATCATCACGTGGTGTCTCGGCACGACAAACTTTGGCAACGGTGCATACTCAGGGAGAACACTTTTACCTTGAAATTTAGTGAGAGATCATCTTATAATGCTACCGTCAAACAAAGCAAAATAAGATGCATAAAGGATAAACATCACATGCAATCAATATAAGTGATATGATATGGCCATCATCATCTTGTGCTTGTGATCTCCATCTTCGAAGCACCGTCATGATCACCATCGTCACTAGCGCGACACCTTGATCTCCATCGTAGCATCGTTGTCGTCTCGCCAACTATTGCTTCTACGACTATCGCTACCGCTTAGTGATAAAGTAAAGCAATTACAGGGCGATTGCATTGCATACAATAAAGCGACAACCATATGGCTCCTGCCAGTTGCCGATAACTCAGTTACAAAACATGATCATCTCATATAATAAAATATAGCATCATGTCTTGACCATATCACATCACAACATGCCCTGCAAAAATAAGTTAGACGTCCTCTACTTTGTTGTTGCAAGTTTTACGTGGCTGCTACGGTCTGAGCAAGAACCGTTCTTACCTACGCATCAAAACCACAACGATAGTTCATCAAGTTAGTGATGTTTTAACCTTCACAAGGACCGGGTGTAGCCACACTCGGTTCAACTAAAGTTGGAGAAACTGACACCCGCTAGTCACCTATGTGCAAAGCACGGCGGTAAAACCAGTCTCGCGTAAGCGTACGCGTAATGTCGGTCCGGGCCGCTTCATCCAACAATACCGCCGAACCAAAGTGTGACATGCTGGTAAGCAGTATGACTTGTATCGCCCACAACTCACTTGTGTTCTACTCGTGCATATAACATCTACGCATAAAACCTTGCTCGGATGCCACTGTTGGGGAACGTAGTAATTTCAAAAATTTCCTACGCACACACAGGATCATGGTGATGCATAGCAACGAGAGGGGAGAGTGTGTCCACGTACCCTCGTAGACCGAAAGCGGAAGCGTTAGCACAACGTGGTTGATGTAGTCGTACGTCTTCACGATCCGACCGATCCAAGTACCGAACGCACGGCACCTCCGAGTTCAGCACACGTTCAACTCGATGACGTCCCGTGAGCTCCGATCCAGCAAAGCTTCACAGGAGAGTTTCGTCAGCACAACGGCGTGGTGATGGTGATGATGATACTACCGACGCAGGGCTTCGCCTAAGCACCGCTACGATATGATCGAGGTGGATTATGGTGGAGGGGGGCACCGCACACGGCTAAGAGATCAATGATCAATTGTTGTGTCTCTATGGGGTGCCCCTGACCACGTATATAAAGGATGGAGGGAGAAGGAGGCCGGCCCTCATAGGGTGCGCCCAAAGTGTGGAGTCCTACTAGGACTCCCTAGTCCTTGTAGGATTCCACCTCCCACATGGAATAGGAAAAGGGGAAGGGAGAAGGAGAAGGAAGGAAGGGGGCGCCCCCTTTCCCTAGTCCAATTCGGACCAGTCCATGGGGAAGGGGCGCAGCCACCCTTGAGGCCTTTCTCTCCTTTCCCGTATGGCCTATTAAGGCCCAATACGAATTCCCGTAACTCTCCGGTACTCCGAAAAATACCCGAATCACTCAGAACCTTTTCGATGTCCGAATATAGCCTTCCAATATATCGATCTTTACCTCTCGACCATTTCGAGACTCCTCGTTATGTCCCCGATCTCATCCGGGACTCCAAACAAACTTTGGTCATCAAATCACATAAACTCATAATACCGATCGTCACCGAACTTTAAGCGTGCGGACCCTACGGGTTCGAGAACTATGTAGACATGACCGAGGCACGTCTCCGGTCAATAACCAATACCGGAACCTGGATGCTCATGTTGGCTCCCACATATTCTACGAAGATCTTTATCGGTCAAACCGCATAACAACATATGTTGTTCCCTTTGTCATCGGTATGTTACTTGCCCGAGATTCGATCGTCGGTATCTCAATACCTAGTTCAATCTCATTACCGGCAAGTCTCTTTACTCGTTCCGTAATACATCATCCTACAACTAACTCATTAGTTACAATGCTTGCAAGGCTTATAGTGATGTGCATTACCGAGTGGGCCCAGAGATACCTCTCCGACAATCGGAGTGACAAATCCTAATCTCGAAATACCCCAACTCAACAAGTACCTTCGGAGACACCTATAGAGCACCTTTATAATCACCCAGTTACGTTGTGACGTTTGGTAGCACACAAAGTGTTCCTCCGTTAAACGGGAGTTGCATAATCTCATAGTCATAGGAACATGTATAAGTCATGAAGAAAGCAATAGCAACATACTAAACGATCAAGTGCTAAGCTAACAGAATGGGTCAAGTCAATCACATCATTCTCCTAATGATGTGATCCCGTTAATCAAATGACAACTCATGTCTATGGTTAGGAAACATAACCATCTTTGATCAACGAGCTAATCAAGTAGAGGCATACTAGTGACACTCTGTTTGTCTATGTATTCACACATGTATTATGTTTCCGGTTAATACAATTCTAGCATGAATAATAAACATTTATCATGAAATAAGGAAATAAATAATAACTTTATTATTGCCTCTAGGGCATATTTCCTTCACTGAGCACAACCGACAAAGGACGACTACCGCCGCAGGTCGTGCTCATCCTGGAACCACGTGTCCCAGAAAGGCGAGTCTACTATGTACCTGACGTCATTGACGAGGTTGGGCGGCAGGCGGGTGCGGTGGCGGTTGATCTCCTTACGGCGAGCGCGACCGCTCACCGGGATCGGAGGCATGGGTGCCCGATCTGCCGAGAGGTGCCAGTAGTTGGGGAGGTGCACGTCACCCCACGGCAGTGGCGTGCCTGTCTCCCAATACCTCTAGCGGATCTCGGCCTTCATGTACAGCCGTTGCGAGGAGGGGCCACTGGCGGGGAGATGTTGATTGCCGAAGGAGGTGGAGGAGGGATGGAGCGGCTGCGGTGACCGGAGGACGACCTAGTCTCGTGGTCGTGCTTCCCTTGTCGGGGATTCACTTCCACATCATGGCCACCACCGAGGAGGTGGAGGAGCGGTGGTCGGGGTTCGAGGAGGCACGCGGCTCCGGAACTGGAGTCTGTGGACTGTCCGGTCCATGGCTTCCACATTAAAAATGACGAGGACGGGTGGCTGGGTGGCTGACAAGTGGGCCCACTCACTCATGCATCCTAAATGGAAGTAGGTGGGCGCCCGACAGGCGGGCCCGAGGCGGACGAGGCGCGAGCGCGGGCGCGTCCGTTCTCTGTCTGTCTGGACGCAAACCAGGAGTAAGTTTGCTCTGAAAATGGGTCGAGCCAGACGCCAAAGGGATAGAATTTGGGGTTGCGGTCTCGCATTGTGCCATCGCAAAACGAACACGTGCGGAGCAGACGTTGCAGTTGGCCTTAAATCCTTTTACTCAGCAATGCCTATGGGCACAAAAGCCCCGAACAGATTCCTTTGGAAAGTTAAAATCCCACTTATCAAGAATTTCCTCTAGTTAGTTTTGAAGCAAAGCATATTGACTAGAGATGTGTTGTTACATTGTGGGGATAGAGGTGAAGCTGATTGACCCTGATGTTGTGAAAATGAAATGATTGATCACCTCTTTTTACAGCATCCCCTGGCAAGATACATTTGGACCATAGTCAGCTGTAGTCTGGGGATCCAGTATGATCTCTATGATACAAATGCATGTTTCAATGTTTGGTTTGAAAACATGGGTTCTACGAAGAAACATTTTTTTGCTGGTGTTGCTGTAGTTATCTAGAGTATTTGGAAAGCTTGGAATTGAGCCTGTTATCACAAGAAAAAAGTGGCCCTCTGAGCCAAGTGCTCTTCTTTTCAGAGTTTCTTACTGGATTAATGATTGGAGTGTCTTGCAGGGATGTAGGACGCAAAACTGGGCCTACAGTGATGTGCAAAGCTCCTGGATCAAGTCGTAGCTGAAATTTTCCAAGCAAGGCGGAGCTAGGCATCATGGATTCCAAGACTAGAAGGTGGCGGATCAGAAGGACATATGAAAAAGTTTGTTTGCAAGAATTGGATTTGGTGCTGGAACTGTTTTCCTTTTGTTTTGTGATACGAGACAGGTGTGTATAGGGCTGGACTTATCTGCTTTCGTGGGCTATAGTTTCCCTAGATGTTTTCTTTACCTGGGCTTCTGTTAGCTTGGTTGGTGTTTTCTTCTCCTTTTTGGTAGGTGGTGAGGTTTTGTGTGGTTCTTGGTGGAGGCGTGCTATGGTTGTAGTAAGATGCTGGTTTTGTTAATGAAATCGGGGGAGTCAACCCTTCTATTAAAAAAACAATCCTACATTCATATTATACTATCTTTTAACCAACGTTAGTGATTTTTTTCCAGGATCCATGCCATTCATGCGTATATTTATTCGTCCTCAAGTTATTGGATGATTAAAATATTCTGCATCTAAGTTTTACTATATCTCAACTGTCGTGTATCAAAGATTTTGTATAGAAACATTGTCACATTTATTTGTTGGGTTTTTCTAGGTGCTCTAGCAATATGCCCACTTTCTCTTATTGCCCAATCTATGAATATTATTGCTTCATTATCTTAATGTCATGCCGAAGGATGTTTACTATACATGCAGACTTATTGAACGAAAATGACGACTAGGATGACTCTGAGTCATACACAAGATGGAACAATTAAACTATATAATTAGTTATAAGTATATGAAGTTGCCATGATTGTCACTATTTTTTGAAATTCTAATTATTCTATCATTAAAATGGACAGGCGCACAACACGTGCCATCAATGATCGTTCAGTGCAGGTGGTAGTAGGGGCCAGCATATGCAGACGCTAGCTAGGTCTGGTGTGGTGAGCTCGGGTGATGGATCATGGTGCCAAGCGTCAGGCAGTCTGGATGTGATCATCTGTCATTCGCCGCCTACTCGCTTCATCCACATATTATATATTAAGAGTATTATTGATGCTTCGTAAAAAAGCACTAGGCTATTAAAGGGGACCGTAATACTAGTTTTTTCCATCATGCAGTTCTCAAAAGAAGAAGAAAGAATAGAATAGCTTCCATAAAAGATGACAACTGTGTGGTGCATATCAAACAAGATGCAATTGCCAATGTTTTTATCCAGTATTTCAAAAATCTCTTTTCTTCCTCTCACACTAATCATGGCAGGTTATATACATTCTGTGCACCCAAGTATTGAAGGAGATTACACCTATAGTATTCCTGATAAAACAGAAATATGGGAATGCTTAGAGCAATGAGAAGGAATGCATCACCAGGACCAGATGGGTTCAATGTAGCTTTCTACACACCAGCTTATAGGATTGGATTGGAGATGACATAGTCAAAGTGATAAGATATTTCTATGAAAAAGGTATACTTCCTGCCCATCTAAATGATACTCTCATAGCATGCATTCCAAACAAAACTGGCCTCTCTTGTTCCTGCTGATTTTCGACCTATTAGCTTGTGTAATGTTATTTACAAAATCATAGCAAAAACCCTAGCTAATAGACTCAAACCTCACTTGCCACATTACATTCATGGATCTCAACAGGCTTTCATTGAGGGTAGGGGAATCATCAGCAAAATCATCATAGGTCAGGAAACAACCCACTCTTTTGCTTTAAAATCTTGGAAAACCCTTGCTTTCATGCTTAAAATAGTTTTGGCCAAAGCTTTTGATAGACTAGAATGGAATTTCACTATGCAACTCTCTTTCGAAAAGGGCTTCATAGTCACTTCATCAATTTGATTTATGCTTGCATTGCAACTGCTTTTTTCTGTTACTATTAATGGCTAGTCTTACGGCCGCTTCCAAAGTTGCAAGGGGATTAAACAAGGATGTCCATTATCTCCTTGTTTGTCCTAGCAATTAACGAGCTTTCTATATCCCTCCAAGAGGCCATGTGCTCAAGTCGTCTGACAGACATATCTTTAGGCCCTGGTTGTCCACCCATCCACTCACTCTTGTTTACAGATGATTTATTAACTTGCGGTAAAGCCACCATTACTGAAGCTACTCAGATGTTTCATATTCTTTAGAGATTCTGTAACCTTTCAGGTCAAACTCCTAGCCGGAATAAATCAGGTATTATTTTTAGCTCAAACGTTGATGTTAACATTAAGGAAGGCATTAATAGAATTTTTCCTGTCATGGACATTGATGCTAATTCTTGGCCACCCTTTAATCCTTCCAGCCAAGAATAGATCTACTGGTTATGACTTTGTGGCTGAGAAATTTCGTATTAAACTTAGTGGTTATAAGGCCAATAAGCCCTCTCATGCAGCTAGATTGACTCTTACTAATTCTATCCTTGCTTCCATCCCCGTGTATTAGATGTCTAACATTTCATTTTCCAGGAAGTTGATAGCAAAGCTCATGACGATTTATTCGGAATTTCTGGTGGCAGGAATGAAAGAGGAACCAACGTCCAAAACGCTTTGTCTTAGGGCATGAAAGGACATTGTGTTCCGAAATGTGAAGGAGGTCTATGAATCAAGAACCGACAAGCTATGAACAGATGACTTATTCTTTCAGCACCTTGGAGGATTGCAGAAAACCCTAATAGGTTTCTCTCTAGAGTTCTCAAACCCAAATATTTTCTGACTTCAATCTAGAGAGCTAGTTAAAAAATTCCAATATCTTGTTTTTGGTCCTTCGTCTTAAGAATATGCCACTTGATTTACTCTAATTCCTTTTATCAACTTATCGAAGGTGACTCTTCTATATGGAGCACTCCTTGGTGTCCTGTCTGGGAATCCATCTATGACTGCCTAATCATCCAACTTGGACATTTCAATTATCCTTCACAAGTTATGGATCTTTGGCTGCCCACCCAAAAGGTTTGGAACACTAACCTTATCTGCATACTCTTTGATCAACAGACAACTAACATCATTATGCAGGTACCTATAATTCAATCGAAAGGGGCTGATATCATATGCTGTAAGCTACATAGTTTAGGAAAATGCACATCCAAATACGCATACAGAGCTTGCCTACAGGCTATGTAGGAACATGGAGAGCCTATACCTAGACATGTACCTACAGGTGTAAAGCTAATTTTAAGTCAGACATGGGGAGAAAAGGAAATGGTGCCCATAGCACAAACATTCGCATGGAGGCTTCTCAGGAGAGCAATTCCTACATGTATGAGGGCGGGTAGATTTTCTTCTCACATTAAAAAACAATGTGCAAGATGTGATCAGGAAGAAAATGATATACATTTATTCTTCACTTGCCCATTTGCTAAAGCCGCTTGGTTCTATGAACCTTGGAATGTAAAGTCTGAATTATTTGTGCAAATTTTTGATTCAATCCCTACTATTATCCAGGCCTTGTTAACTTCCAACCGCCCTCATGCCTCTCTGAATAACATTATGACTTTTCTTTGGTGTATTTGGAAGTCCAGGAATATAACCTTTTCGGGAGAAAATCCAACTCTCCTATGCAGGAAATAATAAAGAGCCAAGATTTAGCTTCCTATGCATATATTGCAGGTTCATTAATAGAAACGATCCAGGAAATAGGGGCAGAATCTACATAGAAACAAAAGCAGGGATCTTCTTTAAAAACACATGATTGGATTACAGGTTGCAAGGTTTATACAGACAATGCATGGAAGAAGAACACTACTGACTCCAACAACAACTCAAGGAAAATAGGAATAGGAATTTACATTCAAAAACGGCGAGAACGAAGAAGAAACAGGTATCTTAATCTCTGCAACGGGCAAAAGTGTCGAATCTCCACTGCAGGCGGAGGCTATAGCCCTACAAGTTGCTGCAGAAATTGCTTCTCGCATCGCTAATAGCCAAATTACTTTCCTAGTGGACAATGTGATACTAGCTCGGGCAGCGGCTCAAGGAACCTTCTTCAAGTGCCTGGGCATTGGCAAATTAGAAGCCAGCATGCAAATTATTTTGCTGCATCAGCCAACATTCAAGCTCAGGTGCTCCATATTCCTAGGGTACTTGATGTAAAGGCTCACAATTGTGCAGCTGCTTCTTATAGAGATGATTATCCTCTGAGCCAAAAAAAAGGCTTGTTCAAGGCTTGGAAAACTAGGCAATTTATGTGTTAAGGATTGCCAGGTTCTATCTGTAACTTGTATTTGATATGAATACAGGGCGCCTCAGGCGCCACCACTTGTCCAAAAAAAAAGATGCTTCATCGCAAGACATCTCGTGGTGTACCCTGAGGGTTTTTTTTTTTTTGGTGAACTTTTTTTTGAGGGATTTTTTTTTGTGTGAACTTGGTGTACCCTGATTTTGGTTTTGGGTATGTTTTTTTCAGTCAGAGAACAGGGGACACGCGGAAGAGAAGGTGTGGGTGTGGGCCATCCAACAACCAATCACAGCCGCTAAGCCTGCTGGAGCACGGATGTGAGGCAGGAGCAGGCAAGCCCTCTCAGCAAAATCGCTGCCGTCACTAACAAGTGGGGCCTCGTCCACCTCACACTGGTCTTCGCGTGTCCTGCCTTCGTCTCAGTTAGTCCTGCCTCTTGCCCAAATCGCAAACCCTACCTCGCCAGCGCCACCCTCCAGATCCCGAGAGCTCCCCTCGTTCTCCGTCCCTCCGGCGCCAGCCATGCGGATCCGCAGGGCCGCCTCCCGCCTGCTCGGCGTCGCCCCCTCCGCCGCCTCCTCCTCCCAGCCGCCCCGACCCAATCTGCCCCCGCTCCCGCCAGCCGACGCCGGCGGCCCGCCGCCCTGCGTGACGAACATGGCGGTAGCAGACCTGATGGACCAACTCGGCATCCAAGATCCCGAGGTAATTTTCTTGCCCCACTCGATGCATTCTCGTAGCTTGCCGTATCCTTCATCTTGGATGTATTGCCCATTTCCGCGCCGCCGGCCGCCGGTCCCTGTACAGCAGCGTGCGATCCCCCTCCCTTGCTAGATCTCCTCTGCCGAGGTTGCCCGTCTGGCCGCTGCTGCTCGCGCGTGGGTCTGGCTCGTCCGCCCGGACACGTCCCTGCTAGGGTTTCCATCCCTCCGCGCGCCTCGCGTTTGCTTGCTTGTTTCTGCAGGCGCGGTAATCTGCGGCCAGCCAGCCGGCGGCGGCGTGCCTGCAAGGGTTGGAAACGATGCGAGCCGTACCTACGTGCATCCACCCCATTTCACTTACATGTACATGTGTGGGTCGAAATGCATGTATTTTCTGTTTTTTGCTTTTTTTCATACCATCCTCACAAAGGATCAGGTTCCACAATCTAACGATAATGAAACAAAACCAAGGTGCAGCAGCATGAGTATCCAAGTGCAACAAGAAAAGAGTTTAGCTACCGCAAAATGCTAACAGCAAAGATAAAAAACAACAGTAACAAAAGTTTTGACCTTACCACAGGGCACCTAAACCAACAATTCACATCAACCTCCACCAACCCTTTGCCTGCTGTCATGTACTTCCTTCACTGCAGCCCCCTATAACTCAGCATCATTTTTCATTATTGTATATCTCTTATCTTGACCAGGGGCTCATTTTTTCGATTTTTCACTTTTCATGTTTTTCAGGATGACAAGCACTTCAAGGAAACTTACTTCTGGGATGGCCTTCCTAGCCTTCCCAAACACCACCCCTGGGGATCTAGGTATCATTTCCCAGTCATCACCTGTGCCGACTCCATTGAGGAAAAAGAGGAGATGGCCGTTGACATGCTCGATGACATCATCTTGGAACCGCGTATCATGGAGAAGAATTCTGAGAAAAACAAGAGCACCACGACCAAGGGTGAGGAAGAGAAGAACAAGAGCAAGCCAGAGACAAAAGGGAAGGGGAAGGTGGAGGCAGATGAGAGTGATGCTGCCAGAGGAGGATGGCCATGCAAGCAGAATGAAAGGCGGTTCTGCGGGCGGCCCGCGAGCCAGCCCAACTCGTACTGCTTGCACCACTCTCACCAGAAGCCTCGTGCCATCGCGAAGCCACCTCATAGCAAGAGGATCACTGCTCACCATGACTTGGGACTAGGGTTCTACTACTACGATGGGTTCGGCCCGTCAGGCAACACCAAGAGGCAACGCGGATCAAGCAGTTTGCCAGAACCTATTGAACAGAAAGAGGAGGTGTCGCCTGAACACCACGTCGATTTTAGTGCAGCCCTGGCTGGAGTTGCTGATGAAGAAAATCAAGTCACGTCGGAGTCAGAATACATTGACAAGCCTAGGTCCGATGACTGCACTGATGTCATGATCGCTGGCTACGACGATGACATCAGCGATGAAGACTCGCCTGACTACAATGACGAAAACATTAAGGTGAGCAAGAACCCGTCGAAGAAGAGGGGGAAGAAGCCTATGAAAGCCCGATCGCTCAAGTCATTGATGTGATAAGAGCACGGTCGCACTTGTGTCTCTGTGGCCTGTGGAAACAATATAGTAGAAACTATATGGATATTTTGTTGTACTATTTTTTAACTGTGGTACTGTGGTGCTAGCTTTTGTACTAGCTATTAAAAGAGTTCCATATACTCCAATATACATATATGATATATGGTGTCTGGTCATTGTGATGGGCGAGATGCGGTCAATTTTTACTGTGAGTGGTTTATTTGTTTATTTTGTGCAGTTGATTTATGGATTTGCGTATGCTAGGCATTTGGTTCCTGAAAACCGATGAATGAATGTGGTACCCGGCTCAACGAGATGGACGCCCCACCTTCCAGCCCAGAGATCAATATCTAAACACGATATAGCTTAATACAGAATAAACCATGGTTCATTGAAGTACTACGGATACAAAGCATTAAGTTTACAATACTCTTGTGAAGCAAGGCAGCACTACTCGTGCGGCGACACTCTATACCTTATTTTTCGAACAACTCGGCCATGAAAACTAGTACAGGAAGTGGTATAACACAACGGAAAAGCATGACGATGGCGGGACTCCAATTGAAAGGGACACCATTGGGTCACATCCTAGTTCGCGCTCACGGAATCCTTAGCAACGGCATCTTCAGCATCTGGCATGAAAAGGCAGGTGAGTACTTTGAATGTACTCGCAAGCTCACAAACAATCCAAAAAACAAGCAAGCAGCTAGAACATATCAATCGAAAAGAAACAGGTTAAAGACATAAATTGTAAGTACAATAGTTCTAACTGAAGTAAATACTCATAGCCTGATCGTTTAACATCACATGGACCCTCTCTCAGCATAATCCCCGTCCATCCGATTCACTTCTCCTAGCCACCTCATGATCAACCCAACTTTCCCTGGCGTTTCTTCATTTCGACACTTACTTAGTTTACTTTGTTCATGACCTTGATCATATAGTGTTACTTAATACGAATTGTGTCCCATTGTCGGGGACTCAGCTATTCGAATAGATTTTGACACTACCCAGTGGTTGTACACTTTACCCACACTATGGACATCAGTCCAACAAATCCTGCTTACAGCATGGCCCTCCTATAGTATCACCGACCTCCTGCGGGCTAGCCCTGGGTGAGAGAATCTAGAAACATGCCACCCTATGGCACAACTCATCCATTCTGGGATTCAATCAACTGTTCATGTGCACACCTTAACAACCCAGGGCTCTCGTGATTGGAAGACAATCTCCCGGCCAAGGGGATAATGCCCATCCAACCATCCATCTTTGGTGACACGCATAAGAGACTAGGGCCTTCCCACAAAGGCAAAGGTGGTTGCACGGAAACAGGCTCGATTCAGGGGCACTACAAATTGACCAACCATTAAGGGTTAATTTAATGAGATCAATTACAATTAAACATCCACAAAATTTTATGAGAGTTACGGGAAATTCATAGCCATTAAAATCACTAAAGTCTTTCCTCGAATATGATCATTCTAATACTAAAGTCATTCCTCCAAGTTGATTATTACTAACGTCATTCCTCCAAAATAATCATTCCTAAACTAAAGTCATTCCCCAAAGATGATCATCCTAATACTCAAGTCATTCCACCAAACATGACCATTTTTATTACTATGGTCAACTTAGCAATATTACCGAAGCATCTAGTTTCACCACTCAGCATAAAATTGAGTGAATGCTACTGATCAACTACTTCCAAGTACATGACACTTAGCATGACAACAATTCTAGCACCAATATAATTCAACCAACAATTCACACAATTCAACAATTAAAGAAATTACAAGTTTTAACCCATGGCCTCGCAATGTCATAAAGCCAAAAAAATGATTTAAAGCCAAAAAATGTCCAGAAATTCTAGAAAGCTCAAATAAATCTCAAATTAAGTAAGTGAATAAAGAATTCAAAAATAAAAATATTGCAAAAGGAATCAACTTATTTAGACTTATGGTTTAAAAGTTAATGGTGGTCAAAGTTTGGTCAAAAAATCATTTAAATTGACATAAATGGTTTAAATAGAAAAACCAGAGGCGGTCACGTCAAGAGCGTGTTTCGGAAATATGCTTCCACTAACTACCGCTTCAGGCATGCGCTAAGTTGCTGACAGGTTGGTCCCACATGTCTGTTTCAAAACGCGTTTGAGAGGTCAGTGGAGACGGTGGCTCCCTAGCACCCGTTCGTCGGCGTAGAGGTCACGACTGGGCTCGTGGATGGGTGCGCTAGAATGGCGAGACGACGACGGTCGCGCCTGTACTCGTGGCTTCTCTGGAGACGTCTTGATGGCGTCGCTTCGTTCTTCTCCAACAGCGATGTTCTTCGGGGTTCGTCGGACTCTGGCGTTACGTCGCACAGTTGGGAGGCTAACCTAGGCGTCTTGGTCAATGGTGTGCGGTGGTTTAAATTGTGGTGGTGGTGTGACCTGGGGTGGAGCAGAGAGGGCTGTCGGCAGGGGTGCTTCTGTGGCAATGCCTTGCTCGATTCGGAAGATGTAGGCATGGTCATGCTCCTCAAGTGTGGGGTGAAGGAAATATGCCCTAGAGGCAATAATAAAGTTGTTATTTATATTTCCTTATATCATGACAAATGTTTATTATTCATGCTAGAATTGTATTAACCGGAAACTTAGTACATGTGTGAATACATAGACAAACAGAGTGTCACTAGTATGCCTCTACTTGACTAGCTCGTTGATCAAAGATGGTTAAGTTTCCTAGCCATAGACATGAGTTGTCATTTAATGAACGGGATCACATCATTAGAGAATGATGTGATTGACAAGACCCATCCGTTAGCTTAGCACTATGATTGTTTAGTTTGTTGCTATTGCTTTCTTCATGACTTATACATGTTCCTATGACTATGAGATTATGCAACTCCCGAATATCGGAGGAACACTTAGTGTGCTATCAAACGTCAAAACGTAACTGGGTGATTATAAAGATGCTCTACAGGTGTCTCCGATGGTGTTTGTTGAGTTGGCATAGATCGAGATTAGGATTTGTCACTCCGATTGTCGGAGAGGTATCTCTGGGCCCTCTCGGTAATGCACATCACTATAAGCCTTGCAAGCAATGTGACTAATGAGTTAGTTACGGGATGATGCATTACGGAACGAGTAAAGAGACTTGCCGGTAATGAGATTGAACTAGGTATGGAGATACCGACGATCGAATATCGGGCAAGTAACATACCGATGACAAAGGGAACAACGTATGTTGTTATGCGGTTTGACCGATAAAGATCTTCGTAGAATATGTGGGAGCCAATATGAGCATCCAAGTTCCGCTATTGGTTATTGACCGGAGATGAGTCTCGGTCATGTCCACATAGTTCTCGAACCCGTAGGGTCCGCACGCTTAACGTTCGATGACGATCGGTATTATGAGTTTATGCGTTTTGATGTACCGAAGGTTGTTCGGAGTCCCGGATGTGATCACGAACATGACGAGGAGTCTCGAAATGGTCGAAACATAAAGATTGATATATTGGAAGGCTATGTTTGGACACCGGAAAGGTTTCGGATAGGTTCGGGCATTTTCCGGAGTACCGGGGGGTTACCGGAACCCCCCGGGGAGTCAATGGGCCTTATTGGGCCTTAGTGGAAGAGAGGAGGAGGCGGCCAGGTGGAGGGCGCCCCCCCCCCCCCCCCAAGCCCAATCCGAATTGGGGTGGGGGCCGGCCCCCCCTTTCCTTCTCCCTCTCTCCCTCTTCCTTCTTCTCTTACTCCAACTAGGGAAGGGCGGAAACCTACTCCTACTGGGAGTAGGACTCCCCCCCTTGGGCGCGCCATAGAGAGGGCTGGCCCTCCCCTCCTCCACTCCTTTATATACGGGGGAGGGGGGCACCCCATAGACACACAAGTTGATTGTTTAGCCGTGTGCGGTGCCCCCCTCCACAGATTTCCACCTCGGTCATATCGTTGTAGTGCTTAGGCGAAGCCCTGCATCAGTAACTTCATCAACACCGTCACCACGCCATCGTGCTAACGGAACTCTCCCTCGGCCTCAACTGGATCAAGAGTACGAGGGACGTCATCGAGTTGAACGTGTGCTGGACACGGAGGTGACGTACGTTCGGTGCTAGGATCGGTCGGATCGTGAAGACGTACGACTACATCAACCGCGTTGATAAACGCTTCCGCTTTCGGTCTACGAGGGTACGTGGACACACTCTCCCCGCTCGTTGCTATGCATCACCTAGATAGATCTTGCGTGTTCGTAGGAATTTTTTTGAAATTACTGCATTCCCCAACAGTAGCATCTGAGTCAGGTTTATGCGTATATGTTATATGCACGAGTAGAACACAAAGAGTTGCGGGCGATAATAGTCATACTGCTTACCAGCATGTCATACTTTGATTTGGCGGTATTGTTGGATGAAGCGGCTCAGACCGACATTACGCGTACGCTTACGCGAGACTGGTTCTACCGACGTGCTTCGCACACAGGTGGCTAGTAGGTGTCAGTTTCTCCAACTTTAGTTGAATCAAGTGTGACTACGCCTGGTCCTTGTTGAAGGTTAAAACAGCACACTTGACGAAAAATCGTTGTGGTTTTGATGCGTAGGTAAGAACGGTTCTTGCTCAACCCGTAGCAGCCATGTAAAACTTGCAACAATAAAGTAGAGGACGTCTAACTTGTTTTTGCAGGGCATGTTGTGATATTATATGGTCAAGACATGATGCCATATTTTATTGTATGAGATGATCATGTTTTGTAACAGAGTTATCGGCAACTGGCAGGAGTCATATGGTTGTCGCTTTATTGTATGCAATGCAATCGCCATGTAATTGTTTTTACTTTATCACTAAGCGGTAGCGATAGTCGTAGAAGCAATAGTTGGCGAGACGACAACGATGCTATGATAGAGATTAAGGTGTTGCGCCGGTGACGATGGTGATCATGATGGTGCTTTGGAGATGGAGATCAAAGGCACAAGATGATGATGACCATATCATATCACTTATATTGATTGCATGTGATGTTTATCCTTTATGCATCTTATTTTGCTTGGTTAGACGGTAGCATTATAAGATGATCTCTCACTAAATTTCAAGGTACAAGTGTTCTCCCGGAGTATGCACCGTTGCGAAAGTTCATCGTGCCGAGACACCACGTGATGATCGGGTGTGATAAGCTCTACATTCACATACAACGGGTGCAAGCCAGTTTTGCACACGCAGAATGCTCGGGTTAAACTTGACAAGCCTAGCATATGCAGATATGGCCTCGGAACACTGAGACCGAAAGGTCGAGCGTAAATCATATAGTAGATATGATCAACATAGTGATGTTCACCATTGAAAACTACTCCATCTCACGTGATGATCGGACATGGTTTAGTTGATTTGGATCACATTATCACTTAGATGATTAGAGGGATGTCTATCTAAGTGGGAGTTCTTAAGTAATATGATTAATTGAACTTTAATTTATCCTGAACTTAGTACCTGATAGTATTTTGCATGTCTATGTTGTTGTAGATCAATGGCCCGTGCTACTGTTCGTTTGAATTTTAATGCGTTCCTAGAGAAAGCTAAGTTGAAAGATGATGGTAGCAACTACACGGACTGGGTCCGTAACTTGAGGATTATCCTCATTGCTGCACAGAAGAATTACGTCCTGGAAGCACTGCTAGGTGCAAGACCCGCTGCAGGAGCAACGCCGGACGTTATGAACGCCTGGCAGAGCAAAGCTGATGACTACTCGATAGTTCAGTGTGCCATGCTTTACGGCTTAGAACCGGGACTTCAACGATGTTTTGAACGTCATGGAGCATATGAGATGTTCCAGGAGTTGAAGTTAATATTTCAAGCAAATGCCCGGAATGAGAGATATGAAGTCTCCAATAAGTTCTACAGCTGCAAAATGGAGGAGAATAGTTCTGTTAGTGAACATATACTCAAAATGTCTGGGTATCATAATCACTTGACTCAGCTGGGAGTTAATCTTCCGGTTGATAGTGTCATTGACAGAGTTCTTCAATCACTGCCACCAAGCTACAAAAGCTTCGTGATGAACTATAATATGCAAGGGATGGATAAGAAAATTCCCGAGCTCTTCGCAATGCTAAAGGCTGCGGAGGTAGAAATCAAGAAGGAGTATCAAGTGTTGATGGTCAACAAGACCACCAGTTTCAAGAAGAAGGGTAAAGGGAAGAAGGGGAACTTCAAGAAGAACGGCAAGCAAGTTGCTGCTCAAGTGAAGAAGCCCAAGTCTGGACCTAAGCCTGAGACTGAGTGCTTCTACTGCAAAGGTACTGGTCACTGGAAGCGGAACTGCCCCAAGTATTTGGCGGATAAGAAGGATGGCAAAGTGAACAAAGGTATATGTGATATACATGTTATTGATGTGTACCTTACTAATGCTCGCAGTAGTGCCTGGGTATTTGATACTGGTTCTGTTGCTAATATTTGCAACTCGAAACAGGGACTACGGATTAAGCGAAGATTGGCTAAGGACGAGGTGACGATGCGCGTGGGAAATGGTTCCAAAGTCGATGTGATCGCCGTCGGCGCGCTACCTCTACATCTACCTTCGGGATTAGTTTTAGACCTGAATAATTGTTATTTGGTGCCAGCGTTAAGCATCAACATTATATCTGTATCTTGTTTGATGTGAGACGGTTATTCATTTAAATCTGAGAATAATGGTTGTTCTATTTATATGAGTAATATCTTTTATGGTCATGCACCCTTAAAGAGTGGTCTATTTTTGTTGAATCTCGATAGTAGTGATACACATATTCATAATATTGAAGCCAAAAGATGCAGAGTTGATAATGATAGTGCAACTTATTTGTGGCTCTGCCGTTTGGGTCATATTGGTGTAAAGCGCATGAAGAAACTCCATACTGATGGACTTTTGGAATCACTTGATTATGAATCACTTGGTACTTGCGAACCATGCCTCATGGGCAAGATGACTAAAACTCCGTTCTCCGGAACAATGAAGCGAGCAACAGATTTATTGGAAATAATACATACTGATGTATGCGGTCCGATGAATATTGAGGCTCATGGCGGGTATCGTTATTTTCTGACCTTCACAGATGATTTGAGCAGATATGGGTATATCTACTTGATGAAACATAAGTCTGAAACATTTGAAAAGTTCAATGAATTTCAGAGTGAAGTGGAAAATCATCGTAACAAGAAAATAAAGTTTCTGTGATCTGATCATGGAGAAGAATATTTGAGTTACGAGTTTGGTCTTCATTTGAAACAATGCGGAATAGTTTCGCAACTCACGCCACCTAGAACACCACAGCGTAATGGTGTGTCCGAACGTCGTAACCGCACTTTATTAGATATGGTGCGATCTATGATGTCTCTTACTGATTTACCGCTATCGTTTTGGGGTTATGCTTTAGAGACGGCTGCATTCATGTTAAATAGGGCACCATCTAAATCCGTTGAGATGACACCTTATGAACTGTGGTTTGGCAAGAAACCCAAGTTGTCGTTTCTTAAAGTTTGGGGCTGCGATGCTTATGTGAAAAAACTTCAACCTGATAAGCTCGAACCCAAATCGGAGAATTGTGTCTTCATAGGATACCCAAAGGAGACTGTTGGGTACACCTTCTATCACAAATCCGAAGGCAAGATATTCGTTGCTAAGAATGGATCCTTTCTAGAGAAGGAGTTTCTCTCGAAACAAGTGAGTGGGAGGAAAGTAGAACTTGATGAGGTAATTGTACCTGCTCCCTTATTGGAAAGTAGTTCATCACAGAAATCAGTTCCAGTGATTCCTACACCAATTAGTGAGGAAGCTAATGATAACGATCATGAAACTTCAGATCAAGTTACTACCGAACCTCGTAGGTCAACCAGAGTAAGATCTGCACCAGAGTGGTAGGGTAATCCCATTCTGGAGGTCATGTTACTTGACCATGACGAACCTACGAACTATGAGGAAGCGATGATGAGCCCAGATTCCGTGAAATGGCTTGAGGCCATGAAATCTGAGATGGGATCCATGTATGAGAACAAAGTGTGGACTTTGGTTGACTTGCCCGATGATCGGCAAGCCATAGAGAATAAATGGATCTTCAAGAAGAAGACTGACGCTGACGGTAATGTTACTGTCTACAAAGCTTGACTTGTTGCGAAAGGTTTTCGACAAGTTCAAGGAGTTGACTACGATGAGACCTTCTCACCCGTAGCGATGCTTAAGTCCGTCCGAATCATGTTAGCAATTGCAGCATTTTATGATTATGAAATTTGGCAAATGGATGTAAAAACTGCATTCCTGAATGGATTTCTGGAAGAAGAGTTGTATATGATGCAACCAGAAGGTTTTATCGATCCAAAAGATGCTAACAAAGTGTGCAAGCTCCAGCGATCCATTTCTGGACTGGTGCAAGCATCTCGGAGTTGGAATAAACATTTTGATAGTGTGATCAAAGCATATGTTTTTGTACAGACTTTTGGAGAGGCCTGTATTTACAAGAAAGTGAGTGGGAGCTCTGTAGCATTTCTAATATTATATGTGGATGACATATTGTTGATTGGAAATGATATAGAATTTATGGATAGCATAAAAGGATACTTGAACAAGAGTTTTTCAATGAAAGACCTCGGTAAAGCTGCTTACATATTGGGCATTAAGATCTATAGAGATAGATCAAGACGCTTAATTGGACTTTCACAAAGCACATACCTTGATAAAATTTTGAAGAAGTTTAAAATGGATCAAGCAAAGAAAGGGTTCTTGCCTGTGTTACAAGGTGTGAAGTTGAGTCAGACTCAATGCCCAACCACTGCAGAAGATAGAGATAAAATGAAAGTCATTCCCTATGCTTCAGCCATAGGTTTTATCATGTATGCAATGCTGTGTACCAGACTTGATGTGTGCCTTGCTATTAGTTTAGCAGGGAGGTACCAAAGTAATCGAGGAGTGGATCACTGGACAGCGGTCAAGAACATCCTGAAATACCTGAAGAGGACTAAGGATATGTTTCTCGTTTATGGAGGTGACAAAGAGCTCGTCGTAAATGGTTACGTCGATGCAAGCTTTGACACTGATCCGGATGACTCTAAGTCACAAACCGGATACGTATTTATATTGAACGGTGGAGCTGTCAGTTGGTGTAGTTCTAAGCAAAGCGTCGTGGCGGTATCTACGTGTGAAGCGGAGTACATAGCTGCTTCAGAAGCAGCAAATGAAGGAGTCTGGATGAAGGAGTTCATATCCGATCTAGGTGTCATACCTAGTGCATCGGGTCCAATGAAAATCTTTTGTGACAATACTAGTGCAATTGCCTTGGCGAAGGATCCAGATTTCACAAGAGAACCAAACACATCAAGAGACGCTTCAATTCCATCCACGATCAAGTCAAGGAGGGAGACATAGAGATTTGCAAGATACATACGGATCTGAATGTTGCAGACCCGTTGACTAAGCCTCTCTCACGAGCAAAACATGATCAGCACCAAGACTCCATGGGTGTTAGAATCATTACTGTGTAAACTAGATTATTGACTCTAGTGCAAGTGGGAGACTGAAGGAAATAAGCCCTAGAGGCAATAATAAAGTTTTTATTTATATTTCCTTATATCATGATAAATGTTTATTATTCATGCTAGAATTGTATTAACCGGAAACTTAGTACATGTGTGAATACATAGACAAACAGAGTGTCACTAGTATGCCTCTACTTGACTAGCTCGTTGATCAAAGATGGTTAAGTTTACTAGCCATAGACATGAGTTGTCATTTGATGAACGGGATCACATCATTAGAGAATGATGTGATTGACAAGACCCATCTGTTAGCTTAGCACTATGATCATTTAGTTTGTTGCTATTGCTTTCTTCATGACTTATACATGTTCCTATGACTATGAGATTATGCAACTCCCGAATATCGGAGGAACACTTAGTGTGCTATCAAACGTCAAAACGTAACTGGGTGATTATAAAGATGCTCTACAGGTGTCTCTGATGGTGTTTGTTGAGTTGGCATAGATCGAGATTAGGATTTGTCACTCCGATTGTCGGAGAGGTATCTCTGGGCCCTCTCGGTAATGCACATCACTATAAGCCTTGCAAGCAATGTGACTAATGAGTTAGTTACGGGATGATGCATTACGGAACAAGTAAAGAGACTTGCCGGTAATGAGATTGAACTAGGTATTGAGACACCGACGATCGAATATCGGGCAAGTAACATACCGATGACAAAGGGAGCAACGTATGTTGTTATGCGGTTTGATCGATAAAGATCTTCGTAGAATATGTGGGAGCCAATATGAGCATCCAGGTTCCGCTATTGGTTATTGACCGGAGATGAATCTCGGTCATGTCTACATAGTTCTCGAACCCGTAGGGTCCGCACGCTTAACGTTCGATGACGATCGGTATTATGAGTTTATGTGTTTTGACGTACCGAAGGTTGTTCGGAGTCCCGGATGTGATCACGAACATGACGAGGAGTCTCGAAATGGTCGAGACATAAAGATTGATATATTGGAAGGCTATGTTTGGACACCGGAAAGGTTTCGGATAGGTTCGGGCATTTTCTGGAGTACCGGGGGGTTACCGGAACCCCCCGGGGAGTCAATGGGCCTTATTGGGCCTTAGTGGAAGAGAGGAGGAGGCGGCCATGTGGAGGGAGCCCCCCCCCCCCCAAGCCCAATCCGAATTGGGGTGGGGGCCGGCCCCCCCTTTCCTTCTCCCTCTCTCCCTCTTCCTTCTTCTCCTACTCCAACTAGGGAAGGGAGGAAACCTACTCCTACTGGGAGTAGGACTCCCCCCCTTGGGCGCGCCATAGAGAGGGCCGGCCCTCCCCTCCTCCACTCCTTTATATACGGGGGAGGGGGGCACCCCATAGACACACAAGTTGATTGTTTAGCCGTGTGTGGTGCCCCCCTCCACAGATTTCCACCTCGGTCATATCGTTGTAGTGCTTAGGCGAAGCCCTACATCGGTAACTTCATCAACACCGTCACCACGCCGTCGTGCTGATGGAACTCTCCCTCGGCCTCAACTGGAACAAGAGTACGAGGGACGTCATCGAGCTGAACGTGTGCTGAACACGGAGGTGCCGTACGTTCGGTGCTAGGATCGGTCGGATCGTGAAGACGTACGACTACATCAACCGCGTTGTTAAACACTTCCGCTTTCGGTTTACGAGGGTACGTGGACACACTCTCCCCGCTCGTTGCTATGCATCACCTCAATAGATCTTGCATGTTCGTAGGAATTTTTTTGAAATTACTGCGTTCCCCAACATGGGGATGTGTGTGTGAGTGAGGGGTGAGGTGTGAGTGGCTAGAGCGGCGGGCGTCGGCTTTTATAGCCACGACGAGGGTACCGCGGCCATGGCGCCGTCGTGGATAAGCTCGTGGTAAGCTGGCGTGTGCTGGCCTCTTTCGTTCCTTGGGGGCGTGGGGTCCAGGGAAGCTCGAGCAAGCTCGTGGCCGAAGCCTGGCATGCGGTGGAAGAAAACAACGCTGGCAGGGTCACATGCGGTGCAGCGGGCGCCTGCCACTGGCACATACTTTACAAGTGGCGGGAGGTCAATGGTGGGTGAAACAGCATGGTGCCCCCATTGTTAGTTTTGGTAATTGATGACAATCCCTATAGACTAATGGTTGCCTTGAGCTATATTTGAAGGGCTTGTCCATAGGCATCTCTTGAAGTCCATTTGTTGGTTTCAAGGAGATTATGTGATGACCCAGGTGCTATTCAAGGAATTATCCAAAGATTAATCATAGAGAAGACATGATACAAGGTTGATCAAGACTAAGTCGGAGAGTGAATCAAGTTGATCAACACACAAAGTGTACAAGATGTACCGAGAAGGATCAAGTGATCCCATGGTATGGTAAGCATTGTCCATTACGCTTTGTGTACTAACCTATGGTCTACGTGAGAGTTTTATGTGGGGTTAGGTATGATTCCATGGACTTGCATCAAGAGGAAGATCTCATACAACCCATGGAGGATGACATCAAGTGGTGATTGTCATCAAGATTGCGGTGTGTAAGTTTAAGTGGAGCATCATGAAGAGGTCATGCTTGAAGCTTGTCGTCCATTGTGGTAATAATGGACTTGTGAAGATGTGCCGAAGAGTGGCTCACCCATAGTGGAGTATGGGGGAGCAATCTACTAGTCTTCATCGAGCCAACGCAATCAAGAAAGGTGGTCCAACTTGAGGAAGTCAAGATCGTCATCATCTAGCTCAAGTGGACTTTGTGCAAGGCAAAGGTTTGGCCTTGATAGGTTTCCTATTTTACCGGTCTCATGGGGATAGTTGGGAGACCGGGTTATAGGATCGATTGTTGTACTATCAAGGGGTGCTCTCAAGTGAGTAGCTTGATCGTATCATTCGAAGATAGCTCAAACCATTGCATCCTTGCATCATCTTTCTTGGTTCTTGTTTGGTTTTTCTCTTTGGGAGTTTTAGAGCTTATGGTCATCTTCATCACATGCTCGAGTTCACCGAAAATGGAGTTCATATGTATCTTCTATGATGTTTTCGATGTTGGAGTTTATGCCGGTTCTTCATCGATGGAGGTTTCACACCTCTATATCTTAGGCATATACTCCCCCTGCCACTTCTTACTATAACCAAAAGAAATCTTTGAACACAAAAATAAATCAAAACAAGAAGCAAGAAACATGAAACTTCATCTAGTATTGCATTATTGCATGAATTCCTAGGAGTGGCGGGTACAAAAAGGCCATCAGTGGCGGGCAAGCCTCCCAGGGGCACCCACCACCAACTTCCCGCCACTTCTAGTACCCCATCAGTGGCGGGCGCACACCCGCCACTGGTAGAGCATCTCCAGTGGCAGACATCTACACCCGCCCGCCACAGCTAGATATTGTAGTTGTGGCGGTCAAACTTCCCTCGCCCGCCACAGCTAGATGTTGTGGTTGGGGTTGGCAACCTGGGCTTCCCACCACATCTATACATATAACTAGCAAGAATTTACATATTCGATCATATGCATTACGATGTATCATAGTTTAGTAGTGTGGCACCCCGGCTCAGAGGAACCGGAACACCCCGTATTCCATCCCAGAGATCAAGCCTTCTGGAATACGGCACTGCTTGGCATAGAACAAATCAGCTCTTTATTACAAGGGTTCTGAAGATACAAGGATTACATCGGCACAGCGACGCTACGCCTGCTAAGGTAGCTCTATGCTAGCAGCAGAACAACTCGTAGCAGCAAAATAACGACGGTGGTGGTGAACTCCACTCCGCAGGCACTCTGGCTGGAACGCATCCTAGCGTTCACACGCGGAATCCTCGACAAGCAATCAACCATGGCATTACATGCAATCTGGCATGACACGCCGGGTGAGTACTTTGAATGTACTCGCAAGCTCACACCAACCAAAGCAATCAAGACAAATAACAGCATGGCAATTACAGATTAAACAATTATGAGCATGATATCCTTAAAACAATGTGAGATGAGCATGTCATATATGTGTTAATCAAGACATGAGCATGATGATATTATCACTTGTATGCAAGGGTGGTGCACTTGTACCAACTTACCCACGTCAGAGGTTACCTCATAACCACCACATGTATCAACTTACCATTGTAGACATCATACGATCACCTCAGGACCAACCAAGCTTGGTATTACTAATACCATAGTGATCATCACATGACCACAAGGAGCTTGATCTTTACCCATGATTATCGCATGACCTCATGCCAATCCAACATAGTGATCCTCACTCTATCACTTAAAGATCAACCAACTTCTCTCTTCATCGAACCGGGGGTTGTTTATAACAAGATTATTATTATTACTGTTGACCCATAGTGTGACCTACTACGAACTGTGTCCATGACCGAGGACACGACTATCGGTAGATTATACACTCTGCAGAGGTTAGTACATTGTACCCACACCACGGAATTCATGGCCTCGTCCTCCCATTTGGCTGGACCAATGACATTCCGACAAAACCGACCTGTTGCATGACACTCTCCTGGCCACTCCGACAAACTCCCCTTTGGGCTATGTCATGGGTGGCCCCGATGTCACCACGTGACATCCGCCACCTACGTGACTGACCACCGACATGGCAAAACAAAAACGGTCCCAAACAGGGACAACCCGGGTACAACACAACTTGGGCACACACGGCTTATGGCCGCCTACCTGATCAGGGTAGCGCGCGCACATAACCTTCCCTAGTTGGAGGCACCAGCGAGAGGCATGACAATAGACCAAGTTAGGACCTCCCCATCCAAGCAAGTGTGGTTGCACTGGTGAGCTCGATTCGGTGGCACCATGACTCAGCCAACAGTTGTTCAAGTTTGATTAACATCAGATTCAACTTGAATGATGATGAGCTGAGTCATAATAAAATAACATGATAAAATGCATATGAGCATGATATCAACATGAACATGGATGGGAAGCATAAGATTTAACATATGAATCATTAGCATCAACAATAATGAAGCATTTAGTCTACTTGATGCAGATGAGCATGGTATAGCGATGATCATGCATGGCACAAGTGCTATTCATCTCAGACGATAATAATGCAATGGAGCACATCACTATCACTAGCATGAAATAATTACAATAATGAAATACAAGAATAATAATACTCACAAGTAATCATGTAACTAAAATGACGCACATGAGAGCATGGATCCACAAACATAACCAAAACAATAATAAAAGTATTAAATGAGTAGACAATCATTAAATATTCAAGTGGAAACCATGACTGATGCAAGACCATCATGCAAGTGGCTGGGGTGGCTTGCCTGGGGTTAACGAATTCACTGGGAAGAAGTGTGATGAACTCGCGAAAAGATCCACCGGAAAAGTTTCTCTCCCGACAGGGATGTTTAGATGGCAAGGGCAAAATGGTCATTTTTAGAATATGACAACATCGTGAAAATGATACCAACAGAACGGTCTCGACAAATAGAGAACATGGGCTTTTGAATCACCTAATTTGAAGTCATGGTTAAAAAGATATGGATGTTCGTTCGTTAGCAGAAAAACAAATAAAAATATGTGCTTTTCTGTTGCTAACGGGTGAACGCCCGCAATCTACCCGTATCGGCCGGCGGGGCTAAAAACAGAAAGCGCACTTCGCGGGAATATGCTTCCAGAGAAGTGAAATCGCACTTTTATCAGAAGTTCCACAAGAATACACTTTCGGCAAATGAAGACGTATTCCTACAGAAGGCGCCTCCACTTATAATGCGCGGGCCTGGCCAGAGGGTCAATGACACGCGGGCCCCACCGCTTCTCCTCTCTCCTCCCGCGCCTGCTTCTTCTATCCCCCGGAAGAAAGCAGAGGAGGGCAGCGAGCCGCTCGGCCGTGGCCAACGCCGGTGCTCCTCCCGCTGGCTGCGCCAGCCGTCGAGTCTGGCGAGCTCGCGGCTCTGCACCGCACATGGAGGTGGTCAACGGGGAGTGCAGGAGGGCTCGGAGAGGAGGTGGCCACAGGGACAGAGAAGAAACTGCAGCGACCGAGGCTCTTCGAGGGCCGCACTGGCAGGGCTCCTCAGCCGGAGATGGGGGCAGTGGTGGCTCGGCAGGCTCAGGGGATGCTCAGGAAGCAGAGGGAATCGAGGGGGAAGGGCCACGGGAAGGGATTGCAGAGGAGGTCGGGCGGCAATGGCAGCCAAAGGTGAGGGGGTGGCAACGCGTGGCAACACCACGGTCACGCGGTGACCATGCGACTGGCATGCCATATAACGCGCTCTGGACTTGGGGCCCTCTACCACCGTACCTTCGTCGAGCTCTCACCACCGCACCATGTCCAGCAGCTTCGTGGCATCCATGCGCTCACTCCCCAGCTCTCGTCCCATCCTCTTTCTTCCTCCTCACGCCAAGGCAGGCGCGTCCGCGCTCTGTCTGCCGTCCCCACCTCCATCACCGCTCGGCCACGCTATCCTCGAGCTCTCTTCGCGTGTCCCCAAGCTTCTCCACGTCGTGTGCACTCTCTGGACATGCCGCCCCTGCCCTCCGTGTGGTCTCCTCGCGCCAGAGCGCCGGCACACGCGTCACCGTGGCCGCGCTCAGCCTCAACCTCGCCCCGGCTATATATAGCCACTCCCAGAGCCCCTATACCTCACCAACAGCCTCCCCACTCTACTAGCAACCTCCCCGACCCCTCTACCCATCGCTGGAGTCCACCTGCCCTCCCATTGCCACCATAGCCGCTGCCTATGTCCGCCTAATTTGAGCCGCCCAGGGTCCGTTTCTCCCTCTAACCTTCACCTATGACCTCCCCTAGCCGCGGCGAGCCCCCGCATACCCTCGCTTCCTCCGCTAAGTGCCCGTGGGCGCGGCTTCAAAAATGGCCGATGGCCTCCGTCCCGGGCGTTCGTGTCGCCGCCGCCACGGCACTCCTCGGCGCACGTGCAACGCCTGGGTGGGTGCGGCACTCCATCCCGAGGCCGCCCGTGCCCTCGCCTTGGCCGAAGGTAGCCAGAGGCGACGGGGCCAGCGCTCGGCCTCGCCTCTCCTCTGCCCTGATACATCTCCCACGTATCTATAATTTTTGCTTGTTCCATGTTGTTATATTATCATTCTTGGATGTTTTACAATCAATTTATAGCAACTTTATATCATTTTTTGGGACTAACCTATTGACATAGTGCCCAGTGCCAGTTGCTATTTTTTGTTTTTTTTACTTCGCAGAAAATCAATACCAAACGGAGTCCAAACACAGTGAAACTTTTTGGAGAATTTTTCGGGACCAGAAGACACCTGTTGGGCCAAAGAAGTACTACCCACCGAGGGGGCTCCGAGGGGAGCACAACCCACCTGGGCGCGCCTGGGGGCCCAGGCGCGCCTTGGTGGGTTGTGCCCACATCGACCGCCTCCCGCACCGCCTCTTTGCTCTATAAATACCCCAAAAATCCAAAAACCCTAGGGGAGTCGACGAAACACAATTCCAGCCGCCGCAAGTTCCAGAACCACGAGATCCAATCTAGACACCATCACGGAGGGGTTCATCATCCTCATTGGTGCCTCTCCGATGATGCGTGAGTAGTTCATTGTAGACCTACGGGTCCGTAGTTAGTAACTAGATGGCTTCCTCTCTCTCTTTTGAATCTCAATACAATGGTCTCTTGGAGATCTACTTGATGTAACTCTTTTTGCGGTGTGTTTGTTGGGATCCGATGAACTTTGAGTTTATGATCAGATCTATTTATCCATGAAAGTTATTTGAGTTTCTTTGATCTTTTATATGCATGATTACTTATAGCCTCGTATTTCTTCTTCGAATCTTTGGTTTAGTTAGGCCAACTAGATCGATTTTTCTTGCCATGGGAAGAGGTGCTTTGTGATGGGTTCGGTCGTGCGGTGTTCTTTCCCAGTGACAGAAGGGGCAGCAAGACACGTATTGATCGTTGCTATTAAGGACAACAAGATGGGTTCTATTCCTACATGAATAGATCTTGTCTACATCATGTCATCATTCTTATTGCATTACTCCGTTTCTCCATGAACTTAATACACTAGATGCATACTGGATAGCGGTCGATGTGTGGAGTAATAGTGGTAGATGCAGGCAGGAGTCGGTCTACTAATCTTGGACGTGATGCCTATATAATGATCATTGCCTCGATATCGTCATAATTATTTGAAGTTCTATCAATTGCCCAACAGTAATTTGTTTACCCGTCGTATGCTATTTTTCTCGAGAGAAGCCACTAGTGAAATCTACGGCCCCCGGGTCTATTCTTTATCGTATTTGCTTTGAGATCTATTTTTATTTGCTTTTGTTTTCAGATCTATTATTCTAAAAATTCAAAAATACCTTGCTGCACTTTTTATTTATTTATTTTATTTTGTTTTATCGAGAGATCTATTTTATCCAAAATTATACAAACCAATCTATCTTTTACCCGTGAGGGATTGACAACCCCTCTTACACGTCGGGTTGCAAGTATTTGTTCTTTGTGTGCAGGTACCATTTACATAGTGTTGCTTGGTTCTCCTACTGGTTCGATAACCTTGGTTTCATAACTTAGGGGAATACCTACCGAAGCTGTACTGCATCATCCCTTCCTCTTCGGGGAAACACTGACGCGGATACGAGCCATCAAGAAAGGATTTCTGGCGTCGTTGCCGGGGAGACATCATCAACATCTATTAGGTTCCTAATCACAAGTCTCATGTCCTTGCAATTTACATTATTTGCCATTTGCCTCTTGTTTTCATCTCCCCCACTTCACAAAAATTTGCCTTTTTATTTGCCTTCTTTCCGTTTGCCTTTTTCTCGTTTGATCTTTTGTTTGCTTGTGTTACCAAGTGCGTTTTATTTGCTTGCATCTTCGCTTGCTAAAAATCTATTGATATGGATCCCCATCCACTTGCTAATCTTTTCAAAAGATCCAATTATGATTAACCAACTGCTAGTGAATTAAGTGCACTTGATTATCTCTATGAAGTTTTGCTTGAAATTCACGAATCTGAAGATTGTGATGAAGTGTTGGAAGAAGAAATTGATAAAGTGATTCATGGTGTCTCTTTCAATGAAAAGCATGATTGCAATGATGTTATTATAAATTCTATTAATGTAAATTGTGTTAATGATATGCAAAACCCCAAGCTTGGGGATGCTAATTTTGATATGTTCACTACTTATTGTAATGATCATGATTGGGGTGATAATGTTTCTTATGATCTTAAAAATTTATTTAATCCTCATGATGAATATGATATTGATAATAATGTTTACAATATTATTGAGAGTGGGTTTGGAAGGGTGTCAACTCTAGGTAAAGTAATCCCACATATTTGGAGAATTATCAATCTTGTGAAATTTTTTATAAAAGTGGGTTTGTAGAGGTCATGACCTTAGTTGATGTTAATCCCACTATTTTGGAAGACTATAAGAATTTTATGCATGAGGATCATGGAGAGAAAATTTTATCTGATAGCTATATTGTTGAATTTGCTTATGATCCTACATGTAATTATTATGAGAGAGGAAAATATGGTTGTGGAAATCTTCATGTCACTAAATTACCTCTCTTCATGTTGAGATTGCTATTGTTTCTTTCTTCTTCCTTGCATATGCTAGATCTTGCTTGTCTTGCTAATTTGTTTTCCTATAAAACTCCTATGCATAGGAAGTATGTTAGATTTAAATGTGTTTGTCACATGTTTTATGATTCTCTCTTTGTGTTTCAATTATTATCTTTCTTGTGAGCATCAATAAATTTTATGCCTAGCTAGGGACATAAAACGATAGCGCTAGTTGGGAGGCAACACAATGAATAAAATTTATTTTTGCCGCTTTTCTTTCTGTTCTTGAGTGTTTGCACAATTATGCCTCTGTTATGATTGTGTTTTTTATGTTTTAATTAGTGTTTGTGCCTGATACGTCTCCAACGTATCTATAATTTTGATTGTTCCATGTTGTTATATTATCATTTTTGGATGTTTTACAATCATTTTATATCAACTTTATATCATTTTTTGGGACTAACCTATTGACATAGTGCCCAGTGCTAGTTGTTGTTTTATGCTTGTTTTTTACATCGCAGGAAATCAATACCAAACGGAGTCCAAACGCAGCGAAACTTTTTGGAGATTTTTTTTGGACCAGAAGACATCCAGTGGGCCAAAGAAGTACCGAAGAGGGAGCCCGAGGTGAGCACAAGACACCGGGGCGCGCCACCAAGATCAATCTATGGAGAGACTAGCAACGAGAGAGAGAGGAGTGCATCTTCATACCCTTGAAGATCGCGATGCGGAAGCGTTGCAAGAACGCGGTTGGAGGAGTCGTACACGTAGCGATTCAGATCGCGGTCGATTCCGATCTAAGCGCCGAACAACGGCGCCTCCGCGTTCAACACACGTGCAGCCTGGTGACGTCTCCCGCGCCTTGATCCAGCAAGGAGGAGGGAGAGGTTCGGGAAGACAACTCCAGCAGCAGCACGACGGCGTGGTAGTGTTGGAGCAGCGTGGTTCTCCAGCAGGGCTTCGCCAAGCACTACGAAAGACGAGGAGGTGGAGAGGTAGGGCTGCGCCAAGAGGGAGAGAGATTCGTGTTCCTGGCAGCCCCAAAACCCCCACTATATATAGGAGGAGGGGAGGGGGTGCGCCCCCTCCAGGGTTTCCACCCTAGGGGGGGCGGCAGCCCTAGATGGGTTGGAGGGGGGCGGCCAAGAGGGGGAGAGAAGGGGGGCGCGCCCTAGGGTTTCCCCTTTCTCCCCTTTTGCTGCGCCTTGGGCCTTGGTGGGAGGCGCACCAGCCCACTTAGGGGCTGGTCCCTTCCCACTCTTGGCCCATGCAAGCCTCCCGGGCTGGTGGCCCCACCCGGTGGACCCCCGGAACCCTTCCGGTGGTCCCGGTACATTACCGGTGACGCCCGAAACACTTCCGGTGACCAAAACCTCACTTCCTATATATTATTCTTTACCTCCGGACCATTCCGGAACTCCTCGTGACGTCCGGGATCTCATCCGGGACTCCGAACAACATTCGGTAACCACGTACAAACTTTCCCTATAACCCTAGCGTCATCGAACCTTAAGTGTGTAGACCCTACGGGTTCGGGAGGCATGTAGACATGACCGAGACATCTCTCCGGTCAATAACCAACAGCGGGATCTGGATACCCATGTTGGCTCCCACATGTTCCACGATGATCTCATCGGATGAACCACGATGTCGGGGATTCAATCAATCCCGTACACAATTCCCTTTGTCTACCGGTATGATACTTGCCCGAGATTCGATCGTTGGTATCCCTATACCTTGTTCAATCTCGTTACCAGCAAGTCTCTTTACTTGTTCGTAACACATCATCCCGTGATCAACTCCTTGGTCACATTGAGCTCATTATGATGATGTCCTACCGAGTGGGCCCAGAGATACCTCTCCGTCACACGGAGTGACAAATCCCAGTCTCGATTCGTACCAACCCAACAGACACTTTCGGAGATACCTGTAATGCACCTTTATGGTCACCCAGTTACGTTGTGACGTTTGATACACCCAAAGCATTCCTACGGTATCCGGGAGTTGCACAATCTCATGGTCTAAGGAAATGATACTTGACATTAGAAAAGCTTTAGCAGACGAACTACATGATCTAGTGCTATGCTTAGGATTGGGTCTTGTCCATCACATCATTCTCCTAATGATGTGATCCCGTTATCAACGACATCCAATGTCCATGGTCAGGAAACTGTAACCATCTATTGATCAACGAGCTAGTCAACTAGAGGCTCACTAGGGACATGTTGTGGTCTATGTATTCACACATGTATTACGATTTCCGGATAACACAATTATAGCATGAACAATAGACAATTATCATGAACAAGGAAATATAACAATAACCACTTTATTATTGCCTCTATGGCATATTTCCAACACTGGGCCCCCAGGCGCGCCCTGGTGGGTTGTGCCCATCTCGGAGACTTCCTGCACCGCCTCTTTGCTCTATAAATACCCCAATATTCCAGAAACCCTAGGGGAGTCAACAAAACACAATTCCAGCCGCCGCAAGTTCTAGAAACCACAGATCCAATCTAGACACCATCACGGAGGGGTTCATCATCCTCATTGGTGCCTCTCCGATGATGCGCGAGTAGTTCATTGTAGATCTACGGGTCCGTAGTTAGTAGCTAGATGGCTTTCTCTCTCTCGTTTGATTCTCAATACAATGGTCTCTTGGAGATCTATTTGATGTAACTCTTTTTGCGGTGTGTTTATTGGGATCCGATGAACTTTGAGTTTATGATCAGATCTATGTTTTTATCCATGAAAGTTATTTGAGTCTTCTTTGATCTCTTGTATGCATGATTGCTTATAGCCTCGTATTTCTTCTCCGATATTTGGGTTTTGTTTGGCCAACTTGATCTATTTATCTTGCAATGGGAAGAGGTGCTTTGTGATGGGTTCGATCTTACGGTGCTTGATCCCAGTGACAGAAGGGGAAACGACATGTATGTATCGTTGCTATTAAGGATAACAAGATGGGGTATATTTCTACATAAATAGATCTTGTCTACATCATGTCATCGTTCTTGTTACATTACTCCATTTTTCCATGAACTTAATACACTAGATGCATGCTGGATAGCGGTCGATGTGTGGAGTAATAGTAGTGGATGCAGGTAGGAGTCGGTCTACTAATCTTGGACGTGATGCCTATATAATGATCATTGCCTGGATATCATCATGATTATTTGAAGTTCTATCAATTGCCCAACAGTAATTTGTTTACCCACCGTTTGCTATTTTTCTTGAGAGAAGCCACTAGTGAAACCTACGGCCCCCGGGTCTCTTCTTTAATATATTTGCCTTCGCGATCTATTTTTATTTGCTATTAATTTTAGATCTATTAATCCAAAAATACAAAAATACCTTGCTGCAATTTTTACTTATTTATTTTATCTCGCGTTCCCGCAAGATCTATTTATTCAATCTACTACAATTTACCTATCCTTTTACCCGTGAGGGATTGACAACCCCTCTCTTACGTCGGGTTGCAAGTATTTGTTCTTTGTGTGCAGGAGCTGTTCACGTAGTGTTGCGTGGTTCTCCTACTGGTTTGATAACCTTGGTCTCATCACTGAGAGAAATACCTACCGTTGTTGTGCTGCATCATCCCTTCCTCTTTGGGGAAATACCGACGTAGTTCAAGCAAACATCAAAAGGAATTTCTGGCGCCGTTGCCGGGGAGACATCATCAACATCTACCAGGTTCCTAATCACAAATCGCATCTCCTTGCAATTTACATTATTTGCCATTTGCCTCTCGTTTTCATCTCCCCCACTTCACAAAAATTTGCCGTTTTATTCGCCCTCTTTTTCGTTCGCCTTTTTCTCGGTAGATCTCTTGTTTGCTATCTCTACTTGTGTTACCATGTGCCTTCTATTCGCTTGCATCTTTGCTTGCTAATAATCTATTGATATGGATCCTCATCCACTTGCTAATCTTTTCAAAAGATCCAATTATGATGAACCAATTGCTAGTGAATTGAGTTCACTAGATTATCTTTATGAAGTTTTGCTTGAGATCTATGAATCTGAAAATTGTGATGAAGTGTTAAACAAAGAAATTTATAAAGTGATTCATGATAGCTCCTTGAATGAAAAGCATGATTGCAATGATGTTATTATAAATTCTATTAATGTCAATTGTGTTAATTATATGCAAAACCCCAAGCTTGGGGATGCTAATTTTGATATGTCCACTACTTATTGTAATGATCATGATTGGGGTGATTCTTCTTATGATCTTGAAAATTTATTTAAGCCTCATGATGAATATGATATTGATAATAATGTTTGCAATAATATTGAAAGTGGGTTTGGAATAGTGTCAACTTTAAGTAAAAATAATCCCACATATTTGGAGAGTGTTCAATCTTATGAAATTTTTGATAAAACTGGGCTTGGAGAGGTCATGACTTTATTTGATGATAATTCTACTATTTTGGAAGAGTGTCAACTTTGCAAGCATGTGGATCATGAAGAGAATATTTTATTTGATAGTTATATTGTTGAATTTGATTATGATCCTACATGTAATTATTATGAGAGAGGAAAATATGGTTGTAGAAACTTTCATGTTACTAAATTACCTCTCGTTATGTTGAGACCGTGAATGTTTTATTCCTCTTCTTTGCATATGTTAGATGTTTCTTATCTTGATATTGGTTTGCTTATAAAATTCCAATGCATAGGAAGTATGTTAGACTTAAATGTGTTTGTCATATGTTTCATGATGCTCTCTTTGTGTTTCAATTCTTATCTTGCGTGTGAGCATCGTTGAAATCTTATGCCTAGCTAGGGGCGTAAAACGATAGCGCTCGTTGGGAGGCAACCGAACTTGTAACTTTTTGCTTTTTGGTTTTCTTGCTGTTTTCAATAAAATACACAATTATGCCTCTGGTTAGATGTGTTTTTGTGGTTTAAATTAGTGTTTGTGCCAACCAAAGCCTTTGGGATGATTTGGGTGATAGTTGATTTGATCTTGCTGAAAAACAAAAACTTTTGCGCTCAGGAAAACAATTCTTGTTTTTAACAGAAGAGTGATTTCGATTTGATTCTTTTTGAAGAAGATTAATAAACAAATTTCTCACGTTGTCCTAATTTTTCAGAATTTTTGGAGTTACATAAGTATTCAAAGTTTTCAGATTGCTACAGACTGTTCTGTTTTTGACAGATTCTGTTTTCTTTGTGTTGTGTGCTAGTTTTGATGATTCTAAGGTTTCCTTTGAAGAGTTTTTTCCATAGAAAAGTTGGAATACAGTAGATATAATGCAAAAATAAAATATGAATGGGTTTGCAACAGTACTTATAGTGGTGATTTGCTTTCTTATACTAACGAATCTCACGAAGGTTTTGTTGAGTTTTGTGTGATTGAAGTTTTCAAGTTTTGGGTGAGATCACGATGGATGAAGGAATAAGGATTAGCAAAAGGCTAAGCTTGGGGATGCCCGAGACACCGCAAGGTAATATTCAAGAAGTATCAAGCAACTAAGCTTGGGGATGCCCCCGAGTGGCATCCCCTCTTTCTTCTAACGACCATCGGTATTTTACTTGGAGCTATATTTTTATTCGTCACATATTATGAGTTTTGTTTGGAGCGTCTTGTATGATATGAGTCTTTGCTTGTTTTGCTTTTTATTTTAAGTCTTGAATCCTTGCTGGACACACCTTTTTGGGAGAGCCAAAAATTATGCTATGCTTGCTCCTATGCTTCACTTAAATTTTTATGAGCTATGGAATTGCTCTAGTGCTTCACTTATATCTTTTTGAGCACGGTGTGCTTTGTAATTTTTGAAGAAATGCTCTCATGCTTCACTTAGATTTATTTGGGAGTTAGTAAAATTTTAAAGAAATTCTCTCTTGCTTCACTTAGATTAATTTGAGAGAAAGAAATATTATGCTCATGTTCTTCAATTATATTTGTTTGAGCTTATTAAAAGCAACATATGAAACTAGTCCCAAAGTGATAGATATCCAAGGAGGATATAATAAAAACTTTCATGAAGATCATTGGACAAAATAAACTTGATTCTTAGTAATAGTTTTGAGATATGATGATAGTGATATGTGAGTCATGTTAATGAGTAATTATGCTTTAGTAAGAATATTGGTGTTAAGGTTTGTGATTCCCTATGCAAGCACGAAAGTCAATAGTTATGCAATGAAATTATATCCTACTTGTGGTGCACTATTTGGTGTTAATTATGCTTAATGCTTGCTTACGAGATTTTTCGTTTCTTGGTTGGACGCTTCTCAATCTTTTTGCTAGCCTTCATTTGCACTAAGTATGATCACTACTTGTGCATCCAAAACCCTTTAAACCAGTTTTGCCATATGAGTCCACTATACCTACCTATATGCGGTATTTCCGTGCCGTTCTAAGCAAATTTGTATGTGCCATCTCTAATTTTCAAAATAAATTTCTCTTTTGTGTGATCGTACCGCTCGTGAGGCGGTGAGGGGTGGCCGATATTTTTCCATGCTAGATGTGTTATTCTCACGATGAGTGTTTATTCACTTGTCATTGCACGAGAGTATGGCAAAGGTATTAGGGATGCCCAGTCTCGAAATAAAAAATGAATTAACTTTATGTTGTCAAATAATAAATTCCGTAGAAAGTGTTGGTATGGAGGGCACCCGTGGATACGGTTAGCCATGGAAAGTGAAAGTATGGTGGAAAAAGGAATAAACTTTAATTTCTGTTTGGGAACCGCCTATGATATATCTAGCATGGAAAGTATTGGGAACTCTAAGTCGTTTTCGTTGGTGGGAAAAGTATGCCTCTCAAAATGTTTTTATCTCTTAATTTAAGCTTTGAGCTCTGGCACCTCTACAAATCCCTACTTCCCTCCGCGAAGGGCCTTTCTTTTACTTTATGCAATTTTTATTTTTACTTGAGTCTCCATCTTCTCTTATAAAGCACCAACTAAGGGGCACTATGATCGTACTTGAGCATTGGGTGTAGATAATATTCGAGTGTGTTTCATGAATGGATCAATGATTGAGCATAATGGGCTAGCGATAACTTGCTTTAGTGTTGATATTTTGAAAGACATGGTTGCTTGTTGATATGCTTGAGTATTAAAGTCCTCATGTCAAAACTAGACTATTGCTTTGAACCATATAAAAGTCCAAATGTCCATGCTACAAAGAAAAGAATATGTGATAAACATGTTAGGCAGCATTCCACATCAAAAATTCTCTTTTTATCATTTACCTACTCGAGGACGAGCAGGAATTAAGCTTGAGGATGCTGATACGTCTCCAACGTATCTATAATTTTTTATTGTTCCATGCTGTTATATTATCATTTTTTGATGCTTTACAATCATTTTATATCAACTTTATATCATTTTTTGGGACTAACCTATTGACATAGTGCCCAGTGCCAGTTGTTGTTTTCTGCTTGTTTTTTACATCGCAGGAAATCAATACCAAACGGAGTCCAAACGCAGCGAAACTTTTTGGGGATTTTTTTGGACCAGAAGACATCCAGTGGGCCAAAGAAGTACTGAAGAGGGAGCCCGAGGTGAGCACAAGACACCGGGGCGCGCCTGGGCCCCCAGGCGCGCCCTGGTGGGTTGTGCCCATCTCGGAGACCTCCTGCACCGCCTCTTTGCTCTATAAATACCCCAATATTCCAGAAACCCTAGGGGAGTCGACAAAACAAAATTCCAGCCGCTGCAAGTTCCAGAAACCACAGATCTAATCTAGACACCATCACGGAGGGGTTCGTCATCCTCATTGGAGCCTCTCCGATGATGCGCGAGTAGTTCATTGTAGACCTACGGGTCCGTAGTTAGTAGCTAGATGACTTTATCTCTCTCATTTGATTCTCAATACAATGGTCTCTTGGAGATCTATTTGATGTAACTCTTTTTGCGGTGTGTTTGTTGGGATCCGATGAACTTTGAGTTTATGATCAGATCTATGTTTTTATCCATGAAAGTTATTTGAGTCTTCTTTGATCTCTTGTATGCATGATATCTTATAGCCTCGTATTTCTTCTCCGATATTTGGGTTTTGTTTGGCCAACTTGATCTATTTATCTTGCAATAGGAAGAGGTGCTTTGTGATGGGTTCGATCTTACGGTGCTTGATCCCAGTGACAGAAGGGGAAACGACACGTATGTATCTTTGCTATTAAGGATAACAAGATGGGGTCTATTTCTACATAAATAGATCTTGTCTACATCATGTCATCGTCCTTATTGCATTACTCCATTTTTCCATGAACTTAATACACTAGATGCATGCTGGATAGCGGTCGATGTGTGGAGTAATAGTAGTAGATGCAGGCAGGAGTCGGTCTACTAATCTTGGATGTGATGCCTATATAATGATCATTGCCTGGATATCGTCATGATTATTTGAAGTTCTATCAATTGCCCAACAGTAATTTGTTTACCCACCATTTGCTATTTTTCTCGAGAGAAGCCACTAGTGAAACCTACGGCCCCAGGGTCTCTTCTTTAATATATTTGCCTTCGCGATCTATTTTTATTTGCTTTTATTTTTAGATCTATTAATCCAAAAATACAAAAATACCTTGCTGCAATTTTTACTTATTTATTTTATCTCGCATTCCCGCGAGATCTATTTATTCAATCTACTACAATTTACCTATCCTTTTACCCGTGAGGGATTGACAACCCCTCTCTTACGTCGGGTTGCAAGTATTTGTTCTTTATGTGCAGGAGCTGTTTACGTCGTGTTGCGTGGTTCTCCTACTAGTTTGATAACCTTGGTCTCATCACTGAGGGAAATACCTACCGTTGATGTGCTGCATCATCCCTTCCTCTTTGGGGAAATACAGACATAGTTCAAGCAAACATCAATGCCAAGTAAAGCCTTTGGGATAGTTTTGGTGATAGTTGATTTGATCCTGTTGAAATACAGAAACTTTTGCGTCAAGTAAAATAATTGTCTAGATTCCCAGAAGCGATGAAAATTCTGAAGTTTTTACACAAGATTGATATACGAATTGCCTCTGTTGTCCTAATTATTCCGAATTTTTGGAGTTACAGAATTATGAGTAAAATTCGAGTCTTTACAGACTGTTCAGTTTTTGACAGATTCTGTTTTCTTTGCATTGTGTGCTTATTTTGATGAATCTATGGATTGTATCTGGGGGTATAAGCCTTGGTAAAGTTAGAATACAGTAGATATAATGCAATAACAAAATTTGAATGGGTTTTCTACAGTACTTAAAGTAAATATTGGTTTTCTTATACTAATGGATCTCACGAAGGTTTTGTTAAGTTTTGTGTGATTGAAGTTTTCAAGTTTTGGGTGAGATCACGATGGATGAAGGAATAAGGAGTGAGAAAAGCCTAAGCTTGGGGATGCCCATGGCACCCCAAGGCAATATTCATGGAGGAACAAGCAACTAAGCTTGGGGATGCCCCGAGTGGCATCCCCTCTTTCTTCTAACGACCATCGGTATTTTACTTGGAGCTATATTTTTATTCGTCACATATCATGAGTTTTGCTTGGAGCGTCTTGTATTATATGAGCCTTTGCTTGTTTTGATTTTTAGTTTGTGTCAAGTATCCTTGCTGAACACACCTATTTGAGAGAGCCATAATTATGCTATGATTTGTTAGAATTGCTCTATGAGCTTCACTTAATTTTTTTAGCTATGGAATTGCTCTAGTGCTTCACTTATATCTTTTTGAGCACGGTGTGCTTTAATATTTTTGAAGAAATGCTCTAATGCTTCACTTAGATTTATTTGAGAGTTAGTAAATTCTTGAAGAAATTCTCTCATGCTTCACTTATATTATTTTGAGAGATGAAAATTTTTTTGCTCACGTTCTTCACTTAGATTTGTTTGAGCTATCAAAAGCAGCATATGAAACTAGTCCCAAAGTGATAGATATTCAAGAGGGATATAATAAAAACTTTCATGAAGATCATTGGACAAAATAAACTTGATTCTTTGTAATAGTTTTGCGATATGATGATAGTGATATGTGAGTCATGTTGGTGAGTAATTATGCTTTAGTAAGAATATTGGTGTTAAGGTTTGTGATTTCCTATGCAAGCATGAAAGTCAATAGTTATGCAATGAAATTACATCCTACTTGTGGTGCATTATTCGGTGTTAGTTATGCTTAATGCTCGCTTATGTGATTTTTCGTTTCTTGGTTGGATGCTTCTCAATCTTTTTGCTAGCCTTCACTTGTACTAAGTAGGAATACTACTTGTGCATCCAAAACCCTTAAACCCAGTTTTGCCATATGAGTCCACCATATCTACCTATATGCGGTATTTCCGTGCCGTTCTAAGTAAATTTGTATTTGTCATCTCTAATTTTCAAAATAAAATTCCTTTTTGTGTGCTCGTACCGCTCATGAAATGGTAGTGGATGGCTGATATTTTTCCATGCTAGATGTGTCATTCTCAAGATGAGTGTTTATTCACTTGTCATTGCACAAGAGTACGGCAAAGGTATTATGGATGCCCAGTCCCGAAATGAAAAATGAATTTACTTTATGTTGTCAAATAATAAATTCCTTGGAAAGTGTTGGTATGGACGGTACCCGTGGATACGGCTAGCCGTGGAATGTGAAAGTATGGTGGAAAAAGGAATAAACTTTATTTTCTGTTTGGGAACCGCCTATGATATATCTAGCATGGAAAGTATTGGGAGCTACTCGATCGTTTTCGTTGACAGGAAAAGCATGCCACCCAAAATGTTTTATCTCTATCTTTTTCACTTTGAGCTCCTGCACCTCTACATCCTACTTCCCTCTGTGAAGGGCCTTTCTATTTACTTTATGCAATTTTTATTTTTATTTGAGTCTCCATCTTCTCTTATAAAGCACCAACTAGGGGGCACTATGATCGTACTTGAGCATTGGGCGTAGCTAATATGCGAGTGTGTTTCACAAATGGATCAATGATTGAGCATAATGGGCTGGGATAACTTGCTTTAGTGTTGATATTTTGAAAGACATGGTTGCTTGTTGATATGCTTCAGTATTGAAATCTTCATGTCAAAACTAGACTATTACTTTGAACCATATAAAAGTCCAAATATCCATGCCACAAAAGAAAAGAATATGTGATGAACATGTTAGGCAGCATTCCACATCAAAAATTCTATTTTTATCATTTACCTACTCGAGGACGAGTAGGAATTAAGCTTGGGGATGCTGATACGTCTCCAACGTATCTATAATTTTTGCTTGTTCCATGCTGTTATATTATCATTCTGGGATGTTTTACAATGATTTTATAGCAACTTTATATCATTTTTTGGGACTAACCTATTGACATAGTGCCTAGTGTCAGTTGCTGTTTTTTACTTCAAGGAAAATCAATACCAAACGGAGTCGAAACGCAACAAAACTTTTTGGAGAATTTTTCTGGACCAGTAGACACCTGATGGGCCAAAGAAGTACCAGAGGGGGGCTCCGAGGGGAGCATAACCCACCTAGGCATGCCTGGGGGCCCAGGCACGCCCTGGTGGGTTGTGCCCACCTCGGCCGCCTCCCACACCGCCTCTTTACTCTATAAATACCCTGAAAATCCAAAAACCCTAGGGGAGTCGACGAAACACAATTTCAGCCGCCGCAAGTTCCAGAACCACCAGATCCAATCTAGACACCATCACGGAGGGGTTCATCATCCTCATTGGTGCCTCTCCGATGATGCGTGAGTAGTTCATTGTAGACCTACGGGTCCGTAGTTAGTAGCTAGATGGCTTCCTCTCTCTCTTTTGATTCTCAATACAATGGTCTCTTGGAGATCTATTTGATGCAACTCTTTTTGCGGTGTGTTTGTTGGGATCCGATGAACTTTGAGTTTATGATCAGATCTATTTATCCATAAAAGTTATTTGAGTTTTTTTGGTCTCTTATATGCATGATTACTTATAGCCTCGTATTTCTTCTTCGAATCTTTGGTTTACTTAGGCCAACTAGATTGATTTTTCTTGGCATGGGAAGAGGTGCTTTGTGATGGGTTCGGTCGTGCGGTGTTCTTTCCCAGTGACAGAAGGGGCTGCAAGACACGTATTGATCGTTGCTATTAAGGACAACAAGATGGGGTCTATTCCTACATGAATAGATCTTGTCTACATCATGTCATCGTTCTTGTTGCATTACTCCGTTTCTACATGAACTTAATACACTAGATGCATGTTGGATAGCGGTCGATGTGTGGAGTAATAGTAGTAGATGCAGGCAGGAGTCGGTCTACTAATCTTGGATGTGATGCCTATATAATGATCATTTCCTTGATATCGTCATAATTATTTGAAGTTCTATCAATTGCCCAATAGTAATTTTGAAGTTCTATCAATTGCCCAACAGTAATTTGTTTACCTGCCGTATGCTATTTTTCTTGAGATAAGCCACTAGTGAAATCTACGGCCCCCGGGTCTATTCTTTATCATATTTGCTTTGAGATCTATTTTTATTTGCTTTTGTTTTCAGATCTATTATTCTAAAAACCCAAAAATACCTTGCTACACTTTTCTTTATTTATTTTATTTTGTTTTATCGAGAGATCTATTTATCCAAAATTATACAAACCAATCTATCTTTTACCCGTGAGAGATTGACAACCCCTCTTACACGTTGGGTTGCAAGTATTTGTTCTTTGTGTGCAGGTACCGTTTATATAGTGTTGCTTGGTTCTCCTACTAGTTCGATAATCTTCATTTCATAACTGAGGGAAATACCTACCGAAGTTGTACTGCATCATCACTTCCTCTTCGGGGAAATACTTACGCGGATACGAGCCATCATGCCCCGGCGCGAGTTTAGAGAAGGAGCGGGGTGGAGACAGAGAGTCAATGCGGGACCCATGCGTCAGCGACTCAGCCGGCCGGGCCTGCCACTTAACTGAACGCGTAATCTCAGGAATACGTTTTCGTCTTCGGAAAGCGTACACTGGCTCTGCTTCGGGCGAGATTACGTTTTCTGCGCTCGAAAGCGTATTTTTCCATATGCGCTTTCTGTTTTCAGCCGTCGGTGCCGAAACCCTTAGATTGCGGTTTTTCGTCAGTTAAGCGCGGAAATGAACACATTTTTGTTTGTTTTCTGCCTAATGAACGAACGCCCGTATCTTTTTAACCGCAACCCCGATTCAGGTGATTCAAAAACCCACGTTCTCTATTCGTCGAGCCCATTCTGTTGGTACCATTTTCATGATGTTCTAACATTCTTAAAATGACCATTTTGCCCTTGCCCTCTAATCAGCTTCGCCGAGAGAGAAACGTTTCTGGAAAAAATTTCCGCGAGTTCCTCACACTTCTTCCCGATGAGTCCTTCAACCCCAGGCAAGCCACAACAACCACTTGCATGATGGAATTGCAGTAGCCATTGTTTCCACTTGAATATTTAAATAATTGTTTGTTCATTTAATGATTTTGTTAATACTTCAAATATGCTTGTGAATCCATGGCCATGCTTATGCCATGTTCTTGTGCATCTATGATTATTTGCATTTATTATTGTTATTATTAGTATTATTATTATTATTGTTGTTGTTGTTGTTGTTATTGTTGTTGTTATGTTCAATTCTTGTAATAATTCCATATGCTTGTGATAATCATGATATGCTCATGTGAATTGTTATGGTTTGTAATATTTGTAAGATGCATGATCATCACTATGCCATGTTCATTTGCATCAAGTAGACTAAATGATTTATTGTTGTTAATACTCATATGCTAAATGGTTATGTTGCTCATCCATGCTAATGTTGATATCATGCTCATATGCATTGTTATTTTATCATGTTATTTTTGCTATGGCTCAGCTCATCACCATTCAAGTTAAACCTGACATTAATCAAACTTGAAAAAATCTATTGGCTGAGTCATGGTGCTAACTAATCGAGCTCACTAGTGCAATAACACTTGCCTGGATGGGGAGGCCCTAATTCGGTCTATTGTCATGCCTCTCGCCGGTGCCTCCAACTAGGGAAGGTTATGTGCGCGCGCTGCCCTGATCAGGTAGGCGGCCATAATCTTGTGTGCCCGAGTTTTACGGTACCGATGTCCCCATTTGGGACGAGTTTGTTTTAGTTTTGCCACGACGTTGGTGGCCATGAAGCAGGGTCGGTCCTGAGAATTCGGGGGCCCGGGGCGAAACTGAAAGGCGGGGGCCCTTAAGATGAACAGTGAAATAATGGCCTACGGAGGAAGTAGGCTATCACAAGGTATTCTTAAAAATGCAAAGCCATGTTTCATGTTAGCCTTGTACTATAACTATGGTCATTTAATGACAGAAATTAAGAAGCTTCTGCAGCTTTGTGGGTTTGTTCCACTGAAAATATATCGTCATCAAATCAAAATAGTGTTACTCGTAGTCTAACTAATGTTGAAAGAACTAGAGATTGCACCACTTGTTGGTTGCATCGTGTTCCAGACAGTGTCATAGAGCTTGTATTAGTTGATTGTAACGCTATTTCTGAGGAATAAATACCCACTTTTCTCGCAAAAAAAAGACATGTGACTGCATGAATTGTCCTAAAAAATTGCATCCAAAATGCACAGTTGGACTGCACATTATTCAGTTCTTGGGATGTTTTACTCCAAATAGAAATTAAGATAGATGAACAAATTCATATGAGCGATGATAAAAATATTTCCTTCATATCTTCAAAAATTAAATCAATGGCACGATGATACTACAAATTTACTCTTACCTAGTGTGCAAATATGTAATTCAAGACTTAATTATCTGATTTGTGCAGTCATTGCACAGTCATCTCAAAGTTACCTGCCATGATCATCATCCAGTGCCTTGCTCTTCGTCTTGATCTCTCGCATCTACACCACGGCAACATCTCTATTAAACCGCAGAAACTGAAGGTTAATACTAATACAAACAGCAAAAGGTGTTGGCCGGCTGGAAACAGTCACCTCCACAGACGAACACAGCATGCACAGGTCCGCCGCCAAGCTCCGCCGCACAGCCGCATCCCTTGCGATCTGGGCTTCAAGATTATCTGCGGTTATTTGGTTGCAAGGCGAAAAGGCGGCGTGATATGTGCGTGATGCCTTGCTTATGTTCCGTCCTTTTTACGATCTCGCCCCAAGTTACTCGATCCCAGCCTGGTCAATGCGTGTGTTACTGCATGTATCTCCAGCTACTACTACTTGGGCCATACAATAACCTTTTACCGTGCTATACACTAGAGAGCCTCATGGAATTCGGGGGCCCCTCCACTTTGGGGGCCTGGGGCAGCCGCCCCCCTGCCCCCCCCCCCCATCAGGGGCGGCCCTGCCATGAAGGTGGCGGATGTCAAGAGTTGGCATCGGGGCCACCCATCACATAGCCCAAAGGGGAGTTTGTCGGAGTGGTCGGGAGAGTGTCATGCAATAGACTGGTTTTGTTGGAACATCGTTGGTCCACCCAAATGGGAGCACGAGGCCATGAGTTCCATGGTTCCTCGGTCATGGACACAGTTTGTAGTAGGTCACACTATGGGTCAACAGTAATAATATTCACTAGTAGAAAACAGGGCTTTGGTTCGGGCCAGCCCAGCCCATTAGTCCCGGTTCAGTCACGAACCGGGACCCATGGGGGGCATACGTCCTGGTTCATGCGCCCAGGGGGCCAGCCAGGGCCTCGTGGGCATTGGTCCCGGTTCGTCTGAACCCATTTGTCCCGGTTCCTGGCATGAACCGGGACCAATGGGCCTCGCTCCTGGCCCACATCCATTGGTCCCGGTTCATGGCTTGAACCAGGACAGAAGGGGGGCCTTTAGTCCCGGTTCCACGCACGAACCGGGACCAATGAGGTGGCTATATATACCCCGTCGCCGGCGAGCAGAGCACTCCACACTGCTCTATTTTTTCTGGCCGGCGAGGGGAGAGCTTTGTGGTGCTCTAGCTCACCTCCTATGCACATGAGGTGTTTGATGAAATGCCCGAGCCACACTAGTTAAGCTTTCTCCTCTCGAAGCTCGACCTTCAAGCTCCATTTTCCTCAAGATTTGTCTAAGTTTAGCGGTCCGTCACGTCCCGTCCCCGTCTTCACCGCCATCGATCGCCCGGGCCGATCTCGTCGCCGGCATAACCGTGGTGAGCCTCTTGTTCTTATCTTCTTTCTAAAAGAAAAAAATTCTTACTTGTATGATTTAGATAGATACTTGTCTAATTTTCTTACTTTTATTATTGTTTGTTATTATATAGTGCGATGGTTTTGGTATCCGCCCCCGTCGGCCCTCGTCCTGTCTATGATTCGGATGTGGTATATATTATATTTTATAACTATTTGGTTCATTTATTGTTTATGACAATTATGCCGACCAATGTGACACAGATTTTTTTATCTAGGAGGTATGTGAACCGGAAATTCCAACCGACCCTATTGTCGAGAGGTTAAATTTAGTTGAAGAAGAAAACAATTACTTGAAGGAAAAATTGAAAAAAATTGAGGAGGAGAAGATGATATTGGAGTTGCATGTTGCGGATGTCGTCGATGATCACAAGATCAAGATGGATGCAATGCGCTTCAAGATTAGAAAGTATAGAAAATATGTCATTCATACCGAGGCTTGGTATCATTATGCCGTTGGATCAATTGTTACCTTGGTTGCGATTATGATCGCATTTGTTGTTGCATTGAAATGTTTTACATAGTTTCAATGTATGGTTTAATTAGATGCTCTGGAGAGCTATATGTTGTTCAATGAGAACTATGTATGTACTTTGGTTTTAATGTGATGATGAACTTCTATTAATTTGGTCACTTATCTATTCATGATGTTTTGTAATGGTTTTTTACACACTTAATTATATATAATGCAGCAGATGAACCGGCAATGGATGTACGGTGACAGACGCACCTCCGAGTACATTAAGGGTGTGCATAATTTTCTCGAAGTGGCTAAGGCAAACAAGCAGAATGGTTTTATGTGTTGTCCATGCCCTATATGTGGGAATACGAAGTCTTACTCTGACCGGAAAATCCTTCACACCCACCTGCTTGAGAAGGGTTTCATGCCACACTATAATGTTTGGACCAGGCACGGAGAAATAGGGGTTATGATGGAAGACAGCGAAGAAGAAGAGGACGATGACAACTATGTGCCCCCTGAATACGGTGATGCTGCAACGGGGGAAGCTGAAGATCAAGAGGAACCAGATGATGTGCCCGATGATGATCTTCGCCGGGTCATTGTTGATGCAAGGAGACAGTGCGAAAGTGAAAAGGAGAAGCTGAAATTCGATCGCATGTTAGAGGATCACCAAAAAGGGTTGTACCCCAATTGCGAAGATGGCAACACAAAGCTCGGTACCGTACTGGAATTGCTGCAGTGGAAGGCAGAGAATGCTGTGCCTGACAAAGGATTTGAGAAGCTACTGAAAATATTGAAGAAGAAGCTTCCAAAGGATAATGAATTGCCCGACAGTACGTACGCAGCAAAGAAGGTCGTATGCCCTCTAGGATTGGAGGTGCAAAAGATATATGCATGCCCTAATGACTGCATCCTGTACCGCGGTGTGTACGAGGATTTGAACGCATGCCCGGTATGTGGTGCATTGCGGTATAAGATCAGACGAGATGACCCTGGTGATGTTGACGGCGAGCCCCCCAGGAAGAGGGTTCCTGCGAAGGTGATGTGGTATGCTCCTATAATACCATGGTTGAAACATCTGTTCAGAAACAAAGAGCATGCCAAGTTGATGCGATGGCACAGAGAGGACCGTAAGAAAGACGGGAAGTTGAGAGCACCCGCTGACGGGTCGCAGTGGAGAAAAATCGAGAGAAAGTACCGGGAGGAGTTTGCAGGTGACGCAAGGAACGTATGGTTTGGTTTAAGCGCAGATGGCATTAATCCTTTTGGGGAGCAGAGCAGCAATCACAACACCTGGCCCGTGACTCTATTTATCTATAACCTTCCTCCTTGGCTGTGCATGAAGCGGAAGTTCATTATGATGCCAGTACTCATCCAAGGCCCTAAGCAACCCGGCAACGACATTGATGTGTACCTAAGGCCATTAGTTGAAGAACTTTTACAGCTGTGGAATGGAAACGGTGTACATGTGTGGGATGAGCACAGACAGGAGGAATTTGACCTGCATGCGTTGCTGTTTGTAACCATCAATGATTGGCCTGCTCTCAGTAACCTTTCAGGATAGACAAACAAGGGATACCACGCATGCACGCACTGTTTAGCTGACACCGAAAGTATATACCTGGACAAATGCAGGAAGAATGTGTACCTGGGGCATCGTCGATTTCTTCCGACCAACCATCAATGTCGAAAGAAAGGCAAGCATTTCAAAGGCGAGGCAGATCACCGGAAGAAGCCCGCCATGCGTACCGGTGATCACGTACTTGCTATGGTCAATGATTTACACGTAATCTTTGGAAAGGGTCCCGGCGGACTATCTGTTCCGAATGACGCTGAGGGACGCGCTCCCATGTGGAAGAAGAAATCTATATTTTGGGACCTACCCTACTGGAAAGACCTAGAGGTCCACTCTTCAATCGACGTGATGCACGTGACAAAGAACCTTTGCGTGAACCTGCTAGGCTTCTTGGGCGTGTATGGAAAGACAAAAGATACACCGGAGGCACGGGAGGACCTGCAACGTTGGCACGAAAAAGACGGCATGCCTCCAAAGCAGTATGAAGGTCCTGCCAGCTACGCTCTTACCAAAGAAGAGAAGGAAATCTTCTTTGAATGCCTGCTCAGTATGAAGGTCCCGTCTGGCTTCTCGTCGAATATAAAGGGAATAATAAATATCCCAGAGAAAAAGTTCCAGAACCTAAAGTCTCATGACTGCCACGTGATTATGACGCAACTGCTTCCGGTTGCATTGAGGGGGCTTCTACCGGAAAACGTTCGATTAGCCATTGTGAAGCTATGTGCATTCCTCAATGCAATCTCTCAGAAGGTGATCGATCCAGAAATCATACCAAGGCTAAGGAGTGATGTGGCGCAATGTCTTGTCAGTTTTGAGCTGGTGTTCCCACCATCCTTCTTCAATATCATGACGCACGTCCTAGTTCATCTAGTCGACGAGATTGTCGTTCTGGGCCCCGTATTTCTACACAATATGTTCCCCTTTGAGAGGTTCATGGGAGTCCTAAAGAAATATGTCCGTAACCACGCTAGGCCAGAAGGAAGCATCTCCATGGGCCATCAAACAGAGGATGTCATTGGGTTTTGTGTTGACTTCATTCCTAACCTTAAGAAGATTGGTCTCCCTCAATCGCGGTATGTGGGGAGACTGACTGGAAAAGGCACGCTAGGAGGGGACTCAATAATATGCAGGGATGGGCATTCTTGGTCTCAAGCACACTACACAGTTCTACAGAACTCTACCTTGGTGACCCCGTATGTCGATGAACACAAGAACATTCTGCGCTCCAAACACCCGGAGCAGTGTGACGACTGGATTACATGTGAACACATCAGGACTTTCGGCAGTTGGTTGAAAACACGTCTCAGAGGTGACAACACTGTTTCTGATGAGCTGTACTCATTGTCCAGGGGACCATCTTCGACTGTATTGACTTACAAAGGATACGAGATAAATGGGAATACATTTTACACGATCGCCCAAGATCAAAAGAGCACCAACCAAAACAGCGGTGTCCGCTTTGATGCAGCAACCAAGAGGGGAAAGGACACATATTATGGTTACATAGTGCGCATATGGGAACTTGACTACGGACATGATTTTAAGGTCCCTTTGTTTAAGTGCAAATGGGTCAATCTGTCAGGAGGCGGGGTACAGGTAGAGCCACATTACGGAATGACAACAGTGGATCTGAACAATCTTGGGTACACAGACGAACCATTCGACCTAGCCAATGATGTGGCGCAGGTTTTCTATGTGAAGGACATGTCTACCAAACCGAGAAAAAGAAAAGATAAGGAAGCGAATACATCATACGATGAGCCAAAGCGCCACATAGTTCTTTCAGGGAAAAGAGACATCATGGAAGTGGAGGGTAAGACAGACATGTCTGAAGATTATGAAAAGTTTCATGAAATTCCTCCCTTCAAAGTCAAGGCTGACCCAAGCACCCTGTTAAGCAATGAAGAATATCCATGGTTACGGTGCAATAAGCAAAGGACACAAGCGAAGAAAAAGTGAAGACAGATGAAGTCAGAAAGGGTTGAAAATTGATGATATGGCTTTGAATGGTTCATTTTGAGCACACAAAAAGTCTGGAGTTCAAATAAGTTCAAAAAAATGAAATCCCTTTGTAACAGATGAGTTTTTGTCTGAAACCCTGATACTTCGAAAGAGATTGTCCATTTTGTACACGAAGTGCATCCAGTTTTTGCCGTAACCCTCTCAAATTTTTAGCACATGCTATGTGGGTGAAATGATGATATCATGCCAATTTTCAACCTCTTCAGAGTTCATGTGAAGTGCTTTTCAATTTCAGGGTCATTTAGCTCAAAAAAATCAGTAAATGCATGAAAAATAACAGATGAAGTCAGAAAGGGTTGAAAATTGATGATGTGGCTTTGAATGGTTCATTTTGAACACACAAAAAGTCTGGAGTTCAAATAAGTTTAAAAAAATGAAATCCCTTTGTAACAGATGACTTTTTGTCTGAAACCCTGATACTCCGAAAGAGATTGTCCATTTTGTACACGAAGTGCATCCAGTTTTTGTCGTAACCCTCTCAACTTTTTAGCACATGCTATGTGGGTGAAATGATGATATCATGCCAATTTTCAACCTTTTCAGAGTTCATGTGAAGTGCTTTTCAATTTCAGGGTCACTTAGCTCAAAAAAATCAGTAAATGCATGAAAAATAACAAATGAAGTCAGAAAGGGTTGAAAATTGATGATGTGGCTTTGAATGGTTCATTTTGAACACACAAAAAGTCTGGAGTTCAAATAAGTTTAAAAAAATGAAATCCCTTTGTAACAGATGAGTTTTCGTCTGAAACCCTGATACTTCGAAAGAGATTGTCCATTTTGTACACGAAGTGCATCCAGTTTTTGCCGTAACCCTCTCAACTTTTATGAAACTCTAATAGCAAAAATAATAAACTAAATGAATGAACTAGAAAACTTTAATGAAACTCTAATAGAAAAAAGAATGAACTAGAAAACTTTAATGAAACTCTAATAGCAAAAGGAATCAACTAAAATTTATGCAACTAAAATTATCAAAGTATTTTCTGTTCAAAACATTAAAAGCAAAAAGAATTTTCATAAAGAACTTTTTTTGTTAGAAACTTTAATAGCAAAAGGAATTATCATAAAGATTTTTTTTGTTAGAAACTAAAATAACAAAAACTGTTTTTGAATATAATGATAAAACACAGTAATATTAAATAGCAGGAAAAAGAATCACTCCAAAATCTATTTTTATAGTAAAGTTAATCACAAACTAGTGATTCACACAAATTTCAAAGAATTTAAATTTAAACTATTCAAATTGGAAAACTAATGGCACTAACAGCAAGTTTATAATTTTTATTACCTAAAAGCAAAAAGAATCACTGAAAAACAGTTTGTATTTTGTTGTAAGTAGAAAAAAAATAAAAAAAATAAAGCAAAAAAGAAAACAAAAAAACTAGAAAAAAATAAAAAAAATGCCACCTACTGGGCCACCACGGCCTGAATACGACTAGAAACCCATCCATGGGCCAGGATTCAGGCCCGCAGAGGCCCAGCAGGCCCACGGCAAAGAGTAGCAGAGAAGGCCCGAAAGCCTGCAGTTGAGAGGAGCTCGAGAGGGCCGGCGCAGCAGCGCTTATAAACCACTCTCGAGCTCTCTCAACTAGCGAGGTGGGACTAAACATCCCACCGCACCGCGCCAGCGCAAGGCCTTTGGTCCCAGTTGGTAGCACCAACCGGGACGAAAGGGGCGGCATTGGTCCCGGTTGGTGGAACAAACCGGGACCAATGCCCCCCCTTTGGTCCCGGTTCGTGCCACCAATCGGGACCAAAGGTCTCTGTTTCCCGCCCATTGGGCTGCTGAAAAGAGACCTTTGGTCCCGGTTGGTGGCACGAACCGGGACCAAAGGGTGGCATTTGTCCCGGTTTGTGCCACGAACCGGGACCAATGCTCTGTGTATATAAGCAGGACTTACGAATTTTTCAGTTTTCATCGACCATTTGCCCCCCGACGACGCCGAGCTCATCGACGCCGCCAGGCTGCCCGTGCTCGCCGTCGCTGCCCCGAGGTCGCCGTCGCCGCCCGCTCCTCGTCGCCATCGCCCCGCGCCCCTGCCCTGCCCCGACGCCGACGTCGTGCGCCCCTGCCTCGACCTCGACGCCAACGCCGCCGCGCCCCTGCCCTGCCCCGACGCCCCGCCACGCACCTACCCTGCAGTCAACGCCGCCGCACCAGTGCCCGCCGGCCAGGCCGGTACTCCCTCCTCCCTCCCACCCCTCTCCTTTGTCCTTCCTCCATGTATGTGATGATGGTGAAGTAGGTTCAGTGCAAAGTTTCAGCCATGTCCACAAGGTGTTTGATGAAATGCTAGGGCTTGCTAGGGAACTTTGTTTTATGTGAAACTTGGCAGGATGATGTCTCCTTGGATGTTAGTGAAGATGGTTAAGTTGGTTTGATAAAAGGAAAAACTTCTTAGTGCAAGTTTTATTAAAATTTAGTGCTGGACAGAAACTACATGAATTTTTTTGGTGGACTTGCTAGATGAAATTGGGGCTGCCCTTCTGGACTTAAGGGTTTAGTTGGAAGGACTACAAGATGTAAAAAATTCAGAATTTTTTTAGCAAGGAAAAATTGGGTTGTAGTTCAATGCCAAGATTGGACCAAAATTGATGTTTTTGTTCATAGCATTTTTTTGTCCATGTATGTATGTATGGATGGATGGATGTATATACAAAATGTTCATATATGATGTTTTTTTTTGTTCATAGCAATTTTTTTCCATGTATGTATGTTCATATATGCAAAATTTACATTTAAGAAAAAATAAGAAAATGTATGTATGTTCATATGCAAAGAATATGCAAAAGTTAGAATTTTTATGTTCATAGAATTTTTATGATTTTTTTTGTTCATAGAATTTTCTTTGTCAATTTATGTATATGTTCATATTGTGTATGTATAGGAAAATTGTGCATGATCAAAGTCATTTATGTCAAAGTTTGCGATATACCCCCTACCCAATAACCCTTTTTTTTTTATGATGAATTTTTTTTAATAGCCATATATATGTATGTGGCTATATGTATGTATGGATGTTCATAGAATTTTTTTATATGTATGTGTCTATATGTATGTCGTTGTCGATATAGCCCCTCCCCGATAACTTCGACATGAGGGGGGGCTCGATATACCCCCTCCCCGATAACATTTTTTTTCTAAGTTACTAAGGTAAAATGTTCACCCCCCCCCCCCCTCTCGATATACCGGGCGACCAACTCTCGAGGGCCACCCAAACCCTAGAAAAAAAACGTTCGATCTCCTACCCCCTCCCGCCCCTACCCGACAAACTCTCGAGGCCACCCAAACCACTAGAAGATAACTCCGGTAACTTCAACATGAGGGGGGACGTCGATCAACCCCCTCTCGCCCGAACAAGTCTATGTATTATTTTATATCGCGGTGGACATATATCAAAGTTTGATCATATGTCAAAGTTTGAATTTTGACATATGCAACATTTGATCATATATCAAAGTTTGATCATATGTCAAAGTTTGAATTTTAACATATGCAAAATTTGATCATATGTCAAAGTTTGAATTTTGACATATATAGATTTATCAAGAATGCCCCCATTATGGATGTGCACAAGTTGATCCAATTTTTTTCTGATCTCATCTATATATATATTCTTCTATATGTCACGTTGTCTGTCAAAGTATTGAAGAAATCCATGGCTTCATCATTAGTCGGAAGTAACAGGCATATGATGCTACGAAGCTCTTCAAAGTTGTTTTGGAACGGAGTTCCGGATAGAATAATTCTCCTTTTGGTACGAATTTCAGCAAAGGCCTTCCAAATAGCGATATTCAGAAGTCTCTTGCTGAACTTTGTACCAAAAAGCGAATTATTCTATCGGGAACTCCGTTCCAAAACAACTTTGAAGAGCTTCGTACCATTATACGCCTGTCATTTCCGGCTAATGATGAAGTCATAGTTTTCTTGAATTCTTTGACACTAGACAACGTGACATATAGAAGGGTAGATGAGATCAGGAAAAATATGGACCATTTTCTGCACATCCAGAATGGCGTCATTTTGTTAAATCCCTTGTCGGTCCGGACGTCAGACATTCATGAGAGAGGCGGTCCGACCCAAACCCTAGAAGCGTTGTCGAGGCCACCCCAAACCCTAGAAGCGTTGCCTAGGCCACCCCAAACCCTAGAAGCGTTGTCGAGGCCACCCCAAACCGTAGAAGCATCGAGCTAGCTAGGTCTACGTTTGCACTAATATATCCATCTGTCATGTTTGTATATTAATTGCCATGTTGTAATATTTGCAGAAACTATGGAGCACCGAGACATCGAAGCAGAACAGTTGTTGGGGGACATAATCCTCGGCGGAGGTGATGTCTTGTCGTTTCTCAACGACACCGATGGTCTGGAAGGAGAGGGTGAAGCAGGCTCTAGTGATCGAACAATGGAGGTGGAAGGACATGATTATGATGGCTCCGGTGACGGAATGCCAGTGGAAGAACGAGACCGTGATGACTGCTCCGGTGAGCGAACGGAGGAAGGAGATGTTGCGAAGTCTGGCGAGGTATATATATTAATTAAGCCTGTGCTGACTTGCTAATTCATGCATTAATTGTTTTGGTATGTACACATATTAACTCTCTTCTTTCTTCTTTTCTAGCCCTCCGGATCGAGCCAAACTTCGGTAACAAGACGAGGCCCGAAGAAAAGGTTGCGCCAGGATGAAAGGTTCACGATCACAGCAATCAAGGGCGATGGCCAACCGATTGAACCTAGCCGGACCAAGGAAGCATTTTCTGCTCAGTGCGGGGTTCTTGTTAGGGACATGATCCCGATCAGCATCCACCAATGGAATAAGCCTAAGAGCGACGACCCTCAAGTGTCTTTTGTCAACGATAGACAGAAAGATGATCTTTGGACCGCGCTGAAGGCAAATTTCACCCTACCGCCAGAGGAGGATCCGGATAAGCCAGATATAGAGCCATTGGTCAAGGCTCATGCTCTTAAGAAGATGGCAGATCTATTCAGGAGGTGGAAGAATGAGTTGAAATCAACGTTTGTCGACAAAGGGAAGACTCCAGAATTCACCGGCCGATTTGAGAAGATAAGAGATCACTGGCCCGCATTTGTGGCCCACAAGACATCGGAGAAGAGTAAGAAGATGTCAGCGACAAACAAGAAAAATGCTGCAAAGAAGGAGTATCACCATCGCACGGGGTCAGGTGGCTACCTCAAAGCCCGGCCATTGTGGGACAAGGCTGAGAAGGACCTGCTTGATAAAGAGGTCGAACCAGAGACATTGAACTGGCCAGACCGTTCAAGGACTTGGTTCTTCGGGGTTGGGGGAACCTTGGACCCTGAAACAGGGAAGTGTCGTTGGACGAAGGAGCAACTTGAAATACCCGTCAAGAAGCTTCAGAAGTATATCGCCGCAGCGCAGCAAGGGACGTTCGTTCCCGACAGAGAGAACGACGAGCTCACACAGGCCCTCGGGAATCCTGAGCACCCAGGACGAACACGAGGCACGGCAGGATCCGTTGCGTGGAAGAAGGGGTTTCCCAGCGCAGGCAGTTACAAAACCCGGGAGAGGAGGAGGAAAGTGGAGCAGACCAAACTGCAGAAGCTGAATGCAAGGGTACGAGCGCTAGAGGAACAAGCACTAGTTCAGAGGCAGCGACCTGCCGAAGCTACCCCAGAAGCTACCCCGCCATCTTAGCGGAGAAGCAGCGTGGCTTCCACCGAGCTCCTTCAGCAGCCTCACTTCACGGCTCCCAGCTACCCCGTGGATGCTATCACTGAGGATCAAGATTGCCACCTTATGGCGCAATGGCAGCACCTCAAAGTCAAGGCGGCTGTCGGCTCTGTTGCACCTCCTCAATCCGGCGCAACTTTTCACTGCCTTCCGATTCCAGAAGGCTATGCTGTTGTGATGGTCGATGAAATAACGGAGGGATTTGAGGAGCTCGAGCTTGACCACCCTACCGGTGAAGGGGAGACTCAGCTGGGTCTTGCTCTGAAGACTCCATGTCTATGGCGGAAGGAGCTCATCAACCTTCCAAACTGGACGCCTCCGCCTCCTCTGGCGAGTCAGGGCACTCCGCCTCCTCCTCCGCCTCCTCCTCTGGCGAGTGATCAGGGCACTCCGCCTCCTTCTCCGGCTGCTCCGGCGCGTGGCGGCACTCCGCCTCCTTCTCCGCCTGCGCCGGCGTGTCCAAGCAGCCCGCCTCCTTCTCCGCCTCGTCAACAACAGCGGAAGGCAGCCGCCGCCGCTCCGGCTGCTCCGGCGCGTCGTAGCACTCCGCCTCCTTCTCCGCCTCGTAAGCAACGAAGGAAGACAGCCGCAGCCGCTCCGGCTGCTCGGCCGACGTCTAGCAGTACAGCCAGAGGCGGGAGGCAATACAAATTTGGTCCATCTATCAAGCCTCTAGATAGATTACCATACGAGATGACCGAGGAGGAAAACAAGGAGATCTGTCAAGCCCAAGTGAAGGACTTTTTTGCAAAGAAAAATCCACCTCCGGAGGAGAAGATGGATCCGGTGAAATTGAAGCGCACTTTGAAGAACCTGAAGCGACCACCACCGCCTCCGCCGGATGACAACCATGTCCGCGCTCTGAAAAAGGCAGTGGAAGGAGCGCACCGGTCGGGAACTACTTCAAGTGACAAAAGGTTACAACAACGAAGAAGAGGGAAAAAAATTCCCCAGCTCGGCGAACAGGCAAACCAATCGTGCCCCCCGCTCAAGGTGTCTAGCGATATCGTCGCAAATCTGCCGGGGATGCTGCCCGGTACCAATCCTGGTGATTACCTGCCCGACGATGCACATTTTGATACAATGGAGGTGGACGAACACAAATACCAGTACGGGAAGCCTCTCGTCAGACCTGGTGATCCTCCTCTAACAACGATGATGTGAAGATTCCATAAGTGGTACATGGACACCTGCAAGTCCGGGAAGGATATTTTGACGCTGAGAGTTAAAGAGGAGCACGACCTCGTTGGAATTGATCTGTTGTCTGTTCCATTTGAGGAGTTCTTCCAGTTTTTCAATCAAAAGGACCTCAATAAAATAATCATCACTTGCTACTGTCTGTAAGTACTATACTTCTGTAATTAAGTCTCTATATATAGCTCAGCTCTTTCATTGCATGTATATATAATTATCCTCACTATATTATGCAGATTGAAGATCGTCGAATGCAGAAATGCACAAATCTATGATATTGGGTTCATTAACACAAATCTCATAGATGAATGGACGGTTACATATCATGCGAAAGAAACCGAGGCCAACTTGCTACAATCGTTGCTTAAAAATCAAAACAAAGATAAAATACTCTTTCCTTACAACTTCAAGTGAGTGTTACTGTCTTCTGCATATTTGGTTTCCCTTATTACTCGAGGTTATAGTAATGTAATTGATGAGTTATGCATGCGTGCGCAGCTTCCACTTTATTCTCCTAGAGATTAAGCTTGAGCAGGGACTAGTAACCGTCTTAGACTCAAGACGAAAAGATCCCAAGGAGTATGCGGCCATGACTGAAATGCTCCAGAAGTAAGTTCAATCGATCATTATCGCACCATATCGGCAACTTTGGTCATTTCCTAATATCAAGTAATTATTTTCTTTGTCTCGCAGGGTTTGGAAAGTATTCACCACAGAAGCTCCGGGACTGCCGGGGGAGCTGCGATTTACACACCCGAAAGTAAGTACTACTAGCTAGTTCCGCGCATCTCCCATTGATTCTAGCTAGTTTCATCAATACCATTTATAATGCTTGATTATCAGTTTGATTGACCTTTATTTCTCGTAAAGTGGTTGTGGCAGGAAGGCGAGAATAATTTTTGTGGATACTACATTTGCGAGTACATCTACAACGCGACGACCTCTAAGCGGGGCTACTCTGAAAAACAATATGAAGTGCGTAAGCAATAATATTCACAATTTTATTTTATTACCATCATTTGTGTTGAGTTTCATTCATATATATGTATTGACCCCCTTCTTCAAATTATATTTGGCAGATGCGGGATGAACTCCTACCACAAGATCGCATAAAAGCAATTCAAGAGGAATTGGCGGGATTCTTTCTTGACCACGTCATCAATCCAGCCGGAGAATACCATGTGAAACTTGACATCAAATGTTAGGGATTGTAAGAGATCTTATATTGTATATATGTAGCTAGTAGCGTCGGATAGATATACGAAAACTTGTTGTTCGACCAATCTCTCGGAGAAGGAGGAGGTCGATCACTTCTCTCTGTATATATGTTCATGATGATCTTGTGTACTTAATGGTTTCCTTCATTTGCTTTCTAGCTAGCGTGTCGAGTCCTCTCTATACGTATAGTACGTAGCGTCGACCAAGCACGGAGATAAGAGAGGACACTTCTCTCTAGCTATTAGCTAGCTAACACAATATATGAAACCCCTAAAAACCCACAAAAACCCCCAAACCCACCCCCCCCCCCCCCTCAAAAAAAACAAAAACCCTAGCTCCTGAGCTACTGACACGTGGATGATCTTTGGTCCCGGTTGGTGTTACCAACCGGGACTAAAGGCCCTCCTCTCTGGGCTCGCCGCAGCGGCCACGTGGAGCCCCATCTGTCCCGGTTCGTATAAGAACCGGGACTAAAGGTGTTGGGCTTTAGTCCCGACCCTTTAGTCCCGGTTCCCGAACCGGGACAAATGGGCCTTATGAACCGGGACAAATGGGCCTTTTTCTACTAGTGATTCTGGATAATAATCAACCCTAGTTCCATGAGGAAGGAAGTTGGTTGATCTTGATGTGGTCATGTGATGATCACGATGGTATCGTTGATACCGATGTTGATTGATCATGAGGTGATCGCATGATGATCACGTTGGTAAGTAAGATTGGTACATATGGTGGTTATGAGATAACCTCCGAGATGAGTAAGTTGGTCCACGAGACCTAAAATGTCAAGCCCCCTTGCATACTAGTTCTGGTATCGTCATGTTCATATCATGAGTAACATGTACATGCCATGCTCATTCTCAGATTGTTCTAGCAGTAACATGTTCATCAATGATAATTAACCTGTAATTGTCATGTTGTTGTTTGTCTTGATTGCTTTGGTTGCTGTGAGCTTGCGAGTACATTCAAAGTACGCACATGACGTGTCATGCCAGATTACAGGTGATGCCGTGATTGATTGCTTGTCGAGGATTCCGAGTTTGCGCGCTAGGATGTGTCCCAGCCAGAGTCCTTGCGAAGTGGAGTTCATCAGCGACGTCGTTGTTCCACTGCTAGAAGTTATTTCACTGCTACGAGTTGTTTCGCTGCTAGCATAGAGCTACCTTAGCAGGTGTAGTGTCGTTGTAACATCAGAACCCTTGTACCCCAATTATTCATAATAAAGAGTTGTTCTGTTCTATGCCAAGCTGTGTCGTATTCCAGAAAACTTGATCTCTGGGCTGGAATATGGGGTGTTCCGTTTCCTCTGAGCCGGATGCCACACCTAGATACCTGGATACCCGAGTGACCATAAATGATACTCTAGGTTGCAATGAGGGGTTTTCTTCTATCCATCAAAGGTTATTTTCTAGTAGTGAATAGTGATGGCCTTCCTCGTACCCAGACGCCGCTAGGGTTTCTTCTGCCTCCCACCGGCGTCGACGTCGTTCTGCCTCGTCTCTTGTGGTCTTAGGGTCATTGAGGCGTGGTGGATCCCGGCCCTTGCCGGTGGGAGGGCTTCGTTTTTTGATGCTTTGCTGAGTTTTCTTAGGGTTTGTATTCTGCTCAAAGAGACGAGGCGGCGACGGCTCTCTGAAGATGGAATAAGGTTCTCCCCGCCTAGCCCCCGTCCTGATGGTGCTTCTAGCGTCATCGGAGAGCCTGTGGAGCTTTGTCTCCGGCGGATCTCGCGGGATTCGGTCGCTGTTTGTCTTCGGTGGATCCACGTGGATCCGATATTTGTCGGTGTGTGTTCGTGTGTCTACAAGTTGGATCCTTCCGATCTAAACTTCTCTTCAACGGCGGCGGTTGCTATTCTGGTGCGCTAGTCCTATAGGGTCTTAACACGACGACTTCCCGGCTATCTACTACAACAAGTTTTTCCCGGCTCCAGTGAGGGAGGGGCGATGACGGCGGCGCGCCTTCGGCTCGCTTCAGTACGACTAGTCGTTGCTAGGTGGTCTACGGATCTGGATGTAATTCCTATTATTTCTGGTATTCGTTGTACTATCATGATTGATAATGAATAGATTGAAAATTTTGCATGCAAAAAAGAAATAAAAGTGATGGCTTTCTCCTCGACAAAGATTGCATCAGTGTGTTGGGGCCGATCGGTCTTTATCAGGTTCTTCCACGGCAAACGCCCAAGTCTTCCCCCCTCTCCTCCTCATCCGAATGGACATCCACCTTGAACCCCGCCCAGAGGTACGGTGACCGCCCTGCCAGCCGACGCCGACGGCCTCCCATGCAGGATGCCCTAGATCGGCCAAGCAAGGATCGATCACTCATCGCCTCAACTGACAAGCCGCAGCCGATGCAACTAAATCAAGATCGCCGTTCGTGTCACCTTTAATAACACGTAAACATACGTGTACGCGCCATCTTTAGCCGTCGAACTCCAAAAGCGCTCCGAGGTTTACGCAAAGCACGACAGAAAGCCGGGAGGACGTACGTGCGGTATGGGCCCTCTGGGTCTTGGTGTTCTCGGTGCTGGCAGCAATCTCGCTCACGGGCGATGGCCGACGACGTAACATGCACCTAACCTGGCTGCGTCCGTTCGTCCCTCTGCCTTGTTGGGCAGTGAATGCAGGCCGTTGGGGGCCGGAACATTTCGACAACAGGTTGAGAAATGGGGCCTTGCAACTGGAACTCATAATGGTCGACCCCATCCCGTGACAATACTGTATTGGAGTACTGATGATACAAAAAGCTCTGACTTCGAGATATGTGTGCTACTCATGTTCTTAGCACTTACGTACACATACTGCGTGTTTGTATACTGTGTACAGCTAGCTATCCAAGTGCATGTGAGGGTTTGCACGTACCATGCATGCATTCATGCAAACTCGGTGAGATTTCGACTTCTCGTTGAAAATATGTATGCATGGGCCTTGCCTGGCTAGCTAGTTGCCGTATCGATCGTGGCATCGTGACAACGATCAGTCGGTGGCACACAGGATTGCCACACAAGTGAAGAAACCAGGTTACATGATTACATTGCGTGCGTGGTTTTTGGGTCAACCTCGAACAGATCAGCATACCATATACACATGCATGTGAAGAAACTACTTATACACACTAAAAAAAGAATTGACATGTTTGAGAGGGTAGGAAAAAACCATGATGTGTACTCGGTCGCACCGTACGAGTTGATACGACGAGCTTAATTTTTTTAAATGAAACAGGATATTCTATTGGCATTTTTTTTCTTTTTGCGAAATATTCTATTGGCATTTGAAAGACGTCAAAGAGGAAACACAAAGTCGGCTTAAGGCATCTCCAAAGCTAACCCACAAATAGCTCCGTTTTTATGTCCGGACATAGTCCGCGGACATGATGCGGGAGCCGGTCATCCAACCGTAGCCACAAACATCTGCCTCTATTAATGATTTTCAAGAAATTAACTCCGTCAAATTAACCTTCTGCCAATATAAAATCCACCTTCCACCAAATAGAAATCAACCTTCCATCATTTGAATTAACCTTCCGCCATTTCAGGTATAATTATAGAAAAATAATTACTCCCGTAATTTTAGGCACGGCAGTTAATGCGGATTTCTTTCCTCTTTAATCCAACGAGTTAATTAATCCGGAGTAATTAACGGAGTACCCCCTCTATTCATAAATATAAATCATTTTATATATTTCAATAAGAACTACATACGGATGTATATAGACATATTTTAGAATGTAGATTCACTCATTTTGCTCTGTATGTAGTCCGCATTGAAATCTCTAGAAAGACTTATATTTAGAAACGGAGCGAGTAATAGATCTACTCTTTTAATGCAGAGTATTAACAAAAGAGGAAGAAATCTGCGTTTTTAATGCGGAGTAATTAACGGATGATCCTAAACTGCTCTCGACCCAACCCGGATGTGGGGTACGCGTTGGCCACGCAGCATTATCCGGACCGGTCGACGGACCGATACAGAACCGCGTTGGATAGCACAACATGTCTGAACCGCGCAATCCGGATGAATACGGGCGGTTTGAGGGTCCGCTTTGAAGATGCCCTTAGTCCCTCTCGATAAATTGGCCATGCACCGTTGCACGTACGTACGTTCTTCACTTCCTATTTGGTTGGCTGAAAATATCATCAAATTATTTTTTGAATTAGTGAGCATTGGCCCCGCATTCTCATTGATCATGAAAATTGATAATACAGAGAACATCCACCATGCATAATCACCCTCAAGTTCCATCATTTTTTTTTTTGCGAAAATAATCTAGATCTATTATGAAAGTTCATCGAAAGTACAAAGCATCTCAAAGTTAATAAAAATTACATTGAGATTCCGAGACCACCGAGCGACCACTGCCGCCACCAGAACAAGCCATCGACATGCTGCTACCGCTGCTACCTTACCGGAGCTGGCTTGACCTTGTTTTTGGCATCCAGGAAGTCTTCGTGCACGTGCCCCTAAGGACCAGCGCCCTGGAGCCGCGGTCGTTGTTGTTGAACACTTAAATAGATCTGAAGCATCTGACACCAATTCTCACCACACGATGAGAAACTCCAACCTCACCGTCCCAAGGAGATGGCAGGAATGTACGTCGGAGCTTGTCGACTACGTCCAGATGGATGAACTGGAGGAGGATCGGAGCCCGAAAAACAAACTCCAAAAAGAAGCGTTGCCATCCGTCCGAGTGCCGCACCTACGAGGACTAAAAAAACCTAACCTAAAATACTAACCGAAGCAAAGGCATCAGGATTCCCCTCCCCGCCACTGGCCACCGGAGCGGCAGGCGAAAGGGAGACGAATCCAAGATCTCGCCGACAAAATTTGGAGGGAAAAGTTTGCCGTAGCTACCAAGGGATAGAAGAGGAAAAAAGAAACCCTAACTTTTGACTGAGCCTTACCCTCAAGTTCGATCATGCCCACACATCCAAAGTTACTCCCCAGGATCACTACGTACTCTAACCCAACTACAGCAAAAACTCCGGAAAATCACCACTCCTAGATCATTACAATTCCTCCAACTCAATCACACGCAACCCAACCACAAACGCAAATGCTAAAAATCTGACACTAGATCTTTAAACATGGAAAATCAAATGTTTTTCATGGCAATACATATTGGGGCGGGTTGGCAAATTTAGTTTGCAAGCATGGTAATTTTCTGGCACAAAATAAACTGAGATGCATTTGCCATGCTCGCCAACTAAAGTGACCATCATTGACGAATACAATTTGCCATGACAAACATTCGATTTACCATGTCAAAAAATATGACGTTCGAGGAGTGGTGGGTCATCGTCGCGGCGAGATGGTGCCGGCGGACGCGGCGAGCACGCGGCTGGCACGCGCGAGCGCGGGGTGCGTGTGCACGGGTGCGGCCGTTGCTGTCTGGCGCGGCAATGTGGCCGGCAGATCTAAGGCGCGCTTCTGCGTGGTGCTTGGGCGTCGCCCCGGCAAGGATCTGCATTGCGTGTGGCTCAGCGGCGCCGGGAAGGTGGCACCAGCGCGGATTTGCTGGCCGGCGGCCTGGCAGACCCCGTTGGCCTGGTTGTCGCACGGCGGTACAGAGGTTGGGCGGCCAGATTCCGGCGGCTCCGGCGACGTCATACGCTAGCGGTCGTGGCGTGAGGCGGTTCCCTGTGCCCCTCCCGTCAAATCTGTTGCAGATCATCTTTGCGTGCAGCTCTCCCCATCGGGTGGTCCATATCTCCAGCGGAGGTCTTGGTGGCTGGCCTGATGGGTGCCAGGGTGGGAGCTTGTCCGGGGGAAACCTTTGGCTGACGATGGCGGCCACGTCGTCGATGACACTCCCGGCGTTATTTCCCTCCTTGGTGGTGACGGCGAGGTCAACTCCTCCCTGCTCTCTCCTTCCTCTCTGCCTGGGTGAAAACCCTAGTTCCATGTGAATGGGTGGCGGCGGCGCCATGGCGACGTCACCTCCTTGGAGGCGCCGTCTTGGGCATTGAGATGGAGGGTGTGTGCGGTAAGCATAGATGGTTCCTGGTGCCGGAGGTGGTGTGGTGTGGCATCTACCGCGTTGACGACGGCGGGTCTCGGCGTCGTGGTGCAGCGGGGTCCTGGCGATGGACGTGTGTTGATGGACGCGCGCAGGATGGAGGCGTTATCTGGCGCCATGGCGGCGTCGACGGCAGGCCTGACAAAGTCGATGCGTCAGTACCTGCTATGAAAATGGGTCGATGGAAGACGGCGGCGACGACCTATGAGAGTGTGTCGGACCGGTATGTGCCCCATATCCCGGTATGTGGCTAGGTTGTGGCCTCCGGCTTTAGATGTTAGGCTTAGGTGAGAGGTCTGGTTATTCAGCTCAGACTATATGCACCCTTTTATCAAGTGGATAGGAGTAGCGACAAGTGTTGCCAAGATGACGGCTTCAGACATATTGATGTATTACTTTGTAAGGTCTTTGTGAATAATTAATAAAATGGTTATATGCATCGTCTAGACGCAGAGGCCAGGGGTCTACTTCCTTTTCAAAAAAAATCTGACGTTCGCTGACATCGGGTCCAAAACAATAACTATAACAAAGAACTCCATCTCAATTACGTCATTACAGTGACGATCACACCAAAAATCCCTGCGAAAAAATAATCTCACCAAAAAAATCTCCAGCTTCACAGCTTCTTCATAAATGCTCACCAAACATGTTACAGGCCTTAACCCGCAATCTTCAACACCAGCGGCGCCCACCCTCTTCTCCTGCTGTAAACAACAGTTGCAACGTGTAACAGCAGCTCTACCACTTTGACATGCAGCCCTCGTATTCTTTGTTTCTGTAAACCGGATCAGAAATCTAGCCAGTTAGCAATCTAAGTTATTGCGCTAATAGGATCAAAGGGTACACATTGTTAAAGCAAGAGGTATTTACCCAAAACCACCACATATAGCGCAAGGGTAACAATTTAGTATCACTTTTCGGACAAATCACGATGAACCACCAGCTTTGCGCCTGTCTGAATTGCTCATGAAAACAGGGAAATCGACGGGTTGGGTCTGACGTGGCCTGCTTGTGTGGATAATATGCTGAGTTGGACATAGGTCCCACCTGTCAATGACTCAAGTGTTTCTTTTTTACTTCTTATTTTTATTTCTTCCTTTTTCCATGGGCATTTCAACAAACATGTTGTGAGCCTATCCGTTTCGCCTCTTTCCTCGCACCTGGATTTGAGCTCGGAGAGGAAGTCATCCAGGATGGATCAGGGCAGCGACGAGGTGATAGTGTCATGTCGCGTGGCCATGCAACGTTGACGAAGCAGGTCGAGGCACTACAGTGTTGGACGGCAGTGACCGTGCTAGACACGGAGCAGATGCATGCATGACCTGCCGACCATTTACATCACCGACGTGCTCGACTGCGCGGCCAACTTACTCATCTCTCATTCCAACCATGTCGCCTAGCTCCTCCTCCCCCCAACCCCATGAACCTTGCTGCAGAAGGAATCGACCGGTAAGGCGGTAAATAACCGATGCCTCTGACTTCAACCGAGCTCCGTTGTGGCTGATTCTTCTCAGCCGCCGAGCATGTGTGCTCCACCGGGCGACACGTACACATGGCGGTCAGTGTTCGACGCCATCCAAGACGGCTGCATGCCAGTGTTCTTCCACCCGGACTCTACGACGCTTACTCCGTGTTCATATCGGAGGAGGACGTGTGCAGCAGCAACGCCAATAGCATGGAATAGACGGTTCGGTGGATTTCACAGTGGAGCCGGTCATCGACAAGGCCAGCAAGATGAGGAAGGAGATTGACCACGGCGTGTCGGCGGGAGGGCACCATGGGTGACCTGCTCCTCCTGTCGAGGAGGTGGAGAGAGAGAAGAAAGGGGAGCAGGAAGAAGGAGGTGAGTGGATGACAGATGGGACCCTCATCCAACTCAACATGTTGTCCACATATGCATGCCAACTCAGCCCGGCTGGTGGGCCCAACTAGTCAGTTTCACTGTTTTCACGAGCAAATCAGACAATCAATGTTGTCCGTTACTCATTATTAGGCTCAAAGTTGATGGTTGTTCATGAGTTACCCGAAAAGTGGTACCAAGTTGTTACCCTAGCCCTCAATATGGTGGTTTTGAGTAAATACCTCTTAAGACATGCCTTGTTCCTATACTCCCAAATAGTGTGAATCACCATATCACTCCTACTGCTGCTAAACCTCTATATTTTCCCAGGAAATTCAAAATCCATACAGAAATCTCTCTAACAGGATTCAAAATCACATTTATCCCCAAATTATGACTTGCTACTCCACATACATATCTAGCCCAGCAAGCAATGTATAAACAAGTGACCCACCATCTCCTCTTTATCACAAAATCTACTTTTAATGCTCCCCTTCCAGGCTCTTTTTAGCAAATTATCTTTCATAGTAAGAATACTACCCCCTCTGTCTCAAAATAAGTGTTGCTGATTTAGTACAAAGTTAACTAAATCAGCGACATTTATATTGGAACGGAGGGACTATCTCTAAACATTCAACGGTACTTGTATGAACCATATTTTACTAAATGGACAATTTACTAGCAAAGATTTTAGCATCAAATGCATAGAAAATATCATCGAGCGGTAATCAACATACATACAAAATATCATCGAACAGTAATCAACCATGGCGAAATCCCTGCATCCTATGTCATCCCCTTCTTGGAGGCGATGTCATGGCCGTTATCTGTGTCCCTCTTCGAGCATCAGGGGAAACCCTGCGTATGGTTCCTAGTTCGGACGACGGCGGTGCCTGGGCGTCGTTCTCTTTCGTGAAGGCGTTGTCCTGTTTTGCTCGTGGCGTCCTCGGTGCTGGATTTGGAGATGTTGGTCGTCTAGCTATTGATTGGGTTGCTCTTCGGGTGGCGAGTTTAGCTATGTTTTTCTTTGTTTGGGTCGAGCATCTCACGTCTCTCTTCAGGCATCATGTTCACGCCTGTTGCGTCTGTGTCATTTGTTGTATCATCTCCTGTACTCACTTTAATTTCTTCTATCAATGAAATTATACACAATCTTTGCATATTTACGAAAAAAAATGTTTTCACTTGCATGTTGTGTACGTAGGCTACCCACCACGCAACAGTGCTAAGCTGGCTAGCTAGCGCTACTTGCACTAAATTCGGTGTAGTTTCCAACTATTCATATTGATTTACTACCTCGTCTGGGTTCATTGGTCCCCGTATTTTGTGCTCAACTTTGATCATAATTTGACTAACAAATTACAAATTGTGTGTCATAAAATTTATATTGTTGGATTCATATTTGAAAGAGATTTCAATGATATTGTTTTTAGGGTATATAACTTACTTTCTTAAGTTAAATCAAAGGTCAAAGTTTGACCCAAATTACAAGGAGGATTAATAAACCAGGACGGAGGTAGTAACAAAATGTAGGATGTTTTTCTTTTAGCCAACTACACCAAAAAAAACGTCTTATATTTCATTATATATAGAGTGCTTATTTAAGGAGATAACTGTAATCATGAAGGATTAAATTTCTACCAATCACACAAACTTTTTCCCCGCCGAAAACAAGTGTGTTGAAGTGTGTTGAATGCATGATTTGCATCCCAGGAAAAACAATTGACTCATTCAAATACGTGGAGTGGACGAGAAATGTTCCTCTCAAACGTAGCGCGAATAAGTTCTTAGAGAAACTTACGAATCAAACAACCCAAAAGCGGTTATCTGGCCATGGTTGACAGTTGCGAGGGACGGAATTTACTCGGTACTAAAAGTTATAAGTGTGACGAAAGCTACACCGCAGTAAGTTACATGATGAAAAATACACTTATATCTAGGTGGAATGGGCCGATTGATGTGCTAGCTTCAATTATAAGCAACATGATACTGTGCTGTGCCACACGCTGACGACCGTTCGACAATGTAAGCTCTAAATGTAGCATTGTTCCTTGATCTGGACACGTGTGGCACGTGATCGCGTACAAAGCGTGTATTAGTTTTTTTTTTTTTTTGAGCATCCAAAGCGTGTATTAGTTTATCCGGTGAGCAGGAGTTTGCCGCAAAGCCATCACGTCGTCGGCATCGTTTTGTTGGTGATTTGCTGCTGGGCCGGGCCTAGCCTTTGCTACTCCCGCGTCCCATAATATAAAAGCGTTTTTTATACTAGACTAGTATTTTTTTTTTTGAATGTTGACAGAAGAGCTGTCAAATTCATTGTGCAGAAGAAGCGTTACAAGAACCCTCCAAGGAGGAAAGCACAGCAACAGGTTAGTGCAAAAAGAAAAGAAAGAAAAAAGGCGGCACCACCACAAACCCAAGCTCCACCGACAAGCCATGCACACCATCGGAAACCATTGTTGGGCCTCCAAGGGGACGCCTCCAAGGAGGGAGTGATATCGAGGACAGCACCGTCACCCGATCTAGCCTAGCCAAATCTTAGGTTTTCACTCGGAGACCACAAGCCATGAGGTACGAAGAGCAAAACGAGCTCCACGGCGGTACCTCCAAGAAGGAAGACGACATCCGTAGACGCCGTTACCGTCGGCACTGCCACGAACAGTGAAGGATTTTCATCCGAAGTCGAGTCTTCCGCCAACAAACATGGATCCGAGGCCTACCAGCGCCACCGGCAGAAAAAGACCATGCACACACTACCAGGAGTGGACTTGTCACCGCCGCACGCAGAAACTCGGCGAACACGAGCCAACGTGGCTGGGCCGCCCCGCCGCACGCAGGTTTGGGCGCCAAACCAGATCCGGCCATCCTCAGCCTCCGTGCGCAGAACTGGGCGAGGATCCGCACCGCAGCGCACAGGAAGAACCGAGTTAGAACCGGAGCTAGCCGGCATGCATCGCCGCACGCCGAGACTGGACGAACACCAAACCAAACTGATCGCATCTGCACCGCCGCGCGCAAGGACAGGACCAGCCGAGCTAGAACTGGTGTGCCTGAGAACCTCCTCTGCACCACAGCCGCTGTACGCCGCCGCTACTCCAGGAGATGGGCGTGAACATGCTTGAAGGAGAGCCCGCCGGCACCCACCGCACCGCCACCACCAGCGCAACCCGGGCAACGAGATCCGGCAACTAGCACACCAAATCAGGCACGGCCGCAACGAGGCCCGCACCTCCGCAGGACGCGCGAAATGCGCCAGATCCGCGAAGGACCTGCCCCGGCCACCCGCGACGCGCCCACACTCATGCGCCACGCCCATGCGCCCGCACTAGCAGGCCGCGCCAACACCGGCACGCCACGCCCCCCGCGCCCGCACCAGCACGCCACGCCCACCACGCCCGCACCAGCACGCCGCGCCCACCGGCCCCAGCTCGCCGCGCGCGCAGTGCCCCCACGCCTCCCCATGGACGAGCGACCCCGCGCTGCCCTGACCTTGCGAGAGGAAAAAAGAGGCCCCGCCGCCGCTGACGCCGCGCGGGCTTTGCCCGGCGGCGCTTGCCAGCGGCGGCGAGGGAAGGAAAGATCTGGGAGGAAGAGTTGGTGTGGCGGCTAGGGTTTCGTCCAGTCGCGCGCGCGGGGGGCGACACGAGAGACTTTTCTGTCTCTTCACTACACTAGTATTATGGAACGGAGGAGGTACTATATATGTGCCTCCAAAACAGAGTACACGTACTGTCATTTCAGCTCACCTAAGGCCTGCTGTAGCATGTACTCAAATTTTGACGATGCGTACGTGCCTGACACTTTCGTACTAGCTAAGATGAACCACCGTTTGGTGGGGGTGCTAGACTTATAAGGGCACACAATAGTACATTATGGTCCATACAAGTACAAGCCCTTCTGGTTGCATATATATGTTCTGGGAAAAAATCACCATCCACGACAGTACATATTTAAGTGAATCGTCGGTGGAATGGAAGGTAGTTTTTTTTATTGCACATGGCTCGAAAAGAAAAGGAACCGTGTGTGATGATATCAACAAAACACGGCCATAACAGCGGATGCAAGCCACGGCCGAGACCGCCATCGCACATGGCCGACCATTGCTTGATGACCGCTCGACTGTGTGGGATGATCATTCTTGTACTCCACAAATGATGATTCCCATCAATTCTTAGATCCTAGTGCTCACGGTTATACCCTATATATGCACGTATGTGTGTGCGCTAAATATGAACATATATAGTCCGATTGTGTGCATATTTCGTTATAATTGCAAATTGTTGTCGTTTTATTTTTTGCAAATAATGTGCTCGTTGTAAGTGCCCAAGACCAAGCTCTCGACAATAGTGTACTCCACCAAAATAAACTTTGGAACTCCACCAAAATAAATCCAGCGTGCCAAAGTTGCACGGTTACCAAGCTGCCAACTAGCAACACAAGAACACCACTGAGTAGCTAGTATACCCCTCAACAACTCCTGCCCTTTAAAAGCAAAATGCGCATCAATGATACAGTACAACGGCTACACCATTGCATGCATCCAACCTGACTGGCACGGTAGCTAGTAATCCTAATTATTTTACCGGTTTTGCTAAAATCAGGTGCCTGGAATGTTTCTCCGCATGAGTTGATTTTCTGCTTTGCACGAGGCCTTGTTAGGACCTCGCCAGAGCCGGGGGCGTTGCGAGTTGTGGTGTCCCAGGTGGAGATGAGGAAGAAACGTTATAGGGGGGAGGTGGTGCCGGTGTCGCCGAGGATCCTGTAGATTGTGGGGGTTTAGAAGGATGGCCGGGGAGGTGTCCAGCAACGGCGGTGGGAGAGGTTGAGGGGAGGGAGAGGTGGTGCGCAGTAGCGCCTGCCAGTCCCAGGTGGTGGAGGCCGTCGGCTGGGAGCATGCATGAGGAAGAAGAGATGAGGAAGGTTGCAAATGAACAATGTTGATCTGTTTTGGACCATTAGATCAAGATCTAGTGGTTCATAAAATGTTTTCACGTACCTGACTTTTAGGTAGTCCCTTATTTTACAGAAGATAACTTTATTACAGTTTGCTATTTGTTAGATGACTGAAATTTTCAATCGCGTCAATCAATTTGTGAGAATGAGAAGAAGGTGACGCCGAGACGAAGATGGGGGGTGGGCGATAGGGGAAGGACCTGGCCGCCGGAGGCAGGGCATCATCGGTGGAGGACAGGCAGGGGTTGACAGGGTCGGCGCTGGATGCACGGTGTCGTTGGCGCCATTAATAGTGGGGGTTGGAGGGAGTGGCCGGGAACGGAGACCCGGCTCAGGCAGAGCATGGCGGTGAGGCATCGTCGCCGACTACGAGTGGCGAGGTGTGGTGGTAGTGGACGGTACATGGGCACGATGCCATTAGTGGGAGAAGATTAATTAGAGGAAGAAGAAGATTATGGTCCGTTGGATTGCCCATTAGATCAGTGGAGGAAATAGTGGCCGGTGAAAGGAAAAATTTGGACGACTGTGAAATAGTCGGGCCCATTTTTATCACTCGGCTTTAAGAAAGTTAGCAATACAAAAGCAATCCAAGATTAAACACCAATGATACATGACACAACAAAAAACTTGTACTCCTCTCCTTAAAAAAATTTGTATTTAAGGCAGATCATGAGGGCTAACTCGTTGAAACCATCAAGCTCTGGCAGTGTGGCGGGTGATCGAAGTTTGTGGGATTTGGTTTGGAAAGCAAAAGTCCCTGAAAAAGTTAAGATATTTGGTTGGCGCGTGGCTACACAAACTCTGGCGACAAAGTGTAACGCACTGAAGAGAACCATCGCAACTGATGATACCTGTACGATATGTGGGTCTGTAAAGGAGGATGAATACCACGCTGTGATCTCATGCACTCGAAGTAAAGCAATAAGGTTTGAAATGAGAGCACACTGGGAGCTCCCGAAGGAGGAAATGCTGAGATATACCGGAGAAGATTGGCTCCAAGTACTACTTGACCAGCTTAACGAAAATGTCAGAACAAATTTTCTTCTTGTCTGCTGGGAGGCCTGGAACCTGCGGAATAATCTTATCAATGGAGATGGAAAAAATACAGTCGCAGGTTCAGTAGCAGTCTTATGCAAACTAGGCCAGGACTGGGCTAATAGCCAGCTACCTGATGCTCTCCCGGATACTAGCAAAAGTGGCTCTTTATTCGGTGATCAGCCATACAGAACAACTAATGACAGAGTCAGTCACTGGGTGAAACCAGGCGAGGGAACAGCAAAAATAAATTCCGACGCTGCTTTCCTGCGAGATTCAGGCAGGGCTTGGGCTGGCGCAGTTGTCCGTGATGCTGCCGGGGCTGTGCTCATTTCAGTATGCAGAGACCTGGACGTTTGTGCTTCGGTCGAGGTAGCAGAAGCAACTGCTCTACTGACCGGCTTACAGGAGCTCGTGCGGTTCTACCGCGGCGCTCTTGAAGTGGAGGTGGACTGCGCAGTGGTGGGCAAGGAAATCTCGTCAAGTGAGCAGTGTCGTTCAGAAAGGTACCCACTGATTGCTGGTATAAAAAAGACCCTTGAGCTGTTCATTTCTCACCGTGTGGGGTGATTGAACATATAAACCCTCAAGAAGTCATAGGCAGGATGAAGGTGGCCACGTCGCCCGAAATCGCTATGAACAGTGCGCATCGCGATTTCAGAATGGTCCTGCGCGCCCGGTTCGCCTCGCTGGTGCGGTAACAGTGATTTATCCAGCCGCTCGTTGTTCTGTATGGCGCGTGATCGGCCCAGGAGCAGCTGACGAGTGGGACGCAGTTGCGCGTGGGCCAGCCTCGCAGCGACACGGACGGTGCGTGCTTCTGTCGACGAGAAGCGGGGGCGGAGCGTGGGCGGGTCGCTCGTGGGCTGTGGCCGAGCGATCGTGGGCTGTCAGGGCGTTCTTTACCGTCCTCGTTCGCACCCGGCGGCGACGTCTCCGCTTCACCCGCGCCTGCCCCGTCTGTCAGCCTCATGGGTGCGTGCCGCTCTGATCGTTGCTGGTCGTGTGTGTGGAGCTCCGCTCGGTCCGCTGGGCAAAAGAGGGTTTTCGGCCTCTGCGTGCTGCTACGCGGGATTGGCTGCCCTCGTCTCGCTGCAGATGGTCCCTTTCTAGCCTTGGTCCCACACGTCGGGCTGGTTGGGTTTCTTTTTAGGTTTCTCTAGAAGTTACAGCGCCTGGAGAGGCGTTTCTGACCGAGTTCGTGGTTTCCTTGTGCTTCTCTCTGCCTCTCTGCTTCCTCTCTCGCCCCACTTCCCCCCTGCCTGCGCCTCCTCGTCTTGCTCTCATCCACCATCCAGCCGCCATTGTCGCTCGTCTGGTTGGTCATCGATCGCCGGCGACTTGCTCGTTGCCTGCTTAGCCCGTCGGCGGCTTGTTTCGTCATGGCTCCTCGCGCTGTTGCTGTTGCGTTTGGCTAGGGTGAGTTCTTGTTTTGTTTGGCCGATTCCTGCTGTTCTCGTTGTAGATTGATCTCTGCTGACTTGTTCTTGTCTGTTCCCTCTCCTTTCTCTTTGTTTACAGGGCTGCTCCGTCTCCTTTGTTGTCTGCTTGTGTGTTGCCTTGTTCCTTATCTGTCAGGTGAGGTTCTTCCCTGCTTCTCATCTGTTCGATGAAATGTGTGCCTGGGTTTTCCCCGGTTTGAATGGTTCTTTTATTTTGCGAGCCATGGATGACTTGAATGGTTCTTTTATTTTGCGAGCCATGGATGACTGTCTGTCATGTTAGATCCGTCCTGTGATGCTTTTAGGAGATGCTTGTCATGTTAGATCTGTCGCTGTGATGCTTTTGCTAGATGCTTTTACACCTGTTCCTATGCTTTGGTTGTTGTGCTTCCTGCACCTAGGGATTGGCTCTGTTAGTTTAGGTCTGTTTTATTTGCGTCTTTGCCTTCGTCTCGCCTATGGTTATGTCTAGGCTGGGATGGCCATGGGGTCTGTTGCAGGTGAATTCTGTTTGGGCTTGTTCCTTGGTTGTCTAGGCTTTAATGCTCCTGGGCATCTGGTTTAATGCTTCTGCCTTACTGACTGGAGCTTGTGGTTCTTCATTAAATTTTTGTCTGCTCTTGTTAGGCATGTATGTGTTGTGGCTGTCGTCCTTCTTTCTCTTTCTTCTTCCTGTTTGTTTGTTCTATGGTCTGCTCTGTCTGAGTTCATTCATATATTTATTTCTGGAGAATATAGATATTGGAAACCGCTGCTCGCTGAGAGGCCAGCCCATGAGCTTGTGCTCCACTTTTTTTTCTCTGATGTCGTACCCCTAATTCTTTTGTAATATGTTCAGGCATTTACTGAAAATCAAACTATCTATGATTTATAATACTTGCCCAAATAATTTGATGCCCCTTATGTGGCCTGAACTGTCCAATGCCCTTAGTAAATCTGTTTTGAAAGTTATCTGATCCTATGCTGCATCATCACAAAATATCTTCAATAAAGACCAATGCCTCACATTGAGAAAGTCACGCTGCTATTGCTCTTTACTATAATACACATTTTTTGTTTACTATTGTGAGTATGGAATGTATGCAGTGAGATATATAATAGAAGATGGATTTTGCATTTGGCCATATCTATGACTGAACGAAAGTGAAACTTGGCTCAGCCTGAATAATTCTATTACTCATCGAAAGAACAGTACAAAGTTCCAACAAATACAAAACTCCTTGGCTTATGTTCGTTTGCTTTTCCATGTGCTGCAGGTCTTCCTTTGGGACGTTTGGCTGCTTGGTCGGCTAATTTACTCACTCCCGGTTCGCCAAGCTTCTGCTGTGCTTCAGTTCGCGTGAAGGCTTGCGCCCTGCCTTTCGTCTTGACAAGGTTCCACCTCTTTCCCTGGCTTATCCTTTGCTGCACTCCTTTCAAATTTAGCCTTCTGGTTGGTTCTAATCATGTGTGTTACCTGCGTTGTGTGGTTTCGTGTTTTTGTTTGCTGCTACTTGTTGTTCATTGTTCTTTGCGGCCCTTTTCTGCTTATAATTCTATCATTACTTTGCATGTCCAGGATGCCTGCTGTGGTGTCTTTTGTTGTGCCAATTCTAGAAACTGTGATAGCCCATTATGAGCTTCCTCCTGCCAGCTATCTGTGTGAGATTGATGGGAATGGCGATATTCTTGCTGGGGTAGAGGTCGAGGTTCCTGGGGACGGTGTACTGTCCATGCCACAGAGAGTTTTCTTTTGGAGCCATGCGTGTCTGGGTTCTGCAGAGTCGTACGAGCGGGCTGCTCTTCAGGCGATTAGGTTTTTGCAGGGATTGTATGGGTTTGTGGTTAGAGATTACAATTATGAATGTGTCGTTGTCTATAGGAATTGTGGACACGCTGCCGTTGCTGTTGCTGCATCAGTTGTTCACTATGCAGCTTATTTGGAGAGGGCTCTCGCTTGCACACGCTCATCCACCACAGACCCATCCAGAAGAGTAATCTGTGCCCCGGCACAGCCGCCTCCAAATCTAGCGTTGCTGTATTCAGGACTTCTAGCGTCTGTATGCTCTATTTAGTCAGTTCGGGTTGTTGTTATTGTTCCATTATTCTATTTAATTGATGATGATGTTGTACTCGCTGTTGCTGGGTTTAGTTCATGAATAAATTTGATTTGTCTTGTCGTCCCTTACTACATTGTCGATGGCGTTGTCTTCTATGGTTTGTAGACCGTGCTTCTCTTGCTTAGTTCTCACCAGGCCAACTTCAAGATTTTCTGGGTGTTTGTTTTCTCTTTTGTTGCAGCACCATGTTGTGTCTTTTCTCATGCTCTTAGTTCCTTTGCTCGCGGTATGGCTCCGCGTCGTGATGTTCCTGCGCGATCTCTTGGTCCTTTGGGGAGAGCTTCTGCTTCGGGACGTGCGGTTGCCCCCCGCAGGGCTGCTCGTGCTGCTGCTGCTTTGCCTGTTGTCCCGGCCGGCCCTATCATTCCCCTTGTTCGGAAGAGGAAGCGTATGTTCTGTTCCACTTGTCCTCCTGTGAATTCTATTAGACAGGTGTTAATAACCAGCCCTTGTTTTCTTAGCATGCTCTCTCTTTTCTATATCCATAGGAGATGGCTTCTTTCCTTTCCTTTCTTCTACTGAGACTACGCGGAATCGTAAGAGGTGCAAGTTCTTGTTGAAAAGGCTACGCGCTCATAACAAGGGTGGTCAGTTCGTGTTTCCCTTGGTTGTTCATAGGTTTTTTCCTTCTTGTTATCTGGCGTGTTAGTATTTTCTTCTTATGATTTGCACAGAGCATACCCTTGCGTCGCCTCTGCATCCTGATTGGGTTGGTTTTTCTCCTGACGAGGTGGCCATACTTAAAGGTATGCCTGTGTGTTGTTGTCAGCCATGCTACTTCCTGACTTCCCAGTGTCATCTATCCTTATTAGATACAGTTCTCCTACAGCTTTTTATCCAAAGAGGTCCTATTATGGAGGTCCAGACTACCGATGCGACCGCTGCCAGTCTAGCTTTTGGTGGCGTGAGAGGGTTAAGTCACAGTCTGCTATCACCAAGAGACGAGTTGTCTACAACAACTGTTGTAAGGCTGGGAAGGTCTTCGTTAAACCCTTTGAAAAACCACCACCGTTCCTAGCAGCCCTGCTTGATTATAAAGGCCCACCCCGCAGCCTAAAGTTTATTAAGCAAATACGCCAGTACAATTGCCTATTTGCTTTTACATCCATGGGGGCAAAAATTGACCGATCTGTAAATGACGGTGGAGGTCCAAAATTTTTTAAGATTAATGGTCAGGTTTGCCATCGTATAGGCTCGCTGCTTCCAAATGAGGGTGATTCTCCCAAATATGCAGAGTTATACATACATGACAGAGAAAATGAGGTTAGCAATAGAATTCAGGCCTTAAACCATCAGAGTGAAACTGGCACTGGGTTAGACAAGGAGATTGTGAAGGGTCTTGTGCAGATGCTTGATGCGAATAATTCTTTGGTCAAAAAAATTTGTATGGCCAGTGAGATCCTGAAAAATAATAAACATGCGGTGATTTCAATACGTCTTATAGCTCCTGGTGAAAATGATAGCGCACAGTTTAATTTGCCTGCAACTGATGAGCTGGCGGCTTTGGTTTATGGTGAATTCACGTTGGAGGCACCATGTAGAGACCTGATAATACGCAGTAAAGCAGACTGTCTTCGTCGTATTTCCTCTTTAGATACTGCTTACATGCCTTTGCAATACCCTTTGTTGTTCCCGTATGGTGAACGTGGCTTCCAGCTTGGTGTGCGCTACATTGATCCCAATACTGATGACCTGAACAAGAGGGTTAAAGTGACCATGCAAGACTTTTATTGCTTCTGCTCACATTATAAGCCAGAGCAGCATAACCCATACCTATGCTGTGGCCTGTTGTCATCACAGGCTGCTGTTGATTTCCGAGCTTGCATCGATGAATGCCGGCTCAGTTTTATTCTTAAGTGTAATGACGACATGCGGGCTGAAAATCTTCAGGGTGTTGTCGACGCGGTAGGCCAGGGTATGGTTGGTGGGTCAGAGGTTGGGAAAAAGAATATTATGCCGTCGTCTTATACTGGTGGTCGCCGGTACATGTATGAAAATTTTCAAGATGCTATTGCTGTTTCGCGTGTTCATGGATCACCGGATGTCTTCACAACTTTCACGTGTAACCCAAAGTGGGCAGAAATCCTTGATTCTGTTGAGCCTGGGCAAACAGCGACGGATAGGGCTGACATTGCTGTTAGGGTGTACCACATGAAACTTGTACAGTATCTTCATCGGATTAAAAAAGGAAACGCCTTTGGTCCCGTTGTTGCTGGTACTGCCCCTTGCAAGCCTCTTTCAGTTTCCTTTTCCTCCTCCTATTTATTTCTTATGGGTTTTTCCGCCTTTTCCTCTTGTTTTCAGTCCTGCACACTATTGGGTTTCAGAAGAGGGGGTTGCCGCATGCACACATCCTTGTTTGGCAAAAGAAGGAGGACGATAGAGTTGTCACACCGGCCCTTATAAATTCTTATATCTCGGCTGAGATCCCTGATCCTGTACAAGATCCTTTGGGATATGCCCTTGTTGCTGAGTTCATGATGCACGGCCCCTGTGGTGTTGATGGTCCAAAATGCCCTTGCATGAAAAAATGTCTTTGCTCAAAAAAAATTCCAAAACCATTTCAGGATGAAACTTCTATTGATGAGAGTGGGTTCCCCTTATATAGGCGGCCTGACAATGGCCGTTTCGTGATGAAGAACAATGTCAGGCTTGATAATAGACATGTGGTCCCTTATAACATGCTTATATTAAAAAAATGGCAGGCCCATATTAATGTTGAATGGTGTAACAAAACATATGTTATCAAGTATCTATATAAATATGTTACCAAAGGGCCAGACAAGTCAAAAACCCTGTTTGAAAATATTAGGCATGATGGCGACCAGGATGTCAATGAGATCAAAGAGTATAGGGAGTGCCGTTATATAGTTGATTATGATTCTTTCTGGAGGGTTTACGGTTATGACATACACAGCAAAACACCGTCTGTTGAGAGATTGCCTGTCCATCTCCTTAACATGCATATTGTACGCTTTTGTACACAGGCTACTCTTAGTTCAGTGATTGATGATGCCTGGCTGCAAAAAACAATGCTAACAGAATGGTTTGTGGCGAACAGGGTTCACCCTGCTGCTAGATCCTTAACTTACTGTGATTTCCCAACTAGATGGACGTGGATGGCTGAGGACAAAAGATGGAAACCTAGGACAAGAAGCGATAGAATTGGTAGGATATACTCTGTGCATCCAGCAACCGGAGAACTTTTTTATTTTAGAATGTTGCTTATGATTGTCAAAGGTGCAACGTGCTATGAGGATGTCAGGACTTACAATGGCATCGTATACTCGACGTTCAGAGAAGCATGTGGAGCAAGAGGGTTGCTTGGCGATGACATGGAGTGGTATACTGCTTTTGACGAAGCTGTCAAGTGGGGTATGGGAAACCAGCTGCGCCAGCTATTTGTTACTATGATCCTTCACTGTGCTATTAATGATGAAGCTGTTTTCTTTGAAAAATATGAGGTTTACTTAGGTGATGATATCCAGCATAGAATTCGGCTGTCTAAAAATAATTTTACATATGATGTTCCTCCTGTTGAATTAAGAGACATGCTGCTTGATGAATTGGCTGTCATATTTGCTAGGAATAGTGCATGCATCCTAGATCACAAATTACCCTTAAAATCTGCATACGGTGATGCTTCGGTACAGAACGATATGCTTTCTGATGCGCTAGATGTTGATGTTGTTAGTCTCCTAAAAAAGGTAGAGGCCATGTATAGTAGATTGAATAGAGACCAGCTGCATGCTTACTCTGCTATAATTGATCGTGTTCAATCTGGAAAACCTGGTTTCTTCTTTGTCTCTGGGTATGGTGGCACTGGAAAAACATTCCTTTGGAATGCGCTCGATGCTTATCTTAGAGGTAGTAAGAGGGTGGTGCTATCAGTTGCGTCCTCAGGGGTGGCTGCCTTGCTTTTGCCTGCTGGCAGAACAGCGCATTCTAGGTTTAAAATACCTATTGACCTGCCTGATTATGGCACCTGTGAAATTAAGCGGTCTACCATGCTCTCCACTCTAATTGAATCAGTTGATCTTATTATATGGGATGAGGCGTTGATGTCCCATCGGAAGTGCTTTGAGGCCCTGGACCGGTCATTTCGTGATGTCCTGTCGGCTAACGATCCTGCCTTAGCTAAAATTCCTTTCGGAGGCAAAGTTGTTGTCTTGGGTGGAGACCTTAGGCAAATATTGCCAGTCATTGAAGGTGGATCTCGAGCGCAAATTCTTGCTGCTGCAATCACTAACTCTCCTCTTTGGAATATTGTAGATGTTTTGCACCTAAACATTAACATGCGCTTGACTGCACACACAGATGATCCAGTTCTCCAGTCTGAAGTAGCTGCCTTTGCAAAGTGGGTTCTCAGTTTGGGTGATGGCATGGCACCTGCTGTGGCCCGGGAGGGGGAGTCAGAGCCATCATGGATAACTATCCCTAATGAGCTTTTGATACATGCTGATGGTGATAAAATTGATGCCATTGTTCAAGCTGTATACAAAGAGATTCCTACTAGGTACTCTGATGTTGATTATCTAAAAGAAAGAGCAATCCTAACGCCAACGAACGAAGTGGCTGAAAAAATTAATGAGCGTGTTTTGTCTTTAGTGCCTACCAGTGAGAGAGAGTATCTGAGTTGTGATACTATAGGGAATTCATCTGATGCGGTTCGCAATCAGGATGCTTTCTATCCTGTCGAGTACTTGAATGGGATTAAGGTTAATAACTTTCCATACCATAGATTAGTACTGAAAGTAGGCGTGCCCATCATGCTTTTGAGAAACCTGAACCAATCAACAGGCTTATGTAATGGCACAAGGCTTATAATCACAAAACTTGCTGATAAAATTATTGAAGCGACTGTCATGACTGGTTCAAACATAGGCGATGTTGTTTTAATTCCGAGGATAGGCTTAACCTCAAAAGATCCTAAATGGCCTTTCACTTTGCATCGTCGGCAATTCCCTGTTAGAGTGTCCTATGCAATGACCATTAACAAAAGTCAAGGGCAGACTCTTTCAAATGTTGGTTTATACTTGGATACACCTGTGTTCACGCATGGGCAGCTCTATGTTGCAGTGTCGCGTGTTACTTCAAAGAAATCACTAAAGATCTTGATCAAAGGAGAGGATGATGAACCTGCTTCTCAGACAAGGAACATCGTGTTCCCTGAGATATTCAGTTCCATTCGCTAGGCTGTGTTACCCTATAATATATACACAATGAATTTGCTTATTGTATATTTTTATGGTTTCTATATTCTTCCTGTGATAAAACTTCAGCCTTTATATGTTCACCGCTTCTTTTGCCCTGTCTATTGGGTTCTGCAATTTGCCAAGTCAAAAAAGCTTTTGCAGTCGTGTGTGGTGCTTTCTTTACCTACTGGCTCTCTTTTTTTTCGTTGCTCTCTACCTTTCAGCTTATCAAGTGAGTTCATGTGAATAGCACCTTTAGACTTAATCCTTCTTTCTTTCTTTCTATTCATCTTTTCAAGTTCTACTTGCATACTGCAGATGTCGAACCAAAGGATCAGCCTTCTCTCGCAGATCAATGACAGAGAGATGTTCTGGAATGCTAAGGTTCTGGTGTCTCGCATCTGGTACTACTGAGGTGGGACTGATGAAGGTGACATTATGCATACTGACATTGTGGTGCTTGACAAAGAGGTTTGTTTTCTATTGCAACACCTATGCTCATACCGCTAATCTTACCCTTTGGCCCTAAGTTGCGATGGAAATGTGTAGGGCACCCACATGTATGGCCGAATTCCTGCTGAGCTGTCGGAATGGCTGAAAGATGTCTTGCAGGAAGGCGATGTTTATCTAATGAAGAGGTTCATGTGCAAACAATCAAAACCCGCTTACAGGGCTGTTGATAGCCCGTATATGATGCAGTTCACTCGCTTTAGTACTGTTGATCCTGTGGTGGGTGATGAAGATGATTTCCCGTACTGCACTTACAACCTCATGACTTTTTCGGATATCCCGATGCCAGGCCCGCACACTCCTCGCTTTATTGGTTAGTCATTCCATGCTGTCCTCATGTATGCCCTGTTTTCTCTTCGGCTTCCATCGAGTCATCTTACATTTGTTCTGCTATTTACAGATGTTATTGGCCGAATTATTGCGGTCACAGACATTGTTGTTGTCCAGTCTCAGTATCAAGCTGAGCCTTCAGATACCAGGATTGTGGTTCTCCAGGATCAAGCGTGAGTTCCTTGTTTATTTTTTATTTCTTTTTCTTGTCCTCCCCCCTTTCCCTTTGTTTACTTGCTCCTGCTGGGTTGCAGAGGAAATGAGATCAACCTTGTTCTCTGGGGTGCTCGAGCCCATGAGTTTGAGGCAGAAGAGGTCCGTGCTGCAAGTGAATCTGGAGCTGTCATTGCTATCTTTGTAGGAACACTACCAAAACAATACCGAGGTGATTGTTTGATCTACATCTCGTTTGCCCCATTGTTTATTCTGCCAATTTGATGCACATTTGTACCTGCCTGTGTGTCTCGATAGGTATTAAAGGACTGAGTGGTAGTTCTGCATGCCGCTGGTACATTGATGAGGACTTGCCAGAGATGAATGCCTTTCGTGCTAGGTATTTTATCTTTCTATGTGCTTGTCAGCCATCAAGGTTTGTACAGTTGCTTTGCTTGCGTTACAATTGCCTGTCTTTCATCCAGCCTTGCAGAAGGGCTTCCTGCTATCACTGCTCACGTTGCAGGAGCACAGGCGCTTGTTCCAGCACCTGTTCGTGAACCTCCTGTTGAATTGAGTGTTCGGGAGCTGCTTGCCCTTGACCCGTTTGACAATCTGGTACCTTCTCTCTTTACTTTTTTTATGTTGTTCCTGTTTTCTTTATGTCATCCTTCTCATCACACTTGTGTTTGTCCTTGGACACAGAAGAAACAGTTTATAGTCAAGGTTACTATCACAGGCTTCGGCTCTGACAATCGCTGGTGGTTTCTCTCATGCCGGAAATGCCATAAGACAGCCTACATCTCTGGAAGGCAGTACTGTTGCTCAGACTATGGCTGTTCTTCTGTTGCAGCAGATCCCTCGTAAGTGTCTTTCCACAATAGTTTATACTCTGTTTTGTCTACTGGATTGCTTCTGAGTCCATTTGCCTTGCAATGTCTAGATACTGCGTGTGTACTTTTGGAAGCGATTGCGCGGATGAGGCAGAATTTATGTTCTTTGACAGAGCTGCAAAAAGTCTTGTTGGCAAGCCACTCATGACTTTGATTTACCGCATGTACCCGGGTTTTACAAGTGCACTTGATCTTGCTCAAATAGGAGGTGCCGACGTAGGTTTGCCTGTTGAAATTTCCCGTCTTGTTACCCAGAAGTATAGGCTTGTCGTTTCTATCTCCAACAAGAGCTTTCAGCCTACAAGCACCCAGCCGTCCTTCCAAGTTGGTAGAATTGATGAAACCTTTAAGCCTGAGCTTGTGCCCTTTGCAACTACCGGTGCATCATGCGCCTCTGGAGCATCATCTTCTACTGAGGGCTCAGACATGATGACGCTCATTCCAACCTCTTTCCCTACAGGATCATCTACACTTGTTGTGCTGCCTCTCGATGAGGTATACCTGCTGCTGGTATCCTCTTTCAAATCCTCTTTCAATCGTTTAATTCCTGTGCTGTTTCTTTGGCAGATGAACACTCCTATATCTGCATTCAAAGGAAAAGGACAAGCTATTGTGCCTAAAACTCCCAGGTATCGGCCCTTCGTTTGTCCTATCATACATTCTGAGAATTCTTCCTCTTTGCTTATGACTGCTGTTTTTTTAAAGCAGCAAATCACCATGCCCAAAAAGTGCTCGCCGCAAACTTTGTCTTGGGCCCTCTAAATCTAAGGACACTGAACTATCTGCCTCTGCTACCAAGGTGGCTACCCAGACTGAAGAGGTTACTGCTGCCGGAAATGTTGTTCAGCCTACACCCATGCCAGATGTTCGTGCCTATGCTTAATATGCAAATATCATTTCTATTCTGCACAAATCATGCTTGATGTACAATAATCTGTGATGGCACCAAATTATACAGGTTGAAGAGGAAACTAAAGGTACAACTGCTGAGGATCCAAAGAACATCCTTCCTGACCCCTCTAAGCCCAAGAGGTAAAGACTCATAACCTGTTACATTTAACTACTTCAACACATATGACAAAGGCATTGAAATTAGTTGCTACTTGCGCTGCCTTTTATGGAACAAACTAAGTTCTGATGTTAGATTATGGAATGGCTCCTGCTTTAATATGTGCATTTGATCTGTTGTGTTCTTTCTGATATAAGTTCTAGGGTCCAGTTATTGCTCCGCTTGCTGCTTGGTCATACCTCTTAAAAATTTACTAAATACAGGTTTGTTACCAGGCTCACTGGCTGTTCTGTAGCTCATTGGTGTGTGCAGATTAGTTGCCTGCCCATAAAAAAAATCTCAGCTTTTGACTGTTTCGTTGCTCACTGATGCATTGCAAGTTAGATGCCTATCCAGTAATATTAGCCTCTAATTTAGGAATCCGGTGGATCTTTTGTTCTTTAAAATGAAAAACAGTCTTCCCTGTGCATCTTGCCTATGTTTTCTTCTTCACTGATGCATGCAATGCCATTTGATCAGGCTTTCCTTTCTAGGACTGCTGTTTTTAGATTGATGAGAGGCTCAGTAAAACATTCCTTTACCTTCAGCATTTTTATATACGTTCTTATTTCTTTTTTGTTGCATGTGCATGCAAATTGATTACCTATAGAATTTGTTTCCTATGTGCTAAGGTTCAATGAGTCTTCTGCTCATTTATGTTGTTATGCAGTTCCTATGTCTAATCTTTATGTTCTTATTGTTTCTCTAAAATTCTAGAGCTCTAGGCTTTCTCGCCGGGAACAGAATTATTAACATGTCTTTTATTTTTGCTAATTGATCAAATTCAGGACAAACAATACCAGCAAGGGGGCTGGCATACCAAAGAAAGCGAAGCAGTAGCTCTTCCATGGAGTAGTTCTTCCATGGCGTAATCTAAATATGTACATACGGTACGACTAGCACTTCTTCGGTTTTATTTATTCTGCAGCCATGATAGATGGTATGTTGCAGTATGATAATAACTGTGATATCTCTTCTTTCTCAGGATATCTTCTATGTTCTGCTTGCTTATCAAGTGAAGTCTACGCTGGAAGGGTGTCCTGCTGAACGGAGCTTCTCGGCTCTACTACACCACAGCAGCGGTCTGGCCATCGGGTCTGAAGATCGTCAACTCAACGTACTTTTGGTCGTGCACTGGATTTATTTTGTGCAACTTTATAAGGCAGGGCTTTAACACCCGCGGAACTGTGTCGAGCCACTGTCATGACAATTCCTCTATTTAGGTCCTCGACCAAATCAAGTATCATGCGTTGTAAATATCGCCGTTAGCTCTTCCTGTCTTATCTCCTTATGACAATTCCTATCCACTGTAAATGCCGCTCGATCACGATGCTTACTCTAAATCCTGTTGTTGTTCTTATACTATGTGTGTCTCCTTATGTCTTATATTTACTGCTAGCCTTGCTGATCTAAAAGCCCTCCTCTTTTGCTAATTTACCTCACAAGGTGAATATCATGTGCCTTCCTGTTAGTTCGCTCCTCCAATTAACCGTTCAAAGTGTTTTTTGTGTTTGTTTGAGTATCGATAGGAATTCGTCAGCTAATTAAATTTAAGAAGCACCAGTTAAAATTAATGTTTCAATGCCATTCGTTCTTTGCTTTACTCCTGATATTGTTTGTTTGCTTTCTGCAAAGGGAATCTATGAACTTAGTTTCTTATCAGGCTAAGACTTTAGTTGGCTTTGCAGGTTTGTCACCTGTAAGCTACCTTGCACTGCTGTATGCTTTATACCTGGGATGTTTCCTGTTGGACAAAAGTTATTGTGTACTTTCTATGCTCATATTGTTTCCCCTGCCTTTTCAGTATGTCTATATAGTCCAACTAATAGTTCATTCAATGCTTGTAAAATTTTATCGTATACAAGATATCGAGAAAAAGGTTTTATACCAGTTCACTAATTTATGAGAGCTCTTTACTTCCCATGATATCACCTGCTCAATGGTCCTATAATAATATAGAACTTAAATTTAGAACTAAAGTCGCATTCTGCCCTTCAGATAACAACAATTGCCATAAGATTCCATATATTATATTTAAGATTCCAAATTGTTACTGCACATTCTGTTCTTTCTTCCTGCTCTTCCAAAGGAGCAGCAACGATTTGTTCGTAAGGAGCAGGAACAGTTCGGCCCACTCGGCAAAACAGGCGTTCTATTTTGTTAAGGCCTAATGGACACGTAATTCTCTGCGACTTAGAGACGGCCTAGCTACGGCCCGGCCGCGGAGAGTGCGGGTAACGCCACAACCAATTCTCCCCTCCGGTGATTCTCTCATGCACCAGGATAGACACATGCCTTGCGGCTGTTCGTTGAGGGCTCACTTGGTCACTGTTTATAGGCGGTCGCTGCACGTGTCTCGCTAGAGGAAAAGGGCATGTACTCAGAGGATGTTGTGCCTGAACCAGTCTATGATGGGCTTTCTGATGAAGAAACCGATGAAGATTATCATCAAGACATGGATGATGACTACGCTCACTATGTGCGATCCCCATAAGCACTGTATAAAGCCTACTGAGCTAATCAGCAAGTGAAGCTTTCTATATATAGCTTCACCATCAGGCCTTGCTTCTTTCTACAAAGAGCCGGTCTGTTATTATATTTAGCCTACTTGGTTGACTAAATAAAATGTGAAGCTCCGTGTTTATAGCTTCACCTAAGGAACTGTCATTCTCAAACTACTCTCTCATTGTGTATGAATGTGAAATATATTGTGCTATCTAAGACCAGTGTAATATATGTATGTTCCTTACAGTACTTTTACCATGTACCTCTGTTTATTTACTCTATTTTCCCAATACGAACACACAGAACATTGGCTATCCCAATGCACACACAATCGTTTGTTATTGAAGTTCAGTTCTGTTTGCTTATGAACAGATAGAAAACAAACCCGTTCGCTGGCAGATTCAATCTTGCTGACGTTTTTCTTATGGAGAAAACCAAATGCTGGCCTTTTGACCTGCTTATGTAAATTAGTTTATTGCCTGCTATTATGTAAGCTACCATGTATAATGTAGACCTGTATCTGCTAACTGCTACCTACATCACGCCTGCAGTTCTCACTTTTGTGTTCTCGTTATGTCATTTTGAGAGGTGCTTAGCTGAAAATAATACTTCTTAAACAAACTACTGTTAAACTTTCCTTCCGATTACCTTCTCTACTTCTCAAGGCAAATGCTGTGTTAATTCTTATCACACAAATATAGTGTAATTAAGACTGGATTATTTCTTCTAACTTTTTTGCCCTCATTTGGTGTTAGCTAGGAGCAGCTTCTATTTCCCGTGGGTTTTATTAACACTTCCTGTTTACGTTTCCAGAATTTACACACACATATTAATTAAAAAAAGACCAAATAGATAACTATCTGCTGTTTAATTTTTTTATAATCTTAACCGTGCTTACAGATGATTAAAACCAAGTTATTATAGATCTGTACATCATAATGAATTGCCCGTGTTCTTGCTTTGGGTTTTAATACGTATTGATTTCCTTTCTCCTCTTAGTAATTAGCTTAATACCAGGTATATACTTCAAACCCTATGAAATTGTTCATCATACAATAAATGAGCTCGCTCTCACAAAAAACATATTAACTTTCAGCTGTGCTTGAACATTTTATTTACACATTTATACACGCGCCTGATTCCCAGTTCAAAAGATAACAGTTCAACAAAAATATTATAATTTCTCTACATCTAAAAAGGTAAGAAACTAGCTTGCCATACAAAAAAACACATTTTTGAATCCTAATAAACGTTCATATAAAAGTTCTAGGCACAGGCCCATATGTAAGCCAGTCATTCCATGGGCCAGAAAGTCCGGTCATTCCATGGGCCAGAAAGCCTTTTGCAAGTAGAAGCGTTACAGCCCGATTCTTCCCTACTACCTTATCCTCTCTCTCAAGCCAGACAACATCCTATCCTTTCTTCTTTGGTCAGTTCATCCCGTCTTTCGTTCTCTTCCTCCGTGCTGGCTCCAGATCTGGACCCCCCTTTCTGCTTCTCTAAATTAACCATTTGTTTATTTGTTTGGGCCTTCGGTCTCCTTTCTCCTTCAAAGACGCCCTCTATGATCTGTTGCACGTACTGATCTGTCCCGAGGTATTCTTAACCATTTCAGATTCAGATCCTTTTACTCTGCGATTAAATATACCTGTGATTATCTTCGCCGCATTCGATATTATATAAATTTAGACACACAGGATACCTGCTTGTATAAATCCTGTTCTAGAACAGATAGGTTGAAAAGCTTGTCACTTACCTTGCTGTAGTTCTATCTCCAGCTGGCTAAAAGAAAACATATATATCTGCTTATATTAACCTCTGTTTTTGCCTGAGTCAAAAAATGGCCCAGGCAATCTAGATATAGCTATGATTCTGAATTTCCCTATGCTTCAGCCAACAGTTGCTTAGAAGGCTGCAAAATTTGTTTGACTCCATCTATTTGTGCGCATAGACAATCCATGTAACTCTGTTTGTCACAGCTTGCTTACTATTCTATTATCCCCTGCTTGCTACTACCTCTGTAGGTCCAAAATCTCATCATTTTCTTGCTTTTCAATGAAGGTCTCTTGTAAAAACTTCAGCACACCATGCAGGCTGAAAACATAAAGCTTGATGGTGATGTTGTTGCGCCTGCCACGCTTGATGAAGACAATGCCAGTCAAAATAATGTAATACCATTGTCCTATGCTGGCAGAACTCGTTGTCTGATTCACACCTATCGTAATGGAATGGCTGCTTCCCATGTCCACGACTCACCTGATATAATCACCACCTTCACATGTAACCCAAAGTGGGCTCAGATAACAATGGCACTTAAGCCTGAGCAACAGCAAATCAATAAGGCAGCTGCGACTGATCGTATCTATCGCATGAAGCTACTTGAGTATCTGCAGAAGATCAATGAAGGGAAGATATTTGGGCCTGTGGTCACTGGTACTGTACCTGATGATTTATTTCCGCTTTCTTCATTTTCCTTAGTCATGAACGGCTGATCTCCTCTTTTACAGTTCTCCACGACATCGAATTTAAACAAAATGGACTGCCGCATGCCCGAATCCTTGTTTGGCAGAAGAAAAAACATAACAAAGTGATCATGCCAACTTTCATGAAAACCTTTGTTTCAACCACTGTTAGTATTTCTTTTGGACCTACTTTCTTCTACATCTTTTTTGTTGCTTCCATTTTACATGCTTTGCAGTAATTAGCTTAACTCTATCGCAGGGATCTGAACTAACTGATACTAATGGTAATACTCCTGCATATGGTCAGATGCCTAGGCTAGAAAGGTATGAACTCTCTATACAATGAAGCATAATACGCTACTGTCTACTTACCAAACCCATAAATACTCATATAAATTATACCTTATTTCACATTATAAATCCACCATGCAAACAAGCTTCTATTTCTATTTTAATTGGACCTGCGAAACCTTTGTTCCTTTATTCCATCTTGTGGAATTTCTGTTCCTGTTCATATAAAATACGAATACATGTTTCCCAAGTAATCCTTTTACTGAAAATTTGATAATCCTAGGGGTGAGCCGGCTGTTGCAGAGTCTGATTCATCAGACACATTAGAGTCGTAGCTGAACCAAACTTTCGAATGAGCATGCCAAAGTGGTATGTGTGTTCTTGCAATCTCTTCTTTCTGCTTATTTTTCCGTTGCCATCCTTTCCGTTCTGTTATCTTTAACTTGAAACACAGAAATGCGGCCTGCCATGTCAACATCTTAACTTACAAACATTCCTGTTTTTCATGTCAGGTTATTTTGTGTATGAAGACTTGCTACCTTGATCTTTGGTACCTCGGTCCTCACTATCTTCACCCCAGGACAAGTAACAATTACCTTTTGAACAACGGCCGTCCTTTGCACTCATGAAGACACACCACAGCTCTCTTTTATCAATTCCTTGTTTAAGATCTGTATTAGACTACTTTCAAGTCTTGTACATATCACCGCGACTCTCCCTGCTTCCCCTATCTCCTCAGTAACTGTTTGTATCCATTGTAAATGCTCATTCAGCCATGTCTCCGGACATACATGTTATTACCGCTGCAATGTTAGATGTTCTCACCTCTATGTCTATGTGCTCATCCTTCTCAATTTTTTATTAAATCTTAAACTTTAATCACTGCCCTTTGTACAAACTATTAATTAAGAATGAAACTCCGTTAGCAAGTACACAAATTTCCTGTATTTTAACATCCAACACCTCACAAATTAGTATCAAGGCAGAATATTTTAACATTCCAAAGGCTTTAATCAAATTAAGCATACATGTTGATATATTTCGCACACCTGTGTATGCTGCAAAATTGCTTGCTCGACGCCTGTGTGTATTTTGCTTCTGAGAATAAAAAGTGCTGCATCTATCCACATAAGCTTGACCCACTGCCTACAAGACCTATAATTAGCCTTTTTCTTACTCTATTCAATATATACGTATGTAAATATGACCAGACAGATCCAAGCCAATAAACGCAGAGACAAGCCCATGATAAGTAGTTCTAAAAGCCCATACAAATCCAGCCCATCCACATTTTGCTCAGGCTCTGCATCGTATATAACTATTGCTCGAGTACACTTTTGACCTAAATCCCCAATCGACAGGCTCTTGGTTGTTCTCTCTGCCGACCGACGGCTCCACCAGCGATCCATCAACCCCTGCCACAAAAAGAGGTGATCCATCGCTTGCTTTCCAATCTCCTTCTTTGTTTGCTTTCTCCTCACTGCAGTATCCCTCTTCAATCTCAGATCCAATAGCTCACGCATGGAGGACATGGACATTGGTATCGTCTGTGACGAGGGTTCCCCAGGATCAACGGCGTCAAGGACAGCAACGCCTGTGCCCAATGTAATGTTCTAAACACCTATTATAGTTCATTCATCCTAGAGATAGCCTCAATCGAATTGCCATGCCCAGTTGAAATCCTCATCTGTTGGTTCAGCTATTATCTTGTCAGACAAAAGTTTTACCTTACTTTGCCTCTACAGGATAATGACTACCTGATAGTGATTCCTTATGCCCACATATTTGACCTCATGCTGAAAGCTCTAAAGTTGCCCCCTGCAACTTACCATCACAAGATATGCCCAGGCGGAAAGAATCGTGTGACAGTTACTTTCATTCCTTCTTTGCAATTGCTAGATGGTTCACTTGTCCCGAGTTTTATATCAGGTGCAATCTTAGATAGCTATAAAGATGCAGAAGACAGTGCTGCTATCGAGGCTATTAGATACATGGAAAATGCATATGGCAAAGAAATGAGGGGCTACCACTACACCCATGTCAAGAGGCTAGAAAATCAAGTGACGCACCTGGTCAAATGGTTGGTTGCATCGAATGAGACAATCAAGAAGCTGCGCAAAACATGCTACTACGCTGTCAGGTATATGAGCTCATATTCTGCCCAAATAGAAAACACAACGACTGCTCGGCACCTGGAAGGGCAGGATAACACCAAGGGAGTTATGAAAACAGCGCTTGCAAGCATCGAAGGACTGACGCAGAGGCTACGCTACATTGCTATGAGGTTTGAGCAACGCCTGGAAGCAACCAGAAATAGTTTCTGGTAAACTTTCATCAATGTATCCTGACCAGCATGCTTCAGTGGTTACTAAAATAGCCACCTTTTGTTTCATATCGATCAGACCAGGATCTTTCCCATTTTGGAGTACTCCGAGCAAGATATGTATAGACTTTAGTCCTCCCTTGCTGCCTCTATGGTGAAAAGTAGTGTATGATGTAGTCTATGATCTTTAGATTTTGTTGTTGTCTCTGTGGTCAAAAGCGGTTTATCATCGCTTACTGTATATATGTGAAGGACTCCTCTTCTATTGTTGTTTCCAGAACACTATGACTCAAGAAACAACCTTTCCTTTTATGCATGCTTTCGCTTCAATGCTTTCATCAAAGCTTCCCTGTGATCATGTCTTGTGATCACAGTCTATGCAAAAAATTAAGAGCAATTACATTCCTGTCTATTTTGTAAAGGATCTTCAACAAGTATATCTGCAGAAGATCAAACTACTGCTCTGTCGTATGCTTTTGAAACAACCATAATAAAGGAAATATATGCTCCTTCAAGTCCATATCCAAAGGCCTCTGCATGATTGTCTATCCAATCTAAAGAGATCACAAGAGTCCTTTCCTACATGACTTAATGCATCATTTCCAATCTTATGTACTTACTGCGTATAGTATATGAGCTATTCTTTTTGAACAACAATATGTTAATGCACGCTCTTACAACGATTAGCTTACACTCGGCCTTTGCGCCATTGGCGCAACGGGTCATCTAGTAAATAGAAAGAGCAACAGCCTAGCGCATGAACTAGCAGTGGAGGCAAAAAAGAGGGGCAATAGTATCCTCCTGGGCAAAGTACCCGAGGCGTTAGAGAAGTTACGGCTGCTTGATTGTAATCACCAACCATGAGTACTGAAGCTCATTGGTTCTCAAAAAAAAAAAAAATTGTATTTCTAGTGACAAAATTAAACACCAACACTTACTCCCTCCATCCAAAAATACTTATCGGAGAAACATCCGAACAAGTTTTTCTGGACGGAGCGAGTATTTTTCATTAACCCCGCAAGTGCAACGCCAGCACACGTACCTTTCTCCTATCCATATAAACACATGCAGCGTCTGCTGCCTTTCACCACATCTCAACACTAGCTACCTGCCTCAACATTTGTGGTAGCACTCGCCGCCGGCCGCCGCCATGTCCAAAGCATTCACCAAGTCCCTCCTATTGTACAACAAGATCCTCACCCGGCGGATCAAATCCCTCATCACCCGTACGCCACCCGCGCCGACGTCGGCCACCGAGAGGCTGCAACCATCACACAGGCGCGAGTCGTCGACGGCGCCGCTGGACGCGCTCCCGGCGCCAGGGACGACGGACGATGACAACAATAATGGTGGCTGTGCTGGCGGCGGCACCATCGTGTGCGAGGTGGAAGGCGCCCTGCTGATGTCCTCCTCCACCTTCCCCTACTTCATGCTCGTGGCCCTCGAGGCCGGCGGGCTTCTCCGCGGCCTCCTCCTGCTGCTGCTCTACCCTCTCCTCCGCCTCCTCACGGACGAGCTCGCCATGAAGGCCATGGTGATGGTGACCTTCGCGGGGCTCCGGAAGGACGCGTTTGGCCGGCTGGGCATGGCCGTCATGCCCAAGTTGTTCCTCCAGGACGTGAGCGCCGAGGTGTTCCACGCGGCGACGTCGGCTCCGGCAGCGGGAGGCGCGCGCCGGCGAAGGCGCTGCGTGTGCGTGAGCGGCATGCCGAGGGCGGTGGTGGAGCCGTTCCTCAAGGAGTACCTGGCCGTGGACGCCGTCGTCGCACCGGAGCTGAGAGAGTTCGGAGGGTACTACCTGGGTCTCGTGGAGGACGAAGGCGAGGCGGTGAGGCGGATGGACGTGGAGGAGGCCATTGGGGCCAAGGGCGGCGCCATCGTCGGCATTGGTGGACTGGGGTGCTCGTTTCAGCACATCTTCCAAAAGTACTGCAAGGTTAGCCGCCACCAATGGTTTTTTTTTACTACTCCATGCATGCTATTAATGTTCTTGAAAATAAGCGAGAGGGCGCTGATATGCATGCTATTAATGTTCTTGAAAATAAGCGAGATAAGTTTAAAGAAAAAAAAAGGGGTGAGCTAGTATATTGAGTGTTTGTTCAAGATATTGATGGAGAAAATATAAAAAGAAAGAAACTGTCACTGAAATTCGCATGCAAGCGTATTCTACTCTTTTTGGTGAAACAAGCGTATCTACTTAGACAAGATAGCCTGGGTTAGTTTAGGTATATTATTAACAGTTTTGCTAAATTTTGATTGCCTGAAATTTTTATGTCTTAGTCACCCAATTCTAGTACTACTACTACATCACTAACCCTTGCTAAAATTGGAGTCTCGAAAGTGTGCAATTCTAACTAAATGTTGTTGCGATTTTTCAATATAATTTGTATAGTACTCCCTCCGTTTGTTTTTACTTCGCATATAAGATTACTTCATAAAGTTTGACCAAATATATATACGAAATTATCAACATCTACAATACTAGAAATATACAATATGAAAGTTTGATGGATCTAGTGATATCGATTTTATATTGCGAATTCGATATTTTTTCCTTATAATTTTAGTCAAGCTTTACTACATTTGACTTAAGACAAATCTTACATGCATACTAAAAAGAAACAGGGGGAGTATGTGGTGTGGTGGGAATAAATTGTGATGGTTGGGTGTTATGTGGTTCTATTGCTTAGAGAAGTGACTGAAATTCATTTTTAAAACAAAGCATGTACTAACTTAAGAATATGCAACCCCTTATCATCCCCGCATGTTACTCTTGAGTAAGTTAGATTAGCTAAGGATCGGAGGGAGCAGTATTTTAAGTAAGATATTTTAGTTCAGGTTTATTTCTTGCGTGACATATACTTGATGTTACTATTATTAGCAAGCAATATGTTTCTCTGTCACGTTCAATTTGTCAAATCTGTAAGTGTATATGGCTCCTGCACGGATGCCGGCACATATATAGTAGAATTTTCATGATTGAGATGTGCATCCTCCTAGCTAATTCGAGTGGTTGATCTGGCTGGCGCGGTGCGTACGTGTCCGTGTCAGCCATGAACCGCATTGCATGGATCATACGTCAACTTGACCGACTGAATGCACATGCACATGCACCACCCTCGATCAGTGATTGCAAGCCACCATGCATGCATGCACCTACAGGGCCCCTACAGTGTTTGCACAGTATCCTACTCCCTCCGTATCTAGACAAATTTAAGACAAGAATTTTGGGACGGAGGGAGTACTTCTTTTTTACTCCTAGTTAGCTAGGCTTGGATATATATGGAAAGAGCCGTGCATGATCGTGCCAAAATAAGTTGTCCAAAACGTCAGCTTTCAAGGGAAAAGCAGTGGTACACGTTCAGCATCATGTGATCACGACCATTCTTTTATATAATGCGTGGATCTGTGTTACTATCCCAACAGTACTCGAAAGCTAGAGATACTGGCCAGTTCAACGCCATCCGGGAAATGAGAGAGATTGTCCTATGTTACTATCTTGAGCAGTACTCGATAGGTAGAGATACTGTCCAGTTCAACACCTTCCGAAAAATGAGGGAGATGGTTCTAGTTACACCAACACTTGGCCCTTTTCATTCAATTCGTGATGTGCATATTATTTTAGTAAAAAGCATAGAAATATTTATGCGAAGATATGATCAAACATACATATGGTGCTAAAGAAGACAAAATATTCGGCGTTTCTAGCTAGGGACAGTGTAAATTAGATGTTACCATTATTATCTTGGGTTAATTGGATAAATGCCACTCGAATTCTGGCGATTCCGAGAAATGCCACTGCAATTTTCAAACTTTGAAAAATGCCATTTTCAGTGGCATTTTTTCAAAGTCTGCAGTGGTGTTTTTCAAAGTTTGCACAATTTGCAGTGACATTTTTCAAAATTTCATGATTGCAGTGGCGTTTCTCAAAGCCAGAATTCGAGCGACATTTATCCAATTAACCCTATTATTTTTGTATGCCACTTTAATTTTAATCATACTTTTCCATAATGTTCGCAAGTGTTAACGTCATGTCCACCAATAAATTTGTTGAGAAAGTGCATGCACCAACACTTACATGACCCTAAAAATTCAAATGCTCTTATTCACTCTTGCATGCATTTATATTTCCTTCATCGATAAATCATCATCGATGTTGCTATCCCCAGCAGTACTCGAAAGCTAGAGCTACTGCTTCTTCAACACCATTCTGAAAAAGAGGGCGAGTAGTACTAGTTTGCAACTACTTTTGTTAACATATCCTATCGTGTACGTATACATGTACTAGCATAATCGCTCCTTTGACTTTTGTTGGTGAGATGTCGCTAACAATTTATTGCGTTGCCCTGCGTGCATGCATGCAGGAGGTGTACGTGCCAACGGAGTCGACGCGGCGCCGGCGCGGGGCGCTGCACCCGCGGCGGTACCCGAAGCCCATGGTGTTCCACGACGGCCGCACGGCGTTCCGGCCGACGCCCGCCGCCACGCTCGCCATGTTCGCGTGGCTCCCGCTCGGCGCGCCGCTCGCCGTGCTCCGCACCGCCGTATTTCTACTTCTGCCGTTCTCACTATCCGTGCCGCTCCTCGCCGCCCTGGGCATGCACAACCGCATGATCGCGTCATCGTCGCCGTCTGCCGGGGACAAGAGCAAGAGCAACCTCTTCGCGTGCAACCACCGGTCGCTGCTGGACCCGCTCTGCGTGTCCGCGGCCGCCGGCCGGCGCGACCTCGCCGCGGCCACCTACAGCATCAGCCGCCTGTCGGAGATGCTCGCGCCGATACCCACGTTCCGCCTCACCCGCGACCGCGCCGCCGACCGCGCGGCCATGCAGGCCCAGCTCGCCCGCCGCGGAGGCCGGGGCGGGCTGGTGGTGTGCCCGGAGGGGACCACGTGCAGGGAGCCCTTCCTGCTGCGCTTCAGCCCGCTGTTCGCGGAGCTGGCGGCCGGCGGCGTGGACGTGGTGCCGGTGGCGCTGCACCTGGCGGTGGACATGTTCCACGGCACGACGGCGGGGGGCAGGAAGATGCTGGACCCGCTGTACCTGCTGATGAACCCGGTGCCGTCGTACCTCGTCCAGTTCCTCGACCCCGTCGAGTGCGGCGGCCAGGAGGCGCGCGCCGTGGCCAACGAGGTGCAGCGGCGGGTGGCCGAGGCGCTCGGGTACGAGCGCACCGGGCTGACGAGGAGGGACAAGTACCTCATCCTCGCCGGCAACGAAGGGGTCGTCGTCGGCGCCGCCGCCGCCCATGAAGGCGGCCCGAAGAATTAGCTGCAGCCGATGCCAGCGCAGTCTATAATTGACGACTAGTAGTACAACTCAAAAGTTTGTTGTCGCTGCTGATGGTGTACAGTGCAGCATATGCGGGTCCTGGTTCGTCAGGGATTGATTATGTATGTGTGGTGTCCGGGGTGCTTTGTGCAAAATAGCACACAAATATAATGTACCATTATTTGTTTTTTTACCGTCATAATATAATGTAGTGCAACGGTTTTTTGTTTGATTCTTCATTAACTCACAGAAATTTTCGAATGTTCTTTTTCTCTTTTTTGCGGGGAAAACTTCAATCTATTCATCAAACAGGCAGTATGAAGAACATAAAAAATAATAATAATTACATTCATGTTCCTAGACAACCTAGCTTAAAGTGCAGTACAAAAAGTATGTGATTTTGGTTTGTACTACTAGTGTTTGTGTTTGTACATAAAGTTGGGCTGAGACCTAATTAATCTGATTGGATGTGTTTGGAAAGGTCGCAGAGATTTTCAACTGAAAAATAGACAATCTTGATGCTAAAGCTCACCAGATGATGGAAAGTGTTTAAGGTTTGTGTCATTATCGAGCTTAATCATCACGCAAAGCAGAGACATGTCACTGCCACGGTGGCTAAGCAGAGGCACGTCACTGTCGCTCCTGGTAGCTTCTTTTTTCATTTGCCAGGCCACTTGTTGGGAGCTTAATGCTACTGGTGGGTGATGGCGACCTACAACTGGACATTTTCAGCAGCTAGCTTTCACCATCATGTATGCTATCAAGTGTTCAGTCAGATCAGAAGACGACGGGAACTGCAGGGAAGGCAGGCTCACATTTCTACTGTTCATTCCAGTACTAACACTTGAGCAAAATAAATAAAATAAATGCAAGTTTGTCCCGAGAAGAATATACAAGTTTGCAGATATAATGACGTATATTTCTTGCACTTAGGGTAACATTTTTGGGCCTCATTGTATGGCAAGTAACAATATATCCACCAGCATTGCCATACACATGCATGCTCTCGTTTTTCGTCTGAATTTCGATTCTCGAAATTTGAAATCTTACCAAGTCGACTCAGGATGTTCGAGATGGTGTCTCAGCGTACGCGCAGCATGCCAGTCTTTACCATCCGGGGCGAACTAAGTTGGCCATTTGTCTTGTGTGGATACACTCAAAATCGCTTATTTATCTTTTCCCAGCCCAGGTGAGTTACCATTGCTTCTTGCCCTTCCTCTTTTTCCTGTTACTACTATTACCACCACCGCCGCCACCACCACCACTACTCTTCGCATGGCTTCCACTGCCCGGAGAAGGGGGGTCGCCTTGCCCTTCAAACATGCCAGACTGCATAGCGTTCTGCAGCCACTCAAAGAACTCCTCATCGACTCCTGCATCCATGTTCGGGACTCCACCCCTCGGCCCTGACGTGCTCCCTTTGCCACTACCTTGCTTTGCCAAACTGGCATTCACGTGGAAGGTCGGCTTGTGGGTGTTCGGTGGGCATCTCATTCCCTGGAGAAGAAAACAGAAATTTGTGTATCAGTTCATAAATTCCTTTGCTTCTCTTTCTGCTCCCTAGGCGTAGTGTGAAATAATGACCCTGACTGGAAGTGTGTCACTCCACTCGACGCCTCAGATTTCAGAAACCATGCAAATTTCCTCTAGCTGTAGCTATGATTTAGTACGTTCACTGCTTTCCTATCCACCATGCATTGTTTTATCTTAACAGTAAACTGAGAACTGGAGACAATGCCCACAGAGATTCTGGCTAAACTACAAACTAACAGTGGCAAGTGATCCCCTTACTGAACTTACTGCACTAGTACAAAGTTTCTTGGTCACAGTTCTCATGAATGAAACACAGGATTTCAGTGGTTCAAACAGATAAGCATTTAGGCATACCATATAGTAGCCATGCCTTACCACACATAGATATGTACTGACCAAAGATCAAACTTATGAGCAATCAAATGTAATAAAGAAAATATTCATAAAACATATAAATTTTCACCTGACAGCTGAACCACTCGGTGACATCAAAAATGCTGCTTTCAGCACAAACAAATGCACGAGGCAGATCGGGCTGCATAATTGTAAATATCATAAGACATCAGTCACAAGACATTTGTGGTGGCTAAAAGTTTTTGCAGTCGGGCATATCATGAGTTGGAATAATCTGACATTACCTTGTGCAGCATCCCAAAGAGGACCGGTTGAAATGACTGCTCAACCCATCCATCACCATCTTTAGCCTGATGAAACTCTTTACAATCCTGTGATGAAGAAAAATAACTTATAAAGAACATTTACTAGTAGCACAGAATCAAAAGCAACCACAGCCATATACCAAAAGAAAATACCTGACACCATCTGCCCTGCAACTTAGGTCTTCCTGTATAAATCCACAGATGGAAATCGCCACATTTCTTGCAGGCTATTCTTCTCGATAGAGCAGAAGGTCCTTCATCAACACCTTCAGAGGGGCTAAACCCTTGTTGGAATGTACCATGTCCTCCTTTCTAGTAAATAAAATAAAACAGCAAAGAAATTATGGCTGTCAGATGAGTAGACATATTTGATGCTTTCTAAGGAGGATAAATTAAAGCAAACTGCAAGACTACGAAGCTGTATTAATATGTAGATACTACATCTACTATTCTTGTGTCTTCTGTTTTTATCTCAGACCACCTTGCAAGAATGGATTGTTATTCCAACATAAACATTTCCCAAACACTAGTCTCATAAACAACCGATGGCAGTTGCAAGAATAAATTTTATGATTGCGACACAAAACGATACACAATATTAGGAACATCACACTATTCAGACTGACAAAAAAAAATTACTGCAACGAATACATATGAACCTATTGCATGTAACATGATTCCATCCCCAAACAATCGAACTGCCTAATGTCTGAAGTCACTTTCACATCAAAACCATGACACCAAACCATCATGGAAACTGCATGTTTGCATCAGAGCAATCAAGGACATTGTCTACAGTTGGGTCAAAAACCAAGGAGCAATTGTTGCCACTGAAACCATCAAGCACCCTTCTGGTAAATAATGCTTTTCCAAGACATTAAGTCGGGGCTTATGGACAGCTAAATATAATGTTTTTCCAACAAACGCCATGCACACAAGGACATTGAACTTGACCAAACTGAAAAGTAAAATCCATACCAATTCCCTGGCCAGATCAACTTCCACTAGGAACTTAACTAAACTGAACAGTACAATCATACCAATTCCCTGGTCAAATCAACTTCCACTAACTATGACTATTACTGGGCCAGGCTTTCGAAATTGTCCTCAATTAACTGAGACCAAATGAAAAAAATGCATTGCGATTTTGCAAATCCAGCAAAGCACAAATCAGCCAAATCCCAAATCCGCTCGTAAGTGGTAAAGTGATTGCTGGCAGTTACATTTTTTTCTCAGGTTAACCTGAAAAACATGAACTATCATGCAATTGAATAGTTTAAATGCAAACCCTTCTCATGCACTTTAAAAACATGTCAATACACCATAATTACTTGAAACATGGCCACAGTAGGGTGATTCTCTAGTCCAGCTAAACTGGGTACCTTTCCCTCGCATAGGAGCTAACTAGCATGGATGGGTTAGCAGCAGTTGCAGGCAATACAAGAATGATGCATGGAACTACTTTTAAGGAAAGAAGGTATAAGAGAAAACAAGCAAAACGTAAATATTAAACATCATTTGGTAAGGGATAGCTAGGAAAACCTTTTGAGAAGCACCCTGGAACCGCCTAAAGTAGTTCAGTAGCTCCTCCCTCCTTAACTCATCGTCATATGTCTTTCGTTTCACTGAATCAAGAAGAACCTGTGTGTACAGTTGTGGACTCATGAATACATACATGATCTTATAAAAAGAAGCATTTTAATTGAATATGTAATTATTTCAACAATGAAAATGAATGGATGTGAACCTCATATGCGTTTTGAAGCTTTTTAAATGCATCAGCAGCTTTATCATTGCCCATATTCTTATCAGGATGGACTAACATAGCCTGCAAAATCAGTAATCACAATTAACAAAGATATAATCAAACCTTGCAGCATATGAACATTCATATGGCACTCATACAGCTGACATTAGTTTTATCTTTAGCATCACCTTTTTCTTGTATTCTCTCTTGAGTACTGATACATCTATGATTTCATATGGGCGAAATCCAAATGCTGAATAGTGGTCGGTGCAACTCAATAAACGTGCCACTTCATCTTCAGAGGTTAACTCCTCAGCTCCACTTGTTGACGGATCACCAGGGCCACGATTAGATGGTTGAGTATATCCAGAATGTGAGCTGCTGTCTTTTGATGATTGCGGAAATTCCCCAAAGAAATTGCTTGATCTGTCCGAATTTTGATCAGAGTTCCTTGAAGAACCATTTTCATTGTCTACATTTTTCTTCAGGAACTGGATTAGAACATCAGTTGAAAAGAAAGACAAATTCAGGCTCAAAAGTAGTCCAAGCCATCCAATGTAGCTTCTTGCACAATACATTGAATATAGGCAGGTGACAAGCAGAGCAAATCGTTCATGCTTCAACAAAAAGGAAGCACCTGCATTTTAAGCAATGTTAGAGAATTTTACACACTATGGAATGTTTAGTAAGAGTGGTCTCAAAGGAATAGTAGACAAGTTGTAGAATGTGACCTCCAACAATTACTACAGTGCTTGTTGTCCAAAAGCTTCCATACAGCCATAAAATCACCACTGCAAGCACCGCGACAAGCAGGACAGCAAAACCAATACCAATAAAGGCAACCACAGAAGCAGCAATCACCTAGATCACAAAGAGAGAATAGCAAAAATGAAAATACTGCCAGGACATTAAGCACATCTACTTTGATTTGACAATTCAAAGTTTCAAGCAAGAGAGCATAATAAAAACTTAGAAAGGCATCATCAACTGCAGAAGACTATACATGTTACATGGACTAAACAAGCTAGTGATCAGAAATTTTACTGAAACTACGTTTGCACTCATGAGAGGAAAGTGCAGAAAATAAATGTTGACCAAGTCCAAACCACTGTTAGCACAGTAAACATTAAATTGTCAGCAAGGCAACTAGAAAAGAAGAAAAAGATAGTTGGCCATACCATGAACATGAGCATTTTCTTTATCCCAATCATTGCAAAAATTGACAAAATGCTGCACCAAAGTACTGCAATAAGGGAATTTGTCCCCAGACGAAGCAGAGAATCGAAGCCCCTTATGTTGCAGTCTAACCAAACAGTCAACAAGAGCAACATCAGCTTTCCAGCACTAAACATCCAGGCCCGAGCAATAGGATAAACATACTCCATTTTGCCGAGGGCATAGGCACGCCCTTTTTCTGCCATTGCCATGAAAGCTGTGATAGCTGGCCTATTTTTCTCAACCAATACTTTGCTTTCTTCCATCACATACATCATCGAGGTTCTAAAAAAGGATGCAGCCATGGAAGTAACATGCCTGGTCTTCTCTTTGACTTGCTCTGTCAAAATACGCAATGGAGTTTGTTGTACTGATGAGTTTTTACCACAGCCACGGCGTGAGGATTTCTTGCCATCTCTTCTTAGTTTGGTACTGCTGAAAGGTGGCCCAGGTTCTTCTGAATTTTGCATATCAGTACTGATATCTTCCAGTTGCTGTTTATGTGAAGCTATGTCATCGGATTTACCCAAGGAGGTGCCATTGCTTTTGTTATGCTTCTTGTTGCTTTTTGTTTTCTGGCCACTGTTCCCTCCAGAACCATTTGATTTACCTTGAAGATGTGAACTTGGATCTTCACCACGCACTGGATCTCTTTCTGGTGTATTTAGTATATCACCATTAGTTGTATTTTGCCGATTAGGTGAAGCAAGATTCGGACCACTTTTACTTTGACTTCCTTTTCGAGCCATGATTTCACTCAAGACGTGGTGGATTCTCAGTTTAGGCAATGCATCACAGCAGTTCACACGGAAGGAGTAGCATGTCTTTCCGTTTTCCCTTGGTCAAACCCTACCTGTGGATACAGAACAGCATATCATAAATATTGATTCCAAAGTAAGAAATCTTCCAAAGACATTGAACCCTCCATGTCCACGACACGCAAACAAACAACCAGAGAAGTGTCAGATTTTGCTACTCTCTCCGATCCATATTAATTGTCGCTGAATTAATATGGAACCATATTATCAGCGACAATTAATATGGATCGGAGGGAGTAGCTAAATTGCTAGGCCAATGTCATAGAGCTTGAGCACATCACTTCCCCAAGAGGAAGTCAGTCCAGACTCTTAGGGGCTGTTTGGATTGGCGCCCTTGCCTGCCCAGCCAATATATCGGTGTTGACCGGCGCTTCGTATCCTGTTTGGATGGAATCCAAATTTTTGGCACGCCAGCCCCGCTTGAGCCTTTCCCCTCTGTTTTTGCGCCAAAGCGCTGGCGAAACGGCGGCGGCCAAATCGCTCGCCGATACTTTGGCGCGCCAACGACGCCCATGATTTGGCGGGACGGGCCTGGGCAGGAACCAAACAGCCCCTTAACTAACTCGAAATTGGCAAACTCACTAGGCTATGGCACAAAATTCCTCCAAAACTAGACAACAAAAACAACCTCCCTACTTAACATACCAACAAATGGATTGATCCGAGAAAAATAAATAATTATAGCTCATAAACTAATAAGATTTCTCTCATAGTGACTATCGAATTCCCCCAAATAAGTTCACAGGTCACCACATAAGTTCACAGGTCGGAAAAAAAGCAGCATCTCATCCCTCCCACGACGCCATTGATCAACCTCCGCCACAAAACCTAGGGTTTATTAGGGGACTGCACAAATCACGCGAAGGAGCATACAAGGAAGCGAGGAAGACGCACCTGGCGGCGTCAGAGCTCCGTGGGAGAGGGCGGCGCGCGTCGGGGACGGGGAGGCCGCGGGGCGCCGGGGCTCCACGAGGAGGGGCAGCGTCGAAGGGAGCCGGGGGGCGCCGGGCCTCCGCGGGAACAGCAGCGTCGGGTGGCTCTGGACGGCGCCGGAGTTCCGCGGGGAGGGCGGCGTCGGGGGTCCTCTGGGCGGCGCCGGAGAGCGGAGGAGAGGGAGCGAGCGAGCGGGGAACAGCACGGAGAGGGGACCAGCGCGAGAGGGAGAGGTGTGGGGGGTGGAGGGCAGACAGGGGTAGCTTGGTCTTTTGGCCTGCCCCGAAGAGGATCTGGTGATTCCGACTCCACGTGGAGCATTATCTGACCGTTGATGGTCTTTCTCTCCGACTCAGATCAGATCGGACGGCCAGGCAATACGGTGGCGCTCTTTGTATGTTCTTGTTTGTGCACATGTCTCGTGTGTTTTTCCCACAAGTGGGCCCAGATGCTATCTCAACTAGACCTGCACATGGGCTCCCTGACCGGGTGGCCCATACCCGAAAGCCCGACATCTGAACCAGACTTGGGCTCAGCTTTTTCGCGCAAAGCCCGGCCTGAAAGGCCAAATAAGGTTTTAATACTTATTTTCGTTGAAAAATAGCTATAATAATGTATTTGATCCATATTACTTATCGCCCAATATATTCGTTTGAATGACAAGTAATATGGATCGTAGGGAGTATTTAAATACCAAAAATGATAATTTTAAATGAAAATTTGTAATGTTCACGTGTTTCGGGCTGGGCCGGGCTTGGGTGGATTTTCGCTTCGGGCTTGTGAACCTAGCAAAGCCTAGGGTATGATCAGGTTAAATCTTAGCAATGAAAATGGGTCAAAGTTGCTTTAAGACATGTGAGAACTTTTGGGAAGTGGATGTGAGAAGAATCCTTCAAATCCCGCTACCAAATGGGCAGATGGACAATTTCGTAGCATGGCAATATGCCAAAACAAGTAGCCTCTTCGTTCGTCCATCCTATCACCTTGAATGGGAGTCTCAGCACGACGAGCAACTAAAACAGGCCATGGGGCAGAGTGGTTCATAGGCTAATCCCATTTGGAAGAAACTTTTGAAGTGCTTTCTTACCCTCCATGCTTATCGAAGGAAGAAAATTATGTTGTTGAAATACATGATCTTTTGACCTCATTAGATGAAAAACCTCTTTTTGATGCCTATCATTCTTGCTATTTTGAAGGCCATGATGCTCCTATGATACAATACATAGAGATGAATATGCTACTATTATTTATGAAAAGAATAGAATTATTAATGTTGCACCCACACTTTATAGTCCTATTATGCTTTTTAACTCCCCCAGCAACACTATATAAGAGGACTTAGCTTTTACTACCTCCGTCCTGGTTTATTGGTCCTCATTGTAATTTGTGCCAAATTTTGACCATAAATTTAACTAACAAAATGTTCATGCATGTCACAAAAAACTATATCACTAAAAATTATGTTCAAATACGAATCCAGCAATATAATTTTTGTTGACATGCACTAACATTTTGTAAGTTAAATCTTTGGTCAAAATTTAGCACAAATTACATAGGGGACTAATAAACCAGGACGGAGGTAGTATTAAGGATTATATTGGTAGCTTGTTGTTTACTTATTCTCACGATGATACTAATGAAAGTTATATAATTAACTCTTTTGCTACTACTTGCAATTATTTTGAGAGAGGACGAAATGAAGGCCCTCTCTATGTTTCTATTACACTAAAATTACAAGAAATTATTTATACCATGCATTGGCATTTACTTTGTATTAAGGAATTGTTCTTGTACAACATGGCAATGCATAGGAAAAGGGTTATACTTCGTTGTTACATGCGCTATGTTACCATGTACTCTCGACTTAGATCCAAGTCTTTGTTAATTGAAATTGGCATTGATATACCTTGGTATCCTGGTGGAATGATTAATTGAGCACTTTAAGCTGCAGAGGCAACCGCAAATTTTAGAGAGTCATTTTCTTCTGGTATTTCACAAAATAAAATTTTCCAAAAAGAAGGAAAAAAGGACTTAAAACTTTCTCAAAAAGAGAAATAACTAGAAAGGTGGGCATTGAAATAGTGGGGATTAACCTTGAACATTAGTGTTTACGCCCATGAAAACAATGTAAATCTTTACCATGGACACTTCTTACAAAAATAATTATCCCCTTTGTATAAATTATTGCATCATAAAAATAAAGTGCAATATTTATTTAGCATACTTAGACTGCAAGTTTATGTGTGTTGTGCTGAAACGGAATTTTTTGGTGCTACTAAAAAATTGGCACGAAATCATGAAATTTAACACAATACACGTATATGAGTACATGATAAATTTTCAGATTTTTTGAGTTACATAAGTATTGATTGCATTTACATCTTTACATACTGCTATGTTTGGATGGACTGCTATTATAATTGTCTTTAACTGCTTATGTTTGCAGTTTATTGTTTCTATAGGGGTGTCGCAATTTTAAAAGTGTGTTAACATGCAGTAGGTAATGGTGAATTTTAATTTTACAATTAACCTATGGAAAGGTATGATTATATTTAAGTGTTATTTATACTAACCCATCTCATGGGTTTTGTGTGGATGAAGTTTTAAAGACCTAGGGAGACAACAGTATGAGAGGAAGTGGGAGAGATGCGTGCACTCAAGCTTGGGGATTCCGAAAGCGTCCTCAAGAAATTATTTGAAGAGGTCTCAAGCTCCAAGCTTGGGGATGCCTTGACGTCCGAGGCATCCCCTTAATCTTCCCCAGCAAATATCAGTTTGTCTCAGTTGGACCTATGTTTTTATTTGTTCACATGGTATGCAAAAATTCTTGGAATGTCAATTTTATTTCAAATAAGCATACAACCCGCTGGTTTGTGAATGGTTCTTGGTGGTTCAAACATTTGTAGAGTGCTTTTTGTGCTTCACTTATATTTTAGAGTTCTTGTATTTATAGAATGCTCTGCATGCTTAAATTATATATATTAGAGCAGCAGGGCGATAAAAATACTATGAACTATTCGTGCTTCACTTAAATTTATTGAAGGGTTCAAAATGTTGCTGTCTTGTTAATTAATTTGCATATTAGTGGCTTGACATTGATGTATTAGCATTGAAGCGATAGGTACGTATAGGTGTTATAATAAAAAAAAACGTGAATAATCTCTAGAATTTAAAAACTTGAGAACTGGATTCTTTGCAATTATTTGAGGTAATTAGCAGGTGGCATAGGGATAAATAAACTCGAATATAGAAGTTAATTAGTGTATTAAAGTTGAGAAGTACTTTTGCATTTCTTTCACCTAATAAACATAAAGTTTGGAACTTATGAGACAATTGGTAATCAATATGTGATCAAATTTGGTCTAGGTAGGGATGCGTAACGAGTACCCCACCCCTCGCGCTGCCGCCAAGCTATCCCGTCGGAGAACTTGACTTCATGTTTCTATCGAGAATGGTGATGCTTGACGCATTCTTCCCTTTGAAGTTTATAGCCAACACTTAATCTCCTTCTTATAACCTTGAAGCCAACAAATGGTCCTCAAGCAAAGCCTATGGGTAAACCCTTCAAATATAACTTAAGGCAACCATTAGTCCATAAAGATTGTCATCAATTACCAAAACCAACCATGGGGGCACCATGCCCTTTCATTATATTTGAAAGGTAGCAGGTGCATTGCATAAACCAAAAGGCATACGTCTATAAACATAAGTTCCAAAAGGACAAGTAAAAGTGGTTTTCTCTTGATCTTCTTTTGATACAGGAATTTGAGAAAACCAGAATAACCATCTAGGAAATAAAAGTGTGTATGCTTAGATAATCTCTCTATTATTTGATCAATAAAAGGCAAAGGGTAATGATCTTTTCTAGTGGCTTTATTTAATTTCCTAAAATCAATTACCATTCTATAACCAGTTATAATTCTTTGTTGGATAAGTTCATTTTTATCATTAGGAACAACAGTAATGCCTCCTTTCTTAGGAACACAATGGACAGGACTTACCCATGTACTATCAGCTATAGGGTAAATTATACCTGCCTCCAGAAGCTTTAATATTTTGGTTCTTACCACATCCTTCATTTTAGGATTCAAACGACGTTGATGATCAACCATGGGTTTAGCATCAGGCTCCATATTAATCTTGTGCTGACATAAAGTGGGACTAAAGCCATTAAGATCATCAAGAGTATATCCAATAGCAGCATGGTGCTTCCTCAGAGTTTTAAGTAATTAATCTCTTTTCTTCATGCTCTAAAAGGTTAGCATTGATAATAACAGGATATATATTCTTTTCATCAAGATAAGCATACTTTAGTGTATCAGGGAGTTTCTTTAATTCAAACACAGGATCACTCTTAGGTGGGAGAGGATCTCCCAAAGTTTCAACGGGCAAATTGTGTTTAAGGATATGTGCTTGTCTAAAGAATATTTCATCAAATTAATTTCTTTCATTTATATTCATATCATTTTCATGGTCTAGCAGGTATTGTTCTAAAGGATTCGGTAGGAGGTACATCAATAGAAGCAAGACTAATAGTTTTATCTTTACTAGGCAATTCTCTATCATGAGGTTGTCTACGAAACTTAGAGAAATTGAATTCATGAGCTACATCACCAAAATTAACACTGACGAATAGCACTTACGCTAGCACCCATATCACATAAACCATGATAACAATGATCTCCAATTTTAACAGAAACAACAGGCATGCCAACAACAAATTTGTTTTTATCTGATGTATCTTGCTTAGCAATCCTAGTTGTTTCCCCACAGAAGGATATGACATGTCCATCAATATTATCAACCAAAAGATCTTTGATCATTGCAACATTAGGTTCTACTCTAATTTGTTCAGAGGGTTTAAGTGACTTAGCATTACTCTTATTGACGACAGTTGTAGCTTTAGCATGTGATACGTCTCCAACATATCTATAATTTTTTATTGTTTCATGCTATTATATTATCAATATTGGATGCTTTATATGCATTTATATGCTATTTCATATCATTTTTTGGGACTAACCTATTAACATGGTGCCCAGTGTCAGTTCCTGTTTTTTGCTTGTTTTTGGCTTTTCAGAAAAACAGTACCATACGAAGTCCAAACACGATGAAACTTTACGATGATTTTTTCTAGACCAGAAGGGGCCCTGGAAGGTTCGGGAGGAGGCCAGAAGAGCTACGGGACAACCACGAGCTCACAGGGCGCGCTCAAGGGGGTAGGCACACCCCCTGAGCTTGTGGGCCCCACACAACTCCGATTGACCTAATTCCACCTTTATAAATTCCCAAATATTCCCAAACCAATAGAGAGCCACCCGAAACACTTTTTTCGCCATCGCAAGCTCCTGTTCTTCCGCGATCCCATCTGGAGGCCTTTTCTGGTACTCTGTCGGAGGGGGAATCGATCACAGAGGGCTTCTACATCATCCTTGCTGCCTTCCGATGATGCGTGTGACTAGTTCACCACAGACCTACGGGTCCATAGCTAGTAGCTAGATGGCTTCTTCTCTCTCTCTCTTTGATCTTCAATACAATGTTCTCCTCGATATTCTTGGAGTTCTATCCGATGTAATCTTCTTTTGCGGTGTGTTTGTTGGATCCGATGAATTGTGGGTTTATGATTGGAATATTCATTGAAGTAATTGAGTCTTTTCTGAACTTTATTATGCATGATTGTTATAGCTTTGTATATCTCTTCGGTATCTCCGTTTGGTTTGGCCAACTAGATTGATTTATCTTCAGTGGGAGAGGTGCTTTATGATGGGTTCAATCTTGTGGTGCTCTATATCCCAGTGACAGAAGGGGACAAGACACATATTTGTATTGTTGCCATTAAGGGTAAAACGACGGGGTTTATTCATATTGATTGGGTTTACTTTATCTACATCATGTCATCTTGCTTAAGGCATTACTCTGTTTTTATGAACGTAATACCATAGATGCATGTTGGATAGCGGTCGATTGGTGGAGTAATAGTAGTAGATGCAGGCAGGAGTCGGTCTACTTGTCTGGGACGTGATGCCTATATACATGATCATTGTCGTTAATACGTCATAACTATGCGCTTTTCTATTAATTGACCAACAGTAATTTGTTCACCCACTGTATGATATGTGTTCGAGAGAGAAGCCTCTAGTGAAAACTATGGCAACCGTGTCTACTTTTATCATATTATAAAAACCAAAATTCATTTGCTGCTATTTACTTACCTTTATTTTATTTTGCAATTTATCTATCTATCTATACAAGATTTAATCCTTACAAGTAACGAGTTCAAGGGGATTGACAACCCTCTTGCCCGTGTTGGATGCAAGTATTTGCCTTTGTGTGTGTAGGTGCTGTTCACGAGGCTTTGCGTGATTCTCCTATTGGTTTGATAAACCTTGGTTATCACTGAGGGAAATAGTTATCTCTACTGTACTGCATCTCCCCTCCTCTTCAGGGAAAATCCCAACGCAGCTCAAAGTAGCAGCATGTTCCTTAATCCTAACAGGGAAAGGAGGTTTCTCAATATAAGCAGTAGGCACAACTGGATCAACATTATAAATGATTGTTTCATCTTTAGCTATCACAGGTTCCTCGCAATTTTCTTCAATAGGTGGATGAAATTTAAACCACTTCTCCTTAGGGAGATCAACAAGAGTAGCAAATGATTCACAAAAGTTAGCTACTATCTCAGAGTCAAGTCCATATTTAGTACTAACCTTATGAAAAGCATCGGTTTCCATAAAAATTTAACACAATCTAACTCAAGATTTATACCTGACTCTTTACCTTTGTCGATTTCCCAAACTTCAGAGTTGCGTTTTATTCTTTCCAAAAGATCCCATTTGAATTTAGTAGTTCTCTTCATAAAGGAACCGGTAGAAGAAGTATCGAGGATGGATTGATCATTATGAGAAAGCCGAGCATAAAAGTTTTGTATAATTAATTCTCTTGAGAGCTCATGGCATGTGTGAATCATATATTTAAGCCTCCCCCAAGGTTGAGCGATACTTTCTCCTTCACGAGGCAAAAATATATATAATTCCGATCATGATTAATGATAACCCACAAGTATAGGGGATCGCAACAGTTTTCGAGGGTAGAGTATTCAACCCAAATTTATAGATTCGACACAAGGAGAGCCAAAGAATATTTGCAAGTATTAGCAGCTGAGTTGTCAATTCAACCACACCTGGAGATTAATTATCTACAGCAATATGATTAGTAGCACAGTAATATGATAGTTTTGATAGTAGTGGTAACAGTAACGGTGACGGTAACAATGATAGCAATGATTTTGTAGCAGTTGTGACAGCAGTAATAGAAATAGTAACTTAGTAGAAACAATATATGGAAAATTCGTAGGCATTGGATCGGTGAATTCGTTGGATGATATTCATCATATAACAGTCATAACCTAGGGCGATACGGCACTAGCTCCAATTCATAAATATAATGTAGGCATGTATTCCGTAAATAGTCATACGTGCTTATGGAAAGAACTTGCATGACATCTTTTGTCCTACCCTCCCGTGGCAGCGGGGTCCATAAGGAAACTAAGGTGACTATAACTTGCAAGATCGGATCTAGAACATATATATAATGGTGATAACATAAACGGTTCAAATCTGCAATCATGGCACCCGGGCCCAAAGTGACAAGCATTAAGCATGGCAAAGTCATAGCAACATCAATCTCAGAACATAATGGATACTAGGGATCAAGCCCTAACAAAACTAACTCGATTACATGATGAATCTCATCCAACTCCCTCACCGACCAGCGAGCCTACGAAGGGATTACTCACTCCCGGTGGGGAGCATCATGGAATTGGCGATGGAGAAGGGTTAGTGATGACGAAGATCAAAGATTCCCCTCTCCGGAGCCCCAAACGGACTCCAGATCCGGCCTCCCGATGAAGAACAGGAGGTGGCGGCGGCTCCGTCTCATAAAACGCGATAATTCTTTCTCCCTAATTTTTTCTCCGAAAATAGGATTTTATAGCGTCGGAGATAGGGTCAGCGGGGCCACCAGGTGGGCACAACCCACCTGGGCATGCCAGGAGGGGGGGCGCGTCCTGGTGGGTTGTGCTCACCCAGGGGCCCCCCTCCGGTGGTTCTTGGCTCCAGTATTTTTCTTTTATTCCATAAAAATTCTCTAAAAAGTTTCGTTCCATTCCGTGAACTTTTATTTCTGCACAAAAACAACACCATGGTAGTCCGGGTTAGTTTCATTCAAATCATGCAAATTAGAGTCCAAAACAAGAGTAAAAGCGTTAGGAAAAGTAGATATGACGGAGACGTATCAACTCCCCCAAGCTTAAACATTTGCTTCTCCTCAAGCAATTCAGTTGATAAACTGAAAGTGAGAAAGAAAAACTTTTACGAACTCTTTTGCTCTTGTTTGCATAAATAAGCTTAAGTTGCACCCAGATTTTCAGCAAAGATTATAACTAACCATGTCAACAATAACTCTTAGAAATTATATTAACTCATATCAATGGCATAAGCAACTAGCGAGCAATAATAAGATATCTCGAATGACAACACTTTGTCAAAATAATCATGATATAATATGACAACAGTGGTATCTCGCTAGCCCTTTCTGAGACTGCAAAACATAAATGCAGAGCACCTCCAAAGTTCAAGTAGCGACTAAACATTGTAATTCATGGTAGAAAAGATCCAGTCATGATGCATCCAACATTAGCTATACACAATGCATGAGGATGACAATAGTGCTCTCAGATCTGGCGCTTATTTAAGAAGGTGATGACACAACATAAAATTAAATAGACAGTCCCTTCGCAGAGGGAAGCAGTGATTTGCAGTGGTGCCAGAGCTCATATTTTTAAAACAGAGGTAAATGAAATTTTGAGAAATGCACCCTTCCTGTTTACTTCATGACCATTGGTTATCGATATCTTCCATGCTAAACACATTAGTGGCGGTTCCCAAGCGATAAAAGTAAAGGTTTACTCCCCCTCCACAACAAACACACTCCACGGCTAGCCGAATCCACGGGTACCGTCCATACCAACATCAGTCCTGGGGGAGTTTTGTTTAATTATTTGCAATTTTTGAATTCGAGACTGGGAATCCCTATTACCGCCCCTCTCGTGCGAGGACGAGTGAGAATAACCCGCTTAGCATGGAAGATATTGGCTACCTCCTGTCACTCCATGAACAATCCAGGCACACAAAAACGGATGTTTATTTGAAGTTTTTAGAGGTGGCACATGCAAATTTACTTAGAACGGCAGGGTAATACCGCATATAGGTAGATATATGGTGGACTCATCTAGAATAACTTGGGTTTAAGGATTTTGATGCACAAGCAATTTTTCGCTTAGTACAGGCGAAGGCTAGCAAATAGGTTGAGAAGGGGCCAGCTAGAGAGCGAAAACGGTCATGAACATGCATTATGCATAAGTAACATTGGATACTAGCATGAGTAGGATATGAACACCATGAACATAAATATCATAGAGGCTATGTTGGTTTTGATTCAACTACATGCATGAATATGTGCCAAGTCAAGCCACTCGAACATTCGGAGGAGGATACCATATCATCATACCACATCACAATCATTTTAATGCATGTTGACATCCAAGATAAATCATTATCCACTCCTAGCTACTTAAGCATGGCATGAGAAACTATAATCTCGAATTGTCATTGCAAACATGTTTGATCATAATAGGCTGAATCATGGATACTAGGTTAAACATATTTACAAAAACAGAACAAGTTGAGTTCATACCCGTTTCTCTCTGCCACAGCCAGTTCATCAAATATCGTCATTATTGCCTTTCACTTGCACGACCGAATGATATGAAAATAATAATAGTGCAAGAGTGCCATGGACTAAGCTGGAATCTGCAAACTTTTTATTCAAGAGGAGAAGACAAGGCAATTTGAGCTCTTTGTTAGATCAACAATAATGCATATGAGAGTCACTCGACATTTTCATCGTGGTCTTCTCCTCGGTATGACTTAATAAAAGGAAAAGAATTTCAGAGAAACACACTGAAATATTTTTGGAGTTTTTATTTTTTCTTGAACAAAGCAAATTAAAGAGAAAAACAAAAACGAGAAAAACTATTTACACGGGAGAGCTCCCAACAAGCAAAAGAAGAACAAGGAAATCTTTTTGGGTTTTCTTTTAATTACTACAACTAACTACACTAGAAAGAAAATCGAAAAGAAGCAAACAACATTTTTTTATGATTTTCTCAAAAAATTTCAAATACACAAGAAGAAAGCGAGAAAATAAATCAAGCATGGATAATACAATGAAAAAGTGTGAACACCGACAACTGGAATGAAATGTGTGAACATGAAGGAAATGTCGGTGGAAATGCGTACTCCCCCAAGCTTAGGCTTTTGGCCTAGCTTGGTAATCACCACTCGTAGTAACCCTCGGGTCCCACGTTGAAGTGCTGTGGAGCGGGTACCTGAGGGTCCCACTCCTGAGGCTCCTCCTCAGCCTGCCGAGCAGCCACAACCTCTGTGTTGTGTGCGTGGGCCTCGCTCTCAAGAATATAATATCTTCCTTTGCTGTGAAAATCAAAGAGAGCAGGCGCAGGCAAAAAGGTGTGCACAACGGAAACTTTATTGAACAGCAGGGTATATGTATAATCATTGATTTCACCCTTAAGGAACTTATGATGCTTCATGGCCTCAAAGTCTAAGTACTGAGTGGGAAGGATGGGATCATTAGGCCAAAGTGATACACCAAACTCCTCTACTAAACATGAAGCATAAATCCCACCATAAAAATCTCCACTACCAGCGTTGTGTTGCAATCTGCGTGCAACAATCGCTCTAAGGTTATAACATTTAACGCCGGTGAGGGCAGTGTGTATGAGGCTCAAGTCAGGAGCACACAGTGCACTACAGTCTTGCTTGCCTACGATGCATTTTCCATTAAACAGTGCAAAGTATTTAATTGATGGGAAATGAATACTTTTTATTCTACCTTGTGTCACTCCTCTATCCTCGCCAAAACAAAGGTTGATCAAGAATGACTCATACTCAGACCTTGGTGGTTCATCCAACAAACCCCAATATGGAATTTTACACACACCACTAAACGCGTCTAGAGACATGGTAATTGAGCGGTCATAAAGTTTAAATGAAACTCTAGATTCACGAGGATGAAATTTAAACTCTTTAGTAAACGATTCTGTGAGACTGAGGTATTGATTGCACTTATCTTGAATGTAGGGGCCGAGCTCAGCATTGTGAACATATTGATCAAATTCTTCTTTAATACCTGCACTCACCATAAAATTGTCGCACGGCCATAGGCAGGATTTGGTAGCAGCTTCCCTTATTGAACTTGCGCTTGGTTCAACATAAGATTGACGGGTTGAGCCCCTACTAGAAGATGCCTCCGAGGACCTCCGCCTTGAAGAACTCCTTCAAAAGAAGTTCATCATATTTGCGTACAATTTTCTAAAAAAAATTGGGTCGCAAAATTTTTGTCAACAAAACTTTGCAAGATTGATAGCAACTACTCATAGAGATGTATAGAGGCCATATTGAGCATTCAAACTACTTAGAATTCTAAGAATTCAACATGCAAGCTCATCTACAGCAGCACCAAGAGTAGCTAATTATTCAAAATATAATCCACTAAAGCAAAAACTAATTGGACAAATGGAGGAGTCACATACCAAGTAGCAATCCCCCAAAACAGTTTCGGAAACGGAGCTTCGAGCAAAGAGATCAAAATATGCGGGTTTGAGAGCAAGAACACGAGAGAGAGAGAGAGAGAGCAATGGTGATTTTTTTCTAGAGGTAGGTGATGACATGGGCTAAGGAGATAAGTGAGGGGGCCCACGTGGGGAGGACAACCCACCAGGGCGCGCCTGGGGCTGCTAATGCACCCAGGTGGGTTGTGCCCACCTGGTGCACCCCCCCTCTGATGTTATTTGCATCAAAAATTCAGAAATATTCAAAAAATTGTTTTAAATTTTTAGGGCATTCTGAGAACTTTTATTTTTGGGTCATTTTTTTATTGCACGGGAAATTCAGAAAACAGACAGAACATGGCATTTCATTTTATTTAACTAAGAAAAATAGAAAATAAAAGTTGTGAGCAGAAGGTTGTGCTTACTAAATTCATCCACTTCATACCTCTAAAAAATGATCCATTAATAAGGTTGATCAAGTCTTATTAACAACCACTTTCGATTAGCATGAAACCGAAGAACTTTCATAAAACACTAAGTTACCTCAATGAGGATATGCATGTCCCCCACAATAAGCATTTCATATTTCTTTTTGGCAGTAGGTAGAGGTAGTTGAAAACTTCCAATAGTGAGTGTCGGAGATTTTTCAATAACATTAATACCATTCACTAGGAATTGTTTCTTTGGAAAGTGTACCGTATGCTCATTGCCATTGATATGAAAAGTGACCTTGCTTTTATTGCAATCAATAACAGCCCTTGCAGTATTCAAGAAAGGTCTACCAAGGATAATCGACATGTTGTCGTCCTCGGGCATCTCAAGAATAACAAAGTCAGTTAAGATAGTAACATTTGCAACAACAACGGGCACATCCTCACAAATACCGATAGGTATGGCAGTTGATTTATCAGCCATTTGCAAAGATATTTCAGTAGGTGTGAGTTTATTCAAATCAAGTCTTTTATATAAAGAGAAGGGCATAACACTAACACCAGCTCCTAAATCACACAAAGCAGTTTTGACATAATTTCTTTTTATGGAGCAAGGTATAGTTGGTATTCCCGGGTCTCCAAGTTTTTAGGTACTCCATCCTTAAAAGAATAGTTAGCAAGCATAGTGGAGATTTCAGCTTCCGGTATTTTTCTTTTATTAGAGATGATGTCTTTCATATATTTTGCAAAGGGGCCATCTTTAATATATCAGTCAAACGAGTGCGCAAAAAGACTGGCCTAAGCATTTCAGCAAAGCGTTCAGATTCTTCATCATCTTTCTTCTTAGTTGATTTAGGTGGAAAGGGCATGGGTTTTTGAACCCATGGTTCTCTTTCTTTTCCATGTTTTCTGGCAACAAAGTCTCTTTTATCATATCTTTTATTTTTAGGTTATTGGTTATCAAGATCAACAGCTGGTTCTATCTCAACATCATTATCTGGTTGTTTATCATTGTCTGGTTGAGTATCTTCATGAACATCATCATTATCCTTTCATTATCACTAGGTGAATGTTCATTACTAGATTGAGTTTTAGCATCAGAGATATAAACATCATTATCATCATCAGGAGGTTTTTCTATTTCAGGTTCACTAGAGGCATGCAAAGTCCTATCATTTTTCTTTTTCTTCTTCTTTTTAGAAGGACTAGGTGCATCAGTGTTAATTCTCTGAGAGTCTTGTTCAATTCTTTTAGGATGTCCTTCAGGATAAAGTGGTTCCTGAGTCATTTTACCTCCTCTAGTTGCTACTCTAACAGCAAAGTCATTTATATTATTATTCATTTCATCTAGCAACTCTCTTTGAGATTTAGCAACTTGTTCTAGTTGAGTTTTAACCACAGAGGCATGTTTTCCTACAGCTCTAACATCATTGGAGATTCTAAATAACAAGTCACTCAAGCGAGCAATCATATCAGAATTATATTTCAATTGTTTCATAACATTTTCATTGAAGTGATCTTGCTTTCTAATGTAATTATCAAACTCATAAAGGCATTGACTAGGATGCATATTATAAGGATTGTCCCTTTCATTGAATTTCATTAAAGAATTTACCTCTACCACCTTGGGTGGTGGTGTGTCAAGTCCATGTATCTCTTCAATAGGGGGTAATTTTTTAACATCCTCTGCTTTAATACCTTTTTCTTTCATAGATTTCTTTGCCCCTTGCATATCTTCCGGACTGAGATATAAGATACCCCTATTCTTTGGAGTGGGTTTATGCGGTGGTTCAGGAAGAGTCCAATCATCATAATTTTTCAATATATTATTCAATAATTCCTCAGCTTGTTCAACAGTTCATTCCCTGAAAACACAACCAGCACAACTATCTAGGAAGTCCCTAGAAGCATCGGTTAGTCCATTATAAAAGATATCAAACATTTCATTTTTCTTAAGAGGATGATCAGGCAAAGCATTAAGCAATTGGAGAAGCCTCCCCCAAGCTTGTGGGAGACTCTCTTCTTCAATTTGCACAAAGTTAAATATTTCCGGTAAGGCAGCTTGTTTCTTATGAGCAGGAAAATATTTTTCAGAGAAGTAATAAATCATATCCTGGGGACTACGCACACAACCAGGAGCAAGACTATTGTACCATATATTAGCATCACCCTTTAATGAGAACGGAAATAATTTGAGAATATAATAATAGCGAATCTTCTCATCATGAGCAAAAAGGGTGGCTATATCATTCAATTTAGTAAGGTGTGCCACAACAGTTTCAGTTTCATAACCATGGAAAGGATCAGATTCAACCAAAGTAATCAACTCTGGGTCGACAGAGAATTCATAATCCTTATCATCAACAAAGATAGGTGAAGTAGCAAACTTAGGATCACATTTCATTCTAGCATTCAAAGATTTCTCTTTCAGTTTGCATAATAATTTCTTAAGATCATCTCTATCATTGCAAGCAAGAAAATCTCTAGCTGTCTCCTCATCCATAACATAACCTTCAGGTACATTAGGCAATTCATACCTAGGAGAGCTAGGTCTAATAGGTGTTTCAAGATTTTCAATTTCAGGCATTTCATCAGTTTCAACAATTTCATCAATTTCAGCATTCTCAATATCTTTAGCTCTAGCAATTTGTTCATCAAGAAAATCACCTAGTGGCACACCATCATCAAGCAAGGTACTAGCATCATCATGAGTAGTATTTATAGAAGTAGTATCATCAATAACTTGAGACATATCAGGATTAATAGCATGTGGTGGTGTTGCAAGTCTACTCAAAACAGAAGGTGAATCAAGTGCAGAGTGTGATGGCAGTTCCTTACCTCCCCTCGTCCTAGAGGGAACGATCTTGGTTTTTGTATCCTTCAGATTCTTCATGGTGATAAATTGATAATAATCCCAAGTGACTCAACAAATATAGCTATGCTCCCCGGCAATGGCGTCAGAAAAAGGTCTTGATAACCCACAAGTATAGGGGATCGCAACAGTTTTCGAGGGTAGAGTATTCAACCCAAATTTATAGATTTGACACAAGGGGAGCCAAAGAATATTTGCAAGTATTAGCAGCTGAGTTGTCAATTCAACCACACCTGGAGATTAATTATCTGCAACAATATGATTAGTAGCATAGTAATATGATAGTTTTGATAGTAGTGGTAACAGTAACGGTGACGGTAACAATGATAGCAATGATTTTGTAGCAGTTGTGACAGTAGTAATAGCAATAGTAACTTAGTAGAAACAATATATGGAAAATTTGTAGGCATTGGATTGGTGAATTCGTTGGATGATATTCATCATATAACAGTCATAACCTAGGGCGATACGGCACTAGCTCCAGTTCATAAATATAATGTCACTACAAAAAAAAAGACACATCCGTGATATTTTGGGCCAAACGAAATTTTTTTCTGTCATGCTTATGACACTTCTAAGATGATAATTGTGACAAAACCCAGTATCATCAAAGATGTGGTGGGCTCCTACTTCTATGACAAAAAATCATGACAGAAAATGGGCTTTTCGTCCTGGGCAGGCCAGAGACGCAGCTGCATGACATTCTTTGGGCCGTCCATGACGGAAAAAGTTATGGTAGAAGCGAGGGCGAGGAAAATTTCGGGGAGTTCCCGGTTACGGTGGGTGGTCGGGGCCGAGCGATGCATGGAGGTTTGCGCGTTTTCTCTTGTATACGTACGCGTGTGTGTGCAAGGCGTTGGGCTCTAACTGAACCCGAGCGAGGCGTTCGCTTACTGAACCCGAGCAATTGCACTATCTACGTTACTGAACCCGATCGATCGATCGATCCCTGGCTGTTAACTGAACCCGATCGAGGGATTCCTTCGCTACTGCTGCTAACTAAAGCCGATCGAACCTGCTGCCTCTTGATGAACAGTGAACGTGAGGGTTGGTTGAACGTGTCGAGACGTACGTGGTTGGGGTTGGATGAACAGTTCCCGATGGGGGTTGGATGAACAGGACCCCGTGGTAGTAGTAGTAGTAGGCCGTTGCCGCTGGATGAATAGGACCCCGAGAGGAGGCCGCCACAGCCGAGCTAGTTGGGGGTGGATGAGCAGGACCCCGTGGAGGGCTGGTTGAACAGTAGCCGATGGAGGGCTGGATGAACAGTAGCCGATGGATGAACAGTGTCTGGTGGAGGCAGGAGGAAGACACGGTGGATGAATAGTGCAGGTGGAGGCTGAAGGGAGTCGATGGTGGGTGAACAATAGCACGTGGAGTCCCGTTTTGCGGTACGCCACACCCCTCCGATGAACAGGACCCCCGTTTCGACCGTAGCGCTCCAACACAAGTCCGTTTCCTCCGTTTTGCGGTACGCCACACCCCTCCCGATGAACAGGACCCCCGTTTCGACCGTAGCCAGTCGAACAGAAGGCCGTTTCCTCCGTACTGCGGTACGCCAGACCCCGTTTCGGCTGTTCCGTCCAAGCCGGTTGGCTCCCGTTGAACAAGACGCATTCCGACCTAGTCTGTTGCCTCCCGATGAATAGGACGCTGTTTCTCCATTTCGACCCAGCCGGTTGGCTGCCTGATGAACAGGACGCCGTTGCTGCCGTCTGTTGCCTCTCCATGTACACGAGCCCTGGCCGTACGTATGCGCGAGTAGGCGTTCGAGACCCCACCCGTATGTACGTATGTGGCCGTATTTTTTGGCATGTGGCTGTACGTACGTGTACACGATTTAGAAGGGACTGCCTGAACTGCTACGTCGGGGGCTCTACTACTACACGTGCCGCTGCTTGCTCGGCCACAGTTCATCGTTGCAGAGAGACCGATCGACCAGTATGTACGTACATGTTCGCGACAACGCTATGTACGCTTCGACCAGGTGGGTCCCGGCTGTCAGGGAGGATAAGGAGGCACTTCTTTGCGTGCGAAGTTATTGATGGTGGGTCCGAGCTGTCAGGGGGAGGATTCATTTTTTTCGCGCCTAATATGGAGGCACTTCCTTGCGTGCGAAGATGTAGCTGGTGGGTCCATCTATCAGCCTCACCGCGTACACTACTCTTCCGATAGCTATCATTCGTTGACCATGTTGACCACGCCGTGCGGACAGCACCCAGGTGGTGGACGACGGCGAGGCCTAGGAAGGAACGATGCTGAGCCAGGGAAGACAAGGCAGGTGGATGCCCACGCGGAGGGGAGTACGAGGGTTCACTGGTTCGGCTGCGGTGTAAGGCTGCCGTCACCGGAGAATAACAGGGGGTGTGGGTGAGTAGAGGAAAGGCCTGGCCAGTAGTAGTATGGTCTGGCGGTGAGGCCTGCGCGGCAGCACAGCCGACCACGGGAGGCTGGAGCAGGCGGTACGACGGGCGCAGGTTTGGGCGGCTGGAGCAAGAAGACCAGAGGTTGAAGACGCAGCTTGGCCGTTGGATTAACATCCAACGGCTAGTGCAGCTAGAATCGTTTATTGACTAAGTTGACAAAGCCCTGCGTACACGTTAACTTAGTAGGCCCACAAGTCAGCCTTCATATCTGGTGGGTCCCAGCTAGCAGGGGGAATCAATTTTTTTCCGCGTAATAAGGTGGCACTTCCTTGCGTGCGAAGATGTTTTCTGGGTTTTTTAATTTCTTCTTTTTCGAGTTAGAATAAAAAGAAAACAATTTAGCATCTTTGGTACAATCTATATTTTCATGAAAATGATCATAATAAAGCTGGTGGGTCCCAGCTGTCGGGGAGGGGAAACTTTTTATTTCCGCGTAATAAAGGAAGCACTTCCTTGCGTGCGAAGATGTAGCTGGTGGGTCAAACCTGTCAGGGGGAGAAATTATTTGTTTTCGCATAATACGGGGGCACTTGCTGCGTGCGGCCATGGGTCATGTGGGTCCCTACTGTCAGCCACTCCACGTACATGCCTCTTCTGATAGCTGTTGTTTGTTGACAAAGTTGACCACGCCGCGTTGAGAGAACCAACGCAGTGAACGATGGCGAGTCCTAGGAAGGGAATGACCCGGAGCCGGCAAAGACACAGCAGTGGATGCCCACGCGGAGGGGAGTACGAGGGTTCACTGGTTCGGCTGCGGTGTGAGGCTGCCGTCGCCGGAGAAGAACATGAGGTGCTGGTGAGTAGAGGAATGGCCTGGACAGCGTTTGGGAGTAGGTTGGGCTGATGAAGCCTGCGCGGCAGCACAGCCGGCCACAGGAGGCGGTAGTAGGCGGTACTGCCGGCGGTGGTTTGGGCGGCTGAAGCAAGAATATCCGAGATTGAAGAAGCACTAGAGCCGTTGGATGGACATCCAACGGCCACTGCTGCTAGAATCGTGTCTTGACTATAAGTTGACAAAGCCTTCCGTACGCCTTAGTAGGCCCACAAGCCTTCCATACGCGTCACTGACTATAATTCTCAAAAAAAATAGTAGGCCCACAAGTGAGCATCACATCTGTGGCAGAGAACATATAGCCCATTTGCGATTTGTAATAATGTACAGCCCATTTTTTAATTCTAATGGAATGTACAACTAGAATCGTTTATTGACCATGTTGATAACGCTCGGTGCCACGGCGAGCGCAACAACTCAAAGGACGACAGAGAGGGCCTCGCGGGCCCTACGGATGGTCTGATACAGCGCCTGCTACTCATTCAGGAAGCCAGGATCATCGGACACCTATGAGCACCTTCGAGAGACTGAGCCGGCATGAAACGGTAAGGCCACGCTTGGGATCTCTGGATTGTTTCACACCTGTATTAAGATACAAGTGTAATTTACTCGTCACTGGAAACAATGCGTAAAATACAGGCGTAATGAAACCGACGGCCCGAGGTCTGTAACGAAAACCGGTGAGTTACGCGTGTAATTTGAGAGACCAGTGTATATTTTACCAGTCGAAATCGACCAACCAAGCGCTTCGCCCAAGACCATCTGCTTTTATTTACAAGCATCAGTTTTACAAGCGGTTTTGGTTGGAAAACGACGATCCAATCACGGCCTAAGATGATGAGTTGGTCGGAAGATCATATGGTTTCACCTCTAACCTACCCGAGTTGTCATATAGGCTATGAATGAAACATAAGACGATGAACTTCTTAAGCACAGAAACAACAAAAGAGGATGATCTTCTTAACATGCAAATCACTGGCATTAGATCAACATGCAAAACAATATGAAGCATTATTCTCAGGAGGCACGGTGAACAGCTCGTGATGCCGCATGCCACAACATTCCAAGCTCTTTGCAATCAAACTCACAAGGCTTGGCATTACATAGACAACATTCAGAACAAACTCTTAAAATACCTTACATAAGTCAACATTCATGTGACTATGCATCTCAGCAGAGTAAATATTTACTTCTGAACTGAACACAGGAATAGGAAAAAACGATCGACACTGCTCACAGCAAAGGGCGTCCGACTCCAAAATATCAAATGCATGTCTTCTGGCTAACATCAATGAGCAAAATTTGACAAGGTTTTCCATTTCCTATATATTAAACTAATGTCTGCTTGCTAACATCAATGATTAAACTTTGACAAGCTTTTCCCATTCAAAATATGTAATGCCTATGATTGTGGAACGGGCAGGGTTTGTCATCAGTTTGCACATTGAAATGGCACATGGAGCCGGATTAACCAGCGTATCTTTTTGTGCAGTTCCACTGAAATCAAACAATGTCTTGTGTAGCACGGTGGATTTTGTATTTATATGCTGCAAGAAAACAAAGACACATCAGCACACACATGAATATTGGCCCCAGTGTCAACCCACAAATCGGTGGACTGACAAACTGAAAGTACGGTAAACAGATTACCATACCCAGATGCCCCATCATTGTTGCTTAGAGTGACATTGACAGACTTGGAGTCCTGGCTTTTTGTACTTGTTTGGGCACTTGTTTGCCCAGTGTTCCTCTGAACCACAAGTAAAGCAGCCATCTCTCTTTGTCTTTCTTCTTACCCTTCTTCTTAAAGGTAGTATTCTGCTGGACAGAGTTCTTTCCCTTGAACTTGTGGGAATTCTTCTGCCTTGAAGACGTTGGTAGCTCCATTCAGACGGGCAGGGTTTGTCATTAGTTTGCACATTGAAATGGCACATGGAGCCGAATTAACCAGCGTATCTTTTTGTGCAGTTCCACTGAAATCAAACAATGTCTTGCGTAGCATGGTCGATTTCGTATTTATATGTTGCAAGGCGTTGAACACGTTGGCAGCTCCATTCAAGTAGATAGTCTGGTGGCTCAAGGTGACGATGAATGATTAGAGAATCATTCGATGTATTATGTATGATGAAGTATTATGGAGGACACGAACCATCTGAACATTTTGTGCAGTTCCACTGAAATCAAGCTGAGCATCCCTGTCTGCATAAATACAGAAAAAGCGTGATGAATATAATAGTGGTACTAGTTGATTAAACATACGCTTACAACTATAATCATCTTCATTATCTTAACAGGAAAAGATAGCAATACAATAGCTTCAATTAAACATTTATTCAAAACAATACAACAATATAAGTAGCACAATATAACAAAGCACAATCATGTGGATGAAGGCCGATACTAACCTCGTTTGTTACAGCTGCGTCGGCAACTTTCCTTGTGGAGTGAATTTTGCACTCCACGTGTTGTTGAGTTTCCCATGCTCTCTGCAGACTAGTCATGTCACCAGCGTCTACTAATACTCTGTAAAGCTTCTCGATCATTCCTTGTGTAATGTAGCGCAAACAGTGACTGCTTCTTTCTGCAAAGTGGAAAGACCAACTGGGCCCAATAATGCAAAAGTTTGCCTTAAACACATTGGCTCCTTTTGTGCAGTTCAACTAAAATCAAAGTCGAAATAGAACCGAGCAGAAGTTTTGATATCCCTGTATGCAACAATAGGTATAAAAGAAACAATTACTGTGAAATAACGGTTGATGACTTATACTCCTAGAAGAAAAAACATCTACCTAATCTTAATGGGAAACAAAGCAGGAGAGTAGCAATTCTCAAACAGTGTGATTCATTCATATTAACTGAGCCATTATCTTAACAATACCTTGTTTCAACATGTATAAAGAATGACAAAGCAGAAAAGTACCATTCCTAAAACAATGCAACTGATTCATATTAACAGAGACATTATCTTAACAATACCTTGGTTAAACATATTGAAAGAACTACAAAGCAGGATAGTACCATTTGTAAAACACTATAACTGATATACAATAAGAGACATTATCTCAACAATACATTTCTTAAACATGTACTCCGGCCTATCCCTAATAGAAATGGTACTCCCGCCGATCCCTAACAAGTGTTGCAGTTTTGAACTAAGATTCAATAGTTAATTCTGAGAGTGGCATTGCTTAATTTTATCAGTGGCATTAGATTAACAAAAAGCATAAACAGTTCCAGGGGAGAGTAGGCGCAACAACACCATGTGCTTCCATCTACTTATAAAGGGGGTGATGCAGAGTTTGTTGTAACAAAGCAACAAGCATCATGTCTGGGTTGGTCCCATTTTTGTTCACTTAATGGGAAAAGACAGCAATTCAATAGCTTCAATTCAACATTTATTTAAAACAATACCAATACAAGTAGCACAGCATCTCAAAGCACACTGCACAATCATGTGGACAAAGGCCGGTACTGACCTTTCATGACGCAGTCAAGATCCCCTACGAATCTGCCAACACGAATAGGAAATCCAATCTCGTTTTGTGTAGTTCAACTAAATCAAGCAAAGTCGCCGGTGTGACATTTAAGTTCGCTATAGCAACAAGTTGAATAGATATCCCTGTTTTAACAGAGGCAAAAAAGGAAACAATTACTGGCCAATAAAGGAGGATGAAACATACGGCGACAAAAAGAAGCATCTACCTTATTTTGATGGAAAACAAAGTAAGACAGTAGCATTTCTAAAACGGTTGCATTGATTCATATTAATAGAGACATTCTCTTAAAACAACATTCGTTAAAAATGCAATTTACTTTTAACAGTGGCATTGCTTCAATTTTCCAGCGGCATTCTTAGATTAACAACAACAAAATAGTTGTATGGGACATGGGACATGCCAGCAGCATGTGCGTCCACACGTATAAATGGGTGATGCAGAGTATGTTGCCAAGCAGCATATTTGCGTTGGTCCCATATTTGTTCTCTTTGAACCTTTTTCCTATGTGAGGACAGCAAATCTAGTCATGCACAAACTACCCGACCCCCCAGTTTCTTTCCTTTTTCAACAAAGAGATCAGTTCCTTACAGATGTGTGTACTGGGTTACCCCCTTTTTCCCTTTTCGACCAACAAAGCGGCTGGATAGCTAGTCTATACTACTTTCCCTCCCTCCTTTCCTCATTGAACCACGTCCTAGATTCATGCTCCACCCCACCCCACCCTTCTTTCCTCTTTGAACCAAGACCTAGATTCGACTACAGAATCGAAAAAGAACCGCATGCAACTAGAGCAATGGCGGTTTCAAAGAAAGTTATACCTTAGGGTCGTCGGGATGTGGCTAGGCGTGCGGTGGGAGGCCGGATCTACCCACACTACGCACAGCAGCGAGGAAGAAGGGGTCGGAGGCCCTCCCGCACAGGCGCTGGGTGAAAGAGAACAGCGCAGCCGGCAGTGGATTGCCTCCCTCGCCGAAGGCGACAGAGTGAACGCTGCACCTCCTCCCCTTCCCGGTGCGACGGGATCCGGACGGCTCCTTCACTAGCTGTGAGGGGGGGGGAGAGAGAGACAGAGGCCAATGCAGTCTTGTTTAGATCTGGTGAAGAGGGTGAGAGACTGTGAATATAGCAAACCCTAGCAAAGGAACGTTGAGCCTCCAGCGTGTGTGTGTATATATATATATATGTAGTGCAGCGAGAGTGTGGAGAGTGCAAACCCTAGCGAACAAGCGTTGAGGCTCCAGCTTATATAGTACTCGTGTATACTACTAATATAGTGGAGTGGTTTTTTTTCTCTCCATAACAATCGTTTTAAATTGTGTAAGTATGAAATGAAACTCTTTATTTAACGTACCAGTGAAGAAAACTACTTACGATCAACTAACGATCCATGCGTCCTGGTCGCACTTCCTGTCCTTCACGTGCGGTACACTACACCCTCCGTTAAGTGAACAGCCACACACGCGCCAAATTATCGGAAAGGTGTGAGAGTGTGTACAAATAAAGAATTTTAATTTCAATTATCGAAAAGGTTTGAGAGTATGTACAGTTTTCCCTCTCTCAATAATTATGGTTTGTTGTGTTCGGCCTAAACTTGGTCAAACTTTACAAAGTTTGACTTCAATCAAATCTAATATGCAGAGTAAATAAAAACTGAGGGGTACTACGTCCATCCGGGTTTTTAGTCCACACCATATTTTTAGTCAAAGTCTGACCACATATTTAGTTAATAGCTAGACACATAAAATTACAGGGGAGCTGAAGACAAAGTTGTGAGAAGGCTTAGAAATCAATACAAAACTTATGCTCTTAGTACCAACATCGATGCTTCTTCAAGGAAACATTTGGTTCATAGCCAATTGTGTGATAAAATTGCACCAACGTGAAAGACGACTGCGTCTCCAACGCAACCAAGGTGAACTGATGAAGGATATCATCTTTGTGGGTAACAAGCAAAGAGCACTGATGGAAGATAGCTTGTTTTTCGTCGAAAATCAATCAGCTTCACCAGCCGATGCAACCATGAGACGCAACCATGAGCATCGATAGGTCATCGTGGTGATGCATCATCCATTTGGCATCAAGTTTGGGTGAGGCACCAATGAAGTTCGACAAATCCTCACTGTGGTCTGTTTCTTATCGGTAATCAAGCTCGAGGAAGGAAGAACCATGTGGCAGAGGACAGTGAGGCGGAACAACAATGGCCATCCAATTTTGTGCAGTTCCACTAAAATTGAGGAAGACATGCCCGGGTATGGAGATACGCATCGCTGTTTGCAAAAATATAAAAAAGGAATATAGTGTTGTTACTTTGTTTTGGCAGTGGTACAAGATTAACAGCAACATCTCAATTGTCAATAAGAATTAATGAAAAGTACACCAACAAACAGAAGCATCATGATTATCTTGATGGGAACTAAACCAGGATAGCCGAGAAAAAAAAGCAGGACAAAAGCATTTATCGATGCCTCTGGATTGACATCAGCATTACTTAAAAGGGACGTCACTTTAACATGGGCATTGCTTCATTTAACCAATGATAGTATTTGATTAGTAGCAGCAATAGGAGCATATGGACAATGACCGCACAACCACCATGTACTTTTTTGTCGAAAAAACATGTATACCTCCACCGAGGCATAAACCAGGACAACTTTTCTAGTGGCCATTCCTTTATAATAGTAAAAAATAGGTGATGTTGGACCAGCCGACGAACCCTAGCTAGTGTACATTGGGAGCTGGGGAGTAGTGGTATAGAAGAAAACCCACATGCAGCGACCTAGGGAGCTGGACCAGTACAATGAAGCATGAAATCCAAAAGAAGTTATACCACAGGTGGGCGAGATGTCGCTTAGGCGGGCGGGCGGGATCTGCCCACACGACGGCAGTGAACAAGGGCGCGGAGGACCTTCATCCGCGCCAGCGCCGGCTCAGAGAGAACGGTGCGCATCGGCTTCCTCCATCGCCGACGGCGACAACGTCAACGCTGCACCTCCTCACCTCCCGCAGAGGACGGGATTCGGCCGGATCTGTGACCACCGGTGAGGAGAGAGATAGAGTGGACACTGTCGTCTTGTTTAGATATGAAGAGGGTGAGAGAGTGAGACGCGAGAAACCCTATCAAACAAAAGGCTGCATATATAATGGAGTAAAAAAAATCTCTCCATAGTAGTGGTTTTAAATAGAATACGCGTGTTCCCGGAACAAAGAAACGAAAACTGCCGGACAAATCTTTTTTTAACGTACCAAGAAAGAAAACTCGATCAATGACACGCCCCCGCTTCCAGGTCGCAGTTTGTATCGCTCACGTGTGGTCCCCGACCCTCCATTATTAAGTGAACAAATTAAAGGGTCGAATTATTACGTACGTAAGCTGCCTCTTCGTGTACAAATGCGCTCCATCGTGTACTCGCGGGTATGTCGGAGGCAGAGTGAGTGTGTGTACATTTCTTCTTGTACGTAGTACTCCATTTATCTCACTTCATATTGTTTCCCACTCCTATGATATTCCTATCCTAGGAACAAAATGAGGAGGTACTAAGTTTGTGTGTGTGTAGGGAGAATGAGACATTGATGTTGTGTACGAGTAGTCGCGAGAGTCGTCACTATGTGTGTGAGCGCGCACACACACATAGACATGCATATCCATGTTTACGTAAAATTCTTACTTTCATCTCCATCTCCATCTCCAATCATATTTGTCCAACTGGCACATTATTTACGTTATTAATTACGCAACAATATTTACGTACGTCCAGCCTGACCGCCCTGGACAACCCGAACCCTCTTCATCACCCGCGCGCGGTTCCCGCCCGAAACGGTCAGTGCCGCATTCATGCCCGGCCAGAGCGGACGCGACCTCTCACTGGCACCGGCATTGAAGCGGCGCGCCGGTCGAGGGAGCGCCGCCCACGCCGCTTCCCAGTGCACGCGACTGCTCCGCGTTCAAATGTCACCACTGCCGGCCACAACATGCATGTAAAAAAGTTCTTGGGAGTCCGTGCTACAGCTAACTGTCCTCCCCCTCCTCATCTATCTCTTCCAGTAGTGCTAGTACTCCATGGCGCGATGCATCAAGAAGCAGGCGGGAAAGTTTGCGTATACTTGGTTTGCGATGAGTGGCATGCCGAGCGACCATGTGGGGTGGAGGAGGGTGAGACACGAACGCGACAGACTTGATTTAAACGTTGGTTTTGCTCGATGGCGCGATCCAACGAAATGAAACATTGGTTTCCAAAAGAATACTGTACTGCATGAGAGAGATAGAGTGATGGTTTGCTTCTTCCGTCCAACTAACTATAACGGGTCTATGTGATTTGACGGCTCATTGGTCACTATTACTGCGGCGGTAGAGCGTTTGCACTCTTATTTATTTATTCTGTGATAAAACTAACTTTCTCCACTCTTACACCGGAGGAGTACGAAACACGGCAGCCTAGTGACTACATGGCCCACCTCCCACTGTCACCATATTCCTTGGACATCGTGTGACCCCTCCGGTCCTTTTTTCTTTGCGTAGTACTCCCTCTTTTCCGGTTTATATAGGGCCTAAATTTGAAATCTCATCAACCAAGGCAGATGATGAGTGGAGAAATGTATCTCGTAGTTTACAAAATTACTCAAACTTTAATCTGCATTAATTAGAATATATGCATGGATGACCACTAAATCAGTAGGAATGGTTACATGCATTGGTTGGTTTCTTTTAATCCTTACATGCATCAATTTAATGCACCTTGGAATGTGAACATGTGGTGGAAAGAAGTGAAAATAAGACTTATAATATGGTATAAGACTAAGAAATTGAGATGAGCCCAATAAACCAGAAAGGAGGGACTACATTTTACCACATGACCCACCATACACTCTCACATACTACCTCTGTCCTGGTTTATTAGTCCCCTATGTAATTTATGCATGATACTAGTATATGATACTCCCCACTATGAGTAGCCTTATACGCATACAAAAAAGGATCGGAGGGAGTACGAAGCTTTATGATTTTGTTTCATGTATGTATCCTGACTCCAAGGTTGCCCCGTTACAACATTCCATCAAATACAAAGGAAAATTGACACGCATGCTGATGCATCTCAATGATTCATAGATCATAGCCAATATTTACTTCACAACTAAAGACAAAAGTTGTGAGAGTGTGTACAAAAAAAACTACTTATGGGTCTCTACGACTTGAACCCTAAACCCTAAACATGATTTAATTTCCTGGCTAGGTAGAACCTGTCGAAGGAAAGAAGCCTGACCCCCTCGGATCATACGATGCTTTTGTGCAGTTCCACTAAAATCTAGCTGAGCATCCCTGTTGGCAAAGATATTGAAGAAGTGTGATTAGAATAATAGTAGTGGCACTAGTTCATGAGACATAAACTCATCACAAATAGAAGCCAGTAGAAGTAGAGAAAGATCCACATGGAGATGGAGCTACGTGGGGAGCTGCGGCAGTGGAGCAAGCCGGCTCCAAAAGGAAGTTGTATCTGGGACGTCGGGGTGTAGCTAGAAGGGCGGTGGGAGGCGGCATCAGCCCATACCACGGGGACCCCCGATCGGGACGCACCGACAATGGGTTTTCTTCCTCGCCGCTGTCGACCGCGTCTACGCAGAACATCCTCCGCTTCCCCCGGCAGCGGGATCAGGCCGGATCTGTGACCAGCGGTGTGGCCACCGTCGTTCTATGCTTGTGAAGAGAGGAATCCAAGCAAGTAGGCTTGTAAGCTTAGGCTCCTGCTCGTGTATATATAGTGGAGTGGTTTTCTTTTTCTCTCCATATCAACCTTTTAATGGTTGCTTCGTCCGACTAACTTACTGTGTGATTTAACTGCTCCTGAGTGGCCCCTGCACGTACTCCCCCTACGTGTATGACCATTCCTGAGTCTCACTTGTACTTATCTCTATTTTCTTGCATGACACGTAGACTGGATGTGCATAGAGGAATTTTTTTACTGCACGTTGTTTACGTAGTACCTACTCCCTCCTTCCGGTTCACTACTAGTACTCCCTCCATCCTGGTTTATTGGTCCCCTTTGTACTCAATTCATGGGCTCATTTTCCTTAAGAAATTGTCTTTACCAACGTATTAATATCGGGAATGCATGCATGAACAACGAATGATTAAACCTTGCATGCAACGTTTTGACAAAGCATTGACATATGAACATGTGAATGTGAGGGACTACAACCTCGTGCAACAGTCACACATACACATGCACGCCAAAATGTGCGCGACGCCCTAATGCATGCATGTCCGAGCACACGATGGAACACACACGGTCACGCTCAAGTGCTCAACCTACACGTGCATGCACCCACATACTCAGCCAGGGTGAGCTAGTGACCGTGTAAACACCGGAAAATCTATATATTGACCGCAATGAGCGTATTATAAAGTCCACTGACCGTATTTTTACAAATATACAGTGATAGCCAGTGTATTTATCTCGTTTCAAATCAAGCCGTATTAATCGGAAAGGAGGCAGTATGGACTAGCATTACTTTGTTGTGTCCCATCAACTTGCAGAACGAGGAGAAGCTTGCAGGATGGGAGAATCTTGCGCGCGGTGGCTCGTAGGACAAGGAGAAACTTTTGACTATGCAAGCTCTCCCTCGCTCTGGCGGTGGACGTGCAACAGTTAATTCGGTGTCAGATTGTCAGAAGCATGCATACACTGTACTAGTACCATCATTGTTCGACTTCCCAAAGAGGCGAATAGCCAAGCGCAAAGTTTACTACAGTAGTAGAGTACTTCGAGTAGTATTACGTACTACTAGTACTATACATGTAGTACTACTAGGAACCGCATGGTGGAGCGTCTGCACTCTTATTTTATTTTAATCTGTGATAAAGCAATCTTCAACATATTTGCTTCTCTTCGAGGGTTCTTGCAGGTGATAATGGAAGTTGATTGCATGGAACACTCGCCACAATTCTCGCTTAATTCTGGCTCCTATCCTGTTAGAAATAGGAGCGCTCAGTAATATTTTCTCTTTTTTTGTTATTCAGCATGTAAACAGGTCAGCAAACCTTGTGGCGCATCTTTGTGCGAACCGTGCTTGCTGCACTTTGAATGTGACCGAGAGCTGGCTTGATGAAACACCCCGCTTCCTTTTTTTTCACGGGTACCTCGCTTCCTAGTGACCAGTCTCTTGGCTGATTGTCCTAAGAATGCTTATATATGAATAAAGCTCTCTCATTTACCCGCAAAAAAGATTAAGGGTCTGTTTGGTTGGAGACTAGTGTGGCCAAGCCAAAGTGTGGCCAGCCACACAAGTATGGCAAGCCACACAAGTGTGGCTGAGAAATTGTATGCCAAACTTTGGCAAAAGTTGGCAAAAAAATTGTCTCTATGACAAGTGGACCATAGGGGCAATAAAGTGTGGCAAAACCCAAACACATGCCAACTAAACGGAATTCCCAACTAAACTATGGCTGCTAAATTTTGACTTGGCAAACTATGGGTGGGAACCAAACAGCCCCTAAGCCATATTAACCGGATAGGAGGGAGTATGGACTAGCACTACTTTTTCGTGTGTACCGTCAACTCGCAGAACGAGGAGAAGCTTGCAGGACAAGGTGAAGCTAGTTTACGCCCTCTCCGTCTACCTCAAGACTGGTGGCTCGCAGGACGAGGAGAAGCTTTTGACTAATGCAACCTACCCTCGCCCAGGCGGTGGACGTGCAGCAGTTCAGTCGGTGTCAGATTGCCAGAGGCATACCCTGTAGTACCATCATTGTTCGACTTCCCGAAGAGGCGAAGAGCCAAGCGCAAGGTTTTGTAGTACGAGTAGTACTACTAGTATACAGGTACTAGGAACTGCATGGTGGAGCGTCTGTACTCTTATTTTATTTTAATCTCTGATAAAGTACACATTTATTCGGGAGAAGTGCGGAAAACGGCAACCCAATAGTACTATTAAAAAACATCGAACCTGTAATGATGATATCGATCAACCATGCTCGAATATATCTTGGCCTCCGTGCGAGCCTGTCTGTGTGTTCTCGCTCCTCGTCTCTCTCAAGGAACGGTGGGTTGGCCATTTTGCCATCAATTGAGATCAGTTTGCTCACACTCCGGTCCCACATGTCAGTGATATGCCAAGAGGAAGTGCGTGACCGACAGGCCATACGCATACTTGGTTTTGCACCTTCATACTACTCCCTCCGTCACAGTTTACAGGGCGCGCTTCATTCTCATGCATTTCTCTCCATGCATTTCCACCACCAGAGAGATTTTAGACGCGTTTGGTTTAATGCTCAATTAATTAGGGCGTGGTAACCGCAATCAAGTCCATAATTTTCTCTCGATGTAGGTGTGTACGCGGAGTGGAGTAAGTGCATGCATGTGTGTACCCGGGGTGGAAGCACTGCATGCATGCGTGTACGCATTATTTCCTCTAGTAATAGACGCCGTGCTATAACTACCAATGCTATTTTTCAGGCCGATCGCTAGTCGCCTTGGTCCCAGAGATTGTTGAAGCGCGCTCTATAAACAGTGACGGAGGGAATAGTATGAGCGGATTCAAAGAAGAGCGTATTGATGGTTGCTTCTTCCGAGCAACTTACAGTGGGAAAGGTGGGGCTTATGATTTGACTGCTCATTACTCACTATTAGTGCGGCGCAACGACCGGGCTGAGTCTCCCATGCGGTTGTGCACTACTCTCTCCATTCTTAAATATTTGTCTTTCTAGAGATTTCAATGAGTGACTACATACGAAGCAAAATGAGTGAATCTACACTCTAAAATATGTCTATATACATCTGTATGTGGTAGTCCATTTGAAATTTCTAAAAAGACAAATATTTAGGAACGGATGGAGTATAATTTGGTGCATGGCACATGGACCCGGATGCTGAAGAGGCTTCTGGCAATGCTATCAAGCTTCCAGCATTTGTTTACATAATTGACGTACTATACAAATAATTTTCCAGCGACATGAAATTGTACAATGCTTTGAGCTTTCAGCTTTTGTTTCGTGTGTCTTGCCATCCATGCTCTTTCGGAAAAAATAAAAAACTAACTTCCTTGCTAATGCATCTCAATGATTAGCAGATCAGAGCTAATATTTACATCACAACTGAAGACAAAGTTGTGAGAAGGTGTTAAATTAAAATTGATCCATGCTTTCATTGGCAGCAACTTCCCCCCAGCTCTGTCTAAATCAACAAGGCATGTTGGGAAAAAAGTAGCTGTTAGGAGCATGCAACATTCCGATCATTTTGTGCAGTTCCACTAAAATAGAGCTGAGCGTCCCTGTTCCAAAGATATTAAGTGTGATTACAATAATAGAGGACTGTTGATGAAACAATAAACACACAAATAGAAGCCGGTCACCTTTGCAGTCTCTCTTAAGACTAACTAGTAGGAGAAGATTAAGCAAATAGTTGGAGAAGATTAGGCTCGGAGTTGGATGAGGAGGATAGAGCAAAACCAATCTCCCTTTGTGCAGTCGCACTGAAATGTAGAGACGTTGCCCGTGTGACATTTTAGTAGAACTGCACAAAACACTCTTAAGAAAAAAGTGATTTGTGCAGTTCATCAAAAGGTCACAATAGCAACAAGGTGAAATGGATAGCCCTGTTTGCAAAAAAGAGGTAGAAAGGAAACAATTACTGGCCAATAACAGTTGATGACACATACGACGATAAAAAAGAAGCATATTCCTTGTCCTAAGGGAAGATAACAGCACGGTTGTGTTTATCTAAAACGGTGTGAGGAAGAGATTGCAATATGGAAAGTACGCTGGACGAGCTACGTTTTGGGCAAAGAACTAGGGAAGATCCACATGCAAGATTTTTCACGTGCAGCGACGTGGGAAGATGGGCAGTGGAGCAAGGCCGGAGGGGATACCTGGGGGTCGTCGGGATGTAACTAGGAGGGCAGCGGCGGGCGGGATCTTCCCATACTACGGCAGCGAGCAAGTGGCGTAGGCCCTACCGCACCGGAGCTTGGTCAGAGAGAATGGCGGGTATCGCAGATCGGGACGTGCTGCCTCGGCTCCGTCGAACGGAGAAACGATGCACATCCTCCCTTTCCGCCGGTGGACGGGATGCGGCCGGATCAGTGACCAACGGTGAGAGAGAGAGAGAGAGAGAGGCCACCGCCGCCTTGTGTGAGATACTTTGAAGAGAGACAAACCCCGACAGGCAGGCTCCATTGTATATAGTGGAGCGGACTACCTTTTTCTCCATAAAAATCATTTTATATTCTGTGTACGTGCCATTGAGCAATATAACTTTATTTAAAAATAACGCGCCAACGCATCAAGACAAACTTTGTTTCGTGCACGCGTGGTACACGACCTCCGTAGGTAAACAATCGCTACACACGCTCAAATTAGCACGTGGGCTGCCATTTCGTATAGAAATGAGCTCCACCGTGTACCCGCACGGGTGTGGCTGGGCACGAAGCGTGAGTACGTGCACCTATTCTCTTCGTGTACGTACACCACGTACGTGGGTTTGTGTGAGAGAGATACAAATGTAGAGAGATATAGTATGTGGGTTCGTGAGTGTTTTTGGGGGGGGGGGCGTGAGAGATAGACAGGGAATATGTGTCGATGATATTTCAATAAAAAATGTAACATATGCAATGTGTGTGAAACAGAGGCCTGGATATATCATATATATAGAGGGGGCGATCCACAAGAAGAGAGTGGACGTATCATCGGCGTGAGGTATCCATAGAATCGAAGAGAGGGTTGATGTGTGTTTGTGTGTGCGTGATTGATAAAGAGTGCCATCGAATTTGTGTGTGCCCACGTCAAAGATATAGGGTGGCTGGGCTACTGGAACGTGAGAGGGGACAGGTGCAGTTTGTCTCTGTGGCATGGATACCTACCTACAGCGCTTGACTATCGGTGTGTGTGGGGGGGTGGGGGGGGGCGGAGACCTAACTATAGAGGTACAATGGCTGGTATATGTGTGGAGGAGGAGAGAGACCTACCTTATTTATTGAGGGAGATCGATCGGCATTCATGCATATGTGTAGGAGAGGAATAAGGTTGGGAGAGAGACAGAGCTAGAGTGTCGGAGGGGTTGGTGGTGGAGTTGCTTCTCACAAATGGTGGGAAAGGCCTGCTAGACAAACGGAGGGCATGCCTGCAATATCAATAAGAGAGGGGATGCCTGCCTGTCTGTGCACGTGCATGTGAGAGACGGGTTAGAAGGCATGCACGAATGATGAGGGGGGATGATATGGCTGTGGTAAGCAGACGTAACTACATAGGAAGATCAATCGTCCTTTGTCGGAGAAAGGGAGAGACATAACTTGTGAGATACGTCGATCGATGCATGGGGAAAAAGAGTTATAGTCGACCTAGGTATATGTAGGGAGATCGATTAGTATACATGCATGTATGTGTTAGAAGCAAATAAGGCCCAAAGAGAAGGATAGAGAGAGAGGGATGCAGCTAGGAGGTGGTGCGAGAGGCATACTATATCAAGGGGGAAGGAGTGTGCGAGTACGAGATCGATGAAAAGAGGGGCGGGAGTGAGGCATGGATGGTGAGAAGAGAAGAGGGAAAGCTTGTGTTTGTGGTAGGCACACCTGGCTAGAGAGGCATACCGATCGGTGTGTGCTGGAAAGAAGGAGTTGGGGGGCCTACACACACCGTGGGTGAACAACCGAAAGTGAAAAGACGAATGTGCGCGATGGAGCTAGAGAATGCTGAGGGAGGGTGAGAGGGAGGCGGGCGTGTGCATGCACGAGAGAAAGTTAGCGCTAGCTACAAAGATAAGAGGATTGTGTGGGTGTAAAAGACGAATAGAGATCATAATTCATTATAAAAGTGGATTCAGATATTTGAAGAATATATCATAGTGTTTTAAACCGACGCATGCATGAATATATATAATGGTGATACGCATGGTGTGGTTATGAACATGTTATACTATATATAATATATAGAACATTTATTTGAATTTGTGATAATGTGTGGCTTTTGCAGCTCAGGGCTAAATACATGTCATAATGTAGGGGGCGGGGCACTATACTTTGTGTGATAAACACAGTGTACATATGAAACATGGTTTAGATTATGAAGATCTAGTTAGTACATCAAATGTACTATTATTTGGAATCAACATCAAGTGTATTCAAAATTTCGAATTCGAGTTCATATAGTACACATAGTTCAAATCTATCTCTATAGTAATCATGTGGTGTGTTGTTAAGATAATACACGAATGATGGTTTAAGTTGGCAACAATGATGATTATAGATTCTTATTCAAATAGAGAAACGAATTCAAATTTAGTTCAAATTGCAGCGGTAGTATAGACATTTGGAATGCACTAAAATGTTGGTATGAGTAGGTTACATGCATTATACAGCCAGCAAAAAATTTTAATTGGACATAACATGGATTCAGAGCTTTGAATAGCATTTGTACAGTAAAATGGGACAAGACTCTCTCTTTGTGTGGTATGAATAGTTTTATTTTTTTCGTTAAGGGAAGTGCGAATTGATTTGGTACGTACAATATTACACGTTAGGCTTGTCCCTAAAATTCAACCCGCGCCTTGTTATATCCCGAAAATTCAGATATCGTGCTCCCAAAACTCGCGCCTTCACAACCCGCGCCTTGCTATCCCGAAATTACAACGCGCGCGAAAACTCCCTCCAGCTGCCAAATCCCGACACGCTAAATCCCCCTTCTAACCCTGAGCCAAAAGGGCCGCTAGTTCAAATTGGTGGGGGTACTTTTGTAACACACCTTACATTTTGGACAAGTGCGTCCCTAAGTCATGGTTCCCCCCTCCCATCACCTCCTTTTCGCCATTCGAAACCCCAGGCCGCCATAACCTCTCTGCTCTAGCCGCGAAACCCCACCCTCCTCCATCCGCCACCCCACCACTGCCCAGCCGGAGCCTCTTCCCCGACGACGTCGTCCACCGCAACAGCCCGACGTCCGTCATCCACCTTCCCAGATGAGGATCCGTCGTCGATCTCGTCATCCCACCGGTTCAGCCGCCCCGTCCTCCACCTCCAAGGAGCTGCTCCGATGATCGCCTCGTCTATCGCGGTGATCCATCCCCATAGTGCCGCCTTAACCTGCTCCACCGGAACCGCAGCATCCTCACCGACTCCTCGGACGAAGCCGAGGCCTACTCGGCACCACCAAAGAGGTTGTACACTCATTGCATCGCACCTTCTCCTTAACTCAACCTCCCGGCGCCGATGGTGGTCCATCCCGCACCCCCATAGCAAGGCTACCTCGAAGCCGGCGCCGCGGGCGACATCTCCACGGCGGCTCTCCCCCAGTGCGAGGCCCCTTCGGCAGCGGCGTCCATACCAGCCGGATTTGCTGCTGCTGCTCTGGCTCTCGCTCGCTTGCTCGCGCTGCTGCTCCGGCTCTCGCTCGCTTGCTCGTGCTGCTGCTGTTGGGGAACATAGCAGAATTTTAAAATTTTCTACGCATCACCAAGATCAATCTATGGAGTCATGTAGCAACGAGTGAGAAGGGAGTGCATCTACATACCCTTGTAGATCGCGAGCAGAAGCGTTCAAGAGAACGGGGTTGATGGAGTCGTACTCGTCGTGATCCAAATCACCGATGACCGAGCACCGAACGGACGGCACCTCCGCGTTCAACACACGTATGGTTGGGAGAGACGTCTCCTCCTTCTTGATCCAGCAAGGGGGAAGGAGAGGTTGATGGAGATCCAGCAGCACGACGGCGTGGTGGTGGAAGCAGCGGGATTCCAGCAGGGCTTCGCCAAGCACTACTGGAGGAGGAAGAGGTGTCACGGGAGGGAGAGGGAGGCGCCAGGGCTTAGGGTGCGGCTGCCCTCCCTCCCCTCCACTATATATAGGGGCTAGGGGGGGGGGCGCATGCCCCCTTGGAGATCCCATCTAGAGGGGGGGGGGGCGGCGGCCCCTCGGGGGGCAACGGTCCCCTTAGGGTTTCCATCCAGGGGGCGCATGCCCCATCGGGGGGCAACGGCCCCCTAGGGTTTCCAACCAGGGGGGCGCATGCCCCCTCGGGGGGGCAACGGCCCCCTAGGGTTTCCAACCCTAGGCGCCTTGGGCCCTTGGGTGGGGTGCACCAGCCCACCAGGGGCTGGTTCCCACGCCACTTCAGCCCATGGGGCCCTCCGGGATAGGTGGCCCCACCCGGTGGACCCCCGGGACCCTTCCGGTGGTCCCGGTACAATACCGATTACCCCCGAAACTTTCCCGGTAGCCGAAACAGGACTTCCTATATATAAATCTTTACCTCCGGACCATTCCGGAACTCCTCGTGACGTTCGGGATCTCATCCGGGACTCCGAACAACTTTCGGGTTACCGCATACTAATATCTCTACAACCCTAGCGTCACCGAACCTTAAGTGTGTAGACCCTACGGGTTCGGGAGACACGCAGACATGACCGAGACGACTCTCCGGTCAATAACCAACAGCGGGATCTGGATACCCATGTTGGCTCCCACATGCTCCTCGACGATCTCATCGGATGAACCACGATGTCGAGGATTTAATCAATCCCGTACGCAATTCCCTTTGTCTATCGGTACGATACCTGCCCGAGATTCGATCGTCGGTATCTCGATACCTTGTTCAATCTCGTTACCGGCAAGTCTCTTTACTCGTTTCCGTAACACATCATCCCGTGAACAACTCCTTGATCACATTGAGCTCATTATGATGATGTCCTACCGAGTGGGCCCAGAGGTACCTCTCCGTCATACGGAGTGACAAATCCCAGTCTCGATTCGTGCCAACCCAACAGACACTTTTGGAGATACCCGTAGTGCACCTTTATAGCCACCCAGTTACGTTGTGACATTTGGTACACCCAAAGCACTCCTACGGTATCCGGGAGTTGCACAATCTCATGGTCTAAGGAAAAGTTACTTGACATTGGAAAAGCTTTAGCAAACGAACTACACGATCTAGTGCTAGGCTTAGGATTGGGTCTTGTCCATCACATCATTCTCCTAATGATGTGATCCCGTTATCAATGACATCCAATGTCCATGGTCAGGAAACCGCAACCATCTATTGATCAACGAGCTAGTCAACTAGAGGCTTACTAGGGACATGTTGTGGTCTATGTATTCACACATGTATTACGATTTCCGGATAACACAATTATAGCATGAATAACAGACAATTATCATGAACAAGGAAATATAATAATAACCATTTTATTATTGCCTCTAGGGCATATTTCCAACAGTCTCCCACTTGCACTAGAGTCAATAATCTAGTTACATTGTGATGAATCGAACACCCATAGAGTTCTGGTGTTGATCATGTTTTGCCCGTGAAAGAGGTTTAGTCAACGGATCTGCTACATTCAAATCCGTGTGCACTTTACAAATATCTATGTCTCCATCTTGAACATGTTCACGTATGGAGTTGAAGCAACGCTTGATATGCCTGGTCTTCTTGTGAAACCTGGGCTCCTTGGCAAGGGCAATAGCTCCAGTGTTGTCACAGAAGAGAGCCATTGGACCCGACGCATTTGGAATGACTCCTAGGTCGGTGATGAACTCCTTCATCCATACTGCTTCGTGCGCTGCCTCCGAGGCTGCTATGTACTCCGCTTTGCATGTAGAACCCGCCACGACGCTTTGCTTGCAACTGCACCAGCTTACCGCTCCACCATTCAAAATATACACGTATCCGGTTTGTGACTTGGAGTCATCCGGATCTGTGTCAAAGCTAGCGTCGACGTAACCCTTTACGACGAGCTCTTCGTCACCTCCATATACGAGAAACATATCCTTAGTCCTTCAGGATGTTCTTGACCGCTGTCCAGTGTTCCTTGCCAGGATTACTTTGGTAACTACCTACCAAACTTACTGCAAGGTTTACATCAGGTCTGGTACACAGCATGGCATACATAATAGACCCTATGGCTGAGGCATAGGGGATGACACTCATCTCTTCTATATCTTCTGCCGTGGTCGGGCATTGAGCCGTGCTCAATCTCACACCTTGCAATACAGGTAAGAACCCCTTCTTGGACTGATCCATATTGAACTTCTTCAATATCTTATCAAGGTATGTGCTTTGCGAAAGACCTATGAGGCGTCTCGATCTATCCCTATAGATCTTGATGCCTAATATGTAAGCAGCTTCTCCAAGGTCCTTCATTGAAAAACACTTATTCAAGTAGGCCTTTATACTTTCCAAGAATTCTATATCATTTCCCATCAGCAGTATGTCATCCACATATAATATGAGAAATGCTACAGAGCTCCCACTCACTTTCTTGTAAACACAGGCTTCTCCATAAGTCTGCGTAAACCCAAACGCTTTGATCATCTCATCAAAGCGAATGTTCCAACTCCGAGATGCTTGCACCAGCCCATAGATTGAGCGTTGGAGCTTGCATACCTTGTCAGCATTCTTAGGATCGACAAAACCTTCTGGCTGCATCATATACAATTCTTCCTTAAGGAAACCATTAAGGAATGCCGTTTTGACGTCCATTTGCCATATCTCATAATCATAGTATGCGGCAATTGCTAACATAATTCTGACGGACTTCAGCTTCGCTACGGGTGAGAAAGTCTCATCGTAGTTAACCCCTTAAACTTGTCGATAACCCTTAGCGACAAGCCGAGCCTTATAGATGGTCACATTACCATCCGCGTCAGTCTTCTTCTTGAAGATCCATTTATTTTCTATGGCTCGCCGATCATCGGGCAAGTCAGTCAAAGTCCATACTTCGTTTTCATACATGGATACTATCTCGGATTTCATGGCTTCAAGCCATTTGTCGGAATCCGGGCCCGCCATTGCTTCTTCATAGTTTGAAGGTTCACTGTTGTCTAACAACATGATTTCCAGGACAGGATTGCCGTACCACTCTGGTGCGGAACGTGTCCTCGTGGACCTTCGAAGTTCAGTGGTAGCTTGATCATGATCATTATCATTAACTTCCTCTCTAGCCGGTGTAGGCTCCACAGAAACATTTTCCTGTGCTGCGCTACTCTCCGGTTCGAGGGTCATCTCATCAAGCTCCACTTTCCTCCCACTTACTTCTTTCGAGAGAAACTCTTTCTCTAGAAAGGATCCATTCCTGGCAACAAAGATCTTGCCCTCAGATCTTAGGTAGAAGGTATACCCAATAGTTTCCTTAGGGTATCCTATGAATACGCATTTTTTCGACTTGGGTTCGAGCTTCTCTGGTTGAAGTTTCTTCACATAAGCATCGCATCCCCAAACTTTTAGAAATGACAGCTTAGGTTTCTTCCCAAACCATAATTCATACGGTGTCGTCTCAACGGATTTTGACGGTGCCCTATTTAAAGTGAATGCGGCAGTCTCTAAAGCATAACCCCAAAAAGATAGCGGTAAATTGGTAAGAGACATCATAGATCGCACCATATCCAATAGAGTGCGATTACGACGTTCGGACACACCGTTACGCTGAGGTGTTCCAGGCGGCGTGAGTTGTGAAACAATTCCACATTTTCTTAAGTGCGTGCCAAATTCATGACTCAAATATTCTCCTCCATGATCTGATCGCAAGAACTTTAATTTCTTGTCACATTGATTCTCAACCTCATTCTGAAATTCCTTGAACTTTTCAAAGGTCTCAGACTTGTGCTTCATCAAGTAGACATACCCATATCTACTCAAATCATCGGTGAGGGTGAGAACATAACGATAACCACCGCGAGCCTCAACACTCATTGGACCACACACATCAGTATGTATGATTTCCAATAAGTTGGTTGCTCGCTCCATTGTTCCGGAGAACGGAGTGTTGGTCATCTTGCCCAAGAGGCATGGTTCGCATCTGTCAAATGATTCATAATCAAGAGACTCCAAAAGTCCATCTGCATGGAGTTTCTTCATGCGCTTAACACCGATATGACCAAGGCGGCAGTGCCACAAGTATGTGGGACTATCGTTATCAACTTTACATTTCTTGGCATTCACATTATAAACATGTGTAACATCACGTTCGAGATTCAATAAAAATTAACCATTCACCAGTGGGGCATGACCATAAAACATATCTCTCATATAAATAGAACAACCATTATTCTCAGATTTAAATGAGTAGCCATCTCGCATTAAGCGAGATCCAGATACAATGTTCATGCTCAAAGCTGGCACTAAATAACAATTATTGAGGTTTAAAACTAATCCCGTAGGCAGATGTAGAGGTAGCGTGCCGACATCGACCTTGGAACCATTCCCGACGCGCATCGTCACTTCGTCCTTCGCCAGTCTCCGCTTATTCCGTAGCTCCTGTTTTGAGTTACAAATATGAGCAACCGCACCGGTATCAAATACCCAGGAGCTACTACGAGTGCTGGTAAGGTACACATCAATAACATGTATATCATATATACCTTTGGTATTGCCGGCCTTCTTGTTCGCTAAGTACTTGGGGCAGTTCCGCTTCCAGTGATCGTTTCCCTTGCAATAAAAGCACTCAGTCTCAGGCTTGGGTCCATTCTTCGACTTCTTCCCGGCAGCTTGCTTACCGGGCGCGGCTACTCCCTTGCCGTCCTTCTTGAAGTTCTTTTTACCCTTGCCTTTCTTGAACTTAGTGGTTTTATTCACCATCAACACTTGATGTTCCTTTTTGATCTCCACCTCCGCTGATTTCAGCATTGAATATACCTCAGGAATGGTTTTCTCCATCCCCTGCATATTGAAGTTCATCACGAAGCTCTTGTAGCTAGGTGGAAGCGACTGAAGGATTCTGTCAACGACCGCGTCATCCGGGAGATTAACTCCCAGCTGAGACAAGCGGTTGTGCAACCCAGACATCTTGAGTATGTGCTCGCTGACTGAACTATTCTCCTCCATCTTACAACTGTAGAACTTGTCGGAGACTTCATATCTCTCGACTCGGGCATGAGCTTGGAAAACCATTTTCAGCTCTTGGAACATCTCATATGCTCCGTGTTGCTCAAAACGCTTTTGGAGCCCCGACTCTAAGCTGTAAAGCATGCCGCACTGAACCAGGGAGTAATCATCACTACGCGACTGCCAGACGTTCATAACATCTTGAGTTGCTGGGAAAACAGGTGCGTCACCTAGCGGTGCTTCAAGGACATATGCTTTCTTGGCAGCTATGAGGATAATCCTCAGGTTACGGACCCAGTCCGTATAGTTGCTACCATCATCTTTCAGCTTGGTTTTCTCTAGGAACGCGTTGAAGTTGAGGGCAACATTAGCGTGGGCCATTTGATCTACAAGACATATTGTAAAGATTTTAGACTAAGTTCATGACAAATAAGTTCATCTAATCAAATTATTTAATGAACTCCCACTCAGATAGACATCCCTCTCGTCATCTAAGTGATACATGATCCGAATCGACTAGGCCGTGTCCGATCATCACGTGAGACGGACTAGTCATCAACGGTGAACATCTCCATGTTGATCGTATCTTCTATACGACTCATGTTCGACCTTTCAGTCTCTTGTGCTCCGAGGCCATGTCTGTACATGCTAGGCTCATCAAGTCAACCTAAGTGTATTGCTGTGTAAATCTGGCTTACACCCGTTGTATTTGAACATTAGAATCTATCACACCCGATCAACACGTAGTGCTTCGAAACAACGAACCTTCGCAACGGTGCACAGTTAGGGGGAACACTTTCTTGAAATTTTAGTGAGGGATCATCTTATATAAGCTACTGTCGTTCTAAGCAAATAAGATGCAAAAACATGATAAACATCACATGCAATCAAAATAGTGACATGATATGGCCATTATCACTTCGCTCCTTTTGATCTCCATCTTCGGGGCTCCATGATCATCATCGTCACCGGCATGACACCATGATCTCCATCATCATGATCTCCATCATCGTGTCTTCATGAAGTTGTCTCGCCAACTATTACTTCTACTACTACGGCTAACGGTTAGCAATAAAGTAAAGTAATTACATGGCGAATTTCAATGACACGCAGGTCATACAATAAATTAAGACAACTCCTATGGCTCCTGCCGGTTGTCATACTCATCGACATGCAAGTCGTGATTCCTATTACAAGAACATGATCATCTCATACATCACATATATCATTCATCACATCCTTTGGCCATATCACATCACAAGGCACTTGCTGCAAAAACAAGTTAGACGTCCTCTAATTGTTGTTGCAAGTTTTACGTGGCTGCTATAGGTTTCTAGCAAGAACGTTTCTTACCTACGCCAAAACCACAACGTGATATGCCAATTTCTATTTACCCTTCATAAGGACCCTTTTCATCGAATCTGATCCGACTAAAGTGGGAGAGACAGACACCCGCTAGCCACCTTATGCAACTAGTGCATGTCAGTCGGTGGAACCAGTCTCACGTAAGCGTACGTGTAAGGTCGGTCCGGGCCGCTTCATCCCACGATGCCGCCGAATCAAGATAAGACTAGTAACGGCAAGAAGATTGACAAATCGACGCCCACAACTACTTTGTGTTCTACTCGTGCAAGATACTACGCATAGACCTAGCTCATGATGCCACTGTTGGGGAACATAGCAGAATTTTAAAATTTTCTACGCATCACCAAGATAAATCTATGGAGTCATGTAGCAACGAGTGAGAAGGGAGTGCATCTACATACCCTTGTAGATCGCGAGCGGAAGCGTTCAAGAGAACGGGGTTGATGGAGTCGTACTTGTCGTGATCCAAATCACCGATGACCGAGCGCCGAACGGACGGCACCTCCGCGTTCAACACACGTACGGTTGGGAGAGACGTCTCCTCCTTCTTGATCCAGCAAGGGGGAAGGAGAGGTTGATGGAGATCCAGTAGCACGACGGCGTGGTGGTGGAAGCAGCGGGATTCCAGCAGGGCTTCGCCAAGCGCTACTGGAGGAGGAAGAGGTGTCACGGGAGGAAGAGGGAGGCGCCAGGGCTTAGGGTGCGGCTGCCCTCCCTCCCCTCCACTATATATAGGGGCTAGGGGGGGCGCATGCCCCCTTGGAGATCCCATCTAGAGGGGGGGCGGCGGCCCCTCGGGGGGCAACGGTCCCCTTAGGGTTTCCATCCAAGGGGGCGCATGCCCCCTCGGGGGGCAACGGCCCCCTAGGGTTTCCAACCAGGGGGGCGCATGCCCCCTCGGGGGGGCAACGGCCCCCTAGGGTTTCCAACCCTAGGCGCCTTGGGCCCTTGGGTGGGGTGCACCAGCCCACCAGGGGCTGGTTCCCACGCCACTTCAGCCCATGGGGCCCTCCGGGATAGGTGGCCCCACCCGGTGGACCCCCGGGACCCTTCCGGTGGTCCCGGTACAATACCGATTACCCCCGAAACTTTCCCGGTAGCCGAAACAGGACTTCCTATATATAAATCTTTACCTCCGGACCATTCCGGAACTCCTTGTGACGTCCGGGATCTCATCCGGGACTCCGAACAACTTTCGGGTTACCGCATACTAATATCTCTACAACCCTAGCGTCACCGAACCTTAAGTGTGTAGACCCTACGGGTTCGGGAGACACGCAGACATGACCGAGATGACTCTCCGGTCAATAACCAACAGCGGGATCTGGATACCCATGTTGGCTCCCACATGCTCCTCGACGATCTCATCGGATGAACCACGATGTCGAGGATTCAATCAATCCCGTACGCAATTCCCTTTGTCTATCGGTACGATACTTGCCCGAGATTCGATCGTCGGTATCTCGATACCTTGTTCAATCTCGTTACCGGCAAGTCTCTTTACTCGTTTCCGTAACACATCATCCCGTGAACAACTCCTTGATCACATTGAGCTCATTATGATGATGTCCTACCGAGTGGGCCCAGAGGTACCTCTCCGTCATACGGAGTGACAAATCCCAGTCTCGATTCGTGCCAACCCAACAGACACTTTCGGAGATACCCGTAGTGCACCTTTATGGCCACCCAGTTATGTTGTGACGTTTGGTACACCCAAAGCACTCCTACGGTATCCGGGAGTTGCACAATCTCATGGTCTAAGGAAAAGTTACTTGACATTGGAAAAGCTTTAGCAAACGAACTACACGATCTAGTGCTAGGCTTAGGATTGGGTCTTGTCCATCACATCATTCTCCTAATGATGTGATCCCGTTATCAATGACATCCAATGTCCATGGTCAGGAAACCGCAACCATCTATTGATCAACGAGCTAGTCAACTAGAGGCTTACTAGGGACATGTTGTGGTCTATGTATTCACACATGTATTACGATTTCCGGATAACACAATTATAGCATGAATAACAGACAATTATCATGAACAAGGAAATATAATAATAACCATTTTATTATTGCCTCTAGGGCATATTTCCAACAGCTGCTGCTCAGGCTCTCACACGCTCATGCTGCTGCTGCTCTGTCTCTCACTCGGTCGCATTGCTGCTCTGCTCTCCCCCTTGCTCATGCTGCTGCTCTGCTCTTGCTCTCGCTCGCGCTGCTGATGCTGGTACATGGGCTGCTGCAGCTACACGAGTTGCTACTCTGGCTCTAGTTCGTGCTGCTCCTCCAGGCGCTGCTGCTCCGGCTGCTATCTGCTACTGTGTTCCCCATCGATTGCCTGCTGATTTAGATCACTGTTTCTCTACTACTAGTGCTTGAGTCGCCTAAACTACATGTGAAGTGCCTCTCTGCTACCAGTGCGTTCAGTTTCGACAGTACCATTCAGATTCCACAGTAAATTTTAGTTTTGACAGTTAAGTTCAGAGTCAATAGTTTTTACCTCATCTGTTGTAGTCAGGTGTTTTTTGGTGATGTAAATTTTACATTTATCACTTTTTGGTAATGTATTTTACATCATCTATTGGAGATGCTATTAGAATCCCACTTGAGATTAACAATGTTTGTCTTGTACTGCTTCAGCCTCGACGTCTTACGGCTCACCGGAGCTTCTCCAATGATGGAACCATCCATCACAACAGAGCAGTGCCCTGGACGCCGTCTACAGATTCCTCAGATCTTCCTCCACACCTCCGTTAGCCACCTCTGGCGCAACTTCTTCAGCGACCAACCCAATGATGCTAAGGTCGACACGACTACGGCAAAGAGTTTTTACACTTGTCGCATCACTTATTACTCTACATTCGTGTCGATCCATTAGGGCTATTTTGGTTCAAAGGAAAAAGTGAAGGAAAAACATAGCAATAGGAAATTTTCCTATGGCACTCTACTATTCAATTATTCATGCATTTTGTTGAAAGGAATGGAGCAAAACATCCACCTGGACCTACTTTTCAAAATCCTATGCATGAAAACAAGACCAAGTGCATTAGTGGCAGAATAACATTCTAACTGTACATGCTTTCATATGGTTTCACTTTAATTTGGCCATGTTTCTTTGCATTCCTCTGCTCTTCCAATTCCTGTGAACCAAACACCCAAGTTGACAGAAAACCTGTGTTTACAGATGCTCTGTTTCCCACGTGCATTCCTATCCTATTCCGGTGTTTTTCCTATCCCTGTGTTTTTAGAATCCTGCAAGCCAAAGGAGCCCTTACAGAATTACTTCAGTTACAGGTAGGTGTCGAAGAAAACTTTGTGTGGTTTGTCCTGCTCCTGCCGCGACGTTGTCCACCTCACCTGAGCTGCTCCATCGATAGAAGCATCCACCAAACCAGACATCATGACTCCTGACCGTCTTTCGCCGCCTCAGATCTCCTTCCCTGCCGCCGGCACCCACCGCAACTGTATCACCATCATCGACTCAGCAGATGAATCTGAGAAGTACACGTGTCCACAAGAGAGGTCGCACTCTTTTGTTTCTTCTTATGTTATGCATTGCTTAATATTACCTGCTACTTTATCGTCCTGTTCACCTCTTAGACTCCAAGTCAGGTCCAAATTAATGTTCAAACTTGAGTTTTAAAATTACTTGTGGGGCACATATCGAGGCAGCAATGAATAGTATCTTTGTCTATTATCTGGTTCACCTAGGGTATGCCTATGTTGTTCATCTTGGGTGGGAAACAAATAGTAAAGCAATCATCATCTGTCTTTTTATTAAATTAAAGCTATCATCAGCCTGCTATCATTATTTTTGAATCCATCCACTAGTTGTTAACCATCACTCTAGATTTCTGCATGCTCTCCTTACATAATCTCACTATATTTTTTTTGTATGCATGTCAGATATTGTACACGGTCATGCTGAACATGTAGAGAAAAAGAGAAGAGTTTTGCGTGGCAATACAATGTCATGCAGACATCGCTCCATGGTGGGTTCAATGGCAAACCCTCCCCCCTCTCTAGATTGTAATCCAGAGGAAGATATCTGTTCTGAGGCAGATTCAGACGCAGCTGACCACTCCTATTTACCCCCCAAGGTGTTTGCTCTAACTTGGCATGATGATGTTGGTCATATCATGCATATGTTGCCTTGCAGTGCCTACTTTTGACATCATATATGTCATCTTCTTAGTTTAGACATGTTCTGTAATGCCACATGTTTAGTTTCTATATCATATATGGGAATTATGCAGTCTCATCTCTTTTAGCCAGCCATAATATATGTGAAATATGCAATGCCATCCTGTTTAACCAGGCATCATATATTTGAATGATATCTTGCCCATCCTTTTCTTCATTACATTTCTATTTGTCGACAATGTTTGTACATTAAACTACTCTTCCTGTGAATCAGCCATTTGAGTGGGTGATGAAAAAAATCTGGAGTGAAAACAAGGTCTTCAGAGCAGACAATGCTACCTGTCGAAGCAGATCTCTTGCTGGGTCCCGATAGCTCCTTAGAGATGGATTCAGAGACAGATGACCAGTCCTATTCCCCCACCAAGGTGTATGCTCTAACTTGGCACGGTTATACTGCTCATATCATGCATATGGTGTCTTGCATTGCATAGTTTAGACATCATATACACAATATTCAACACCATGTTCTTAGTTCAGACATCATATATGTGAATGCCCTCTGCTTAGCATATAAATCACATATGTGAATTAAATCATGCGATCCTGATTACTTAGATAACATGTATGTGAATTATGTCATGCGAACCTGTTTACTAAAGACATCATATAATTATCTCATGCCATCCTGTTTAGTTAGTCATCATATCTTTGAATTATGTCATGCTATGCTATCCAGTTTAGATAGACATCATATATGTGAAATTATGTCATGCTATCCTTTTTAGTTAAACAATATACATGTCAACTATTTCATGCCCTCTTTTTTCCACACTATCTATTGCATCTATCTCTCATACAAGGTCTGTACATTCAACTATGTTTCCTGTTTATCAGCCATTTGAATTGGAGCGGGTGATGGCAGTATCTAGCGGAGTAAAAACACGGTCTTCAAATAAAACAGTGCTACCTCTTGGTGGAGATAGCACCTCGGTTGTATATGCACGAGAACCAGCCCTACCACACATAACCCAGGCTCTCGCAGATTGTACCCCTACTGCGATGGACAGAGAACCAGCTTCACCCAATCCAACCCCAACCCCAGCAGATAGTAACCCAGTTCCTATTGACACAGCACCATCTCCACCACAGAGCTCCCAAACAAGAGCAGTTAGTATGGCAGCTCCAGTGCCCAAAGCGCCAGTACTACCACGGCAAACCCCAACTCCACCAGTTAGTACACCTATTCCTGTGGAGGAAGCACAACCAGCCATTCGTAGTTTAGCATCTATCGCATTTGATGTTGTTAAATCCTATGTGCGTATCTTCCCATCATGGAAATATTATACTGAAGATGAAGGAAAATGCCAGTTGCAGGTGTTCGTCCAGGAGTTATGTGTAAGTAATGTTATTCATGGCAATTACTTTGCTTTGTCCCATACATTCTACCTCCATGATGCTTATAATACAGCAAATTTTCCCATTTTTCTCTATAGAGAAGGACCAATTTGGAAACTCAGGATGAGGTAACCTGTGCTAATACCTCTGCTATCTTCAAGAATGCTTGGTGGCAGTATCGGAATTACCTGAATAAAACGTACTTCACTGGCAAAGAAACTCATCAAATTCCCTTACGTTCTCCTGAGACACATTTACTGGACGATGACCGGGAACGCCTTGTTCTGTACTGGTCCCGAACCAAGAATGTGGTAAGGTCTATGAGCTCATTTTTTATTTTTAAGTACTATATGCCCACGTCTTATTGTACTCTGTTCGTGTAGAACAAGTGCTTAAACCTGAAGAACAACTGTTCTCATTTAAGATTCCATTGCTATCGTGCATACTGCTTTGCTCTTGTATCACTGTATTTACTCATACAAACTTATTTTCAAATTGAAGGATCCAATCAAAACTCCAATGGCACAACAGGTATGTTTATGCATGTTTCTTTAACAGGTTTGCTCTTATAAATAGCTCTGTTGATTTCAATTTCAATTGTGTATACAGTTGACTTCTCATATCATGCACATTACTAGCATCACAACAGAGCCAATAGTGTTGTTGTACATGTAGACCTGTGGTACTCATCTGAAATCTTGTTGTGCCGTGTAGTTTCCCACGCTTTGTATTCTTTCTGTGCTGCTTTGTCTTGAACTGATATGATTTGAACCGTGTCTCTATTTTGATTTGGCAAGACAATGCAGTGACCATAGGACATAGATATATGTTTGTTTGATGCTTTTATTATGTACTACTTGGCAATAGAAGACTTGGTAGTTTAATCCTGTCCACCTTACTAATGAACTGGTTCACCGAAATGAGTTTCATATACTAGTACATGCTAAACCTGTTATGTGTCTGCTTGTTTCTTCTTTTAGGATGCTGATAGAATATTGGGGAAGAGTGCCTTATTAAGAAATGGTAAAGGAAGTAATGCAGATAAGGTTCAGGATAGTGAGACACCCTTGTTGGTCTCCAATAAAGCTGATAAAACAGCTAAGGAAAACTATCTTGAAGACAGTGAGACAACCCCAAAGTCCTGTTTTGGTGTAGTGTTCGAGTTACTGGCCACTACCGCTGGCACAAGCTATTCAAACTCACTGTCTAAATCAGTTCGGTTTCTTGAGTCTCAACTACAAGCTGAAAGACATCGATCAGTTGTGCTGCAACAAGAAGCTGAAGGACTGCGGAAGTCCCTGGAGCATTCAGATGCATACTTTCTGGTGCAACAGCAAGTGTTAGAGGATTTTAGCGCCAAACAAGAAAAAGCTAATAAGCTTGCTAAGCTTATTGCCAGCATGGTGGATACCCAGGATAACGTTTCTTGAGCTCTTCTGAAGTTGTTTCAGTTATGGACTTGTTTTGCTGCCGCGTTTATTTGCACTGGTGGCCAATTTAGACGGCCAGTGTATGTAATATGCTGCTTTGTTCCCTATATTTGCACTGGTGGCGAACTTTGATGCCCAGTGGATGTAATATGTGTAATAGCCGTAATAGCCTAGCGTTAGTTGCTTGCTTATTTATTTCCTTATTGTCTTGTTTAGTTGTTTGCTTGTTCACTGCAGTTCTTTTTTCGCGTTTTTCTAGTGGCCACAATAACCTATTTTTATAACTAGGCCACAATAACCATGGCAACACACGGACTGTTGTAATCATGGTCCTGCTACCTGCCATAGGATCCATGGGCCTTCTACGGGCCGTCTCATCAATGGGCCTTCTACGGGCCGTAGAATCGTTTCACCAAACATGGGCCGTACTATTCGTGGACCATTAGCGGTCCGCAAAATGGGCCATAAACGGACTAGAGTGGAAACCATCTGTTTATGGCCCGACCATAATGGGCCGTTAATAGGCAGTATTTGATGACGCTATGAAAACAGCCCAATGTGTTAATGGGCCACAATCGGGCCGACTGTAACCACGGGCTAAATTTGGTCCACAAGCGGAACAGGCCAGTAACAGACCGTAAGTAGCCGAATTCTGGAAATGAGCCCAAGAATAAATGGGCCCTTAGAAGGCCAAAAGTTAACATGGCCTGGAAATGGCCTACGGAATAATGGTTCGTTAATGGGTATAAAGTGATACACTTTTCATTATGGGCCAGTTTCAACTCGGGCCTTTAGTGGGCCCAGAGTTACAAAGGGCCTCGTATGGGCCGAAAGACGTCATGGGCCATACATGCGCCGGAAGTTACAATGGGCTGGAATCATATTGGATGGCCCAGATGACGCTACTGGGCCTAATTCGGATAGGCCGTAACGGGCCGTGAGTTAGCGGGCTGTAAATGGGCTATATGCAAACATGCCGTTAACAGGCTTTTCGTGGGCCGGCCCGCTACCTTTTGACCAAGTCAAATAGGCCGGCCTTTTCACCAGAATGGGCCACTGTTGGGCCGTGCCATGTGTTGATGTATCATAGGCGCCTCCTGTCCAATGAGTGGATGACATCTGTCCCAACGGTGAGCCGACACGTGGTTCCTCTGGCCATTGAGAATTTTACACGTGGAAAATCCCCATTGGTCCGGGCTATTAACGGATTATCGGATTCAAACTGGAACCCGATAGCTTAACGGCAAACCGTTACGGTAGATGCCACGTGTCAGTTACCCTTGATGAAAGCACTTCCATGACGCGCCATTTATCGTCATGGAAGTGGACAGTTCCGTGATGATGATTTTGGTATTGTCATGGAACAGTTCTACGACAGCACAGGTATGACTATCTTGATTCTGTCATAAAATCATCATGGATGTACATGCATGACAAAAAACGTGACCTACTGTGACAAACACGTATCATCACGGAAGTGTATTTTTTTGTAGTGTGTAGGCATGTATTCCGTAAATAGTCATACCTGCTTATGGAAAGAACTTGCATGACATCTTTTGTCCTCCCCTCCCTTGGCAGCGGGGTCCATAAGGAAACTAAGGATATTAAGGCCTCCTTTTAACAGAGAACCAGAACAAAGCATTAGCACATAGTGAATACATGAACTCCTCATACTACGGTCATCACTGGAAAGTATCCCGAATACTGTCACTCCGGGGTTTACGGATCATAACACGTAATAGGTGACTATAACTTGCAAGATCGGATCTAGAACATAGATATAATGGTGATAACATAAACGGTTTAGATCTGAAATCATGGCACCCGGGCCCAAAGTGACAAGCATTAAGCATGGCAAAGTCATAGCAACATTAATCTCAGAACATAATGGATACTAGGGATCAAGCCCTAACAAAACTAACTCGATTACATGATGAATCTCATCCAACTCCCTCACCGACCAGCGAGCCTACAAAGGGATTACTCACTCCCGGTGGGGAGCATCATGGAATTGGCGATGGAGAAGGGTTGGTGATGATGAAGATCGAAGATTCCCCTCTCCGAAGCCCCAAACGGACTCCAGATCTGGCCTCCCGATGAAGAGCAGGAGGTGGCGGCGGCTCCATCTCATGAAACACGATAATTCTTTCTCCCTAATTTTTTTCTCCAAAAATAGGATTTTATAGCATCGGAGATAGGGTCAGCGGGCCACCAGGTGGGCACAACCCACCTGGGCGCGCCAGGAGGGGAGGCGCGCCCTAGTGGGTTGTGCTCACCCAGGGGCCCCCTTCCGGTAGTTCTTGGCTCCAGTATTTTTCTTTTATTCCATAAAAATTCTCCAAAAAGTTTTGTTCCATTCCGAGAACTTTTATTTCTGCACAAAAACAACACCATGGTAGTTCTGCTGAAAACAACGTCAGTCCGGGTTAGTTTCATTCAAATCATGCAAATTAGAGTCCAAAACAAGAGTAAAAGTGTTAGGAAAAGTAGATATGACGGAGACGTATCAATTAACCAAATGCATAGGATAAATTTTTTGGTGAAATTCCAGCTTCAACCGGTTCCAATCCCTTGTTCCAATATCATCCAGTGGGCTATACCATGTCAATGCCTTTCCCCGCAAAGTTTAATGGAATACCTTCTTCTTAACTCCATCCTCGGATAAACCTGCAAGGTTAAATAATCCACAAATTTCATCTATATAGATTAAGTGCATATCAAGATGTATAGTTCCATCTCCTGCATAAGGATTAGCTAGCAGTTTCTCTAACATACCTGAAGGAATCTCATAATATATATTTTCAGTAGGTTCAGTAGGTTGAGGGGCAACTCTTATTGCTTCCGGTCGAGGTGAAGATACCCCGAACATACCCCTCAAAGGATTATTTTCCATAGTAACAAGTGACAATAAATTTCAGCACGGAATAAGAACTTTTCCTTACAAAATTCCACTTAGCAAAGGCGCTTCACTCCCTGGAAAGGGCGCCAAAAAAGAGTCTTGATGACCCACAAGTATAGGAGATCAATCTTAGTCCTTTCAATAAGTAAGAGTGTTGAACCCAATGAGGAGCGGAAGGAAATGATAAGCGGTTTTCAGCAAGGTATTCTCTGCAAGTACTGAAAGTAGTGGTAACAGATAGTTTTGTAGTAAGGTAACTCATAACAAGTAACAATAGTAACAAAGTGCAGCAAGGTGGCCCAATCCTTTTTATAGCAAAGGACAAGCCGGCACGTTCTCTTATAGTAAGCAAAGTGTTCTCGAGGACACATGGGAATTGTCGTCTAGTCATGTTCATCATGTTTAGTTGTTTCACGTTCGCTACTTTGATAATTTGATATGTTGGTGGACTGGTGCTAGGGTATTGTTCTTACTTGAACAAGCAACTCTCTTATGATTACCCCCTCTCGCAATCATCCACAACTACGGAAGAAGAATTAAGATAAATCTAACCATGGCATGAAACATATGGATCCAAATCAGCCCCTTATAGAATAACACATAAACTAGGGTTTAAGCTTATGTCACTCTCGCAACCCATCATCTAATTATTACTCCCCAAAGCCATCCCTTAGGCACAAGTATGGTGAAGTGTCATGTAGTCGACGTTCACATGACACCACTAAAGGAAGAACAACATTCATATCATCAAAATATTGAACGAATACCAACTTCACACGATTACTTATAAGAAGACTTCTTTCATGTCCTCAAGAACAAAACTAACTACTCACAAATCATATTCATGGTCAAGATCAGAGGGGTATTGGATATGCTTGAGGATCTGAACATGTCGTGGTTTTGTCACGGCAGATGTTCTAGTGTAAGGATTTAATCGTGAGGCCAACGCATCTACGTGGTAGCTTGAGAGGGGTTGGTCAGAATCGAGAGACGCAAGGTTTTACCCAGGTTCAGCCCCTCATGGTGGAGGTAAAAGCCTACATACTGCTTCATTGATATTGATGATGATGATGCTCACGATTACAAGGGTGCTCTTTCGCTACCTCTATCTCGAGAGCTATTGACTTGTCTGTCTCCACCTCTCCCTCTTGGGGTGCCCTTCCCCTCCTTATATAAGTTGAAGGGACAGCTTACATGACTAGTCCTAGTAGGATTAGGACTACTCTATTACAAGTGGAATCCTAGTCTTGCTTCCCTTATAAGGGAAATATTCCTTATGCCTTTTCCTCTCAAGCCGGCCCACCATAATATGAGTCGTCCTTCCCATAAGCCGCCTTCTGGGCCGGAGAGTCTTGTCATTCATCTGACCCGCCCACCGGGTCACCAGTGAGTCACCAGACTCAGGCGGGTCTCCAATGAATCGCCAAGTTGTGGCCGGGTCACGAGTGAGTACGCCAAACTCTGGCCGGGTCATACATCAGGCCAGGTCATACCGCGGGGTATATCCCCGACATTAGCCCCCAGTTTAATTTGGATTTATCCATGTTAAAATTATCCTGCAAAATAAAACAAGAACAAATTTGACAGGTTGTGCTCCGGGTTTAAAAGTTCTTCTGAGACGGCATCTAATCATCCGTAGGTCCTTGTCATTTCCTTCTTGATACGTGTCCATGATCTCATAGCAAATCTTCTTTAGCAGATATGTTTAAACTTTGCCAATGCAAAAGATCCAGGCGCTTCTTCTGAATAGTCCGGGTCAATAGGTCAACGTCAAAATCAATTTGCTGACATTGGTTTCTCGCAGAAAAATATTGTGAAGAATAATTCATTTGATTCAGCTTCAAATGCTCTGGCTTAACAAAAATATTGGTCTTGAAATACTCATCTGATTTTCAGCCAGCTTGAAGATGTAGAACTTGCCGAGTTATGCTTGCCAAAATTGCCGGGTTATAAAACAGATGATATCGGGTCATGATTGTTACAGACGTCGGGTCATGATTGTTGCTGATGCCGGGTCATGCAATTTGTCTTCCTGAGTTATTCAGGCCAAGTCGTTATACCTTTTGATGACTTGGTGCTTGCTTTTGTAAATATAGCTCCCAATCATTGAGTCGACTCTCCAGGCCTTTCTATGAATAGTTTTGGAGGAAATAAACTTTGCAAATTTCTCCACTAAGAATATGATACCCGGTTTGCTCAAAACTGAGAATTTGAAGATATTCCTCCCTTACATGCATATCACCTGTAGCCCCCAAGTCTTAAGAGGAAAACGTAGTCATAGCTTAAGACTTGCTTTGATATAAATGCTGCAACTTGGGAGAAATCCGGGTTGTTCATGTAAGTCACCAATCATAAACTGACCATGTTGTACTTCCCATATGTAGCCCCCAAGTGCCGGTTTGTCTTGCCTGCAGCAACTTAGGACTTGTAACTGTCTTATGCTCATAAAATTTTAACCAGTTGTCGGTGCAACAAACCCTGGGTCTGTTGCCCAGACCATGCACATGCCCAAGATCAAGACTGCAATATCCAGGACAAGGCCTAGGTAAAGAGATAAGCTCTTTGACAAATCAAAGGGCAAGTTGAGAAGACCAAGTCAAGCCAAGAAGCAAGACACCGCTAAGGGAAAATCCTCCCTTGCCGGGCAGGAGAGCCTAGCAAGATCAAAGTTACCCCGGAAGCAAACCTCAAGGCCGCCCCGGTAGGCCTGCCGGGGGCATACGGAGGCAAAACGCCCCTCCAAGGCTTCACCGTCCCACCTCAAGATGACGCAAGTCACCAATCGGTGCGGTGTCAAGCCCCAAGATGACTAAGTGGCTGCCTTTTGCCACATGGCAGGCACTTCCTACGGGAATCACCTCCAGATGACACCCGTCCTGCGACGTGTCATGCAGACAGGAGAGAAGGTGGCCAAACAGCCTGGCAAGGCGTGCCGGGCAGGCCATGATGTGACACTGAGCGACGCATTTAATGCGTACTGCTATGTCTACAGAGGAGATATGATAGCACTGTTTGCTATCTAATCAGTACACAATGACTAATTTGCCACTATGGTGACCCCTTAATCTATAAAAGGAGGCCCATGGCAACCATAGAAAGGATTCGGACCCCTGTACACCCAAACGCGCATAGCTGCTCTCACTCCGAGGCAACCCTGCCGGGCAAGAGCGCTGCATTTCCACCACCATCCACCATCAATCCACCAAAGCAGGAGTAGGGTTTTACGCCTCGCGGTGGCCCAAACCTGGGTAAAAACTGCCCGTGTGATCTCTGCCGCGCTACGCTGCGCTCCTCCGCTCTTTGTGCAATGCGCTCAGTCCCCTGCCGAACCAAAAGGGGCCCTTGGCCCCATAGGTGGCCGTGGTTTCCCACGACATCTTTGGCGCGCCAGGTAGGGGGCTGCGCTTGCGCAAACCCGAGAAGTGTACGAAGCGCGTCATCTTCACCGCCATCTTCTTCGTAAGCGGCTCCATCGTCCATGGCGCCCAAGAAGAAGCCCGACGCCGCAGCTTATCCATCCACTTCGAAGGCCCTGCCGCACGCGCATGCCGACGCCACGGGGGCTACGGGGGCGCTTGGAAGTGTGGACGCTGCAGGGGATGTGGTCGGCGCGGGCGGCGTCGTTACCACCTCCCCTACGGCCGAAGCAAGAGCAGGAGGCACCGGAGAAGGACAACACCTACTACATTCCAACGGCCATGTCCCACGAGGTATGGGAGGAGAGATCATTCCATCTGCACCTCCTCATCCGGCTGAAGGGCACAGCTGCAGCGGGGGTACTCGCTCTGGGGGGAATCGCAACTCCCCGACCGCTCCCGCCACGGGAGCGGCTGTAGAACATGCGCCACCCCCGGAACGAGCCGACCCAGCCGCTACGCCAAACGGAGCCACTGGCCCTCGAGCACCTCCACCTCGTCCACACGCCGTCCAAGTGGTTGGCTCACGACGACGAGAACATGGCGCGACCGCTACCGGCACCGTCAGGAGCCGGGCGACGTTACGATCTTCATCAACATCCATGCCGAGCACCGCTTCGAAGGCCATGGCGCGAGCCCATCTACTGTTGAAATTTCTGCCGGCAGCTGATCAGATGGATGAGTGGAGAGCCACCAATCAGAGTCTGATTGGCCTCGCCGAGGCGGGAGGATCGAAGTGGGCTGGCCCGCCATGGCCTCCCCAGGCAGCGGTAACGGCCCACGCTGCTGGCCGTGCGGATGGGGCCACTCCTATGGTGCAGTCCCCTCCGCGGGAGCCGCCGCGGGAGCCGCGCGACCAAGAACCTGATGACATCTCGATGGCTTCATCCGACCCTCGAGCGTGTCAAGGCCCATGGCGAGTCCTAGAGGACAGGCATAGGGAAGGCGCGCGTGTCGATGTCGAGCGACAACGTGATGCCCACCACCAGTCCAACAGGTGTGATGGCCCCAACGTCGACGAGCCCGCACTCGCTGACGGCGGGTACCTGCCTTTCGAGGCTGGGTGCCCTGCCTTCACCCGCGAGTTGCGGCAAGTCCGTTGGCCGTTCACTCGCACGTTCAAGCCAGAGATACCAGAGAAGTATGACGGAAGACTGAACCCGGCAGAGTTCTTGAGCATCTACACCATCGCTGTTCAAGATGCAGGGGGAAGAGATGAGAAGTATTCGCCAACTACTTCGCTTTGGCACTGAAGCCAAATGTGAGGGCTTGGCCGATGCACCTACCGGAGAACTCCATTTTGACCTGGGCTGACCTGTGCCATGAGTTCGTTGGCGCCTTCACGGGCGGCCATCAAGAACCAGGGCGGCCCAGCGACTTGCAGCTCCTCCCGCAGAAGGAAGGCGAGAGCCTGCGGAAATACATGCAGAGATTCAGCAGAGTCCACGGGGATATTCCGGACATCCACCTGGCAGCTGTGATAGCTGCGTTCCAATCCAACGTGCGCAATCATAGGATACGTTCCAAGATGAACATTCAATTGCCCAAGACTGTGAAGGAGCTTTACACTCTGGTGGATAAGTGCGCTCAAATTGAAGAAGGGAGGAAGTTATCCGGAGAGGAGGATGGCGTCGACATCGACTCAGAAGATGATGACGAGGCCACCAGTCAAAAGAAGAAGAACAAGAAGCACAACAAAAGGCGCAAGGATAAGGCAGTGATGACCGTTGAGGGATCGGGCCTGCCTAGTACCGGCAAGAAAGCCAAGGCTGAGATACCCGGCAAGGAGGTTGCCGCGTGCACTGACTGCCGGGAAGCCACGGCTGCCGAGAAGGCTGGGAAAGGCAATGGGCCGTATTGCAAGATCCATCAGACCAAGGGCCACGATCTCCAGGAGTGTCATCAGGTTGAGCAGCTTGTCAAGAAGCAGAGGGCTGAATATGAGAAGCGAGATAAAGAGAAAGGTCAGAATGGCGCTGGCGGAAAGGGCCGGGGTGGCGGAGCAAGCCGCCCCGGCAAGGCTCCTCAGAATCAAGGGAAACCCGCCAGAGGCCGTGAGAAGGGGGATTGCAATGATGAGAGTGAAGGAGAAGATGAGGAGGAGACCAGCGAGCAGGAATTTCAGAAAGCCACTGACGCCCTGTGCATTGATGGGGGTGCATCTTTGCACTCCTCTCACCGCCAACTTAAACGGTGGGCGTGTGAAGTCAATGACGTGGAGCCAGCGGTAGACTCTCGAAGGCCGCTCAAGTGGTCCCGCACGCCCATCATCTTTGACGAAGAGGACCACCCTGACCGCACCACCGCGGTAGGGTGCTTGCCGTTGTTGGTATCACCAACAATCCGCAACCTCAGAGTCACAAAGATGTTGGTTGACGGCGGGGCTAGGTTGAATCTGATTTCTTCAAAGGTCATCAGTAAACTCCAGATAGCAGAAGAAGAGCTCAAAGTTACTGGTACATTTCAAGGGATCAACCCCGGCAGGAGTCATCCTAAGGGGAAAATCATGTTACCAGTAACATTTGGGGGAGAGTTGAACTACCGGACTAAGAAGATCGTGTTTGATGTGGTTGACCTCCCCCTGCCATACAATGGAATCCTTGGTCGCCCAGCTTTGGCCAAGTTCATGGCGGCATCCCACTATGCCTACAACACCTTGAAGATGCCAGGGCCGGTGGGCGTCATTTCCATTCCATCAGACGAGAAGGACGCAATTATTTCCATGGACAAGATGTATCGGGATGCAGTCACAGCAGAGGCCACTGAAGCTGCAATCCCCGCCAAGGAAAGTAATGGAAAGAAGGAGGCTAACAAGAACGCCGGCAAGGAATCCGGGAAGCGTACCTCTTCGGGGTATGATGCGCCTATTGATGACTCACCGGAGAGTTCCAATAGCAAGAGATCCAAGGCCTCTGCACCTGCTGTGAAATAGGTCCAGGCAGGGCTGGCTGGCGCCGGTGGTACTTTCACCATCAGTGCCACCCTCGATGACAAATAGGAAAGTGCGCTCATTGCCTTCCTACAGGCGAATGTCGATGTGTTTGCTTGGCAACCATCTGACATCCCCGGTGTTCCCAAGAAGGTAATCGAGCACCACCTTACTGTCTGCCCACATGCCCGACCTGTCAAGCAAAAGGTCCGGAAGCAAGCTTTGGAGCGGCAGCAGTTTATTGCCGAGGAGATCAAGAAACTTGAGGCAGCTGGTCTGGTTAGAGGAGTGTTACATCCAATGTGGTTAGCAAATCCAGTGGTGGTACGCAAGGCCAATGGGAAGTGGAGGCTGTGCATAGATTTTACGGATCTAAACAAGGCATGCCCGAAGGACCCATTCCCCTTACCGCGCATCGACCAGATTATGGATTCCACCTCTGGGTGTGACCTGCTTTCCTTCCTGGATGCCTACTCTGGATATCATCAGATCTTCATGTCGAAGGAAGACGAAGAGAAGACCGCGTTCATCACCCCATGTGGCACATACTGCTTCATGCGGATGCCTTTCGGGTTGAAGAGCGCCGGGTCTACTTTCGCAAGAGCAGTCCAGATTGGTTTTGAGTCACAGTTGCACAGGAACATTGAGGCCTACATGGACGATATTGTGGTCAAGACCAAGGATAGATCAACCCTCATCCAGGATTTGGAAGAGACATTTGCTAATCTGCGAAAGATCAACTTGAAGCTAAATCTGGAGAAGTGTGTGTTTGGCGTTCCTTCCGGCAAGCTACTTGGCTTCTTTGTGTCCCACTGAGGGATAGAGGCCAACCCCGACAAGATCAAGGCTATCGAGCAGATTCAAGCACCCAAGACAGTCAAGGACGCGAGGCGTTTGACTGGATGTGTTGCCACGCTCAGCAGGTTCATTTCCAGGTCTGCCAAGCATGCCTTGTCGTTCTTCAAGGTTTTGAAAAAGGCAGGGCCCATGGAGTGGACCCCCGAGGCAGACGCCGCACTACAAGATTTGAAGGCCTACATTTCCTCTGCGCCCACTTTAGTTGCTCCAAAACCTCAAGAGCCGTTGCTGCTATATTTGGCGGCAACTAATCAGGTGTTCAGCGTAGCACTGGTGGCACAGAGGGAAGTGGATGAAGCAGCGGACGTAGTTGGTGTCCCTTCCGGGGAGGAAAGCGAACACACCCCGGCAGGGTCAGGTGCTGATCAAGGTAGAGAAGAGCAGAACAGCGGAAGTAGTTCTCTGGTCACGGCAAAGAAGAAAGTGGTGCAGCGCCCAGTATACTTCATCAGCTCCCTGTTGCAGGGGGCTAGATCCAGGTACTCTGGCGTGCAAAAATTGATCTTTGGCCTTATCATGGCCTCAAGGAAACTACGCCACTACATCCAAGCCCATGAGATCACAGTTGTCACCTGTTTCCCTTTGCAATGGATACTCCGAAACCCTGAGGCTACTGGCAGGATAGTGGAGTGGGCTTTGGAGTTATCCAGCTTTGGTTTGAAGTTTGAGAGCACATCAACCATTCAGAGCAGAGCATTGGCAGAGTTTATTGCAGAATGGATGCCAACTCCTGATGAAGAGGTATTGGAGACAGTTATCCCCAGCAAGGAAGCACCCCAAGAATGGATCATGTATTTCGATGGTGCCTTCTCCTTACAAGGCGCAGGGGCTGGTGTGCTTCTCGTTGCTCCCACTGGAGAGCACCTAAAGTACGTTGTCCAGATGCATTTCCCCGGGAGGAAGCTACCAACAATACAGCGGAGTATGAAGGGCTCCTTGCTGGGCTCAGGATTGCAACAAAACTGGGGATCAAGAAGCTGATCATCCATGGAGACTCACAACTTGTGGTGAGACAAGTCAACAAGGATTACCAAAGTCCATTGATGGAGGCATACGTCGAGGAAGTGATAAAGTTGGAGGAGCGCTTTGACGGGTTGCAAACAAAGCACGTACCCCGTGCAGAAAACAACATCGCTGATCATCTGTCAAAGTGTGCTGCGTACAAGCTCCCTGTGGAACCAGGAACTTTTGTTCTGCATCTGACTCAGCCCTCCGTATCCCCGGCAACGATGGCCAGAAAGAGGAGGAAACTGGACTCCGGCAAGCCTCTCCCGGTAGAACCCCTCGAGGATCCCGGCAGAAAGCTTGTCGGGCATAACTCCCCTTCGGTCGCTGAGTTGCATCCTCTCGCCAGGCCACCGGTCCCCACGGTCGAGGATTGCACTCTCATGAATGAGGAGGTGCCGTTAGTCCTCGTTGCTGAGCCACACGCTCCGCCTTGGGCACGGCACATAGTCCATTTCCTCCAAACTGGAGAACTTCCCGAAGAGCAAGAAGCTGAAAGAGTAGCCCGGAGGGCCAGTATGTACCAGTTCGTTGATGACACGCTGTACAGAAGGAGGCCCAACGGTGTGAAATTGAAGTGCATTTGCCGGGAAGGAGGAAAGGAACTGCTGGCGGAGATACACAATGGTATGTGCGGCTCCCACATTGGATCAAGGACGTTGGTTGGGAAAGCTTTCCGGCAAGGATTCTACTGGCCCACCGCCCTCCAAGACACGGTCGAGCTTGTCACCAAGTGTGAAGCCTGCCAGTTCCATTCCAAGAACATCCACCTGCCGGCCCAAGCTCTTCAGACAATACCTTTGTCATGGCCGTTTTCGGTCTGGGGGCTTGATATCCTCGGCCCTTTCCCCTGTGCTGCCGCGGGCTTTGAATTCTTGTTCATTGCAATCGACAAGTTTACAAAGTGGCCGAAAGTAGAGCTCGTGAGAAAGGTGACTGCTCAGTCAGCTATCAAGTTCTTGAAAGGATTGGTGTGCCGCTTCGGAGTCCCTGCCCGGATCATCACTGACAACGGCACCCAGTTCATGAGTCGCGCCTTCATGCAATACGTTTATGCCCTTGGAAGCAAAATCTCATTCGCCTCTGTGGCCCATCCAAGGAGCAATGGGCAAGCTGAGAGGGCGAACGCTGAAGTGTTGCGAGGACTCAAGACGAGAACTTTCGATAGGCTATAGAAGTGCGGCAGGCAGTGGATTGATGAGCTGCCGGTGGTTCTTTGGTCCCTCAGAACGACACCAAATCGAGCTACCAGGCAAACTCCCTTCTCCCTAGTCTATGGGGCAGAAGCAGTTATCCCCACAGAACTCATTTACGGGTCACCTCGAGTGCTTGCCTACGATGAAGTGGCGCAAGATCAGCACCGGCGTGACGATGCTGTGCTACTTGAGGAGAACCATCTCCGGGCTGCTATGCATGTTGCACTCTATCAGCAGGCCCTGCGTCGCTATCACAGCCACAGGGTTCATGCCCGGTGTTTTGAGGAAGGCGACCTTGTCCTTAGGTGCGTTCAGTCTGCCAAGGGTGCAAACAAGTTGACGCCGAAGTGGGAAGGCCCTTACCGGGTAGTACGAGTCACCAGACCTGGCCAAGTCCATCTGGAGACCGGAGATGGCATTCAGTTGCAAAACTCATGGAACATTGAGCATCTCCGCAAGTTCTACCCGTAAGGCGCAGCTGTCGGGCCCTGCCGGCAGCCACCCTTTTGTATAGGCCTTGCCTCGGTTGCATGTAACCCCTTGTACAAAGCCAGGCGCAGACCCTGAGCAACACAGAAATAAATGAAGCGATGGGGGCCCCCGACAGATTGCATGCATGCATAAGCATATCATGAGCATTGCATGTTCATGTAGATAAGATCGCATGAGGCATCATTTTCATCCGCATCATACTGTAGGCTCCTATCGTGGATTCAGTCCCGAAAAAGGAGAAGAGAAGACAAGCCTACATCACGATCCCCGGCAAGACCAAACGGATAAGTTCTCTCTCTTATCCATACAAGTTATGTAAGTAAAGCTTGTGCATAGGAAAACCTCGCCGCTTTCAAGACTTAGGTGCTCCCGTCCCTTGACTCGAACGTTGCTTCGGTCAGGGAGGTTGTAGTGGCCTTTGGCGAGGAAGTTGGCGGGGGGCTGGCCCCTCTTCATGATTTGTGCCCGGCAGGCCCAGCCCCGCGGCAGCAACTAGAGGGTACCGGCAGGATAGCCTACCGGGGAAAAACTTGTTTACTTGAGCGTAAAGAGGCATTCTCCCTCTGCCTGGACATGTTCCATGCACAAGTGCCCCGCAAGGTTTATCTTTTTCATTAATATGCTGATCAATAGGTACAGACCTTACAGAACACAAACATGGATAAAAGAGATTACATAATTTGAACTAAAGTTTGGCAAATGCCTACATATTTTAGATTAAAAAAAAGATAAATGCTCATGATCCCCTTTTCTACTCCGTCCTTCCCTTCTTCGAAACTACAGGGGGAACAAAGAAGATGGAGGGAAGGCCCGGCTGGGATTCGACGCCCCCCCAGGATCAGGATGACGCCGTTCCCGGGCTAGGAGGAAGAAACCAGAGGGCAGGTGTGGATGGTCATGCTACCGGAAGCTCAACCAGTGGTGATGGTGCTGCCGGCAAGCACGCCTCGTCGGAGCGGTCGCCCCCGCTCTTGGCGGATCGTGGGTTGCCGCCACCTCCTTTACCACTGTCGCTCGAAGCTCCCACCACGCCAGCAAGGGCGAACACCAAGCGCTCTACAGAGAGCATGGTCGTCTCCAACGACCCGAAGACGAGGGACCGCCGCCCTTTAAAGAAGCACACATGGGGACAAAGAGCCCGCCCATACGCCGGGCAGGCGGTGCCCTGAGAGGAGGAATCCGCCACTACCGGTACCAAACCACCTTTGCGGCCTCCCTCCAGCATCACAGGAAAAGAAGGACCAGGCCACGATCGACTACCACGCCTCGTGTCCCTTATGGGCCTCGGCATGGTGTCGCTTGCGTCGCCCCTCACTAAGATTGGAGCTACGGGCGGCCCGGCGATGAGAGCACTAGAGTCGCTACCTCCGGTGCTACCACCGCGCCGCCCGTGCACCCCCCTAAAGCATGCGCAAAGACAGGAAGAGGATTCTGCCCCAGCACTCAATGCCGTCGACCCCAAGCTGGGGCCCGGGGCTTGGCCCCAAGCTCTCCTCTTCGGCATACCTCAGGAGGAAGCAGAGAATGAAGGAGGTGAGCGGACGAATACTCCCACTCCTCCCCCGTCCTCCCTTTTATAGACAGGCCGGGGTCGGGAGACGCTCCCTCAGCAGGGGACCACCGTCCTCCTCCATCAATCCATGAAGACCAGGCCCCTGCCCTAACGCTCCCCCGCACCACGCGCCTCCATTACCTACTCCGCCCGATGCATACAGCATACGTGGCCAGGGATAAGGGCGTGGTGGGAAGAGTGAATTGGCAGTTACTCGCCCGTGCATTAAAGTCATTCATGGGCCATTACAAGAGTGGCCCCACTGCGGTTGGCGTTACGTGATGGCGGAAGAACCGGAAATTGATCCGAGCTCGGGTTAATGAAGAAGCAAAGAAGATCTCAAAGGGCGAGCAGCTATTTCCCCCTCACTTGTGCACAAGTTAGGGCCTACCCCGACGATGCCCGGCAGCTCGTTCGGGCCAGGCCCGGGGGCTCCTGTCGATGCAACAAACCCTAGGTCTGTTGCCTAGACCGAGCATAGGCCCAAGATCAAGACTGCAACATCCAGGACAAGGCCAAGGTAAAGAGATAAGCTCTTTGACAAATCAAAGGGCAAGTTGAGAAGACCAAGTCAAGCCAAGAAGCAAGACACCGCTAAGGGAAAATCCTCCCTTGCCGAGCAAGAGAGCCTGGCAAGATCAAAGTTTCCCCGGAAGCAAACCTCAAGGCCACCTCGGCAGGCCTGCCGGGGGCATACGGAGGCAAAATGCCCCTCCAAGGCTTCACCATCCCACCTCACGACGACGCAAGTCACCGATCGATGCGGTGTCAAGCCCCAAGATGACTAAGTGGCTGCCTTTTGCCACATGGCAGCCACTTCCTACGGGAATCACCTCCAGATGACACCCGTCCTGCGACGTGTCATGCAGACAGGAGAGAAGGTGGCCAAACAGCCCGGCAAGGCGTGCCGGGCAGGCCATGATGTGACACTGAGCGACACATTTAATGCATACTGTTCTGTCTGCAGAGGAGATATGATAGCACTGTTCGCTATCTAATCAGTACACAATGACTAATTTGCCACTGTGGTGACCCCTTAATCTATAAAAGGAGGCCCATGGCAACCATAGAAAGGATTCGGACCCCTGTACACCCATACGCGCGTAGCTGCTCTCGCCCCGAGGCAACCCTGTCGGGCAAGAGCGCTGCGTTTCCACCACCATCCACCATCAATCCACCAAAGCAGGAGTAGGTTTTTACGCCTTGCGGCAGCCCGAACCTGGGTAAAAACTGCCCGTGTGATTTCTGTCGTGCTACGCTGCACTCCTTCGCTCTTTGTGCAATGCGCTCAGTCCCCCTACCGAACCAAAAGGGGCCCTTGGCCCCATAGGTGGCCGTGGTTTCCCACGACACCAGCGTAGTCCCCAACGGACGAGTCATTATGCAATAATGAGCAGGAACTTTGTAGATCTGATTATGTAGAGTTGAATGGCAATGTGTAGCCCCCAAGGGCCGGCTCATCACTATGTGATGCGTCGGGTCTTCAATAAGGCGAGTTAAAAAAGACCTTGCATTAGCCCCCAAGTGCCATGGTGCATGCTTGCAGTGACATGGGACTTGCATACCTAATATAATCATGATTTGAATAATGTAGCCCCCAAGTGCCGGGTCGTATTCCTGTAGTGACTCAGGACTATTCCTTCCATTGTAGAATAAATCATATCCTCTGTCTGGACGATATTGCTGAACGCTTTGCATATCAATATTGAACCACGCTCTCTGTTGTGAACTGGTATTCTTGGATGAAGAAATAATAGCCATTGCTCTGAGGCGGCTTTGAAAACCTCAATCATAATACTGGTTATTGATAACCATAATAAAAATCCAACCATGTTGGCTATTAAAGATTTGGAATAATATAATCTGGTATGAAAACAATCACAAGATCTTGTCTATTAACAAGTAAATCAGGAGTTAAATACTCAGTGGCTCTTGGCCGATGGCGACTTAATGCGCATTCATTGTAATCCGGGATTTTTGTAACCCGACGGCTTATAGCCTTTGTAAAAATCAAGAACTGATAACCCCTTTAGAGCCAAATTATGCAGGCGGCTTAAACATCAACAGCCAGGATGGGTAACAACTCAAAGACTTATAACCTTATGTTCTTAGTTGTTTAAACCAAAATATACTGGCGACTTAAAGTCCAAAGCCAGTGCGGGTTACAACCCAAAGTACTCAAACATGAGCCATATGATCAGAGCCTTACGACCCGTATGTTCAAAGTTCACTTAACAGTAAAATCTTAGGAGAAACAAATCTAAAGGGCTCAAAAGAAGAAATTCAAAAAATCTCAAATAATTGCCTGGTCGGCTTACCAAAGCACGACCAAACAAGTTGGCTCACAGGGCCATGTGCTTTCAATGGCCGCACAATCGTGGTTCATCCTAGCTCACTGTAAGCCAGCCCTCACGTGACACAAAACCGTCGTTTTAACCTTGGCAAGTTCAGGGTCTTTAAGAAGATTGACTTGCCAAGAGTTCAGTGGGTCACCTGGCGGAGTAGCAAGTTGCAAACAGGTAGGATGAAACCATAATTTGGCGTCCACGCCTGGTCAAGAGGGTATGAAAGCTAAACCCGGTGGGTTGGAAGCCCCCAAGTGACCTTATGATCAACCAATAAAGACTCAAATACACAGAAATGAAACGACAGAGGCCCCAAATTTCAGGGATGCCGGCTTTATTAAGTTGATCATAATATGATAAGCCCATAAGGTAGGATACCCATGTTTGAACCGCGCATCATGGCAGCAAGTTCTCTTTGGTAACCTTTAGTTTTTTCTGAGAACTCGAACTTGCGAGAGATGAATTCGTCTTGAACCAGATGTTGAGCCGGATATTGAGAGGTCAAAACGTTGTGGGAGACAGATTTCCCTTGAGCCAGATTTTGAACCGGAATCTTTTCTGATAACCCGGAACTCTTCCATTGAGCCGAAACTTTTTGACTGCCAGGCACTTTTTAAGCCAGAAATTTTCTGACGGCCTTTAAATTTTCACCAATGGGGAAGTAGCCTCCGGGACCGGGTTATTTTCCCTCCAATGACCCGGGGTTCTTGAATTTGCTAAAACTGGCAACATTTGCTGAGTCATGTCCATGTAGCCCCCGAGTCTTAAGACGACTCGAGGAGTTGGCTTAAGATTCTCCATACTTGACCATGATATAAACCGGCATATAATTGAACAGCGAAAACACTGGAATGTGCTGAAGCTAGAGTCAAGGTGGCAAGTTGATGATCTTCGCAACACTCATTGTATATCCTTGGCGTTGGTAACGCGATGTGAATCCATGGAAAGTTTAGGTCGACCATGGCGGGTTACACATGACCCCATATGATTTGTGTCAATATTTCAGCCAACGGTTCATCCCAGTTGGTTGTTGAAGTTAACCAAATAGTGGTGGCGGCGACTTGTGCGCCTGCCCATTGAGCCATCCGGTGCAGACGGAGGCTGATAATATATGATAATTTGCTCCAGAGTTGTTGGAAGAAAAACCGGGGCAGTGACTTGCTTGCATTCAATAAGCAGCTTGTGCAGACAGGTGCAGCTCCAGTGTGTTGATATAGACCAGACCGCGGGGGCAGACGGAAAAGACGACCGTGGCATCAGAGGCAGCACGGATTTGGGTGAGTCGGCCGCGAGCACGGACAGATGAGTCAGCCATGGCATTGTAAGCCGGTGCGGACGGGCAAGTTAATTGTAGGCGTGGTAAGCCACGTGGACGGGTAGGTCAGTCGTGTCATGTTGATGTAGACTGGACCGCAGAGGCCGCAACTTGCACATACATTTGTTGAGCATTATGGCACGGTCAGATGCTAGCGCATGATAATGGTATAGTGAGCTATACATTCATGACATGACCATCGCTCTTGCGGTGAACAATTGTCCTGCATAAACAATATCGCAAGCCAGAGTAATTGCTCTTTAAAGAATAAAAACATATCAACAAAAATTGACTGGACAGAATTCACCTGATTTGTCCGGACGATAAATGATCCGTTCCGTGAATAACTTCCAGTACTTGCAATGGTAATTTAGCCACTCTCCCCTGCCCTTGAAAAAGGGCATCAACCACAGCAAGTGGAAACACGGTGGCTCAGAATGAAGCAGATCAGGGTGGCTCAGCACGAGGTCACAGTGACGACGGCGGAAGCGGCGGCTTGAAGCACGACTGCGGCGGAGCCTGGAACCGGGCGGCTCAGCACGGACCCTCCGGGTCATCATTTTTTTTAATCGGCTCCCCACGTCCCCTTTCTTCAGGCAGCAACTAGCAGGAGAGCACGCAACAGTGCAACGGCTTAGAGGTAAAACCAAGCGGGGGCGACAGGGGTAGCAGCTCTGAGGCGAGGCGAAGCAGAGCCGGCCGGTGACTCAAGGCGCGGCAGCCCGAGGTGTGGCAGCTCAAAGTGCGAGGAGGTCCAGGAAACGGCGGCTCATAGTGGCAGCCGAGGCAGACCTGAGGCAGCGACTCGGACTGACACGAAGCGGTGGCTCAATCAAGTCCGACGAAGACGGCCGGTGGTTCAACAGCGAGGCGGAGCCGCGATGGCTACTCGGAGCAGCGCGAGGGCGAGGCAGCAGACCGGCTCGGAGCAGGGCGGCAGCTGAGGTGGGCGGCGGCTCGCCCCTACTGCAGTTGAGACATGGGCGGCGGAGTCAGTCTGCTACGGTGGAGGGGGCTGCTGCCAAGGCCCTCCGGTGACTCGAAGCGTGGTCGAGGCAACCGCAGAGTCTGTGTCCTTCTCCGGGTCGTGGCCGTAAAATTCCCAAACCGAGCCTGCGTCAGTGACAAACTCTGATATGTACTAATAGCGTCTTCAAGTATGTGTAGCAATCAGAGTCCAATTTGTAGCTTCTAGTGATTAAACAACCAATTGAGAAATCAGTGAGGCCTTGTGGATAGCTCCACGTGGGATGTAATAGTGCTGTATTGAGTGGATCTTTCAAGCGGTTTATTTTCTCCATCTATTTTGTGCAGGCGCTGAGTACTTTCCTCGATCCAAGCATTGGTAGACTTGGTGATGGCAGCAGTAAAACACTCGAAGTTTTTTGTTCTAGCTTCAGGAGGCGAATCAATGTCCTGCCTGCAATTTTTTTCGATCCTTTTATCTCCTCTGTTCCGTAGTACTAGTCCATGGTTGATATCCTCTGGTAGTCTGGTTTGCTTCGATCGACGCGCAGCACACATGTGGATCTCTCTTCTGCAGGGTTTGGCCGCTGTTGTTGCCTCACCCGTACACATAGCAGTGGGTACCAAAACACTGTAGCTTGATGTAATGAGTACTAATTGAAGTACTAGTACTTGAGCCAATGTGCTATTTCACTCAAGCAAAAAAGGTTCTCGCTGCCACGGGGCTTGATGCCCGTGATAATAGCTGGCTACATTCGGTTGTTATGATCAGACCCAGCGACGTCCGGGTGCAGCGGCATCATACAACAGCTTGTAGTAGAAATCAATCTCCGATCGAAAGAATACTGACGACGGTGGCGCACGAACGAAACCATAATTTCCCTTGATCTCAATCTCTTATATGCCGGGTTATCCTGCGCGAGTGCTCCGCGACAGCTCTCCTTCATCTGTCCAACCGCGAGCTTCTCGATACCTGAGGAGCTCCCTCCAAGAACACAATACCATCGTGTGCTAGCCCCATGGTGGGTGCCAACTATCGTGGTTTTGTCACGGCATATGTCCTAGTATAAGGATTTAATCATGAGGCCAACACATCTACGTGGTAGCTTGAGAAGGGTTGGTCGGAATCGAGAGACGCGAGGTTTTACCCAGGTTCGGCCCCTCACGGTGGATGTAAAAGCCTACATCCTGCTTCATTGATATTGATGATGATGATGCTCACGATTACAAGGGTGCTCTTTCGCTACCTCTATCTCGAGAGCTATTGACTTGTCTGTCTCCACCTCTCCCTCTTGGGGTGCCCTTCCCCTCCTTATATAAGTTGAAGGGACAGCTTACATGACTAGTCCTAGTAGGATTAGGACTACTCTATTACAAGTGGAATCCTAGTCTTGCTTCCCTTGTAAGGGAAATATTCCTTATGCCTTTTCCTCTCAAGCCGGCCCACCATAACATGAGTCGGCCTTCCCATAAGCCGCCTTCTGGGCTGTTGAGTCTTGTCATTCGTCTGACCCGCCCTCTGGGTCACCAGTGAGTCGCCAGACTCAGGCGGGTCTCCAATGAATCGCCAAGTTGTGGCCGGGTCACAAGTGAGTACGCCAAGCTCTGGCCGGGTCATACATCAGGCCGAGTCATACCGCGGGGCATATCCCCGACAGAACATATAATCTTCTACCACATAAACTGACTAGCATCAACTTTGAGATGTAATCAACACTATTAGCAAACCACAGATACCAATCTGAGATTTTGAGACAAAGATTGAATACAAGAGATGAACTAGGGTTTGAGATAAGATGCTGCTGGTGAAGATGTTAATGAAGATTGGTCCTCCCATGATGAGAGGATCGTTGGAGATGTCGATGGCTTCCATTTCTCCCTCCCAAAGGGACGTATCCCCGGCAAAATCGCTCCACCGGAGAGCAAAAGTACTCCTGCCTAGGTTCCGCCTCGAGGCGGTGGCACTTCATCCCGAGAGTCTTCTTTTTTTCTAAGGAAAATATCCTCATATAGCAGAAGATGGGCACCGGTGGCCTGTTGGGGGGGCCCACGAGCTCATAGGGCGCGCCCTAGGGTGCCGCCCTCTAAGCTCGTCGCTCTCTGGTGGCTCCCTCCTGGTAATACCTCCACCAGTATTTTTTATATGGGTTTTTTACATCTGTGCCCCTGGTTCCTTAACTGTACCCATTCATCCCCAAGCTCTTAACTTTTGCTCACTTTTCCCCACTCTCTCGTCCGAAACCCTCAGAAATGGTCACAACGGTGGATGTCGTCGGGTCAATGCTTTGACCGTTAACTCTGACGAGTGGGGCCGCGCTAGACTGTGTCGCCCATGGGACCTGACAAGTGGGGCCGCGTTGGACGGTGGCGTTGTTAGACCATTGGGCCGTGGTTTCATTGGACTGTTGGGCCGTTGCATGAAACACCTCCGCGCGCCACCACGACAGAAGCCTGCTATGCATGCATGACATATCCAGCTAGCCTGCTATGCATGCACCCAGCTAGCCTGCCTGCATGCGCCGATGCGCGCCGCCACGATGCGCTGACCGAGCTGCTTTCCTGCACGTGAGCCGCCACGGACACAGCGCCGGTCGCTACCGCTGGTTCGTCTCTTCTCGCACGCGTGTCTCCTCGATTTAGAGCATCATTTCAGCCTTTTTGATCCACTCACATTGATTCAGCGTGGCAATTAAAACTGATTGGCATTTAAAGTGGCATATCGATCGATGCGGCTCGTTTGAACGTAGCAAATCCAGAGCGCGACCGGTGCCCTTATTTAAACCACCCACCCCTCCACCTATTCTCCACACATCCATTTGCGCCACCCCCTTCTCTTCTTCACCCAAATCCAGAGCACTCTCGAAGCAAGCGCGAGGATGCAGTACTACAGCCCTACCTTCCAGCTGCCACCGACCGTGTGATGTCGCTTGAACTACATCGGTATTTCCCCAAAGAGGAAGGGATGATGCAGCACAGCTACGGTAGGTATTTTCCTCAGTTATGAAACCCAGGTATCAATCCAAATAGGAGAACCAAGCAACACTATGTAAATGGTACCTGCACACAAAGAGCAAATACTTGCAACCCGACGTGTAAGAGGGGTTGTCAATCCCTCCAAGGTAAAAAGATAGATAAATTTGTGGTAGATTGGATAAATAGATCTCGCAATAAAAAAAATAAAGAAAAAGTGCAGCAAGGTATTTTTGGATTTTTGGAATAATAGATCTGAAAATAAAAGTGGCAAATAATAGATCGGAAAGCAAATATGAAGAAGAATAGACCCGGGGGCCGTAGATTTCACTAGTGGCTTCTCTCGAGAAAAATAGCATACGGTGGGTAAACAAATTACCGTTGGGAAATTGATAGAACTTCAAATAATTATGACGATATCCAGGCAATGATCAATATATAGGCATCATGTCCAAGATTAGTAGACCGACTCCTGCCTGCATCTACTACTATTACTCCACACATCGACCGCTATCCAGCATGCATCTAGTGTATTAAGTTCATGGAGAAACGGAGTAATGCAATAAGAACGATGACATGATGTAGACAAGATCTATTCATGTAGGAATAGACCCCATCTTGTTATCCTTAATGGCAACGATCAATACGTGTCTTCCTGCCCCTTCTGTCACTGGGAAAGAACACCGCACGACCGAACCAATCACAAAGCACCTCTTCCCATGGCAAGAAAAATTGATCTAGGTGGCCTAACTAAACCAAAGATTTGAAGAAGAAATACGAGGCTATAAGTAATCATGCATATAAGAGATCAAAAGAAGCCTCAAATAACTTTCATGGATAAAATAGATCTGATCATAAACACAAAGTTCATCGGATCCCAACAAACACACCGCAAAAAGAGTTACATCAAATAGATATCCAAGAGAACATTGTATTGAGAATCAAAAGAGAGAGAGGAAGCCATCTAGCTACTAACTACGGACCCATAGGTCTACAATGAACTACTCACGCATCATCGGAGAGGCACCAATGAGGATGATGAACCCCTCCGTGATGGTGTCTAGATTGAATCTGGTGGTTCTGGAACTTGCGGCGGCTGGAACTGTGTTTCGTTGAATCCCCTAGGGTTTTTTGGATTTTTGGGGTATTTATAGAGCAAAGAGGCGGTGCGGGAGGCGGCCGAGGTGGACACAACCCACCAGGGCATGCCTGGGCCCCCAGGCATGCCCAGGTGGGTTGTGCTCCCCTCGGAGCTCCCCTCTGGTACTTGTTTGACCCACTGGATGTCTTCTGGTCCAAAAAAATCTCCAAAAAGTTTCGCTGCATTTTGACTCCGTTTGGTATTGATTTTCTGCGAAGTAAAAAATAAGCAAAAATCAGCAACTGGCATTGGGAACTATGTCAATAGGTTAGTCCCAAAAAATGATATAAAGTTGCTATAAAATGATTGTAAAACATCCAAGAATGATAATATAACAGCATGGAACAAGCAAAAATTATAGATACGTTGGAGACGTATTGATGTCTACTACGCAACCTTCTTCTTATAGACTCGTGTTGGGCCTCCAAGCGCAGAGTTTTGTAGGACAGTAGCAAATTTCCCTCAAGTGGATGACCTAAGGTTTATCAATCCGTGGGAGGCGTAGGATGAAGATGGTCTCTCTCAAACAACCCTGCAACCAAATAACAAAGAGTCTCTTGTGTCCCCAACACACCCAATACAATGGTAAATTGTATAGGTGCACTAGTTCGGCGAAGAGATGGTGATACAAGTGTAATATGGATAGTAGGTATAGGTTTTTGTAATCTGAAAATATAAAAACAGCAAGGCAACTAGTAGTAAAACAGAGCAAAAATGGTATTGCAATGCTTGGAAACAAGGCCTAGGGTTCATACTTTCACTAGTGCAAATTCTCTCAACAATGATAACATAATTGGATCATATAACAATCCCTCAACGTGCAACAAAGAATCACTCCAAAGTTTCTATCGGAGAACGTAGGATGAAAACATGCATCAACCCCTATGCATAGATTACCCCAATGTCACCTCGGGAATCCGCGAGTTGAGTGCCAAAACATACATCGAGTGAATCAATAGGACATCCCATTGTCACCACAGATATCCCATCGCAAGACATACATCAAGTGTTCTCAAATCCAACATAACGGAACCTCAAAGAGCAAGACTCAATTCATCATAAGAAGGTAGAGGGGGAGAAACACCATATGATCCAACTATAGTAACAAAGCTCGCGGTACATCAAGATCGTGCCAAATCAAGAACACGAGAGAGAGAGAGAGATCAAACACATAGCTACCGGTACATACCCTCAACCCCGAGGGTGAACTACTCCCTCCTCATCATGGAAACCACCGGGATGATGAAGATGGCCTCCGGTGATGATTCCCCCTCCGGCAAGGTGCCGAAACGGGCTCGCGATTGTTTTTTCGTGGCTACAGAGGCTTACGGTGGTGGAACTTCCGATCTAGGTTTATTTCTGGAGGTTTTGGTATTTATAGGAGGTGTTGGCGTCTGGGACAAGTCAAGGGGGCCCACGAGGCGACGATAAGGCAGGGGGCGCCCTAGGGGGGCGCCCTCCACCCTTGTGGTTGCCTCGGGACTCCTCTCCGATATCTTTTCATTCCAGCATTTTTTATATTTTCCAAAAATATTCTCCGTAAATTTTCAGCCCATTCCGAGAACTTTTATTTCTGCACAAAAAATGACACCACGGTAGTTCTGCTGAAAACAGCGTCAGTCCGGGTTAGTTCTAATCAAATCATACCAAAATCATATAGAATTGTTGTACACATGGCTTGAATACTTCATAAATTATAGATACTTTGGAGACGTATCAGCATCCCCAAGCTTAATTCCTGCTCGTCCTCGAGTAGGTAAATGATAAAAATAATAATTTATGAAGTGTGAATGCTAGCAAGTGCACAAGTTTGATCAATGATAATTTCAATCACTTTTTCTAGCATCATTATATATCATAAATAGTAGCTCATCTCATAAAACTTCTCATGATCAAGTAGCAAGCTATTCACATGTTAAAGCATAGATAATAAGCTTTCTTGAAAACTAACAAACTAAGTTCTCAATCATCAAACAATTACAATTCATCTTATTTTCAGGAAGGGTCTATGTAAGAGCTTTGATTTAGCAAATCCCACATACTCAACTATCATATAGTCTTCCATGATTGCTACCACTCAAAGCATATTTTTAGAACAAATAGCATCCATCAAACACAGAGAAAGATAGGGGCTTAGTGTTTCACCTCCCAACTTATTTATCATATAGATAATTATCAACAATAATAATTCATGATCAAATATATTTGAATGGCCATATATGCTTAGATGTTTCCCCATCACATGATGCTTGCCAACTAAAGAGTAGTATGGAATGAGAAGGAATACTACTTACTCTTGCATAAAAGTAAAAGATAGGCCCTTCTCAGAGGGAAGCAGGGATTTGCAGAGGTGCCAGAGCTCGAAGCTTTTAAAACAGAGATGAACATAATTTTTAGAGGTATGCTTTCATTGTCAACATAACAACCAAGAGTTCTCACTATCTTCCATGCTAGATACATTATAGGAGGTTCCCAAACAGAATGGTAAAGTTTTTACTCCCCCTCCACCAACAATCACACTCCACGGCTGGTCCGAAACAACGGGTACTGTCCATACCAATAGCAGTCCTGGGGGAGTTTTGTTTGATATTATATTTTGATTTGACTTTGAGCACGGGACTGGGCATCCCGATTACCAGCCACTTTCTCATGAATGACAAGTGAATCAACACTCATCGTGAGAATAACCCACCTAGCATGGAAGATACTGACAGCCCCTAGTCGCTACATGAGTGATTCGGGCATACAAAACAGGTTATTATTTGAAGGTTTAGAGTTTGGCACATGCAAATTTACTTGGAAAGGCAGGTAAATACCGCATATAGGTAGATATGGTGGACACTCATGGAAGAAACTTGGTTCAAGGATTTTGGATGCACAAGCAGTATTCCCGCTTGGTACAGAAATTTTGGCTAGCAAAAGATTCTAAATAGCAAGCTCCACATGTTCGAGGATCCATAACAATATAACTTCTATACAAATATACCCAAACATAACTCATTATGTTGTCTTCCTTGTCCAACTTCAACTAATTGGATCAAGTTTGAAAATAATTAATGCGGCTCACAATCATAGAAGATGTCCAAGATAGTATATTTATATGTGAAATCTCTCTTCCTTCAATATTCTTTCATGAATTGTTCAAGTGACCAATACTATGTTTGCTAACTTTCAATAAATTTACCACCTCTACTTCTTATATGTGAAGTCATTACTCCCCATGGTATAAGCATATGAAACATATATAATTTCAGATTTATGATATTGAATTCATTCAACCATTTACTCATAGGATATAAGTGAAGCACACGAGTAAATGACAAACTACTCCAACTACTCCAAAAAGATATAAGTGAAGATCAATGAGTAGTCAAATAATTAAGTAGCTATGTGAAGACTCTCTCTCAAAAATAATAATTTAGATCTTAAGTATTTTATTCAAACAGCAAGCAAAACAAAATAAAATGACATTCTAAAAATGGCACACATCATGTGAAGAAGTAAAAACTTAGGCTCAACTGAAACTGACCGATCATTGTTGAAGAAGAAAGGTGGGATGCCAACCGGGGCATCCCCAAGCTTAGATGCTTGAGACTTCTTGAAATATTAAGTAGGGCTGCCTTGGTCATCCCCAAGCTAGAGCTTTTGTGTCTCCTTAATTCCTTTTATATCACGGTTTCCCTAAATCTTAAAAACTTCATGCACACAAAACTCAACAAGAACTTGTGAGATAAGTTAGTATAAATCAAATGCAAAACCTTATCATTCTCTACTGTAGCAAATCACTAAAATTATTATTTAACATTGCATACTAAATGCCTCTGCATATTTAATACTCCTATCCTCAAATAGAATCATTAAACAAGCAAACATATGCAAACATAACAGCAATCCGTCTAAACAGGACAGCCTGTAAAGAGTGCAATTGTACTCATACTTACCTCAGTCTAAAAATTCTGAAAAATAACCACACTATATAAAATTTGTTTTTACTCATTGTGTAAAAATTTCAAGATTTTATCATGTTCTGACTTTCCATAAGAATTCAGACAACGATAGAAAACTTTCTGTTTTCAAAACAGCAACATATAGACTTGCAAAATAAGCATGGTAAAGGCTAAACTTGACACTTTTATTGAAATGAAAGATGCAAAACATTATTCTAAATAACAGCAGGCAAATAATAATAAAATAAAATGACGCTCCAAGCAAAACACATATCATGTGACGAATAAAAATATAGCCCCAAGTATGGTTACCGATAATGTTGGAGACGAAAGAGGGGATGCCTTCCGGGGCATCCCCAAGCTTAGTTGCTTGGATCCTCCTTGAATATTACCTTGTGGTTCCTTGGGCATCCCCAAGCTTAGGGTCTTTTCATTCCTTATTCTCCTCATATCGATATCTCACCCAAAACTTGAAAACTTCAATCACACAAAACTTAACGGAACTTCGTGAGATGGGTTAGTATGATAAAACAAATCATTCACTTTGGTACTGTCAAGACAAGATTCAATTTTTTTATCACCTGATACCTACTGTACCCTATCATTTCTACAATTTATATTGAGCAATATAAGCATAGAAACTAGGAAACAAGCAAACTATGCATCGAAAACAGAATCTGTCAAAAACAGAACAGTCTGTAAAGATCTGAATTAATCTCATACTTCTGTTACCCCAAAAATTCTTAACAATTGGTAAAACATAGATAATTTATATATCAATCCTCTGTAAAAAATTCAGAGTTTTTCCACGTTCCAGTAAAAGATAGGAATTTATGTACTGGACACAAAAGTTTCTGTTTTTGCACAGAATCAAATCAACTGTCAACCACACTATCCCAAAGGCTTTACTTGGCACCTTATTGAAACAAAAGCTATAAAACATGATTACTGCAGTAGCTTAATCAAGTGAACACACAAAAACAGTAGGTATAGATATTGGGTTGTCTCCCAACAAGCGCTTTTCTTTAATGCCTTTTAAGCTAGGCATGATGATTTCCATGATGCTCACATAAAGGATAAGAATTGAAACATAACGGGAGCATCATGAAGCATATAACTAGCACATTTAAGTCTAACCCACTTCCTATGCATAGGGATTTTGTGAGTAAACAATTTATGGGAACAAGAATCAACTAGCATAGGAAGGCAAAACAAGCATGGCTTCAAAACTTTCAACACATAGAGAGGAAACTTGATATTATTGCAATTCCTACAAGCATATATTCCTCCCTCATAATAATTTTCAGTAGCATCATGAATGAATTCAACAATATAACTATCACATAAAGCATTCTTTTCATGATCTACAAGCATAGAAATTTTATTACTCTCCACATAAGCAAATTTATTCTCATGAATAGTAGTGGGAGCAAACTCAACAAAATAACTATCATGTGAGGCATAATCCAATTGAAAATTAAAATCATGATGACAAGTTTCATGTTTATCATTATTCTTTATAGCATACATGTCATCGCAATAATCATCATAGATAGCAACTTTGTTCTCATAATCAATTGAAACCTCTTCCAAAATAGTGGATTCATCACTAAATAAAGTCATGACCTCTCCAAATCCACTTTTATCAATATTGTGAAAAGATTCAACACCCTCCAAAATAGTGGGATCATTAGAACCTAGAGTTGACACTCTTCAAAACCCACTTTTATTAATATAATCATCATAAATAGGAGGCATGCTATCATCATAATAAATTTGCTCATCAAAACTTGGGGGACAAAAAATATCATCTTCATCAAACATAGCATCCCCAAGCTTGTGGCTTTGCATATCATTAGCATCGCGGATATTCAAAGAATTCATACTAACAACATTGCAATCATGCTCATCATTCAAAGATTTTATGCCAAACATTTTATTGCATTCTTCTTCTAACACTTTGGCACAATTTTACGATCCATCATTTTCAAGAAAGACATTATAGAGATGAATCATATGAGGCAACCTGAATTCCATATTTTTTTGTAGTTTTCTTTTATAAACTAAACTAGTGATAAAACAAGAAACTAAAAGATTTGATTGCAAGATCTAAAGATATACCTTCAAGCACTCACCTCCCCGGCAACGGCGCCAGAAAAGAGCTTGATGTCTACTACTCAACCTTCTTCTTGTAGACTCGTGTTGGGCCTCCAAGTGCAGAGTTTTGTAGGACAGTAGCAAATTTCCCTCAAGTGGATGACCTAAGGTTTATCAATCCGTGGGAGGCATAGGATGAAGCTGGTCTCTCTCAAACAACCCTACAACCAAATAACAAAGAGTCTCTTGTGTCCCCAACACACCCAATACAATGGTAAATTGTATAGGTGCACTAGTTCGGCAAAGAGATGGTGATACAAGTGTAATATGGATAGTAGATATAGGTTTTTGTAATCTGAAAATATAAAAACAGCAAGGTAACTAGTAGTAAAACGGAGCAAAAATGGTATTGCAATGCTTGGAAACAAGGCCTAGGGTTCATACTTTCACTAGTGCAAGTTCTCTCAACAATGATAACATAATTGGATCAAATAACAATCCCTCAACGTGCAACAAAGAATCACTCCAAAGTTTCTATCGGAGAACGTAGGACGAAAACGTGCATCAACCCCTATGCATAGATTACCCCAATGTCACCTCGGGAATCCGTGAGTTGAGTGCCAAAACATACATCGAGTGAATCAATAGGACATCCCATTGTCACCACAGATATCCCATCGTAAGACATACATCAAGTGTTCTTAAATCCAATACTCAATCCAACATAACGGAACCTCAAAGAGCAAGACTCAATTCATCACAAGAAGGTAGAGGGGGAGAAACACCATATGATCCAACTATAGTAACAAAGCTCGCGGTACATCAAGATCGTGCCAAATCAAGAACACGAGAGAGAGAGATCAAACACATAGCTACCGGTACATATCCTCAGCCTCGAGGGTGAACTACTCCCTCCTCGTCATGGAGACCGCCGGGATGATGAAGATGGCCTCCGGTGATGATTCCCCCTCTGGCAGGGTGCTGAAATGGGCTCTCGATTGGTTTTTCGTGGCTACAGAGGCTTACGGCGGCGGAACTTCTGATCTAGGTTTATTTCTGGAGGTTTTGGTATTTATAGGAGGTGTTGGTGTCGGGGACAAGTCAAGGGGGCCCACGAGGCAACGACAAGGCAGGGGGCGCGCCCTCCACCCTTGTGGTTGCCTCGGGACTCCTCTCCGATATCTTTTCGTTCCAGTATTTTTTATATTTTCCAAAAATATTCTCCGTAATTTTTCAGCCCATTCTGAGAACTTTTATTTATGCACAAAAAATGACACCATGGTAGTTCTGCTGAAAACAGCGTCAGCTCGGGTTAGTTCTAATCAAATCATACCAAAATCATATAGAATTGTTGTAAACATGGCATGAATACTTCATAAATTATAGATACGTTGGAGATGTATCACCTATCAGCATCCCCAAGCTTAGTTCCTACTCGTCCTCGAGTAGGTAAATGATAAAAACAGAATTTTTGATGTGGAATGCTGCCTAACATGTTCATCACATATTCTTTTCTTTTGTAGCATGGACATTTTGACTTTTATATGGTATAAAGCAATAGTCTAGTTTTGACATGAAGATTTCAATACTCAAGCATATCAACAAGCAACCATGTCTTTCAAAATATCAACACTAAAGCAAGTTATCCCTAGCCCATTATGCTCAATCATTGATCCATTCATGAAACACACTCGCATATTAGCTACACCCAATGCTCAAGTACGATCATAGTGCCCCTTAGTTGGTGCTTTATAAGAGAAGATGGAGACTCAAATAAAAATAAAAACTGCATAAAGTAAATAGAAAGGCCCTTCGCAGAGGGAAGTAGGGATTTGTAGAGGTGCCAGAGCTCAAAGCGAAAAAAGATAGAGATAAAACATTTTGGGTGGCATGCTTTTCCTGTCAACGAAAACGATCGAGTAGTTCCCAATACTTTCCATGCTAGATATATCATAGGCGGTTCCCAAACAGAAAATAAAGTTTATTCCTTTTTCCACCATACTTTCACATTCCACGGCTAGCCGTATCCACGGGTGCCGTCCATACCAACACTTTCCAAGGAATTTATTATTTGACAACATAAAGTAAATTCATTTTTTCATTTCGGGATTGGGCATCCCTAATACCTTTGCCGTACTCTCGTGCAATGACAAGTGAATAAACACTCATCTTGAGAATAACACATCTAGCATGGAAAAATATTAGCCACCCCCTACCATTTCATGAGCGGTACGAACACACAAAAAGGAAATTTATTTTGAAAATTAGAGATGGCACATACAAATTTGCTTAGAACGGCACGGAAATACCGCATATAGGTAGGTATAGTGGACTCATATGGCAAAACTGGGTTTAAGGATTTTGGATGCACAAGTAGTATTCCTACTTAGTACAAGTGAAGGCTAGCAAAAAGATTGAGAAGCATCCAACCAAGAAACGAAAAATCTCATAAGCGAGCATTAAGCAGAACTAACACCGAATAATGCACCACAAGTAGGATGTAATTTCATTGCATAACTATTGACTTTCATGCTTGCATAGGGAATCACAAACCTTAACACCAATATTCTTACTAAAGCATAACTACTCATCAACATGACTCACATATCACTATCATCATATCGCAAAACTATTACAAAGAATCAAGTTTATTTTGTCCAATGATCTTCATGAAAGTTTTTATTATATCCCTCTTGAATATCTATCACTTTGGGACTAGTTTCGTATGTTGCTTTTGATAGCTCAAACAAATATAAGTGAAGAACAATGAGCATATTTTTTTTGTGTCTCTCAAAATAATATAAGTGAAGCATGAGAGAATTTCTTCAAAGTTACTAACTCTCAAATAAATCTAAGTGGAGCATGAGAGCATTTCTTCAAAAATATTAAAGCATACCATGCTCAAATAGATATAAGTGAAGCACTAGAGCAATTCCATAGGTCAAAAAATTTAAGTGAAGCACATAGAGCAATTCTAACAAATCATAGCATAATTTTGGCTCTCTCAAATAGGTGTGTTCAGCAAGGATACTTGACACACAAAAAAAGCAAAACAAGCAAAGACTCATATAATACAAGACGCTCCAAGCAAAACTCATGATATGTGATGAATAAAAATATAGCTCCAAGTAAAATACCGATGGTCGTTAGAAGAAAGAGGGGATGCCACTCGGGGCATCCCCAAGCTTAGCTGCTTGTTTTTGCTTGAATATTGCCTTGGAGTGCCATGGGCATCCCCAAGCTTAGGCTCTTCTTACTCCTTATTCCTTCATCCATCGTGATCTCACCCAAAACTTGAAAACTTCAATCACACAAAACTTAACAAAACCTTCGTGAGATCCGTTAGTATAAGAAAACCAATCTTTACTTAAGTACTGTAGAAAACCCATTCAAATTTTGTTATTGCATTGTATCTACTGTATTCTAACTTTACCATGGCTTATACCCACCGATACAAACCATAGATTCATCAAAATAAGCACAGAATGCAAAGAAAACAAAATCTATCAAAAATAGAATAGTCTATAAAGATGCGAATTGTTCTCATACTTTTGTAACTCCATTTTTTTTGAAACATTAGGAAAACATAGGAAATTTGTATATCAATCTTGTGTAAAAAATTCAAAAAAATTCGTCACTTCTGCGAGTCTAGACAATTATTTTACTGGATGCTAAAGTTTCTGTTTTTCAACAAGATCAAATCAACTATCACCAAAGCTATCCCAAAGGCTTTACTTGGCACAAACACTAATTAAAACATAAAAAACACAATCATTCCAGAGGCATAATTGTGCAAACACTCAAGAACAGAAAGAAAAAGGCAAAAATAAATTTTATTCATTTGGTTGCCTCCCAACAAGCGCTATCGTTTTACGCCCCTAGCTAGGCATAAAGCACAGGTTCAAGTGTTATCATCTTTAGTTCTAGATCCATACGATGCCCTCATGATTGATTCATATGGTGGCTTGATTCTTGTTCTAGGGAAGTGTTCCATTCCTTTTCTTAGTGGAAATTGAAATTTAATATTGCCTTCTTTCATATCAATCACGGCATCAATAGTACGTAAAAATGGTCTACCAAGTATAATAGGACAAGACGGATTGCAATCAATATCAAGAACAATAAAATCTATGGGCACATAATTCCTATTTGCAAGAAAAAGAACTTCATTAATTCTTCCCATTGGCTTTTTAATAGTAGAATCCGCCAAGTGCAAATTTAAAGAACACTCTTCAATATTAGTAAGACCAAGCACATCACATAAAGACTTCGAAATTTTGGAACCACTAGCACCCAAATCACATAAAGGAAAACACTCATAATTTTTTATCTTGACTTTAATGGTGGGTTCCCATTCATCATGTAATTTTGAAGGAATTGAAATCTCTAATTCCAACTTTTCTTCCAAAGCTTTCATCATAGCATCTACGATATGTTTAGTAAAAGCTTTATTTTGTTCATAAGCATGGGGTGAATTAATCATGGATTGCAACAAAGAAATACAATCAATCAAAGAGCAACTATCATAGTTAAAGTCTTTGTAATCCAAAAGAGTGGGCACATCACTAGTTAAAGTTTTGACCTCTCCAAACCCACTTTTATCAATTTTTTCATCAAGATTTTCACCCTCTGAATTATCGGGACGCTCTCTAACTAAAGTTGACTCTTCTTCAGTCCCTTCAATTTTAATCTTACTAAACAAGGAATCAATAGAAGAAACACCAATCATTTTAAGATCTTCATCATTTTTATGAAAGCAATCACTAGAAAACGGTCTTTCTAAAAATTCTCTTTTAGCTCTAAGCATAGCGGTTCTTTTCTTACTTTCATCCATAGAAACATATAAAGCTTTAATTGATTCTTCAACCTTAGGCACAAAAAATTTCAAATTGAGATTTTCGACATCATGAGAAATTCTATCAATGCTTCTAGACATATCATCAATCTTATTCAACTTTTCTTCTATCGTATGATTGAAAACCTTTTGAGCATTGATAAATTCTTTAATATTATTCTCAAGATCAGAGGTGTTCCTATTATTATTATAAGAAGGATTACCATAGGAATTACCATAATTATTAGAGGAATTTCCAGGAAAAGGCATAGGATTAAAATTACCTCTATAAGCATTGTTATTAAAATTATTTCGCGAGACAAAATTCACATCTACGGGATCACTATTTTGCTCAATCAAAGAAGACAAAGGCACATCATTAAGATCAATAGGAGAACTTTTATTAGCAACCAATTTCATAAGAGCATCACCTTTTTCACTCAAAGTACTAATTTCTTCAACCGAATTAACTTTCTTACTAGTAGGTGCTCTACCGGTATGCCATTGTGAATAATTTGCCATAATATTATCAAGCAATTTCGTAGCTTCACCCAAAGTAATCTCCATAAAAGTACCACCCACGGCGGAATCTAAAAGATTTCTAGAGACAAAATTCAATCCCGCATAAAAATTTTGTATGATCATCCAAAGATTTAAACCATGTGTAGGACAATTTCTTAGCATCGATTTCATTCTTTCCCAAGATTGTGCAACATGTTCATGTGCAAGTTGCTTAAAATTCATGATTTGAGTTCTAAGGGAAATAATTTTCGCGGGCAAAAAATACTTTGTAATGAAAGCATCTTTGCATTTATCCCAAGAATCGATACTATTGCGAGGCAAAGAAGAAAACCAAATTTTTGCACAATCTCGCAAAGAAAATGGAAATAATTTCAACTTCACAATATCATTGTCCACATCTTTTTTCTTTTGCATATCGCATAATTCTACGAATGTGTTAAGATGGGGCGCGACATCCTCATTAGGAGTACCAGAAAACTGATCTTTCATAACAAGATTCAATAAAGCAGCATTAATATCACAAGATTCCGCACTAGTGGCGGGAGGAGCAATCAGAGTGCTAATAAAATCATCGTTGTTGGTATTGGAAAAGTCACACAACTTGGTGTTTTCTTGAGTCATCATGACTACGCCAACAAGATTGCACACAAAAATAGATCTAACGAAAAAAAGGGCGAACGAAAAAGAGGGAAAATAAAATGGCAAATTTTTGTGAAGTGGGGGAGATGAAAACGAGAGGCAAATGGCAAATAATGTAAATTGCAAGGAGATGAGATTTGTGATTAGGAACCTGATAGATGTTGATGATGTCTCCCCGGCAACGGCGCCAGAAATTCCTTTTGATGTCGCTTGAACTACGTCGGTATTTCCCCAAAGAGGAAGGGATGATGCAGCACAGCTACGGTAGGTATTTCCCTCAGTTATGAAACCAAGGTATCAATCCAGTAGGAGAACCAAGCAACACTATGTAAACAGTACCTGCACAGAAAGAACAAATACCTGCAACCCGACGCGTAAGAGTGGTTGTCAATCCCTCCACGGTAAAAAGATAGATAAATTTGTGGTGGATTGGATAAATATATCTCGCAATAAAACAAAATAAAATAAATAAAGAAAAAGTGCAGCAAGGTATTTTTGGGTTTTTGGAATAATAGATCTGAAAATAAAAGTGGCAAATAATAGATCGGAAAGCAAATATGAAGAAGAATAGACCCGGGGGCCGTAGATTTCACTAGTGGCTTCTCTCGAGAAAAATAGCATACGGTGGGTAAACAAATTACTGTTGGGCAATTGATAGAACTTCAAATAATTATGACGATATCCAGGCAATGATGAATATATAGGCATCACATCCGAGATTAGTAGACCGACTCCTGCCTGCATCTACTACTATTACTCCACACATCGACTGCTATCCAGCATGCATCTAGTGTATTAAGTTCATGGAGAAATGGAGTAATGCAATAAGAACGATGACATGATGTAGACAAGATCTATTCATGTAGGAATAGACCCCATCTTGTTATCCTTAATGGCAACGATCAAGACGTGTCTTCCTGCCCCTTCTGTCACTGGGAAAGAACACCGCACGACCGAACCCACCACAAAGCACCTCTTCCCATGGCAAGAAAATCGATCTAGTTGGCCTAACTAAACCAAAGATTCGAAGAAGAAATATGAGCCTATAAGTAATCATGCATATAAGAGATCAAAAGAAGACTCAAATAACTTTCATGGATAAAATAGATCTGATCATAAACTCAAAGTTCATCAGATCCCAACAAACACACCACAAAAAGAGTTACATCAAATAGATCTCCAAGAGACCATTGTATTGAGAATCAAAAGAGAGAGAGAGAAAGCCATCTAGCTACTAACTACGGACCCGTAGGTCTACAATGAACTACTCACGCATCATTGGAGAGGCACCAATGAGGATGATGAACCCCTCCATGATGGTGTCAAGATTGGATCTGGTGGTTCTGGAACTTGCGGCGGCTGGAATTGTGTTTCATCGACTCCCCTAGGGTTTTTGGATTTTCGGGGTATTTATAGAGCAAAGAGGCGGTGCGGGAGGCGGCCGAGGTGGGCACAACCCACCAGGGCGCGCCTGGGCCCCCAAGCGCGCCCAGGTGGGTTGTGCTCCCCTCGGAGCCCCCCTCTGGTACTTCTTTGGCCCAACAAGTGTCTTCTGGTCTAGAAAAATTCTCCAAAAAGCTTCGCTGTGTTTGGACTCCATTTGGTACTGATATTCTGCGAAGTAAAAACAAGAAAAAAATAGCAACTGACACTGGGCACTATGTCAATATGTTAGTCCCAAAAAATGATATAAAGTTGCTATAAAATGATTGTAAAATATCCAAGAATGATAATATAACAGCATGGAACAAGCAAAAATTATAGATACATTGGAGACGTATCACCGTGCCGGAGAGGCGGTACCCTACCGGCATCAGCGTGGATACCATGCTCCGTGTGTGGGTGATCTCATGCTGTAGGGGTGCAAAGGAGTTTGCCTAGTGGTTCGTCGGTGTGGGCTAGCCGGTGATGTTCCGACTGGAGGAAGTGCGTCCGAACTCCAGCACTCCGCCGACAGGGCTCATCGCCAACTTCACCAACAGATTTGATGCGTACTACCTCCTTGGCAAGGTGTTTTGGTGTGGGTGCGAGTTCATCGCATTCACCACCTACAACATCTTCATGGACTTCGATAGCACCTTCCCCACCCGCAATGGTATGCACAGCCTCCCCTACTACCTCGATGAGGATGGCATGGAGGAGGAGTAGTGAAGAGGAGGCGCAGTGAAGATGGTGGTGAAGGTCCGGTCTCGTGAAGCTTGTCTTGCCCTAGGGTGTTAGGGCTTTTTATATATTTCTATCTTATGTCGTTGGTTGTACCGTGAACTTTTTATGTCTGTCGTGTTATATCATGTTTTATGTAAGAACTATGTTATGCTTGCTACTTTTATTTGTTAATTATGTCGTTGGTTATTTGTGTTATGCTTGCTACTTTTATATGTCATTGGTTGTACCCTTATTTGACGTGAGATATCGCTAGATGGATATGGTGCCGTAGCCGAGCCCTAGATGGCTACATGTAAACTCTCTTCCAACATACCGATCACTTGATCATTTTTGTAACCTCTCCTTCTGCTAAATCAATGAAAACCAGCAAGCGCTAGATATTTCAAAAAAAAGGTTGTCTAAAAAAATGAAAAAATGTCACTCCCTCCAAGTTTTGGGGTTAGCATTGTAAAAATGGTTGGAGGGTAGTCCATTCGGCTTGTTATATTCATGTTGTGTAATATTTGTATTTTGGCCCTTATATTTTATTGGTTCCAAGTTTTGGCACGCGTGGCTAATGGACTAGTTGAGGTGTCAAAAAGGAAATTAAAACTAGAAAAATGAGCCATGTTGACACTAGTAGAAAACAGGGCTTTGGTCCAGGCCAGAAAAGGGCATTAATCCCGGTTCTCCTACGAACCGGGACCAATGGGTGCATCAGTCCCGGTTCGTGAGGCCAGGGCGCCGGCCTGGCCTCGGGGGCCATTGGTCCCGGTTCGTCTGACCCCTTTGGTCCCGGTTCCAGACACGAACCGGGACCAAAGGGCCTCGCTCCTGGCGCTGCCCTTTAGTCTCGGTTGGTGGCTGGAACCGGGACTAAAGAGCAGGCTTCGGTCCCGGTTCTAGCCACCAACCGGGACTAAATAGATGCCTATATATACCCTCGCCTCTGCCGACCCTCTCCTTTGTTTTTTGGCCGTGTGGGAGGTGTGTGCATGCGCTGCTCTGTCTCCCTTCTATGCATGCACATGAGGTGTTCGATGAAATGCCCGAGCCACACTTAAGCTTTCTCCTCTCCAAGCTCGACCTGCAAGCTCCATTTTCCCCAAGATTTGTCTAGGTTTGGCGGTCCATCCCGTCCCGTCCCCGTCCTCACCGCCGTCGATCGCCCTCGCCGATCTCGTCGCCGGCACCACCGTGGTGAGCCTCTTGTTCTTATCTTCTTTTTAAAAGAAAAAAATTCTTACTTGTATGATTTAGATAGATACTTGTATGATTTTCTTACTTTTATTATTGTTTGTTATTATATAGTGCCATGGTTTTGGTATCCGCCCTCGTCGGCCCTCGTCCTGTCTATGATTCGGATGTGGTATATTATCTTTTATTATGATTTGTTTCATTTAGTGTTTATGACAATTATGCCGACCAACGTGACATAGATGTTTTTATCTAGGAGGTTGTGAACGGGAAATTCCAACCGACCCTCTTGTCGAGAGGTTAAATGTAGTTGAAAAAGAAAACAATTACTTGAAGAAAAAATTGAAAAGAATTGAGGAGGGGAAGATGGAATTGGATTTGCATGTTGAGGATGTCGTCCATGATCACAAGATCAAGATGGATGCAATGCGCTTGAAGATTAGAAAGATAAAAAAATATGCCATTGATAATGAGGGTTGATATCATTATGCTGTTGGATCAATTGTTACCTTAGTTGCGATTATGATCGCATTTGTTGTTGCATTTAAATGTTTTACATAGTTGTATGTTAGTTTCAATGTATGTTTTAATTAGATGCTCTAGAGAGCTGTATGTTGTTCTATGAGAACTATGTATGAACTTTATGTATTTATTTTTTCAGTAATAACATTTGATCACTATTGTACTTTGGTTTTAATGTGATGATGAACTTGTATTAATTTGGTCACTTCTCTATTCATGATGTTCTGTAATGGTTTTTGATACACTTAATTATATGATGCACGCAGATGAACTGGCAATGGATGTACGGTGACCGATGCACCTCCGAGTATATTGAGGGCCTGCATAAATTTCTCGAAGTGGCTGAGGCAAACAAGCAGAATGGTTTTATGTATTGTCCATGTACTGTCTGTGGGAATACGAAGGATTACTCTAACTTGAAAACCCTTCACGTCCACCTGCTTGAGAAGGGTTTCATGCCACACTATAATGTTTGGACCAAGCACGGAGAAAGAGGGGTTATGATGGAAGACAACGAAGAAGAAGAGGATGATGACAACTATCCCCCTGAATACGGTGATACTGCAATGGGGCAAGCTGAAGATCAAGAGGAACCAGACGATGTGCCCGATGATGATCTTCGCCGGGTCATTGTTGATGCACAGAGAGAATGCGAAAGTGAAAGGGAGAAGTTGAAGTTCGATCGCATGTTAGAGGATCACAAAAAAGGGTTGTACCCAAATTGCGAAGATGGCAACACAAAGCTCGGTACCGCACTGGAATTGCTGCAATGGAAGGCAGAGAATGGTGTAACTGACAAGGGATTTGGGAAGCTACTGAAAATAATGAAGAAGAAGCTTCCAAAGGATAACCAATTGCGCGACAGTACGTACGAAGCAAAGAAGGTTGTCTGCCCTCTAGGATTAGAGGTGCAGAAGATACATGCATACCCTAATGACCGCATCCTCTACCGCGGTGAGTACGAGGAATTGAACGCATGCTCAGTATGCGGTGCATTGCGGTATAAGATCAGACAAGATGACCCTGGTGATGTTGAGGGCGAGTGCCCCAGGAAGAGGGTTCCTGCCAAGGTGATGTGGTATGCTCCTATAATACCACGGTTGAAACGTCTGTTCACAAACAAAGAGCATGCCAAGTTGATGCGATGGCACAAAGAAGACCATAAGAAAGACGGGAAGTTGAGAGCACCCGCTGACGGGTTGCAATGTAGAAAAATCAAGAGAAGGTGGGGGGACTTTGCAGGTGATGCAAGGAACGTATGGTTTGGTTTAAGTGCAGATGGCATTAATCCTTTTGGGGAGCAGAGCAGCAATCATAGCACCTAGCCCGTGACTCTATGTATCTATAACCTTCCTCCTTGGTTGTGCATGAAGCGGAAGTTCATTATGATGCCAGTGCTCATCCAAGGCCCTAAGCAACCCGGCAACGACATTGATGTGTACCTAATGCCATTAGTTGAAGAACTTTTACAGCTGTGGAATGGAAAAGGTGTACATGTGTGGGATGAGCACAAACATGAGGAATTTGACCTATATGCGTTGCTGTTGTAACCATCAATGATTGGCCTGCTCTCAGTAACCTTTCAGGATAGACAAACAAGGGATACCATGCATGCATGCACTGTTTAGATGACACCGAAAGTATATATTTGGACAAATGCAGGAAGAATGTGTACCTGGGACATTGTCGATTTCTTTCGACCAACCATCAATGTCGAAATAAAGGCAAACATTTCAAAGGTGAGGCAGATCACCCGAAGAAGCCCGCCCTCCGTACTGGTGATCACATACTTGATATGGTCAATGATTTACAAGTAATCTTTGGAAAGGGTCCTGGCGGACTATCTGTTCCAAATGACGCTGAGGGACACGCACCCATGTGGAAGAAGAAATCTATATTTTGGGACCTACCCTATTGGAAAGACCTAGAGGTCCGCTCTACAATCGACGTGATGCACATGACGAAGAATCTTTGTGTGAACCTGCTAGGCTTCTTGGGTGTGTATGGGAAGAGAAAAGATACACCGGAAGCACGGGAGGACCAGCAATGTGTGCACGAAAAAGACGGCATGCATCCAAAGCAATATCAAGGTCCTGCCAGCTACGCTCTTACCAAAGAAGAGAAGGAAATATTCTTTGAATGCCTACTCAGTATGAAGGTCCCGTCTGGCTTCTCGTCCAATATAAAGGGAATAATAAATATCCCAGAGAAAAAGTTCCAGAACCTAAAGTCTCATGACTGCCACGTGATTATGACGCAACTGCTTCCGGTTGCATTGAGGGGGCTTCTACTGGAAAATTTCGATTAGCCATTGTGAAGCTATGTGCATTCCTCAATGCAATCTCTCAGAAGGTAATCGATCCAGAAATCCTACCATGGTTAAAGAATGATTTGGTGGAATGTCTTGTCAATTTCGAGCTGGTGTTCCCACCATCCTTCTTCAATATCATGATGCATGTCCTAGTTCATCTAGTCGACGAGATTGCCATTCTAGGCCCTATATTTCTACACAATATGTTCCCTTTGAGAGGTTCATGGGAGTCTTAAAGAAATATGTTCATAACCATGCTAGGCCAGAAGGAAGCATCTCCACGGGCCATCAAACAGAGGAGGTCATTGGGTTTTGTGTTGACTTCATTCCTGACCTTAAGCCGATTGGTCTCCCTCAATCGCGGTATGAGGGGAGACTGACTGGAAAAGGCACGCTAGGAGCAGACTTAATAATATGTAGGGACGGGCATTCTTGGGCTCAAGCACACTACACAGTTCTACAGAATTCAACCTTGGTGACCCCGTATGTCAACGAACACAAGAATATTCTACGCTCCAAACACCCGGAGCAGTGTGATGACTGGATTACATGTGAAAACATCAGGACTTTCGGCAGTTGGTTACAAACACATCTCATGGGTAACACCACTGTTGCAGATGAGCTGTACACGTTGACCAGGGACCATCTTCGACTGTATTGACTTACAAAGGGTACGAGATAAATGGGAATACATTTTACATGATCGCCCAATATCAAAAGAGCACCAACCAAAACAGTGGTGTCTGCTTTGATGCAGCAACCAATAGGAGAAAGGATACATATTATGGTTACATAGTGGACATATGGGAACTTGACTATGGACATGATTTTAAGGTCCCTTTGTTTCGGTGCAAATGGGTCAATCTGTCAGGAGGCGGGGTACAGGTATACCCGCAGTACGGAATGACAACAGTGGATCTGAACAATCTTGGGTACACAGACGAACCATTCATCCTAGCCAATGATGTGGCGCAGGTTTTCTATGTGAAGGACATGTCTACCAAACCGAGAAAAAGAAAAGATAAGGAAGCGAATACATCATACGATGAGCCAAAGCGCCACATAGTTCTTTCAGGGAAAAGAGACATCGTGGGTGTGGAGGGCAAGACAGACATGTCTGAAGATTATGAAAAGTTTCGTGAAATTCCTCCCTTCAAAGTCAATGCTGACCCAAGCACCCTGTTAAACGATAAAGATTATCCATGGTTACGGTGCCATAAGCAAGGGACACATGCGAATAAAAAGTGAAGGAGGATACGATGATGGATCTGATGATGGCTCTGATTACGCGAAGAAAAAATGAAATGCCTTTTGTAACAGATGAGTTTTCGTCCGAAACCCTGATACTTCGAAAGAGATTGTCCATTTTGTACACGAAGTGCATCCAGTTTTTGCCGTAACCCTCTCAACTTTTTAGCACATGCTATGTGAGTGAAATGATGATACCATGCCAACTTTGAACCTTTTCAGAGTTCATTTGTAGTGCTTTTCAATTTTAGGGTCATTTAGCTAAAAAAATCAGTAAATGCATGAAAAATATCAAATGAAGTCAGAAAGGGATGATGATGTGGCTTTGAATGGTGCATGTTGAACGCACAAAAAGTATGGAGTTGAAATAAGTTCAAAAAAATAATATCCCTTTGTAACAGATGAGTTTTTGTCCGAAACCCTGATACTTCGAAAGAGATTGTCCATTTTGTACACGAAGTGCATCTAGTTTTTGCCATAACCCTCTCAACTTTTTAGCACCTGCTATGTGGGTGAAATGATGATACCATGCCAACTTTGAACCTTTTCAGAGTTCATTTGTAGTGCTTTTCACTTTCAGGGTCATTTAGCTAAAAAAATCGGTAAATGCATGAAAAATACCAAATTAAGTCAGAAAGGGTTGAAAATTGATGATGTGGCTTTGAATGGTGCATGTTGAACGCACAAAAAGTCTGGAATTAAAATAAGTTAAAAAAATGAAATCCCTTTGTAACAGATGAGTTTTCATCCGAAACCCTGATACTTCGAAAGAGATTGTCCATTTTGTACATGAAGTGCATCCATTTTTTGCCGTAACCGTCTCAACTTTTTAGCACATGCTATGTGGGTGAAATGATGATACCATGCCAACTTTCAACCTTTTCAGAGTTCATTTGTAGTACTTTTCAATTTCAGGGTCATTTAGCTAAAAAATTAGTAAATGCATGAAAAATACCAAATGAAGTTAGAAAGGGTTGAAAATTGATGATGTGGCTTTAAATGGTGCATGTTGAATGCACAAAAAGTCTGGAGTTGAAATAAGTTCAAAAAAATGAAATCCCTTTGTAACAGATGAGTTTTCGTCCGAAACCCTGATACTTCGAAAGAGATTATCCATTTTGTACATGAAGTGCATCCAGTTTTTGCCGTAACCCTCTCAACTTTTTAGCACATGCTATGTGGGTGAAATGATTATACCATGCCAACTTTCAACCTTTTCAGAGTTCATTTGTAGTGCTTTTCAAAAGAATGAACTAAAAAGCTTTTATAATACTCTAGTAGCAAAAAGAATGAACTAAAAAACCTCTATAAAACTCTAATAGCAAAAAGAATGAACTAAAAAGAATCAATTAAAATATTTTGTTATGATCAACTAAAACAAAACTATAATATTCTTCAATAGCAAAAAGATCCACTAAAAGCTTTTATAACCTCTAGTTATTATCAAATAGTATTAACTTAAAATTATATAAATTTATGCAACTAAATTATCAAAGTTTTTTTGTTAAAAACTTTAATAGAAAAAAGAATTTTCATAAAGTATTTTATGTTAAAAACTTTAATAGCAAACTAAAATGACATAATAATAAAAAATATTATCAAAAAAATATTAACTTAAAATTATATAAAATTTATGCAACTAAAATTATCAAAGTATTTTTTGTTAAAAACTTTAATAGCAAAAAGAATTTTCATAAAGAATTTTATGATAAAAACTTTAATAGCAAACTAAAATGACATAAAAAATAAAAAAATGGCGCCTACTGGGCCACCACGGCCTGCATACGACTAGAAACCTATCTGTACTGGGCCACCACTATAGGTGAATGGGATATTCTTTTGGAAAATGCTTTAAGGAGTACCTGTCTATGGAGAAAGCAGTACATCAAGCTTCCAAACTGGACGCCTCAGCAGACTCAGCCGGTTGAGGCCCCTGAGAAGACTCATCCGGATGAGGCCCCTCAGCAGAGTCCTCTTTTGCCTCAGTTGTCTTCGGCGTGTCAGCGGACTCCGCCTCCTCCGGCGCATCAGCGCACTCCGCCTCCTCTGGCGCGTCAGCGGACTCCGCCGCCTCAGCAACGGCGGAAGAGAGACGTCGCCGCTCCGGCGGCTAGCAGTACAAGAGGCGGGAAGAAATGCAAATTTGGTCCAAGCCTCAAGGCTCTTCCAAAGTTACCATATGAGAGGACTGATGAGGAAACCGATGACATCGTGGCAGCCCAAGTGCAGGCCCATTTTGAATGGAAACCTCCACCTCCGAAGGAAATGGTAGTTCCGGTGAAAGCAAAGCGCACTCTGGATACCCTTAAGCGACCACCATCGCCTCCGCCGCAATCCAACTATGAACGCTGTATTGAAAAGACATATGATGAAAAGCGGCGGTCGGGAAGTACTACCAGTGCTGCAAGGGAAGCAAAACGAAGAAGTGGGAAAACAATTCCCCAGCTTGGCTTACAGGACAATCGTGCCCCCCGTTCAAGGTGTCTAGCGATATCGCTAATCATCCAGGGCTACTTCCCGGTACCACTCTTGGTGATTACGTGGGCGATGATGTACAGTTTGAAACGGCTGAGGTAGTAGAGATCTTTAGATATGAGCACGGGAAGCCTCTCGTCAAACCTGATTAGCTCCCGCATCTACCAACGATGATGTGAAGATTGCATAACTGGTACTTGGAAACCTGCAGCAAGGATGGGACCGACAGTATGTTGCTGCGAATTAAAGATGAGCACGACTTCATTGGAGTTGAGGTGATGCCTGTTGAATTTGTGGAATTATTTCAGTTATTCAATCAAGACGCCCTCGACAAACAACTCATGTCTTGCTACTGTCTGTAAGTATTATTTCTGTAATTAAGTCTCTAGCTCAGCTCATTCATTGCATGTATATATAATTATCCTCACTATATTATGCAGATTGAAGATCGTTGAATGCAAAAGAGGACAAATCTATGACATTGGGTTCATTAGCCCAAATACCGTAAATGAATGGACGGTACAAAACAAAGTCAAAGATACTGAGGAAAACTTGCTAAAAGCGTTCCTTCGACATCAAAACAAAGGGAAAATACTCTTTCCTTACAACTTCAAGTGAGTGTTACTGTCTTGTGCATATTCGGTTTCGCTTACTTGAGGTTAAGTAATGTAATTGATGAGTTATGCGTGCGCAGGTTTCACTTTATTCTGCTATCCATTAAGCTTGACGGGGGAGTAGTAACTGTCTTAGACTCGAGACGTAAAGATCCCTAGGATTATGCGGACATGACTGCAATGCTCCAGAAGTAAGTTCAATCATTATCGCACCATATTGGCAACTTTCGTTCATTTCCTGATATCAAGTAATCATTTTCTTTGCCTGAGGGTTTGGAAAAAGTTCACTGGAATGGTTCCGGGTCTGCAGAAGGAGCTGCGATTTACAGACCCCAAAGTAAGTAGTACTAGCTAGTTCCGCGCATCTCTCATTGATTCTACTTTCATCAATACCATTATCACGCTTGATTATCAGTTTGATTGAAATCTATTCTCGTAAAGTGCTTGTGGCAGGCAGGCGGGAATAATTTATGTGGATACTACATTTGCGAGTTCATGCGCCACTCGACCTCTTATCGGGGCTACTCTGACAAATAATTTGAAGTACGTAAACAATATTCACAATTTTATTTTATTACCATCAATTGTGTTGAGTTTCATTCATATATATGTATTGACCCCCTTCTTTAAATTAGATGTGGGAGATGCGGGAAGAACTCCTACCAAGTGATCGCATACGAGCAATTCAAGAGGAATTGGCGGGATTCTTTCTTGACCATGTTATAGATGAAAAGGGAGAATACCATAGGGAAATTCAAATGGATTTTCGGTAGATGATGTCAGGGATCGTAAGAGATGTTAGATTGTATATATGTAGTAGCTTCGAATAGATATACGAAAACTTGTTGTTCGACCAAGCACGGAGAAAGAGAGGTCACTTCTCTCTATATATGTTCATGATGATCTTGTGTAATTAATGGTTCCTTCATTTGCTTACTAGCTAGCATCGAGTTCACTCTATATGTAGTAGCTACCGTCGACCAAGCATGGAGAAAGAGAGGTCCCTTCTCTCTATATGTAGTAGCTAGCTAACACAATATGAAACCCCTAAAACCCTCCAAAACCCCTAAACCCCCCTTTCAAAAAAAAAACCCAGTGCCTGCAAGCTGCTGACGCGTGGCTGCATTTTGGTCCCGGTTGGTGTTACCAACCGGGACTAAAGGTCCTCCTGCCTGGGCGCCCCACAGCGGCCACGTGGAGCTCCTTTGGTCCCGGTTCGTAAGCCAACCGGGACTAAAGGTTTTGGGTATTTGTCCCATTTGTTTTTTCCCGGTTTAAGAACCGGGACTAAAGGCCCTCTGGAATCGGGTTTAATGCTCTGTGTTTCCACTAGTGTGATGTTGAAAAGAAGAAGAAAAAAGCTAATTTTTTTGAATTGTTGGTGGCCCTATATATTGTATGAACAAAAAGAAGCTAATTTTTGAATAGTTTGTGGCCATTTTGGATGATGAAAATAATTTTGGCCCTTATATATTAGATTTTTTTGGTTCCAAGTTTTGGCACGCGTGGCTAATGGACTAGTTGAGGTGTCAAAAAGGAAACTAAAGCTAGAAAAATGAGCCATGTTGATGTTGAAAAGAAGAAGAAAAAGAAGCTAAATTTTTTGAATTGTTGGTGGCCCTATATATTGTATGAACAAAATGAAAATAATTTTTGAAGGGTAGCCCATTTTTTACTTGTTTGTGGCCATATTGCGTGAAACAAAACGCTAATTGTTGACTTGTTGGTGGAAATATCAATTGTTGTGTAATTTCAAATGATGTAACCTATTTTTGTAATGTAACCAACGTGAACTCAATCTCCATAGGTGCAATCAAAACAATCAAGCAAAAAAAAACAGGCGAAAAACAGAGGCAACATGTGCACTATTTTCTAGGCCTCTTTTATCTTTGTGGGCCTTCGACAATCAACACAATGCGATGGCCCAAGCAGAGCTTGGTTTCATTTTTGGGCCCAAGAACTACGTTTTTTCTCTTGCGCTCAGTGTTGTCTGATGAAACCGAAGAAACTGAAAGTGTCAAAAACTAACACCTACAGAGATTCAGAGATGGAGCAACACAAAGAGCACGTGATCCGCAAATTAAGCAAATCCTAGAGCACACAATCCACAAATTAAGCAACACAGAGAGCACATGATCCACAAATTAAGCAAATCCTAGAGCACATGACACCACACAAATAACAACTCTAACGAGTGATGACCAGCAAGTAAGCAAATCCTAGAGCAACTATACAAAAATAAAATCCTAAAGCTATCAGAGTCACCTGCTTGTTCAATTAAATCATCTGCCTCAAGTTCTTGTTCATCTTCTTTAATTCCCCCTTAAGATCCGCATCCCCAACTGTTGGAGCAGCACTTTCAGAGACCAAATTCCGCAAGGCTGATGGCAGATTGAGCTCCTGGGTTGTGGCCCCATTGAATTGAATCAAGCCCTCCCCTTGAATCCTTGATACGTCTCCAATGTATCTATAGTTTTTGATTGTTCCATGCTATTATATTATCTATTTTGGATGTTTTATATGCATTAATATGCTATTTTATATTAGTTTTGGGACTAACTTATTAACGTAGAGCCCAGTGCCAGTTTTTGTTTTTTCCTTGTTTTTGACTTTTACAGAAAAGGAATATCAAACGGAGTCCAAACGAAATAAAACTTTACGGTGATTTTTCTTGGACTAGAAGAAACCCACGAGACATGGAGAGGAGGCCAGAAGACCCTCGAGAGGGCCACAAGACGTAGGGGCGCCCTCCCAGTGCTTGTGGGCTCCTCGGGGACCTCCTAACCCTACTCTTCGCACTATAAATCCTCAAATATTCCCCCTATGCCATAGGGCACACCAAAAATACTTTTCCACCACCGCAAGCCTCTGTTCCCGTGAGATCCCATCTTGGGGCCTTTTCCGGCACTCCACCGGAGGGGGATTTGATCACGGAGGACCTCTACACCAACCTTGCTGCCCTTCCGATGATGTGTGAGTAGTTTACCACAGACCTACGGGTCCATAGCTAGTAGCTAGATGGCTTCTTCTCTCTCTTTGATCTTCACTACAATGTTCTCCTCGATGTTCTTGGAGATCTATTCGATGTAATCTTCTTTTGCGGTGCGTTTGTTGAGATCCAATGAATTGTGGATTTATGATCAAATTATCTATGAATATTATTTGAGTCTTCTCTGAACTTTTTATGCATGATTAAGATATCTTTGTATTTCTCTTCGAACTATCGGTTTGGTTTGGCCAACTAGATTGGTTTTTCTTGCAATGGGAGAGGTGCTTAGTTTTGGGTTCAATCTTGCGGTGTCCTCACCCAGTCACAGAAGGGGTAGTGAGGCACATATTGTATTGTTGCCATCAAGGATAAAAAGATGGGGTTTATGTCATATTGCTTGAGTTTTATCCCTCTACATCATGTCATCTTACTTAAAGTGTTGCTCTGTTCTTATGAACTTAATACTCTAGATGCAGGCAGGAGTTGGTCGATGTGTGGAGTAATAGTAGTAGATGCAGAATCATTCTGGTCTACTTGTCATGGACGTGATACCTATATTCATGATCATTGCCTTAGATGTCTTCATAATTACGCGCTTTTCTATCAATTGCTCAACAGTAATTTTTTTACCCACCACCGTATGTTTTCTTCAAGAGAGAAGCCTCTAGTAAAACCTATGGCCCCCGGGTCTATTTTCCATCATATATTTTCAGATCTATAAACCAAAAAACCCAAAAATACCTTGCTGCAAAATATTTATATTTACTTTAGTTTGCTCTTTTATTTTTCTTTTATACCTATCTCTATTAGATCTCACTCTTGTTCATGACCGTGAAGGGATTGACAACCCCTTTTTCGTGTTGTGTGCAAGTGTTTGTTAGTTTGTGCAGGTGCATATATTGGAGACTTGCTTGTGCCTCCTACTGGATTCATACCTTGGTTCTTAACTGAGGGAAATACTTATCTCTACTTTGCTGCATCACCCTTTCCTCTTCAAGGGAAAAAATCAATGCAACCTCAAGAAGTAGCAGGAAGAATTTCTGGCGCCGTTGCCGGGGAGGTTCTACATCAAGCCTACCAAGTACCTATCATAAACTCTCATCTCTTGCACTTGCATTATTTGCCATTTACCTCTCATTTACCTCTCCCCCACTTCTAAAATGTTTTCAGAAAAACACAAAAATATTTGCCTTTTTATTCGCCCTTCTTTCGTTCATCTTTTTTGTTTGCTCATGTACTAGATTGCTTGCTTTGTCATGATGTCTCAAGAAAATACCAAGTTGTGTGTTTTTTCCAACACTAATAATAATGATTTTATTAGTACTCTGATTGCTCCTACCACTAGTGCAGAATCTTTTGAAATTAATGCCGCTTTGTTGAATCTTGTTATGAAAGATCAATTTCCTGGTAGTCCCAATGAAGATGCTGCATCCCATCTAAATACTTTCGTTGAATTGTGTGATATGCAAAAGAAAAAAGATGTGGATAATGATATTGTTAAATTGAAGCTATTTCTGCTCTCACTACGAGATCGTGCTAAAACATGGTTTTCATCTTTGCCTAAAAATAGTATTGATTCATGGAACAAGTGTAAAGATGCTTTTGTTTCCAAGTATTTTCCTCCCGCTAAGATCATCTCCCTTAGGAACGATATAATGAATTTTAAGCAACTTGATCATGAACATGTTGCACAATCTTGGGAAAGAATGAAATTGATGATAAGAAATTTCCCTACTCATGGTTTAAGTTTATGGATGATCATACAAATTTTTTATGCCGGATTGAATTTTGCATCTCGAAATCTTTTAGATTCTGCCGCAGGAGGTACTTTTATGGAAATCACATTAGGAGAAGCTACTAAACTCCTAGATAATATTATGGCAAATTACTCTCAATGGCATACAAAAGATCTTCTACTAGTAAAAAAGTGCATGCGATTGAAGAAATTAATACTTTGAGTGGAAAGATGGATGAAATTATGAAATTGATTGCTAGTAAGAGTGCTCCTATTGATCCTAATGATATGCCTTTGTCTACTTTGATTGAAAATAATAATGAATCTATGGATGTGAATTTTGTTGGTAGGAACAATTTTGAAGGCGGCCGCACGCAGGTTGTGGTAGTCCTGCGGCAAACACAAACATCTCAGCATCCAGAAACACGCCTAGAAGTTCCAACCCGCCTGCTCAGCAGCCGGCTTTGAACTCGGGGGCTACACCCAGTGGGTGCGCTGGCGCACCCCCACTGAAGATCAAAAAGTAAAAAACAAGATCAAGAACATACCCGGACAGACGTCTGCATCGCCACCATCTCACTCCTCGCCTTCAGGAGGGTGGCGCCGTGGGCAGAGAACTTGTCCAGGACGTCCTGCACTACAAGGTTCAGGGCGGCCAAGCCGGCTTCTGGTGCCCAACCAGGCGGAGGAGAGCTTGTGGCTTCGGTGCCGGCTCCCGGCGAGCTCGCGGCCCCGACCTCTACCGACCTCGGTGCGGAGGCCGCCCGCAATGGGTGCAGGTGCGTAGAGGCGCGCATCGTCAGGGCCTGGCTCGTCGCCAGCCCGGCGCCGGCCAAAGGCCCCTCCGGCCCTTCAGGATGGCCGCCTCCCCGCTCGCCAGCACCTGGCGCCCGCTGAACCACCTCTGCCTCTGGGTCGACGGGGCCGGTCGCCCCCTGCTCTAGGGCCGTCTGGTTGGCTCCGGCTGTTCCATGCGGCGCCTGGATCTCCACCACCGGTGGCTTCGGCTGCTCGAGGTTGGCGGCCTCTGGGATCCCGCCACCAGCCGGATCCTCCGCGGCCTTGGCGTCGGCCTCCGCCTGCGCCTTGGTTGCCGCCTCCGCCTCCGCCTGCGCCGCGGCCTGGGCCTCTGCCTGTGCCGATGCGGCGGCCTGGGCATCGGCCTCCGCCCACACTGCGGCCTCCCGCTCCTCCCTTGCATTCCTCTCTGTTGCCTCCCGAAGGGCGGCAGCCGGGTCCACGCGCCGGGCCTCCTCAGAGCCGCCTGCTGGTCCGATCAGCGAACCGGACGGAGCCGACGATATGAAAAGGGGAGTCCTGCGCGACAAATCAATCAAAGATAAGAAGCTTGCAAGAAAGAAATAATCAAGACAGTGTGCCTAACGCACTTACCCGGACACCTTCGGGCCCCGCCGGATGGCGGCCTTCTTCGCGGCCTCTTGCCGCTTGGTCGCGGCTGTCGACTTGGCCTTCTTGGGCGGCTTGCTGCCAAACATCCCCTCGGCACGGCGTTTAGGCGTGCTGGGTGCACCAGTCGGCGCTTCGCCTGTCGGTCGCACCATCGAGGAGCCGGCGCCTGCCCTGTCGGCGCCTTCGGGGTGGTGTTGTCTGTCGCCATCTTCATCATCATCCGGCCAATCCCGGACATCGCCACCTCCCATGGCTCCGCCTGCTCCAGCGCCGCCTCCCCCGGTGGCGTCGTCCTCTTCCAACGCGGCAGCCCCCAGCTCGGGGTCACCCACGTCGCTCTCCTCGTGGTCTGGCATCCACTGGTGGCCCGAAGCCGGCGCGCCGGCTGCTGTCTGACCAAGGAAGTGCTGCCCCACGTTCGGGTGGTCAGGCCGGATGAAGAGTACTGCATAAGCAAAAAATAGGGACCAGATACTAACCGCAGGCGGCGGGTTGGCGCGGCTGTATGGCTCCTTGCCGAATCTCCACTCAGTCTCGCTGAGCTTGCTGTCGGAGAAGTAGTTGACATGGTGGACTACCTCCATAGTCAACAGCTCCTTGGTCGACATCCGGCACGGTTCCCGGCGGCCGCTCATGTCACAGATCAGGTGTGGCCGGAATTGGAGGGGTGAAACCCGGCGGTGGACGAAGGCGGCCAGCAAGTCCGCCGACTTGAGGCCCTCCGAGTCTGTCTTCTCTTGCAGCCGGACGAGGACGTTGGTGATGGCAACTGGCAACGGCTTGGAGGGTTGTTGCCCCCAGTTGTTCTGCCACAGCTTCGCCATCTCCAGCAGAGCGATGGGAGGAAAGCGGGTCCCGGAGCCGGTGCGCCGCACGGCGACGCAGGATCCGCACTGGGCTGGCTCACCCTTGGCCTGGGTGCCCAGCTTCAGGTAGAAGAACCTGCCCCACAGCTCGAGCGTGGGCAGGATGCCAAGGTAGCCTTCGCAGAAGGTCACGAAGGCGGAAAGGAGCACCACCGTGTTGGGGGTGAGATGGTGAGGCTGAAGATGGTAAAAGTCGAGGAAGGAGCAGAGGAAGCCGCTCACAGGCAAGCCGAATCCGACGAGGAAGTGGCTCTGGAAGACGACGAACTCGCCGGCCCTCGGCACCGGCGAGATCTCCCGCGCGTCGGGAAGGCGCGTCCCCACGACCCCCTCGACGGGAATCCTATGCGTCGCGCGGAGGAACTCAAGGTGCCCGTCATGGACGTTGGAGCCGTCCCACTCGCCTCGCGCCATGGCTCGCGGTGGCCTGGCGGCGGCGCGGTGACGTTGGGCGGTGGCGAGTCTGCGGTGGCGCGGCGAGGCTGGACGACGATGAAGCCGTAGCGTTACTTTAGCGGTGAGCGGTGCGGCAGCGCAGCAGCAGCAAGGACGCAGGGCGGCGAGGAAGAAGAGAGCGAAGGAGGGCGCGCGTGCGTTTGGCCGCCCCCTGTCCCTCCTATTTATTCGGCAGTGGCGGCGGGGCCGAACGCGACGCTTTGCGGGGGGCGTGGGGATTAACTGCGCCCACGTCCCGCACGTCCCCGCATATCCCGCGCCTTAACGGCACGCAATCACTCCGCCCCGGAAGGGCAACCGTCTGCCTCGGCCGCAGCAGATCCATGCACGCACCGAGGCTGCCTAGTGGCCGGCCTGGGCCTGCGGCGGCGTCCCGTCGCGCGCGTGGGCTAGCAGGCCGGCCTGGCCTGCTGGCGATGCATGGCAAGCGTACAACGGGCGGCAAGCGCGCCACCCGGAGGCGTACCACCCGGCGCCCGCCGCGGCGATTCAAATGCACCAAGTGGCCGGCTTTGCCTTGGCCAGCTCCTGGCAGGCAGCTTCTTCCAGCCGAACGAAGCAAAGACACAAGATCTCTCGGAGGAGGAAACTGCTGAGGCACTCCGGCTTTGAGCCATGGCACTTCACCAGCTTTGGGGACTACTGTCGGGGGGATAGACCTCGAGTAGCCTCATCCGGACCTAATAACATTTCAAGACATCAGGGCTAGCAAAGCCCCTCATGCCTTCCGGGCATGCGGCCGGTTCCTTGGTCCAGCTAGGACCAAGTGGCCGGCTTCCAGAAGACGGCGCACTCATAGAAGGCGGCTCTTGGGAAAGGTAGGCTCCTAGCAGACGGCCCCTCCTCCCCTCGGAGTCCGTACTCACCTACTCCGACGAGACGGGGCGTGGCTGCAGAGCCAACTACTCCCCCGGATCCCGGAGGAGCATGGCTACAGTGTAGGCTGACTGAGTGGCCACCTACCCGCTTGGCACAGGACTGTAGCCATGTGACTCAGGACATGGCCCTTGTCAGCAAGGGTCATGCTACAGCAAACAGCGATCAGTACGGCCCACAGGTGGCGGGCCCTACCTATCCGCAAGGTACTCATAGAAGGCGGCATTGAGGGGCGGGCCGGCTCCCGGCAGATGGACCCTTCCCTTCCCTCAGAGTCCGCACTCACCCACTACGACAAGACGGAGTGCGGCTACAGTGTGCGCTGACCAAGCGGCCACCAACCCCCCTCACGCGGGACTGTAGCCATACGACTCCTGATGAAGCCTCCATCATCAAGTACAAAGCTACAGCAAAAGGCAATCAGTGTGGCCCGCAGGCGGCGGGCCCTACCTGTGGGCCGGATTCTCGGCAGCCGGCGGGGCCCTCCAGGGGTGGGCCCCAGCAGCCGACGGAGAACCCGGTGACCCTAGACACTGACGTCCGGGTCCTACACCCGGCCGTATTACCATTGTACCCCTGGGGGGTTGGCCTATAAAACCCCCCAGGGTTCACCCATGCAAAGGGGTCAGCCTTCATTCCCATACACCACCATAGCTAGGAGAAGAGAGGTAGCTCTACCCATCTTCCTCCTCTAGCAACACAGCTCAAGGAGCAACCTTGTACACTCTTGATCATAGTCATCATGCGGAGACCCCGCAGAGCAGGACTAGGGGTGTTATCTCTCTGGAGAGCCCCAAACCTGGGTACGTCTTGTGGCAATCGAGCTCGTGCTCACTCCCGCTTCCAGGGCCCGACGACGTCCTCTTGGCTCCACCCATGATAAGCCACCCCCTGGCATCTGACGTGAGAATACCACGACACTGACGGAGGGGCACAACTCGGACGGCCGGGTGGAGATGGCAGTGGACGACCAGGAGGTCGTGGAGATCGACGACGACACCCTGCCCTGGGACGATGTGGTTGAGCAAGTGGAGGTCGGAGAAGGCGGCGGGGGGTTCGCCCCAAAGGGGGCGCCGTAGGCGACCCCGGACGTGGCACCGCAAGTGACGCTGGCCGGCGTGCCGGAGTCGAGGCCCGCCGCGGAAGAGACGGCGGGGGGCGAGCATGCCTTGGTGATCAGGCAGCTGCCAGTGGCGCCGGGAAGCCGCCCTGCCGCCGGGTCGCAGCAGGCCCGGGCCGGGTCTAAGCGGGCCATCTTTGGGCCACTAACGCAGGAGAAGGCGTCGATGGATGCCGTGCGCCAGCATCTCCGCGGGCGCGTGGACCGGGTTCAGGCCTTCGCCCAATCCGAGATGGAGCGGGAGCTGGGGCGCTCCGTCCTCTTCCTTTCATTTTTTCTTCCGCAGCCATTAGTGGGGGCGTGCTAGTGCACCCACTGGGTGTAGCCCCCGAGATTCGGGCGAACTACATAGTAGTTAGGTCGAATCTTAAAAAGTCTCTTCTGCTAACTCTTGTTTTTCCACAGCACCTGGATGCCCTCTGAGTCAGTATCTACAACCGGCTTCTAGAGAAGCATCAGCAGGTCATGGCACAGCTTGCCGCCAAGGATGAGGCACTCCACCTTGCCGAAGGTACGTCCCACGTGCTCTTAGTGGGGGCGCGCTAGCGCACCCACTAGGTGTAGCCCCCAAGATTCAGGCCAACTACGTAGTAGTTGGGTCGAATCTTAAAGTGTTCTTGTCGTTTCTTTCATCATCTTGACTTTGAACCTTTGACATGCTGCCGCCGTGGCCGAGGTGCCGGTCTTGCGAACCCGGCTGGCCAGGGCCGGCCAGCAGCGTGACCTGGCATTTGTCGATGCCCGCCGGCTCCGGGTTGAAGTGGGGCAGCTGAGGGCAGAAGCCACCAAGGTGGCGGAGGCCCGACAGGCGCTTGTCAAAGCTGGCCAGCAGTGTGACCAGCTGGTCGGCGATAAGAGCCAGCTCCAGGCCGAAGTGGAGCGCCTGAAAGCGGAGGCGGCCAAGGAGGCGGAGGCCCGACAGGCGCTTGTCAAAGCTGGTCAATAGCATGACCAGCTAGCTGGTGACAAGAGCCAGCTCCAGGCTGAGCTGGAACGCCTGAAGGGGGAGGCCGAGAAAGCGGCAGAGTCCCACCAGGTGGAGCTCCTCCGGCTCAAGGAGGAGCATGAGAAGGCGGCCGCCGCTAAGGACGTCGAGCTGAAGGCGGCCGTCGACAAGTGCGCCGAGCTGGAGAAGGCACTCGATGCACGCGACCGTGCCGAGGACTTGGAGCAGCATGGTACGTTGCTCGAAGCGCAGCACCTGGATGAGGCCTTCGCCAGTAAGTGTTTCTTTGTTGACTTCGCCGGGTTGTGAAGCCAGCTTGTTTATTTTCGTTGCTGACTTTCTTGTTTTTCTTCTTGGCAGGGCACTTCCCGGAGATGCAGGGGACGGCAGATGGGGCTGTACTTGCTCACCGGTTGACCCAGACGGACGCGGGTGCCGGGCTTGACCTAAACATCGCCTGGAGTTTCCCGAAGATTATGCATGCCGCCGAGGCCCGCCTGCAGGTCCTGGGTGCACAGATGGCGCGGGTGTCCGAAGCCGGCATGGGGATGACGACGGCCCTCTGGCCCGGTGCCATTGCGTCCAACAGCTTCACGCGGCTGGCGCGGTGGCTGGAAGCTGGACCGGCACGGCTTCATGCGTGGCACGTCTCAGCCACCCGTGCCGGTGCCGACTTGGCACTGAGGTTTGTCATGTCCTGGTATCCAGATCTAGCGCTGGACCAGCTGGCGGCCCAGCGAGCCGGCGCGGAGCCCCAGCTGTAGGCGGAGGCGGGCCGGATCGCCTCCCGGCCAGCTACCTAGCCTTGTTTGAATTGCATGATGAGTTCCAGGTAGAGTGGACCGAAGACGATGAGGTGGTGCCGCCTGACAACTTTGGCTTGCTGCTCGATGATCCGTTGGGCTGCTCCGAGGAGACGGGTGCCTATGCGGACGACGAGGCCGAGCTAGATGATACCGTGCCTCGGTGGACCCGGAGGCCACCGTGGAGGAGCCGGCAGCTGCACAACCCGGCGCGAGAATCGCCTGAAGCCGCCCTGTTTATCTTTTTCGTACTTTTGTTAAGTAGCAGGTCCACCCGCCCACTGGGGTGTATTGGTGAATGTAATGAACTCTGGCCTTGGGCCCATTTGGCAATGTAAATATTTTTGCGGGTGTTTACGTTTTTGCTCTTTGTCCTCTGAGCCTTTTTTCTTGCTTGCTCCTTCTTTGGGCCTCCCCCCCCCCCCCGAGTCGAACAGCCGGGTTCCGGTCTATGACAAGGAGTTCGGTCCTTAGAAAGAGCGCAGTACTTAGGCCCTTCAAACATTGAGAGCGAGCAAAACACCCACTGGGCCGGCTGGCGGCAACCGGCGAAGCCGGCTGGTGAGCAGCCGGTCGTGCAGCAACTTAGTGCGGTGAGGCCGGGTCGGCCAATCCGACAGATCCAACTTAGTGTTTCGCGGCATGTAGGTGCTTTGGCCCATAGTTCTTGCCGGCCAATAGTCGAAGCCGGACTGTGGCGTAGGGCGAAGTGGAGGGCCTTGGCTACCCGATCACATCGGGAAGTGCTAAGGAGGACGGCGGGTTGTGGCCAAGCCAGCCAGCCTCCGAGCCCCCTAGTTGGTCGAACCAACCCGGCGGCGGAGGTTTAAGAAAATTCACAAGGATGTGCAAGACATGGTAGCTTTAATAGAAAAGGTAGCCCCCGAGTGTCTTTCGGGGGCCCCATTGTCTTTCACTTAGGTTACAAAAGGCAGTGATACATACGTGCGCACAGCTAACTGTAAAACGGGTGGAGGAGCTCTGCATTCTAGGGCCGAATTGTTTCTTCACCAATGGTGTCTCTCTTGCGCTTGTTCGGCTTGCGAGTGTCGATGAGGTAGTATGCGTTGCGGTCACACAGGGATTTGCTGACGATGAAGGGGCCTTCCCATGGGGAGGCCAACTTGTGCTGGCCGGCTTGCTGCTGGATGAGCCAGAGCACGAGGTCTCCCTCGCGGAACATGAGGGGCTTGATCTTCTTGCTGCGGTAATGACGTAGGCCTTGCTGGTAGATGGTCGACCGGCTGAGGGCCAAAAGGCATGCTTCTTCGAGTAGATCGACGCCGTCTTCGTGGGCTTCCTTGGCTTGGGCTTCTGTGTACATCGCGACTCACGGGGAGTCGATCTCGATGTCGGTCGGGATGACGGCTTCTGCTCCGTAGACGAGGAAGAACAGGGTGAACCCGGTCGACCGGTTTGGCGTTGTCCGGAGACTCCGTAGGACGGCCGACAGCTCATCAAGCCAGCTGCCGGGTGAACGGATGAGGGGCTCGACGAGCCGTGGCTTGATGCCGGATAGGATGAGGCCGTTGGCCCGCTCGACCTGGCCATATGATTGAGGATGACCCACGGAGGCCAGGTCAAGCTGGATGCCGGAGACCGAGCAGTATTGCGCCAGAGCGCCTTTGGCAAAGTTGGTGCCGTTATCAGTGATGATGCTGTGCGGGACGCCGTAGCGTACCGCAATGTCTTTGACGAACCGAACGGCCGTCGGCCCATCCAGCTTCTTGATCAGTCGCGCTTCGATCCACTTGGTGAACTTGTCGACCGCCACCAGCAAGTGTGTCATGCCGCCTCGAGCGGTCTTGAAAGGCCCCACCATGTTGAGTCCCCAGACTGCGAAAGGCCAGGTGATCGGAATGGTTTGCAGGGCTGAAGCCAGTAGGTGGCTATGCTTGCTGAAACATTGGCAGCTCTCGCACTTTAGGACGAGCGACTTGGCGTCTTTGAGGGCCATGGGCCAGTAGAAACCATGGCGGAAGGCCTTGGCCACCAGGGACCTAGAGGCGGCATGGTGCCCGCACTCGCCCTGGTGTATGTCGAGGAGGATCTCCACACCCTTGTCTTGCTCGACGCAGCGCTGGAACACGCCTGTCGCGCTGCGCTTGACAAGCTCGTTGTTGATGATGTTGTAGGCGGATGCCCGGCATTGCACTTGCCGAGGCTCGGTCTCGTCCATGGGGAGTACTCCGCTCTCCATGAATGCTAAAATTGGCTGGGCCCACGACGGAGCCATCACCATGGTGAAGACGGCCACCAAGACGGGTTCTGGGGCGGCAACCCTCGAGCCAGGTTGAGCAGCCCCCGGGTTGGAGACAGCGGCGGTCGGATTGGCGGTGGCAGCCGCCGAGCTGGTTGGGCAGCCCCCGGGTCGGGTTTGTTGGTCGTCGGGTTGGAGGAGGCAGCCCCCGGGCCGGGTTCGTTGGTCGCCGGGTTGGAGGAGGCAGCCCCCGGGCCGGGATCAGCAGCCCACGGGATTGGTTTGTGGGCGGCAACCCCCGAGCTTGTAGTGGCAGGCCCCGGGTCTGGGTTGGGGAGGGGTGCTGCAGGGTCGTCCGGGATGGAGATGGACTCAAAATCAGGAGACGACTTGACAGACGGCTTGCACAAGTGCTCGAGGGAGACGCCGGACGGTATGGCCTGCTGGGATTAGCCAATCTTGGCTAACGTGTCGGCGGCTTTGTTTTCCGCGCACAGGACATGGAGAAACTTGCAGCCATCGAAGTTGCCGGAGAGCTGCTGGACCAGGAAACGGTAGCTGGCAAGGTTGGCATCCCGGGCGTCCCACTCACTGGAACACTGCTGCACCACCAGATCCGAGTCGTCGTAGCATAGGATGCGCCGGATGCTGAGTTCCTTGGCAAGCCGGAGGCCATGCACAAGGGCCTCGTATTCGGCGATGTTGTTGGAGGCGGTGAAGTGGATCTGGAGCACGTACCACAGCTGGTCGCCCTTTGGGGAGGACAGCACGATGCCGGCCCCCAAGCCAGAGCGCACCTTGGAGCTATTGAAGTGCATGCGCCAGTGTGTTGAATCCGGCGGCGGTGGCAGGTACTGGGTCTCCGTCCAGTCGACGAGGAAGTCGGCCAGGGCCTGGGACTTGATCGTGGTGCGGGGCTCATAAAGGATGGTGTGGCTGACCAGCTCGATGGCCCACTTGGCAACTCGGCCAGAGGCATCCCAGCAGCCCATGATCTCGCCGATGGGGGCCGTGCTGACCACGATGATGACATGCTCTTGAAAGTACTGCTTCAGCTTCTTCGCGGTAAAGTACACGCCGTAACACATCTTCTGGTAGTGCGGGTAGTTCTGCTTGGAGGCGGAGAGCACCTCGCTCAGGTAGTAGACCGGGTGCTGGACAGACTGGATCTTGCCCTTCTCTTGTCGCTCGACCACCCGCACCGTGCTGACCGACCACGAGGTGGCAGCAATGTATAGCAACAGCGGCTCCTTATCGGCCGGCGCGGCCAGGACAGGTGCGGTGGAGAGCATGCGCTTGAGATCTCGGAATGATTCATCCGCCTGGTCGTTCCACTTGAACGATGACGTCTTCTTCATCAGCTGATGTAGGGGCAAGGCCCTCTCGCCCAGCCGGCTGAGAAACCGGCTGACCAAGGCCAAGCAGTCGGTGAACTTGTAGACATCTCGCAGCTGGGTTGGCTTGCGCATGTGCTCGACAGCCTTGATCTTCTCCGGGTTCACCTCAATGCCGCGCTCCGAGACGAGGAAGCTGAGAAGCTTCCTGGCTGGCATGCCGAAGACGCACTTCTCCGGGTTGAGCTTGATCTGGTACTCACGCAGATTGGCAAAGGTCTCCTTCAGGTCGTCAAGGAGTGTGAGGTGCTGCTTGGTCTTCACCACGATGTCGTCCACGTAGACGTGGATGTTGTGGCCGAGTTGCGTCAGTAGGCATTTCTGCATGCAGCGCTGGAAGGTGGCAACGGCATTCTTTAAGCCGAATGACATGGTGATGTAGTAGTACGCCCCGAGGGGCGTGATGAAGGACGTCTTTAGGGCATCGGCCGTGTCCAGCTTGATCTAATGATAGCCGGAGTAAGCATCCAGGAAGGACAGTTGCTCGCAGCCGACGATGGAGTCGATCAGTTGATCTATCCACGGGAGAGCGAAAGGATCCTTGGGGCAGGCCTTGTTCAGGCTAGTGTAGTCTATGCACATGCGCCAGGTGTTGTTCTTCTTCAGGACGAGGACCGGGTTGGCCAGCCACTCGGGGTGAAACACTTCCATGATGAAGCCGGTCGCGAGTAGCTTGGTGACCTCCTCACCGATGGTTCTTCTCTTCTCTTCTCTTCAGAAAAGCGACCTAATGGTTGGCGAACAGGCTTGGCGTCCTTGCGGACATGTAGTTTGTGCTCGGCATACTTCCTTGGAATACCTGGCATGCCCTTGGGGGACCATGCAAAGATATCCCGATTCTCACGGAGGAAGTCGACGAGCTTGCCTTCCTATTTGCTGCTGAGGCGAGCACCCACAACAACGTACTTGCTGTAGCTGGGGTCTTCCAGGTTCAGCTTGACCTTCTTGGTCTCCTTGGACGGTTGGAACGAGGCCTCGCCGGCCGGCTCCTTGCCCGAAGCCGGCACGGCCGGCGTCTCATTGGCTAGCGCGATGATCCGGTCGAGCTGGCTCCTCTCCTCGGCTATGACCGGTGACTCGGCTAATCTAGCGCCGGCTTGAGCGAACTCTAGGGATTTTCGGTAGTCGCCGACGATGGTGATGAGACCCTTGGGACCCAGCAGCTTCATCTTCAGGTAGGCATAGTGGGGGACCGCCATGAATTTGGCGAGCGTAGGCCGGCCCAGCAGCGCGTGGTACGTGCTGGACAGGTCCACCACCTCGAACCAGATCGGCTCACACCGAAAATGATCGCTCGTGCCGAAGAGGACGTCGAGACGAATCCGGCCGATGGGGGAGCAGGAGAGACCCGGCACGATGCCGTGGAACACCGTCCAGGATGGCTCCAGGTCCTTGGCCTCGAGGCCGAGCTTGGTCATGGTGTCGCGGTAGAGGATGTTGATGCTGCTGCCGCCGTCAATGAGGACTCGCGAGAACTTGCAGGTGCGCCTGGCAGCGACTATGGTAGTGTCGAGGATGAGGGCGTAGCCACCCGGGTTGGGCATGACGGCCGGGTGGTCCTCCCGGGTCTAGTTGATCGGGCGCTCCGACCAGCGCATGTATTCCGGCACGACCGGGACAACGGTGTTTACTTCCTGCCGGAGCAGGTGCTCGCTACGCTTGTCATCACCAAGGCTGGTGAAGACGACGTAGCTCGCATTCTGGTAGGGGAAAATGTCATCGCGCATCGCGCCATTTGTCGGGCGAGGGGGAGGAGGCGGAGGCGGCTGCCCCGCACCCGGAGCCGGAGCCGAAGGCGGCGGGATGTCACCCCTCATGATGCCCTTGGTGATGGTGCACTGCTGGAGCGTGTGCGTGGACGGCCTCTCACCACTGTGGTGCTTGCAGGGAGCGTCGAGCGTCTCCTCGAAGCTCATTGCGGGTTGCCACGCCATCTTGCCTGCTTGCCGGCCGGCTTGGACGCGGGCGACTACTCGGCGGACGCGACGAGGCGGTCGTCATAGCGTGGGGCCTGCTGGTCAGCCTTGCGCTTGTAGTTCTGCTGGTTGTTCTGCTGGCGGCTGCTCTCGCCAGCCGGCTTGGGGGGTGGCGCCGGCATATCCTTGCCGGCCTCATCCAGCACCACCTGGATCTTCATGACGGAGTCGGCGTTGGCGTACTTGTCCGCGATGACCATGAGCGCGGCCATGGTGGTTGGCTCAGAGCGCAGGAGCTTGTGCTTGAGGAGGGTGCCATCCCGGCAACCACTCACAAAGTACTGGATGGCCTGGACTTCATGGACGCCCTCGCAGCTGTTCTGGAGCTCAGTCCAGCGTGCGAGGTACTCGCGGCCAGTTTCAGCCGGCCCCTGCACGCACATGGCGAGCTGGCTGGGACAGCCGGGACGCTTGTAAGTGCCGGTGAAGTTGCGCACAAAGGCCTGCTTGAAGTCAACCCACGCGTTGATGCTGTCGGCTGGCAGGCTATTGAGCCACGTCCGGGCCGAACCCAGGAGCATTAGCGGGGCGTAGGACACGGCAAGGCGGCAATTGCGACCCGCGATGCCGATGGCGGTGGTGTAGTCGATTAGCCAGTCCTCCGGCTTGACGGTGCCGTTGTACTTGGGGGTGTCGCGGGGGAGCGTGAGCCCTTTGTGGAAGGGCTCATCCCAGATGCGTGGCCAGAAATAAGCCGGCCCGGCGGCGTTGTCTTCCTCCAGCTCGAGGGAGAGGGCAAGCTGATCGAGGTGGTGGCGAGTGTCGGCGTCGTCGATGGCGCGTGGACCCAGCCGGCTTGCGACTGGGCCGCGGGGGGGCGGGTTGGCCGAAGCCGGGTTGCCACACCAGCAGGATGGCGGGCGAGGGTCTTGCTGGCGCCGGTCTCTGGTAGCCGGCTCATCGCCCAAGCCGTCACCGGCCGTTGCGGCGCAGTTGCGCCGGGTTCTCGTCTGGCTAGAGTGGGCCTCGGTCGGGCGCGAGGAAGACACCGTGTTCCGCTGCTCGGGGTCCTTGGAGCGGTGCGAGCCGGACATAGCGGGACGGTCGAGGTGGTCTTGCTGTGCATTCGCAGCGTTGAGAAGCTCGGTCATGCGCTGTAGGTGCTCCTGCAGCTCCTCGCCCTGCAGCTGCTCCATGCCGACGGCGGCCGCCTTCGCGGCGCGCATATTCTTGACGGGAGTGTCGTAGACAGGTGGGACCGCCCCCAACGCGCGACCGATGGCGGCACCATGGTTCCGCACTTCAGCAACTCGGTTGGGTTCAGCCGCGGCCGGCGTGAAGCCATACGCGGCCTCGCGCTCCCGCTGGGCGGACTCCAACCGGCGTGCATAGCAGCGAGCGCCGTGGCCTCGTCCAGCAGGCGCTTGCGTTCCTCTTCGAGCCAGGCCCGCGCCTCTGCAGCGTTGGTGGCATTGATGTTGGTGGCGATGGGGACGCTGAGGTTCTGCACCGTGGTGCGCAGCGGGTCGGACCCACCGGCGCACGCAACTATGGACTGGGCAGCCTTCCGCGCGGCGCTGGACGAGCTAGAGTTGGAGCCGGTGACGAGCACCTCCACCCGGATGCAGAGATCCGCCACCCCGGCGGAGACGACGTCGCCAAGGGGAATGGGTGAGTCGGTGACATCGAGCACCCCGCTGGGGTACTCATCAACCGCGGACACGTCGGAGATGCGCAGCGCGGCAAAGGAGGCGGTGAGCAGGTCGATGGCGTCGGCCATCGGCGCACCGGGCGCGGGGAATGTGCAGTGCGCGATGTGCTCACCAGAGTCGATGAAGGGCCCCGTCTGGAACATGTCTCCGGCCGGGACCTCGAGCTGCCCCACAGTGGGTGCCAACTGTCATGGTGGGCGCACGGTAGATGCCAAAGGATGGCTAAAGAGAGGGACAGGCTCAAGGGCACCGGTGGGCTCCAGAGGCGAGGTCGGTATGAGCGAGCGAGGGACGCAAGACATACCCAGGTTCGGGGCTGTCCGGAGAGATAACACCCCTAGTCCTGCCGAGTGTGGTTTATATGTGGATGGTACAAGCTTGCTCCTAGAGCTGTGTTGTGGAGGGAGGAAGACAGCCCAGAGCATAGGCTGCTCCTTCTCCTTGTATATGTGTGTGCTCTACTGATTCTAATGAGCCCAACCCCCTTTGCATGGAGGCCTCCTGGGGGGTTTTATAGGTCAACCCCCCAGGGTTACAATGGTAAAGTTACATGGGCATGGGGTCGGGATGTCAGCATCTGGGAAGCCGGTGCTGGGGCCTGCCGGGTACCACGGTACGCCGGGTTCTTTGAGCACGGGCCCCGCGCGCCAGAGGGCACTGTTCTCCATCTTGTCGCGCGTCACGGAGTGGTTGAGCCGGCTCAGCTACAGTGCGCGTTGCCTGGTCACCGTCAGCTTGTGTCAGCGGGATGGGGGATGCACTGTAGCCATGCCGGCCCTGGTCAGCGGGGTAGGTGGGCCACTGTAGCCATGCTTGCGTCGGTCAGTGGGGTTGGTGGGCCACTGTAGCCACGCTCATCCCCTCATGGGGACTTGTCCTGTCATACGCCTTGGACGGGACGGGAGCTGACCCACAGCCGGGTTGAGGGGTGCGCTATGGTTTCGCTTACTTGTCGAAGAAGTCTTGACTTGCTGGGGCCGGTTGGCATGCGCCAGGGGGTTTGGCCTGATTGCGGGACTTGGCTCGGTTGCGCTGGGAACCCGGCCAAGGGCATGCCGGATTGAGGGGCGTTGCTAGCCCCGATGTTTTTGAAAAGGATCCGGGTTCCGTTGCCTGCCCGGGGCTCATCCCCCTGACAGCGTTGCTCTGTTCTTATGAACTTAATAGTCTAGATGCAGGCAGGAGTCAGTCGATGTGTGGAGTAATAGTAGTAGATGCAGAATCATTTCGGTCTACTTGTCACGGACGTGATGCCTATATTCATGATCATTGCCTTAGATGTCTTCATAATTATGCGCTTTTATATCAATTGCTCCACAGTAATTTGTTTACCCACCGTATGTTTTCTTCAAGAGAGAAGCCTCTAGTGAAACCTATGGCCCCTGGATCTATTTTCCATCATATATTTTCAGATCTATAAACCAAAAAACCCAAAAATACCTTGCTGCAATTTATTTATATTTACTTTAGTTTGCTCTTTTATTTATCTTTTATACCTATCTCTATTAGATCTCACTCTTGTTCGTGACCGTGAAGGGATTGAGAACCCCTTTTTCGCGTTGTGTGCAAGTGTTAGTTAGTTGGTGTAGGTGCATATATTGGAGACTTGTTTGTGCCTCCTACTAGATTGATACCTTAGTTCTTAACTAAGGGAAATACTTATCTCTACTATGCTGCATCACCCTTTCCTCTTCAAGGGAAAAATCAACGCAAGCTCAAGAAGTAGCAAGCCTCCGAACGCAGTCATCCAGCCATTCAAAATGTGTGCATTTCTTCATGATCTGAAACAAAATCATGATCCCTAAATCCCAGATCCAATGAAAAAGAATTAAAAGCAAAGAGAAAAAGAAATCAGAGAAAAATCTTGAGATCTAACCTGCCCCTCTGGGTTGCTCTTGCATTTCACGAACTCACGCCCAAAGTTGCCATTCTTGTCCTCCCTCGAATTCAACTGTTTCAGTGCCGCGATGCGTGGGCAGTCAGGACATCGCTCCATGGGCAGTGGACCATACTGGGGCCACAAGGGGTGGAAGGCTGAAGTGGAGCTCAACATATCTAGTCGCTGGAGAAGAAGAAGCAGACGAGTGGCTCCTATCGTCGCAGCAGAAGAAGAAGCAGAAGAAAGGGGAGGCAATGGTGGGTGAGAACAACCAATCTCTCGCGGATCACCTCTCGCAGATCGCCCAACGATCCAATGATGTGAAGCCGTCCATGTGATCCAATGGCATGGAGCCTGCACGCAGCCTGCTGATACGTCTCCAACGCATCTATAATTTTTGATTTTTCCATGCTGTTATATTATCATTCTTGGATGTTTTACAATCATTTTATAGCAACTTTATATCATTTTTTGGGACTAACCTATTGACATAGTGCCCAGTGCCAGTTGCTGTTTTTTGCTTGTTTTTTACTTCACAGAATATCCCTATCAAACGGAGTCCAAACGCAGCGAACATTTTGGAGATTTTTTTTACCAAAAGACAACTTGGGATCCAAGGAAGCACCTAGGGGAGGCCCGTGGGGCCCACAAGACACCAGGGCGTGCCAGAGGCCCCTGGCGTGCCCTGATGGGTTGTGGGGCCCACGAGGGCCTCCTCCACTGCCTCTCAGCTCTATAAATACCCAAATATTCTTGAAACCCTAGGGGAGTCGACGAAACACAATTCCAGCCGCCGCAAGTTCCAGAACCATAAGATCCAATCTAGAGCCCTATTCCGGCACTCTGACGGAGGGGAACACGATCACAGAGGGGTTCATCATCCTCATTGGTGCTCCTCTGATGATGCGTGAGTAGTTCACCATAGACCTACGGGTCCGTAGGTAGTAGCTAGATGGCTTCTTCTCTCTTTTTGATTCTCAATACAATGGTCTCTTGGAGATCTATTTGATGTAATGACTTTTTGCTGTGTGTTTGTTGGGATCCAATGAAGTTCGAGTTTATGATCAGATCTATATCCATGAAAGTTATTTGAGTCTTCTTCGATCTCTTTTATGCATGATTATTTATAGCCTCGTATTTATTCTCTGAATCTTTGGTTTAGTAGGCCAACTAGATTGATTTTTCTTGCAATGGGAAAAGGTGCTTTGTGATGGGTTCGATCCTACGGTGTCCTCACCATTGACAGAAGGGGTAGCGAGGCACGTATGTATCATTGCTATTAAGGATAAAAAGATGGGGTCTATTCCTACATGAATAGATCTTGTCTACATCATGTCATCATTTTTATTGCATTACTCCGTTTCTCCATGAACTTAATATAGTAGATGCATACTGGATAGCAGTCGATATATGGAGTAATAGTAGTAGATGCAGAATCATTTCGGTCTACTAATGTTGGACGTGATGCTGATGTCTACTACACAACTTTATTCCTGTAGACTTGTGTTGGGCCTCCAAGCGCAGAGTTTTGTAGGACAGTAGCAATTTTCCCTCAAGTGGATGAGTTATGGTTTATCAATCCGTGGGAGGCGTAGGATGAAGATGGTCTCTCTCAAACAACCCTGCAACCAAATAACAAAGAGTCTCTTGTGTCCCCAACACACCAAATACAATGGTAAATTGTATAGGTGCACTAGTTCGGCAAAGAGATGGTGATACAAGTGTAATATGGATAGTAGATATTTATTTTTATAATAGTAACAATAAAAAACAGCAAGGTAGCAAGTAACAAAAGCGAGCACAAACGGTATTGCAATGCTTGAAAATGAGGCCTAGGGTCCGTACTTTTGCTAGTGCAATCTCTCAACAATGCTAATATAATTGGATCATATAACCATCCCTCAACGTGCGATGAAGAATCACTCCAAAGTTCTTATCTAGCGGGGAACATAAGAAAAAAATTGTTTGTATGGTAGGAAACCACCTCAAAGTTATTCTTTTCAATCGATCTATCCAAGAGTTCATACTAAAATAACACCAAGTTATCCTTTCCAATCGATCTATCTATCTAAGAGTTCGTACTAAAATAACACCATATGATACGCATCAACCAACTCTAATGTCACCCAGATACTCCAATGTCACCACAAGTATCCATGAGTAATTATACGATACGCATCAAACAATTTTAGATTCATAATACTCAATCCAACACCAAGAACCTCAAAGAGTGCCCCAAGATTTCTACCGGAAAAGTAGGACGAAAACGTGCATCAACCCCTATGCATAGATTACCCCAATGTCACCTCGGGAATCCGTGAGTTGAGTACCAAAACATATATCAAGTGAATCAATATAATACCCCATTGTTACCATGGGTATTCATATGCAAGACATATATCAAGTGCTCTCAAATCCATAAAAGTATTCAATCCGATAAAACGAAATCTCAAAGGGAAAACTCAATTCATCACAACAAGATAGAGAGGGAGAAACACCATATGATCCAATTATATTAACAAAGCTCGCGATACATCAAGATCATGCCAAATCTAGAACACGAGAGAGAGAGATTAAACACATAGCTACTGGTACAAACCCTCAGCCCCGAGGGTGGACTACTCCCTCCTCGTCATGGTGGCCATAGGGATGATGAAGATGGCCACTGGTGATGATTTCCCCCTCTGAAAGGGTGCCGAAAAAGGGTCTAGATTGGTTTTTCGTGGCTACAGAGGCTTGCGGTAGTGGAACTTCTGATCTAGGGTTATTTTGGGGGTTTCTGTATTTATAGGATTTTTTGGCGTTGGTTTCACGCGAAGATGGGCCTTGAGGTGACCACAACCCACCTGCAGACGGGCAAGGGCCCAGGCACGCCCTGGTGGGTTGTGCTCACCTCCTTCACCTTCTAGTCCTCTCACGAAGCTTCTAGTTCCTCTTTTGTTAAAAAAAATCATCAAGAAGTTTCATTGCATTTGGAGAACTTTTATTTCTGCACAAAAAAAACAACACCATGGTAATTCTGCTGAAAACAGCGTCAGTCCGGGTTAATTCCATTCAAATCATACCAAAACTGTTGGGGATATTACCCCATGGTGTGACCCGCCCAGGAGGGGCCGGGTTACATTATTGGCGACTAATAAGTGAAAGCTTAAGTAGGCCCAAGAATATAAGATATGAAGATTGGAGGCGGCTTACAAGGTGGGCCTGTTGAAGGCCCAAGACCAGGTGATGGTGTCATAACCCGGAGGTGTGAGCCGCCCGATGGCGACTTGCCTAGCAAGGCAAGGCGACTTAGAACCCGGGTCGGTCACGTTGTATGATCCGACTTAGACTCTTGTAAGCCAAGGGCCTCGACTTGTGTATATAAAGGCGAGACCCTGCAGCAGGTTAACTCAAGTTACAATCGATCGAGAGCTAGGTTAAGTTATTCCGCTCCCTTGCAATCGATACAAAATCAATATAGCACTAAGCAGGAAGTAGGCTTTTACCTCGTTGGTTAGGGGCCGAACCTGGGTAAGCTCGTGTCTCTTGTCCCGTTCAACCCCTTTAAGCTAACCTACGTTGCGATGGCTCCACGCCTAAGTCCTTTCACAAGGGCATCTGCCATGTTAAACCCACGACAGTTGGCGCCCACCGTGGGGCCAGCGCACGGTGGTTTCAAGTTCTTGAAGGGCTCTTTCCCAGGGATAGAGGGATATGCCGTTGGCAGGATGACAAAGAGTCGCCACAGCAAGCTCTACATCGACGACGCTGGCTGGGGCCCCGAGGGCCGAGGCCAACTCAATCGAGTATGAGTACCGGGTCCCCTTCGGCGGAATTCATGTCTTCATCGGCAAGATTGGCGGATCGGAGCCTGAGCCGGACATTTGCACTGACATCGTCGAGCCGGCTCGGTGTGTGCAATCCGCCAGGGCTCAACCTGGCCGGAAGCGTGTCTTCATTGGATTCGCACATGGCACCAATCTTGCGGAGGATTCTGTATCCGGAGGAGAGACTCTCATCTACTCAGGTGATGAGTCCTCGACCGGAGAGACGGAGTCGATCTACCAGCTTCAAGACGCCAGGCTTGGGGGCTATTCTGATGGTGACAGTATTCCGGACACCTATGAGCCGCCGTGTCGGGCTGCTATCTTCATGGCTGGTACAGGGCCGACTCTCAATTCATCAACAACTGCGGCTATGACGTCTAGTTCAGCGGCTGCGGCGGCTGGGCTGGCGGGTAAATTCGGCCACTGGCTCAGGAATTGTCTGAACTCTTGGGCACTTTGACAACCTTGTTAGCAACAGAGGTTACTGCAGTGAATCAAGCACAGCATAATGCAGAGATTGCAAAGGTGCGAGATGAGGTGGCCAAGGCCCAAGAGGATCTGAACGCAGAGAATACCAGGATGGCAGAGGAACGGGCTCAGATCGCAGCTGAGTTAGAGCGCGTGAGGACAGAAGCTTGGCGTTTAAGTCTGGAGCAGGATGCCTCTAACGCGGTTCTTCGTAGGAGACACCAGACCCGTCTGCCTTTGCATTATGAGCCCATGAATCTGTTTAATAAACCAGGGGCAGGTCCAAGCACCTCGGATACAAGGGTGAACCCCCAGTCAAACCCGGACGCCCATGGAAGCCGAGCGGCGGCGGATCAACCCCGCCAGCCTGAGCTGGCACGAAGGGAGGATCGGGCGCCTAACCCGCCCCCCAATCAAACTCCGCCTCAATGTTTCTTGACGCCACTCCCAGGGCACTTTTCTAACCCGGTGGATAACATGTTAGCGGCAGCGACCCGGCTGGTGGCTATTCCGATCGAGGGCGAGTCACCGGTTGAGGTTGAGACCCAGAACACAGTGGAACTCCTTCGAACAGCTATGGCACAACAGGCGGCTTACTCATACAGTCGTGATCATGTTCATTCAACCCCTTGTCCAAGTTGAAGCTACAGCCGACGTGTTCAGTCACCTGCGGTCTCCAGCAGCAAATGACGCTGTCATCCGACCCGTGAGGATAACCCGCCCCATGGTAATAACCCGCCCTGGGAAGATAACCTGCCCCGTCATGAAGCAGAAGCTGTGGCAGATCAACTAGGGGCTTATCAGCAGCCTCTGGTGACCCCTTCAGCTTGAATAGGGGTTGGGATGATTTCCAGGATAGTTGGAGTGCCATGTTTAGTACCGGCTCTACGTAATGAATGTCTGCCGAAGGATTTTAAGGGTGCTCTTAAGGTGCCTAACTACACAGTTGATCTCCCCCCTGAGGCTTGGATTGAGAGTTATGAGTTAGCCATGGAGATGCTGGATGTCAATGATGCCGTCTGTGCCAAATACTTTACCATGATGTTGTATGGACCCGCTTGTACATGGTTAAAAAGTTTACCTACTAATTCTATCAACTCATGGGCAGAGTTGAAGGCATGTTTCATAAAAAAAATCAAGGGACATGCAAGCAGCCTTTGATGATTATCGATCTGGATAATTGCGTACAGCGCGAGGATGAGTCGGCCCATCATTGGGTTTGGCGGGTCTCTGCTATTATTCACTCATCTGATAGTATTTTGGCAGGTCAGGCGGTTCTGGTCCTGGAGAAGAACTGTCACTTTACCCCCCTTAAGCAGAAGCTTGGGCGGCTTAAGCGTCATTGTAATGACATGGGTGAGCTCATGGCGGCTCTCATTAAACATGCCGACTCTGATAACACTAAGGACCCTGGATCTGATGATGAGAAATCCAACAAGGGCAAGAAGAGTAGCAATTGTAAGGGTCAGCAGCAGAATGCGGTAGGGCATAATGGCAACAACCAGGGCAATGGTGGTAAGCGCAGACACCCCGATGGAGGGTCAGATCTAGTAGCTAACACCAACACTGGGTACAAGAACCAGCACCGCAATGGTAATGGTAAGCCGCCGTATGGCAAGGGAAAACCTTTTAATCTTGAGGCAGCGCTTAATGACCCATGCTTGAAGCACAGTCTTCCTGACAAGCCATCCACTCATGTCTGGAAGGATTGTTGGGTTATGCGAGAGTTCAGAAATTACAATTTCAGTCAGAATCATGGCAATGACAATGGACCGCCCGGCGGGTCAGGTTCCGGCTCTCAGGGCTCCGGTTTTGGTGGAGGCGGCTCAAATTCCGGCTATCAAGGCCAAGGTAACCATGGTGGTCATAATCAACAGTCTGGATAGGACAACCACTAGCAAGGTAATCAGTCAGGATATTAGAGTAATCCAAAGCAGCTCAATAGTGGCCAGTATCATGTTTTCACTACAAGTCTTTGCAAAAGAGATCAGAAGGTTCATAAGCATGCCGTTAGTACTGTTGAGCCGGCCGTACCCCAATACTTACGCTGGTCGGAGCATCCGATCACATGGAGTCGGGAGGATCACCCGCCCCTGGTTGATAATTCGTGTCATCTGGCATTGGTGGTAGCCCCTCAAGTGAGCGGTTATAAATTCACTAAGGTGCTGATGGATGGTGGCAGTAGCATCAACATCCTGTACTATGACACTTTTCGTCGGATGAACTTGACTGACAAGGATCTTAAGCCGTCCTCCACAGTCTTTCATGGTGTGGTACCTAGTAAGTCAGCGTATCCTGTGGGGAAAATTGCCCTGGAAGTAGCCTTTGGTGATGACTATGATTACAGAGCAGAGACACTGTGGTTTGAAGTGGTCAAAATCAATAGTCCATACCATGCCTTGTTCGGACGTCCGGCTTATGCTAAGTTCATGGCTCGCCCTTGTTATGTTTATCTACAACTCAAAATGCCTGGGCACAAGGGCACAAGAACTTCGATCCATGGTGATCGGAAAGTAGCCCTGGAATGTGAGGAAGCAGATGCGGCTTATGCAGAGTCGGCTTGTGCTACCGAGGAGCTTAAGTTTTACAAGGATAATGTTGACCCAGCTGATATGACCCCTTTGAAGAAGCCCACCACTGAGCAAGACCCTTTATTGAAGTTTAAGTCGGCTGATGATACTAAGCAGGTCGATTTTGTCCCTGGTGACTCATCTCAGCAGTTCACAGTGGGGGCTAATACGGATCCTAAATAGGAAAGCGCGCTCATCGAGTTCATCCATGAGAATCGGGACATTTTTGCATGGAAACCTTCTGACATGCCGGGTGTTCCGAGAAAATTTGCTGAGCACACTCTTAATGTGGATCCTAAGTTTAAGCCGGTCAAACAATTCCTTCATTGTTTCAATGAAGAACAACGTAAGGCCATTAGAGAAGAGGTAGCCCGGCTCTTAGCGGCTGGGTTTATAGTGGAAATTTTTCACCCTGAGTGGTTGGCTAACCCTGTGCTTGTACTTAAGAAGAACGGCACATGGCGTATGTGTGTTGATTACACAGATCTTAACAAGGTTTGTCCAGCTGATCCGTTTTCTCTCCCTCGTATCGACTAGATTATTGATGCAACGGCGGGTTGTGAGAGCTTATATTTCCTGGATGCTTATTCTGGTTATCATCAGATCAAGATGGCAGTTAAAGACCAAGAGAAGACGTCCTTCATTACACCTTTTGGAGCTTTCTGCTATGTTTCTATGCCTTTTGGGCTCAAGAGTGCTTAGGCAACTTATCAGCGCTGTGTTCAGAATTGTTTTCACAGTTAGATCGGACGCAACGTTCATGCTCATGTGGATGATATTGTGGTTAAGTCTAGAAAGAAGGAGAATCTCCTGGATGATCTGAAGGAAACTTTTGACAATCTTCGGGTCTATAAAATGATGCTTAACCTGGCCAAGTGTGTCTTTGGTGTGCCTGCAAGTAAACTGTTGGGATTTCTGGTCTCAGAAAGGGGCATCGAAGCTAACCCGGAGAAGATCAAGGCTATCACCTCGGTTTCTAAGTCGGTGTGTGTCAATGACGTTCAGCGTTTGGTAGGTCGTATTGTAGCTTTGAGCCAGTTTATAAGTCACCTGGGAGAGAAGGCAATTCCCTTATACCAGATGATGAAGAAGACAGATCATTTTGTCTGGAGTGATGTTGCCAATGAGGCGTTTGAGGCGCTCAAGAAACAGTTGGCTGAGCCACCCATCTTGGCCGCCCCTATTGATAAAGAGCCTTTGCTCCTTTACGTGGCGGCTCATAATAAGGCTGTCAGCGTGGCAGTTGTTGTGGAGCGCAAGGAGGCAGGTAAGGAGTACCCAGTTCAGCGGCCTGCTTATTATGTCAGTGAGGTGTTGACTGAGTCCAAGCAACGATATCCACATTGGCAGAAACTTGTGTTTGGATTGTTCATGGCGAGTCGCAAGCTGCAGCATTATTTTCTTGGTCATCCTATTACTGTGGTCAGCTCTGCTCCTTTAGGAGATATTATTCAAAATAGAGAAGCCACGAGCCGGGTTGCTAAGTGGGCAATTGAGCTTGGACCTCATCATCTGAAGTATGTGCCAAGAACAACCATCAAGTCTCAAGCTTTGTTGGATTTCATCAATGATTGGACAGAGTTGCAAACCCCAGAGGAGAAACCTGACAACACATACTGGACAATCCATTTTGATGGGTTAAGAGAGTTGGAGGGCTCGGGGGCTGGAGTTATTCTGACTTCCCCTCGAGGTGACAAATTCTGTTATGTTTTAAGGCTCATGTTTCCTTGTACTAACAATGCAGCTGAGTATTAGGCTTTATTACATGGGCTTCGTATGGCTAAAGAGATGAATTTAAGCCGGGTTAGGTGCTTGGGCGACTCAGACCTCATGGCTCAGCAAGTTTCAGGCAAGTGGGACCCTAAAGACCCGCTCATGGTGGCTTATCGCCGGGCGGTTGATACTATTGCTGGTCACTTTAAGGGTTATCAGGTGGATCACCTTGATCGACGGAAGAACGAGGCGGCTGATGCATTATCACGGCTTGGGTCTCAACATAAGCCAGTACCCCCTAATATATTCCTCGATGTGCTGCATAATCCCTCAGTTAAGTTGCCATCGGAGGAGGACCTTGCTGTCCCTAACCCGGAGGCACAGTTGGTGGCGGCTCTTCATGCTATTCCTGATTGGACGTTGTCGTATCTGGCTTATATGACTCGGGGCGAGTTACCCGAAGATGAGATTTTGGCACGATAGATCACCAGGAGATCTAAGTCTATGACTATTATCAACGGCGAGTTACACCGATGCAGTGTGACAAGGGTCTTCCAACGCTGTGTTTCTCCTGAGTAGGGCCGTGAAATCTTAAGCGAAATCCATGAAGGTGATTGTGGTCATCACGCCGGCTCAAAATCTTTGCTGGCTAAAGCCTTTCGTCATGGGTTTTATTGGTTAACGACTCATGCTGATGCAGAGGATATCATAAGCAAGTGTGATGGATGTCAAAAAATTTCCAGACAAGCTCACATGCCGGCTCAGGAATTACGTATGATCCCAATAACTTGGCCGTTTGCCGTCTGGGGACTTGATATGGTTGGACCGTTCAAGAGATCTAAGGATAAAAAGACCCACCTTTTGGTGGCAGTTGACAAGTTTACCAAGTGGGTTGAGGAAGAGCTGGTTAGCAATTGTGAGGCAGCAACTGCAGTTCAGTTTGTTAAAAAGCTGATCTTCCGTTTTGGTTATCCTCATAATATCATCACTGATAATGGCACTAATCTATCTAAGGGTGCTATGAAAGCGTTCTGTCAAAGAGAGCATATCCGTCTTGATGTTTCTTCAGTGGCTCATCCATAGTCTAATGGTCAAGCAGAGCAGGCTAACCAAGAAATCTTGAGAGGCATTAAGCCCTGGCTTATGGTTCCTTTACAGTGAACGCCGGGTTGTTGGGTTGATGAGCTCCCTTAAGTCCTTTGGAGTATCAAAACCACCCCTAACAGGTCAACAGGCTATACGCCTTGCTTCATGGTTTATGGCACAGAGGCGGTTCTCCCAAGCGTTATCCGTCACAACTCACCTAGGGTGGCGTCTTACGTTGAAGCTGATAATGAGATGGCATGTCAGAATGCACTTGATGCTTTGGATGAAGAGCGTGACCTTGCGGCGGCTCGTTCAGTGATATATCAACAAGACCTATGTCGCTATGACAGCCGTGGAGTATGAAGCAGGGCCTTTCATGAGGGCGACTTAGTGCTCCATTTGATTCAAGACCAGACAGGGATGCATAAGCTTTCGCCTCCTTGGGAAGGACCTTTTGTGATCAGCATAAATCTCAATAATGGGTCTTACTACCTCATTGACATACGAGAGAACAAAGATTCCCGCACGTCTGAGAAGGAGACCAACAGGCCATGGAACATTGCTCATCTTCGGCCTTACTACACTTGATTCATCGGTTCTCATCATTGTATATACTTTCATTAATGTACATACCTTTTGATCAGTATAACCCTCTATGAGCATAGCGTATAACCCTTTTGATCGGCTTTTATGCCATGATTGGTCATTTGGGGGATTCCTGCTCTATGAGCATAGCGTATAACCCTCTTGATCGGCTTTTATGCCATGTTTGGTCATTTGGGGGCTTCCTGCTCTATGAGCATAGCGAATAACCCTCTTGATCGGCTTTTATGCCATGTTTGGTCATTTGGGGGCTTCCTGCTCTATGAGCATAGCGTATAACCCTCTTGATCGGCTTTTATGCCATGTTTGGTCATTTGGGGGCTTCCTGCTCTATGAGCATAGTGTATAACCCCCTTGATCGGCCTTTATGCCATGATTGGTCATTTGGGGGCTTCCTGCTCTATGAGCATAGCGTATAACCCTGTTGATCGGCTTTTATGCCATATTATGGGTCGTTTGGGGGCTTCCTGCTCTATGAATATAGCATATAACCCATTTCGACCGGCTTTTATGCCATGATTGAGTTAAACCTGCCTATTTGCAACTTGCCACTCCACCAGGTGACCCTTATGTCACGTGAGGGCCGGCTTATAGTGCGCTAGGACAAACTCACCTGTTTGCTGTAGTCTCTCCGCTATATGGCCCGTTCGTACTCTTAACAGTTAATCTTTCAATAAGACCCTGAACTAGTTAAGGTTTAAACAACAGATTTATGTCACGTGAGAGCCGGCTTACGGGATTACATGCTTTTATGCCAAGCTTCTTTGGAGCAACAAATTGATTTTTTTCAAAAACCAATTTATTTTGGTCGTGCTTTGCAAGCCGGCTTAATAAATATTTGAGTTATGCATACTCTATATTTTTCCTTTGCAGAAACCTTTTGCAGGTGAAAAGTGGCCGGGTCATACTGATCCAGGTTATTTTGCTCTTTATTGAGTTTGTTGTGATTATAAGTCGCCAAGGGGATCTTTTCAAAAGCTGGATATGATTATAAGTCGCCCTAGTTGTTCAGTTGTCTAACTCACCCTGGATTGTGCTTATAAGTCGCCAGATGAAGGATTAACAGCTCATTAACGGATTATATAAGCTGCCAAAGTTTTTGGTAATATTGCAAAATAGATGTACATCATAAGATCACGGAAGTTCATGCTATTCAAACATAAATTGATAAGAACATGCACGAAGGCATGGCAGAGAAGGTAATTGTTTTCAGCTACCTATTACATGGCTTTAGCTGAGCCCAAAAAATTTGTGACCAAGTGTTTTTTGGAGTTAAGTTACTCCAGTGAGCCGGCGTCAGCGCCGTCCGGGTTTTGGCCTGACGGGTTGTTGTCATCTTGCCGCCTTGAGCTTGAAGCCCCCAGGTCATCCTGTGCTGGCTCTTCATCGATGGCCATCTAGAGATTGGCCGAGGTCCAGTCGATGCCAGTTAAAGCTTCAAATGTGGCTTCATCGTTAAGCATAATAGAAGGATCAAGATCAGAGGCAAAGGTATGCTTACGCCTTGGCGGAATAAGGTCTATAACATCATGTGATGGCGGCTTAATCTTAACATTGTTATCATCATAAGCCGGCTGGTACTTGTTCAGATCCAGCTCCTTTGTAAGCTTACACGCCAAGGGTCGCATCTATCTGACACATTTGTTGAAGTCTTCTTCTTGAAAGATTGACCCGTCAGACTTGAACTCTGGACACCCGGTAGCCATTTCTTCCGGGTCTAGCTCTGATTGCCAAGCTTTCACCCGGCTTAGAGCAACAATGGCTCCTGCGCGGGCGGCTGATAATTTATGTTCTTCAATTTGAGCTGGCACTATAGAAAGATGATCCAGCACCGGCTTGATGAGGGTTGGAGGTTTTTTGCCACCTGATAAGGCCACAAGGCTGTGCAGAGTTCCAACATATAGCTGTTTGGTCAATGAATAAGTCGCCTTCAGCATTAACAACATGTTTTGATCAAGACTAGCACTTCAGGGGCCTATTAACATTTTTGAACAAGAGTCGCCAGGCGGGTTAGAGTTCATATATATTGTGAGTCGCCAGGCGAGTTACATAATTTGACAACAGAGAATAAGTTGTACATTAAACCTGCCAAAGATGGCGGCTGTCATAAGAGAGATATGTTGCTTTAAGCCAGATAACTCTTCAGTCACCGGCTTAAGCTGAGCCTCAGCATTTTCTGCCCTCTTCAGAAGATCAGCCTTTTCAGTTTCTAAGGCGGCTCTTTCTTCATCAAATTTGGCCTTGATTTTCTCAATATCTTCTAGTGATGATTTCAGGCTTAACTCGGCCTTGGCACTCTCAACCTGCTGAGTTTCCAGATTCTTCTTTAACTCGGCGATGTTTGACTCGCCCACACTCAATGATTCCTGCAAAAGGGTAGCATATAATGTCAAGATGGTTCAGCTCATGATCATGAATGATATTCAAGGCCCAAGCATATTGCGAGCAATACACTTGGCACTTGGGGGCTAATGTAGGTCAGTTCAATTTCTAAGACCTGGCTCATCTTATTCAGTTAAGCCGGCCCTTGGGGGCTACGGATTTGGTTCTAAGCAATGATTATAAGACCCGACTCATCTTATTCAGATAAGCCGGCCCTTGGGGGTTATATTTTGGACTTTTCACAAGTCTCAAGCATACTCAATATCATTCCTATACTTAAGACTTGGGGGCTACTATGGATATATATGTAAGCAAGGCTAAAAAGGGGTTTGATTTATTCATACCTCATATTTTTGTTTCATCAACTGGACTAGCCAAGCTTCCAAGTCCCGGCTTGTGTGAAGACGGCTTAAATAGCCCGCGTACACTTCGCCTCCATTGAAAGAGGAATAACTCTCCAGGTCCAATTTTGCTTTACCCTTCTCCAATGAGGTTATTTCTTCCTTTGTTGAGTGCTTGGTTAGCACGTTGGAGACCTCGGACGCCTTAAAGGCCGACCCGGTAATAGCAATGCCATCAACATCAGCTTCGGCAGGGCTCTTGTCAGCTGACTTGGCAGGAGTGGGTGGCTTAGGACTTGGCGGGTTATGACTGGCGGCCGGGTTAATTTCAGCGTCCATTGGCTCAAAGACTGCAGCGTTAGTTTGTGGTGGCGGATCATTGACAGGCTCTTCGGGGTCTTGGATGGGGGCCTCAAAGATCTCCGTTGCTTGCTTCTCCATCTCAGAAGCTTTGGGGTCTTTGGAAGAGCCGCCCACCTTTTGTTTCTTGCCCGCCTTTGCTACGCCTCTGTGACAAGAATACAAGAATTCATGAGTATATCACCACAAGTCATTTATGAACAAAGGAAAATACTTACCCATGGGCAACAATGAAGGCAGGCATTTGAGTTCCAGTAGAGTCACCAGATGACGGAGGCGTCCCCTGATAATTTGAGTCGGAAGGATTAAGAGGTTGACGAATGGGACCGGCCTTTGGAAGGGAAAGGGTCGGGCTATGTGGCACCTCATTACGGTGCTTTCGAGGAGCTGGGGTGTTGGGTCAGCCGGACACAAGATCTCCAGTGCCATCACTCCGGGTCATACGCCTTGATTCATGCTGCTGTTTCTTCAAAAGAAAGTTGGGGTCCAAATAAGCAAGAGGATGAGAAAATCTTACTTTCCGGATGACCCGCCGTGTTTTCTTTCTTGGCAAAGGTTCTGAGTCGGAGGAGACATGAATTACCTCTGCTGCGTTGGCGTGGCTTGTCTCTACCTCAAAGAGCTCTTGTGCTGTTGCTTTCTTGCGGTGATTCGTGCCACGAGATTTAGCTGCCCTAGTCTTCTTGGCGGGTTGAGCAGTGTTTACCTTCTTCTTCCAGAAAGGAGAGTCGGCCTATATACATATGAACATAAGTAATGGTTGAAAGAATATGAAGCACAAAAGATAGATAAACAAGGTGAAGTGTTTTGAATACTTACAGGAGGAGCCGGGTTAAGAGCGCAGAAAGGGTTCATACCCACTTTGCTACAGTTCTCTAAAGATTCTCCAAGTAGCATCTTAACCATGTCATTGATCTCTTTGTCAGTTAGGCGAGTTTGGTTGTAACGTTGTGGATCCTTTGTGTCACCAGTGTACTGGCACATTAAGCCGGGGCGCCGACTCAGTGGCAGAATCCTCCATGCAACCCAGCAGCGGACTAGATCAATTTCGGTTAGGCCATTGGCGAGCAAAGCCCTTACCTCTGAAAAGATGGAGGCAAAAGGGGTGCGCTCTGCAGCAGTCAATCGACCTGGAAGTAAGCCGGTGGTGGTGAGCCAGTAGGGACGGAAACCCGGCAAGGGGTTCTCTCCAGCTGGGGAGGTGTCTCTACAGTAGAACCAGGTAAAGTTCTAGTCCTTGGGGTGACTGGGCAGTGCAGCTGAAGGAAAAGTGATGTCTCTCCGCCTCTGAATTGAAACACCTCCAAGTTCAAGGCTCAGTCTGTCTGACATCTCAGTCTGGCGGTTGATATAAAAATAGTCTCTAAAAAGATCAACAGTGGGTTCTTCCCCAAGGTACACTTCACAGAATACTTGGAAGTTGCATAGATTGGAGACAGAATTGGGGCCGATGTCTTGTGGGTGAAGATTGTAAAAATTCAGAGCATCCTGGAAGAACTTTGACCCAGGTGACGAAAAACCACGGAGGAGGTGATCCGTGAAAACTACAACTTCACCTTCCTCGGGTTGTGGAGTAGTTTCGAGTCCGGGAACCCGCCAGTGAATAACCTCTTTGGTGGGTAAAACCCCCATAGTCACATAATCATTGAGTGTGCCCTCTGTGACCTTGGAGGCGATCCAGTCACAAGATGTGGGTGTTTTAGTCATGATGAGCCGGATTAATGAAGCTGTCATAAAAAAAGGATGCGGCGGGTTAAAATTGCTATGATAAGCTGCCAGAATAATTATATGATGATTCAATGGTAAGTGAGCTGGCTACAATTAAAAGTACTACATATTATGGTGACCCATTAAAGGAATTATGAGCCGCCCTAGCCATGGGAGGGTATTTATCAGGCCATAAGTATATGGCGGGTTATGTTATGAATGTATGAGCCGGCAACATGTTGGCAGGTTAAGAGAAGGAAGCATCCTTGGAATTTTTGGCGGGTTACAAAGTGATTATTAAGCCGCCCGATCAATGAAGGGCGGGTCAATTATCTATGGATCTAAGGTTGCTGAATTTTTTGTTAAGTGTGGGGCAAACAAGTTTTTCAGATTGCAGCTATAATTATGGATCTACAACAGTTCAAAATAGAAAAATAAATATTAAACCTAACAGGCAGTAGTAGAAGAACTAGCAAACTGCATATTGATTCTAAGGAAAAAAAAGGATCTATCCAAGATGCAAATAGAGACTAAAACTGCTACCGCTCTGTTCCTATTCTGTTTTCGGATTGAAATACGACTTCTAAGCAAGAGATGGATGAACTTGGATGAACAATGATGAACTCCATGAACACGACTACCCTAATGTGGATCTGAGGACGGAGATGAAAGGATACCTAATGGTGTCGATGAAGAGCAGAGGAGTGCCGCTGATTTCTGGTCACAACAGGTCGATGCAGCGGCCTGGGTGGAGTTGCTGGTGAAGCTTGGCTGGGGCGGCGGAGCTCCGGTCGCGGCGAACGGCGCAAGGGAGAAGAAGAAGAGGAGACGGGGGTAAAAAGTGAAAAGACAGCCCCCATCCCTATTTATAAGGAAAAGTGAAACAGTGAAAAGGCATGCACTGAGATCGAGGAGGCGTGATAATTATCTCACCAAAAGAGGTGCCTCGATGTTCGGAATGGCAGGTTAAATGCAAAGATCCATTGTGATGTCATGAGATTTTCCCTAGATTTAATAATATGACATCATCTTTTTTGCGGCGGGTTATGAAGGTCTGTTTAAGGATAAAAATTTAGAAGAGCTAAAGAAGACACGCCAACCAGAAGATGAAGATTGACATGAACAAGTTCAAATCAATCTGGGGCCTAATGTTCGGGATATAACCCCACGGTGTGACCCGTCCAGGAGGGGCCAAGTTACATTATTGGCGACTCATAAGTGAAAGCTTAAGTAGGCCCAAGAAGATAAGATATGAAGATTGGAGGTGGCTTACAAGGTGGGTGTCGGTGTCAAAACCGGCAGACCTCGGGGTAGGGGGTCCCGAGCTGTGGATCTGGGATCGATGGTAACAAGGGACGATGAACACGACATTTACCTAGGTTCGGGCCCTCTGGGTAGGGGGTCCCGAGCTATTTGGCCACTTGTCTTACCACCCAGCAGGCTCGAAGTCTGTGGGTTGGGTTTGCATCTAGCAAGACCGAATGTATCGGGCATGGTTTATCCAGCAACTCATCTAACACTGATCCGGACTATCCTTAATGGGAGGTTGAGGCATGTCCGGTCCTGACCGCACATGACTTGGATCCAAACTGGTGTGTGGTCGGATAGGCTCAAGGCCGGGACTTGTGTCAGGTGTTATGTCCGGACGTACATCCGGGCTGGTGTGTGACTCTGAACTGGAGATTCGAGTGTACACCATCTTTAGCTTACATGGCTGTGACCCCTCCTGGGCCTCTTCGACTGTGGCGACGAGGTGCGTGGCCGGACGGGTGTCTATTTCTCGGTCATCGGGTTTAAGCCCGATCCGATCATAGGCTGTAGGCCTGCTAACAGAAATTCCCATTGCGCAGAACATATCTGCCAACTGATCTGCCAGATGGGCACATAGGGGTGCTGAATGCTCCGGTGACTCGACGGGAGGCCCAACGGGCAGTCCGTCAGAGTTGGGCTTCGGGGCCGGACCTTGAAAGATACTAGACTTTCGTGAGTTTGCTAGTCCTGGGGTCGATGCCCCTGGATTGACAAATCCTTCGATGGGGGTGGAACCTTCAATCTGATCGAGACGACCAGTGGGATCGGCGCGCAGTAATATGCCACCGAAGACGAGGAAGCGACCAGGGGCGAGAAAGCCCTTGGTGCGGGTGCGGTCTCCAACGACCGGTTGAGCCATCGACTCTTCTTGCGATCCAACAGCGGAACTCTCAATGAAAGCACCAATGTCGATGTCAAAACTGGCAGACCTCGGGGTAGGGGGTCCCGAGCTGTGGATCTGGGATCGATGGTAACAAGCGACGATGAACACAACGTTTACCCAGGTTCGGGCCCTCTCGAAGAGGTAATACCCTATGTCCTGCTTGATTATATTGGATGTTTGATGTGGTTTACAGAGTAGATCTACCTTGAGATCAGCATGAGCTAAACCCTAAGGCTATGAGGTGATGAATGTAGCTCTAGCCCTAAAGACTAAAAACCCTCGGTTTATATAGACACCGGTAGGGTTAGGGCTATCGAAGATAGATTACAACAAGAAGGAAAGAGATCTCGTACATATTTGACTTGGAGAGTACTCCACGGCTTCATAGGTCTCCGGTCATCACACGGCTCCACCAGTCCGGCCCATGTACAATGGGCCGTCGCCCCGAGGACCCCTTAGTCCACGACTCCCTCAGTAGCCCCCGAACTTGCCTCCAAAGCCAGGGATCGTCTTCTGGAATCTTCGGCTTGCGAGACGAGTTCCTCCATCCCTCTACTTAATTCGGAACAATCTTATATACTGAACACTATCCGGGCACCGAACAGTTTCGGGATTCTGGGATCCGAAGATACCTCTAGATTGAGGTGGGACCACCAGAGCTTTAATGCCATTCCTCAGGGCGAGGGCTCTGCACACCTTTTCAGAAGGCACGCGGCCGAATGCCGCCCTCCCATACTGATACGTCTCCAACGTATCTATAATTTTTTATTGTTCCATGCTGTTATATTACCATTCTTTGATGTTTTACAATCATTTTATAGAAACTTTATATTATTTTTGGGACTAACCTATTGACATTGTGCCCAGTGCTAGTTGCTGTTTTTTGCTTGTTTTTACTTCACAGAAAATCAATACCAAACGGAGTCCAAACGCAGCAAAACTTTTTAGTGATTTTTTCTGGACCAGAAGACACACGATGGGCTAAGAAAGTACCTGAGGGGGGCTCCGAAGAGAGCACAACCCACCAGGGCGCGCCTGGGTCCAGGTGGGTTGTGCCCACCTTGGCCGCCTCCCGCACCGCCTCTTTGCTCTATAAATACCCTGGACGTCCAAAACCCTAGGGGAGTTCCCAGGCACGCCCAGGTGGGTTATGCCCACCTTGGCCACCTCCCGCGCCGCCTCTTTGCTTTATAAATACCCTGGCCATCCAAAAACCCTAGGGGAGTCAACAAAAAACAATTTCAGCCGCCGCAAGTTCCAGAAACCACAGATCCAATCTAGACACCATCACGGAGGGGTTCATCATCCTCATTGGTGCCTCTCCGATGATACGTGAGTAGTTCGTTGTAGACCTTCGGGTCCGTAGTTAGTAGCTAGATGGCCTCGTCTCTCTCTTTTTATTCTCAATGCAATGGTCTCTTGGAGATCTATTTGATGTAACTCTTTTTGCGGTGTGTTTGTTGGGATCCGATGAACTTTGAGTTTATGATCAGATCTATCTTTTTATCCATGAAAGTTATTTGAGTCTTTGGTCTCTTATATGCATGATTACTTATATCCTCGTATTTCTTCTTCGAATCTTTGGTTTAGTTAGGCCGACTAGATCGATTTTTCTTGCCATGGGAAGAGGTGCTTTGTGATGGGTTCGATCTTACGGTGCTCAATCCCAGTGACAGAAGGGGAAATGACATGTATGTATCATTGCCATTAAGGATAACAAGATGGGGTCTAATTCCTACATGAATAGATCTTGTCTACATCATGTCATCATTCTTATTGCATTACTCCGTTTCTCCATGAACTTAATACACTAGATGCATGTTGGATAGCGGTCGATGTGTGGAGTAATAGTAGTAGATGCAGGCAGGAATCGGTCTACTAATCTTGGACGTGATGCCTATATAATGATCATTGCCTGGATATCGTCATGATTATTTGAAGTTCTATCAATTGCCCAGCAGTAATTTGTTTACCCACCGTATGCTATTTTTTTCTCGAGAGAAGCCACTAGTGAAATCTACGGCCCTCGGGTCTATTTTCCCATAATATACTTTCAGATCTATATTGCTATTTGCCTTTTTATTTATTTGCATCTTTTATTTTCAGATCTATATTATAAAAAACCCAAAAATACCTCACTGAATTTGATTTGCTTTTATTTGCATCTATCAATCTATTACAACTTTCTCACGTCCGTTTGCCAATTTCTGGCGCCGCTACCCGAAAGGGATTGACAACCCCTTTTACACATCGGGTTGCAAGTATTTGTTCTTTGTGTGCAGGTGCCGTTCATGTAGTGTTGCGTGGTTCTCCTACTGGTTCGATAACCTTGGTCTCATCACTAAGGGAAATACCTACCGTAGCTGTGCTGCATCATCCCTTCCTCTTTGGGGAAATACTGACGTAGTTCTAGCCGCAATCAAAAGGAATTTCTGGCGCCGTTGTCGGGGAGACATCATCAACATCTAGCAAATCACAAATCTCATCTCCTTGCAATTTACATTATTTGCTATTTGTCTCTCGGTTTCATCTCCCCCACTTCACCAAAATTTGCCGTTTTATTCGCCCTCTTATTCGTACGTCGTTTTCTCGTCAGATCTGTTTTTGAGTGCAATCTTGTTGCGTAGTCATGATGACTCAAGAGAACACCAAGTTGTGTGATTTCTCCAATACCAACAACAATTATTTTATTAGCACTCCGATTGCTCCTCCCGCCACTAGTGCGGAGTCTTGTGATACTAATACCGCTTTGTTGAATCTTGTCATGAAAGATCAATTTTCCGGTACTCCTAGTGAGGATGCCGCGTCCCATCTTAACACATTCGTGGAATTATGCTATACGCAAAAGAAAAAAGATGTGGACAATGATATTGTGAAGTTGAAATTATTCCCATTTTCCATGCGAGACCGTGCAAAAATTTGGTTTTCTTCTTTGCCTCGCAATAGTATTGATTCTTGGAATAAGTGCAAAGATGCTTTTATTACTAAGTATTTTCCTCCCGCAAAAATTATCTCCCTTAGGACGCAAATCATGAATTTTAAGCAAGTTGAGCATGAACATGTTCCGCAATCTTGGGAAAGAATGAAATTGATGCTAAGAAATTGTCCTACCCATGGTTTAAATCTTTGGATGATCATACAAAAAATTTATGCGTGATTGAATTTTGTTTCTAGAAATATTTTAGATTCCACCGCAGGTGGTACTTTTATGGAAATTACTTTGGGTGAAGCTACTAAATTGCTTGATAATATTATGGCAAATTATTCACAATGGCATACCGAAAGAGCTCCTACTAGTAAAAAAGTTAATTTGGTTGAAGAAATTTCTACTTTGAGTGAAAAAGTTGATGCTCTTATGAAATTGGTTGCTAATAAAAGTGCCCCTATTGATCTTAATGATGTTCCTTTGTCTACTTTGATTGAGCAAAATAGTGATGCCATAGATGTGAATTTTGTTTCGCGTAATAATTTTAATAACAATGCTTATAGAGGTAATTTTAATACTAGGCCTTTTCCTAGTAATTCCTCTAATAATTATGGTAATTCCTATGGTAATCCTTCTTATAATAATAATAGGAACACCTCTGATCTTGAGAATAATATTAAACAATTTATCAATGCTCAAAAGAATTTTAATACTACGATGGAAGAAAAATTTAGTAGGATTGATGATTTGTCTAGAAGCATTGATAGAATTTCTCATGATGTAGAAAATCTCAAGATGAAAATTTTTGTGCCTAAGGTTGAGGAATCAATTAAAGCTTTATATGTTTCTATGGATGAAAGTAAGAAAAGAACCGCTATGCTTAGAGCTAGAAGTGAATTTTTAGAAAAAGCATTTTCCAGTGATTGCTTTCATAAAAATGATGAAGATCGTAAAGTGATTGGTGTTTCTTCTATTGATTCCTTGTTTAGTAAAATTAAAATTGATGAAAAAGGGACTGAAGAAGAGTCAACTTTAGTTAGAAGGCGTCCCGATAATTCGGAGGGTGAAAATCTTGTTGAGAAAATTGATAAAAGTGTGTTTGGAGAGGTCAAAACTTTAACTAGTGATGTTCCCACTCTTTTGGATTACAAAGACTTTAATTATGATAATTGCTCTTTGATTGATTGTATTTCTTTGTTGCAATCCATGCTAAATTTACCCCACGCTTATGAACAAAATAAAGCTTTCACTAAACATATTGTTGATGCTATGATGAAAGCTTTGGAAGAAAAGTTGGAATTAGAGATTTCAATTCCTAGAAAATTACATGATGAATGGGAACCTACTATCAAAGTCAAGATAAAAAATTATGAGTGTTTTGCTTTGTGTGATTTGGGTGCTAGTGTTTCCACAATTCCGAAATCTTTATGTGATGTGCTTGGTCTTACCGATATTGAAGAATGTTCTTTAAATTTGCACTTGGCGGATTCTACTATTAAAAAGCCTATGGGAAAAATTAATGATGTTCTTATTCTTGAAAATAGGAATTATGTGCCCATAGATTTTATTGTTCTTGATATTGATTGCAATCCATCTTGTCCAATTATTCTTGGTAGACCGTTTTTACGCACTATAGGTGCCGTGATTGATATGAAAGAAGGGAACATCAAATTCCAATTTCCTTTGAGAAAGGGTATGGAACACTTCCCTAGAACAAGAATTAAGCCACCATATGAATCAATCATGAGGGCATCTTATGGATCTACGAATAAAGATGACAACACTTAGATCTATGCATTATGCCTAGCTAAGGGCATAAAACGATAGCGCTTGTTGGGAGGCAACCCAATGAATAAAATTTATTTTTGTCTTTTTCTTTCTGTTCTTGTGTGTTTGCACAATTATTATACTGTTAGGATTGTGTTTTTTATGTTTTAATTAGTGTTTGTGCCAAGTAAAGCCTTTGGGATAGGTTTGGTGATAGTTGATCTGATCTTGTTGGAAAACAGAAACTTTTGCGTCCAGTAAAATAATTTTAAAAATTCACATAAGCGACGAAAAACTCTTAATGTTTTACACAAGATTTATATACAAATTGCCTCTGTTTTCCTAATTTTTCATAATTGTTGGAGTTACATAAGTATGATAACAATTCGCATCTTTACAGATTGTTCTGTTTTTGACAGATTCTGTTTTCTTTGCATTGTGTGCTTATTTTGATGAATCTATGGTTTGTATTGGAGGTTATAAGCCATGGTAAAGTTAGAATACAGTATATATAATGCAATAACAAAATTTTAATGGGTTTTCTACAGTACTTAAAGTAAATATTAGTTTTCTTATACTAACGGATCTCACGAAGGTTTTCTTGAGTTTTGTGTGATTGAAGTTTTCAAGTTTTGGGTGAGATCACGATGGATGAAGGAATAAGGAGTAAGAAGAGCCTAAGCTTGGGGATGCCCCATGGCACCCCAAGTTATTATCCAAAAGAGGAACAAGCAACTAAGCTTGGGGATGCCCCGAGTGGTATCCCCTCTTTCTTCTAACGACCATCGGTATTTTACTTGGAGCTATATTTTTATTCGTCACATATCATGAGTTTTGCTTGGAGCGTATTGTATGATATGAGTCTTTTCTTGTTTTTCTCTTCTTTTTAAGTCAAGTATCCTTGCTGGACGCACCTTTTTGAGAGATCCAAAATTATGCCATGATTTGTTAGAATTGCTCTCTATGCTTCACTTAAATCTTTATGAGCTTTGGAATTGCTCTAGTGCTTCACTTATATCTTTTTTGAGCACGGTGTGCTTTAGTATTTTTGTAGAAATTCTCTCATGCTTCACTTAGATTTATTTGAGAGTTAGTAAAAAAATTAAGAAACTCTCTCATGCTTCACTTAAATTATTTTGAGAGAAGAAAATTTGTATGCTCATGTTCTTCACTTAGATTTGTTTGAGCTATCAAAAGCAACATATAAAATTAGTCCCAAAGGGATAGATATCCAAGAGGGATATAATAAAAACTTTCATGAAGATCATTGGACAAAATAAACTTGATTCCTTGTAATAGTTTTGCGATATGATGATATAATATGTGAGTCATGTTAATGAGTAATTATGGCTTAGTAAGAATATTGATGTTAAAGTTTGTGATTCCCTATGCAAGCATGAAAGTCAATAGTTATGCAATGAAATTATATCCTACTTGTGGTGCATTATTCGGTGTTAGTTATGCTTAATGGTCGCTTATGAGATTTTTTGTGTCTTGGTTGGATGCTTCTCAATCTTTTGCTATCCTTCATTTGCACTAAGTATGATCACTACTTGTGCATCCAAAATCCTTAAACCCAGTTTTGCCATATGAGTCCACTATACCTACCTATATGTGGTATTCTTTTGCCGTTCTAAGCGAATTTGTATGTGCCATCTCTAATTTTCAAAATAAATTTCTCTTTTGTGTGCTCGTACCGCTCATGAAGCGGCAGGGGGTGGCCAATATTTTCCATGCTAGATGTGTTATTCTCAAGATGAGTGTTTATTCACTTGTCATTGCACGAGAGTACGACAAAGGTATTAGGGATGCCCAGTCCCAAAATGAAAAATGAATTTACTTTATGTTGTCAAATAATTAATTCCTTGGAAAGTGTTGGTATGGACGGCACCCGTGGATTCGGTTAGCCGTGGAATGTGAAAGTATGGTGGAAAAAGGAATAAACTTTATTTTCTGTTTGGGAACCACCTATGATATATATAGCATGGAAAGTGTTGGGAATTACTCGGTCGTTTTCGTTGACAGGAAAAGCATGCCACCCAAAATGTTTTTATCTCTATCTTTTTCGCTTTAAGCTCTGGCACCTCTACAAATCCCTACTTCCCTCTGCGAAGGGCCTTTCTATTTTCTTTATGCAATTTTTATTTTGAGTCTCCATCTTCTCTTATAAAGCACCAACTAAGGGGCACTATGATCGTACTTGAGCATTGGGTGTAGCTAATATGCGAGTGTGTTTCATGAATGGATCAATGATTGAGCATAATGTGCTAGGGATAACTTGCTTTAGTATTGGTATTTTGAAGGACATGGTTGTTTGTTGATATGCTTGAGTATTGAAATCTTCATGTCAAAACTAGACTATTGCTTTGAATCATATAAAGGTCCAAATGTCCATGCTATAAAGAAAAGAATATGTGATGAACATGTTAGGCAGCATTCCACATCAAAAATTCTGTTTTTATCATTTACCTACTCGAGGACGAGCAGGAATTAAGCTTGGGGATGCTGATACGTCTCCAACGTATCTATAATTTTTTATTGTTCCATGCTGTTATATTATCATTCTTGGATGTTTTACTATCATTTTATAGCAACTTTATATCATTTTTTGGGACTAACTTATTGACATAGTGCCCAGTGCCAGTTGCTGTTTTTTGCTTGTTTTTTCCTTCACAGAAAATCAATACCAAACGGAGTCCAAACGTAGCGAAACTTTTTTGTGATTTTTTCTGAACCAGAAGACACACGATGGGCCAAGAAAGCACCTGAGGAGGGCTTCGAGGAGAGGCGCGCCCAGGTGGGTTGTGCCCACCTCGGCCGCCTCCCGCACCGCCTCTTTGCTCTATAAATACCCTAGACGTCCAAAAACCCTAGGGGAGTCGACAAAAAACAATTCCAGCCGCAGCAAGTTCCAGAAACCACAGATCCAATCTAGAAACCATCACAGAGGGGTTCATCATCCTCATTGGTGCCTCTTCGATGATGCGTGAGTAGTTCATTGTAGACCTTCGGGTCCGTAGTTAGTAGCTAGATGGCTTCCTCTCTCTCTTTTGATTCTCAATACAATGGTCTCTTGGAGATCTATTTGATGTAACTCTTTTTGCGGTGTGTTTGTTGGGATCCAATGAACTTTGAGTTTATGATCAGATCTATCTTTTTATCCATGAAAGTTATTTGAGTCTTTTGATCTCTTATATGCATGATTACTTATAGCCTCATATTTCTTCTTCGAATCTTTGGTTTAGTTAGGCCGACTAGATCGATTTTTCTTGCCATGGGAAGAGGTGCTTTGTGATGGGTTCGATCTTACGGTGCTCAATCCCAGTGACAGAAGGGGAAATGACACGTATGTATCGTTGCCATTAAGGATAACAAGATGGGGTCTAATTCCTACATGAATAGATCTTGTCTACATCATGTCATCGTTCTTATTGCATTACTCCATTTCTCCATGAACTTAATACACAAGATGCATGCTAGATAGCGGTTGATGTGTGGAGTAATAGTAGTAGATGCAGGCAGGAGTCGGTCTACTAATCTTGGACGTGATGCCTATATAATGATCATTGCCTGGATATCGTCATGATTATTTGAAGTTCTATCAATTGCCCAACAGTAATTTGTTTACCCACCGTATGCTATTTTTTTCTCGAGAGAAGCCACTAGTGAAATCTACGGCCCCCAGGTCTATTTTCCCATCATATACTTTCAGATCTATATTGCTATTTGCCTTTTTATTTATTTGCATCTTTTATTTTCAGATCTATATTATAAAAAACCCAAAAATACCTCGCTGAATTTGATTTGCTTTTATTTGCATCTATCAATCTCTTACAACTTTCTCACGTCCATTTGCCAATTTCTGGCGCCGCTACCCGAAAGGGATTGACAACCCCTTTTACACGTCGGGTTGCAAGTATTTGTTCTTTGTGTGCAGGTGCCATTCACGTAGTATTGCGTGGTTCTCCTACTGGTTCGATAACCTTGGTCTCATCACTGAGGAAAATACCTACCGTAGCTATGCTGCATCATCCCTTCCTCTTTGGGGAAATATCGACGTAGTTCTAGCCGAAATCACATGCGCCCGCCTTTCCAGCTTCAGGATGAGGCGCCCATTTATAGATCCAAAAGCGTGGGGGAACTGCCTCACTTTCCCTTTCCCATACCAAAGAACTTTCCTGGCACCATGGCTGACCTTCCAAGTTCATCTTCGCGCCCACATGGTCCACTTCCAGGCGATTGGTCGAGCTGCTCCGTTTCTCACCTTCAACTGAAGCGCTTGCAAACACAACGCTTCCTCCCTCCAGCAGATCTGGTGCCCGTCCGCGCCGGCCTCGTCTCCATCGAGGGCTGCACTCTTGCTGAGAGCTCCCCCACCTCGAATAAGGGGGAGAGGGTATGTCTTGTTCCCTTCCTTTTAAGAGGCTTGGGCTTTCCTATCCATCCTTTTCTGCGGGGTCTATTGGAGTTCTACGGGATCCAGCTCCACAACCTCACCCCAGGAACCATATAGCATATCCATGGATTCATGGCCCTTTGCAAAATATTCTTGAGTTGCAAGGCTCACTTTGATTTGTTGAGGAAATACTTCTGTCTTGTCCCTCGCCTCTGACGGGGATCCATATTCGAGGTCGGCGGCGCCGAAATATGGCGAATAGCTGGGACAGGATACCCTATCGGAACCCCACGAAAGGACCCCGAAGAATGGGCTTCGGAATGGTTTTATATTGAAGATGTTCCCCTCACCGATCCAATTTGGCCAGGGCTGCCCGAATACTTGGCCGAACTGCCCATAAAGCGGTACAACTGGCGGCCCAAAGCCCCTTCCCAAAAGGATAGTGAAGAGGTACGTGCGTTGGTGGCCAAGGTCAGGCTGTTGACTAGCTGTAAGCTAACCATGATCGAAGTGATGGCCATAGCCATCTCCCAGTGCGTGCAGCCCCTCCAGCAAAGGGGTCATCCATTGTGGTGCTATAACGGGACCAACGACGTTACCCGCCACCAGCGAAAAGGGCCAGACAACAAAGCAGCCTTGGCCAAGATATTGGCTGATCTTTACAAAGGAGAGGAAGTGGACTTTGCCCGGATGAGTATCCAGGAAGGTTGTTCCGGATATAACCCGGCTGACTGGGTAAGCCATACTCCACTGTCTTGAGCATTTGAACTGCATCCGGATTCTGACTCGTCGTGTTCGAATAGGGATGGAGGCATCAAGTCGCGTCCATTAAGAGCCCTCCTCCTCAACCGAAGGATCATTCCCGCGTTGACGATCCGGGGTATCATGATGACGCGGAGACGTTGATTGATTTTGAAGACACGGTATTTTATCAGGAGGGCCTTGACGGCACCAAGTTTGCTTTAATAGCCGATCACCCTGGGGCGCTTCCCTCTTCCACAGTAAGTGAAAAGAAGAAGTCTTCCCAAACCAGGCGCTCATCTCACGCTATTCCCAACACGACGGCTTCTATTCCCAAGGGTCACCGTACTACACGCCAAACTGCCTTGGGGGGAGCGCGAACCGTGCCAGCTTCGGCCCCAAACAGGGGGTCAAAGCGAAAGGCTTCCGCCAAAGTGAAAGCACCTGCCTCCTCGACCCAAAGGTGACGTAATTCGGAGTCACAGCGATGGTCGCTCTAAAATGCCCTTTCATTTAAGATTTGTTTAATTTTCATTGAAGAAATATGCCCCTGCGTCAGTCCGGAGATTCCACGGGTGCGTTAAATCGCAGCTCCAATCCTAGGTCTTCGGCACAAGCCGGAGCCTCCTCCGAACACGCGGCAGCCAGCATGCCTCCAGTAGATGCCGATGATGTTTCGGTTACCAATTCCAAAGTTGAGAGCGTAATGAATCATCGCCACCGGAGGGAGACTTTACGTCATGCTGCCTTAGCCGATCAGGAATTTAACGCTTTTAATTCGGTGGATGCGTACCTTGGAGCGGCCCGAACAGGTCTTGAAGGGATCGCCGGTATTTTTGCCGCCAAAGTGCAGGTATGTAACTGAACTAGCTTAAAAGCATATCATGTTTTCCTGGCCAACTAGCCCCCAAGCCCTAATTCGGGCAGGACGACCGAGTTAAGGATTTCCAATGATATGATTTTGTAGGCCGCGAGAGAACATTGTGAAAAGCTGTCCGAGGATCTTGAGGCTAGCCGGACACAATTGGTCGATGCCAAAGCCGAACTGGATGCGGCTCGAAAAGCCAGTAGCGATATGTCCGGTAAGTGAGAAGAACCACGTCCTAACTCGAGGAGAGGTATATGGTGTATTTTATGTATTCACACCAGGTTCTTCTTGTAGCCACTGAGGCTGCAAACGAGTTGCGCAAGGAGCTTGAAGTTGGTAAACGAGTGTTGATGCAAAGTCATGAAGAGAAAAATGAGCTCAAGGCGGAGAATAAGCGGCAAGCCGAAGAAATTGAGAGTTTGAAAACACAGCTGGACCAAGCCTTGAAGGAAAACCAGAAGCTAAAAGGCGGCATATTTGGTAAGTACTAGTCTAACCATTTTATGAGTGGATACAAGTGTTGTTTCTGATGAACTGCAACGCCTGCTAGTTAGGTCTCTTGACTGGGCGGCCGGAGGAGGGAGTAAGCACTTATGACGGGAACCTTTTAAAGGAACTGTCGAAGACTTACGAAAGGGCCCGAAAAGCCATGAAGAGCATGGCGAAGGCGTTATGGCCGTCAGATGCGCCTCCGAAAAGTATGGCTGAACTAGCCAGTCACTTTAAAGGGGCTCGGCGACGCTTCTAGTTATGGAAGATCTCAGCTTGCCGAGAAGGAGCGTGCGAGGCATGTGCTATGGTAAAGACTCACTTCACCAAGCTAGACCCGGTGCATATGGCCCGGGTTGGTCCCGTAGGCCCTGACGGCCAGGAGATACCACTAAGCTTGGTGTACGATGACGTGATGCAAGATGCTCGCTATTCTCAAAAGGATTGTGCTTTAGAGCAATTGATAGACAATGTCGATCAAGAGTAGTTATGTCAATTCTATGTATCTATGTACTTTACATTGACCGAGCTCGATCCGCTTTCTTATTGATATTTTTAAAGAATGTTGTCTTAACCGGCCATCGGCTTCTACCTCCCCGATCAGTGATCGGGAAGTGTTCCGTACTCCGTGCCTGGGAGATAGGGCGATAGTTCGGGAACCAGGCAATCCGGCCATCTGGCTTGAACGGACAAAACATGTGCAGAGAGTTATGTTATATTACTGTTTAACGTAAGAAACATCTTCCGATGAAAATAGTTCCTCCAAGGGTTCCTTTCTTCGGGTAGGTTTGTAGTCCGGATACATAAGATCAACAGAAACCAATGGCTGCGAAAAAACCTTGGTGATAAGCTCGAGGCTGTGTTCACTTCCCTTAGGCCGACTTATTATGTTCTGTAAGAACGCTAGCTTTCGACTTCACCCGTCTGAGGTACGGTCCTGGATGACCTGGTTGTAACAATCGCAGAGGTGCTCCCTTTACTCCCTAGCCGAACAATCGGGAATGTAGGGGTAATCACAGGAGCCAAGTAACCCAGCTTGGCAAAGTTCTTAAGTCAAACAAGTGCATATGTTGGCTTAACATGTATGAGAAGGATGCAATCGGTACGAATGTGATTTATACATTATTCGGCTTCTCTAAGGGAGCCTCCAGGCAAAACTGGATATTACATTTAATGAAATACATAAGACTTATTGGGTATGGTTCGGTTTAACCGGACTCTTGCCATGTCGGAGAGAAAGAAAAGAAAAAGGAAAATAAAGGAAGGAGAAGGTGGGAATGTGCGTCGAACTTCAGGCGTAAAAACGTCGTAACCTGGCTGCGTTCCACGGGTTCGGCACGAGGCCATCATCAGACAGGCGGCGAAGGCGGTATGCTCCTCCTATGAGTACTTCATCAATGATGTACGGTCCCTCCCATTTGGGTGATAGTTTATGCTTTTGCTTTTCGGGGAGCCGGAGGACAAGGTCGCCCACGTTGTATGTCTTCGCCCGGACTTCGCGGTTTTGATAACGCCGTGCTTCCTATTGGTAGAGTGCGGATCGAGCCCAAGCTACATCTTGTTCTTCTTCCGAGGCATCCAGGCCGTCCTGCCGATCCAACTCGGCTTCCTTTTCTTCATACATGCTTACTCTAGGCACGTCATGAATAAGGTCGCATGGGAGAACAGCTTCCGCATCGTATACCATGAAAAATGGTGTGTATCCGGTTGACCGGTTAGGAGTGGTGTGCAGCCCCCATAGTATGGAATCGAGTTCCTCGACCCAATGACAGTCTGATTGTTGAAGGGACTGGACTAGGCAAGGCTTGATGCCACTCATAATGAGCCCATTGGCTCGTTCGACCTGTCCGTTGGTCTGCGGGTGGTAAACTGAGGCGTAATCGAGCTTAATGCCCATTTTGCCACACCAGTCTTTGACTTCCTGGGCGGTAAAGTTTGTACCATTATCAGTAATTATACTGTGGGGGACACCATAACTATGAACGACATCCGATAAGAAGTTGACGACTGGTCTGGATTCTGCCGAAGTGACGGGTCTTGCCTCGATCCACTTGGTGAATTTATCGACCATGACCAATAGGTACTTCTTTTTGTTTGTCCCCCCTTTGATGGGCCCGACCATGTTGAGGCCCCAGACCGCAAAAGGCCATGTTATCGGTATCATCTGAAGGGCTGTGGGGGGCATGTGGCTTTGATTTACGAATAGCTAGCATCCGACGCAATGCTGGACTAATGTCCGGACATCCTCACGGGCGGTGGGCCAGAAGAAACCTGCTCAGAAAGCCTTGCTGACCAAAGCCCGAGCTGCCACGTGGTGTCCGCCCATGCCTGCGTGTATCTCTGCCAAGAGCTGCTGCCCCTCTTCTTCGGAGATGCATCTTTGTAAGACTCCTGTGGTACTCTTTTTATAGAGTTCGCCTTCATGGACCTTGTATGCTTTAGAGCGCCAAACTATATGCCGTGCTTCGGTTTGATCCTCCGGAAGCCGATGCTGTGTGAGATAGGCTAGCAGGGGTTCTGTCCAGGTTGGGATTACGGCCATGACCTCGTGGGCGGAAGGTGTTTCCTCTAGTGCGGAGCCGCCGATGATATGGTCGTTTGGTTCGTTTTCCGGTAAGGCGTTGTTAGCGGGCTCAACGGCTGGTGCGCTGATAACGTCGTCCTGCCACACCACAGAGGGTTTGAAGAGCTGCTCGAGGAAGGTGTTTTTGGGAACCAGGTCGCGTTTGGCACCCATGCGGGCGAGGATGTCAGCTGCTTGATTACTGTCTCTAGCGACATGGTGAAATTATAGGCCCTCGAATCGGGCCGATATCCATAGGATTGCGTTTCAGTATGCCATCATCTTGGGGTCCTTGGCGTCGAATTCGCCGTTGACTTGAGAGATCGCTAGGTTTGAGCCTCCCCTTACCTCAAGGCGCTGCACTCCCATTGTTGTGGCCATACGAAGACCATGCAGTAGCGCTTCGTACTCGGCTGCGTTGTTGGAGTCTGTGTACATTATTTGTAGGATGTACAGAATAGTGTTGCCTGCGGGGGAGATTAGGATGACCCCAGCTCCCAGTCTGGCTAACATCTTTGAGCCATCGAAATACATTGTCCAGAGTGAATATGTACTGTACTCCTGAGGTTGTTCGGCTTCGGTCCATTCGGCTATGAAATCAGCCAACACCTGAGATTTAATGGCCCGGCGTGGTTTGTATATTATCTCGAAGGGGAGGACCTCAATGGCACACTTGGCGATGCGGCCAGTGGCATCTCTGTTATTGATTATATCATTCAAGGGGACCTCCGATGCGACTGTGACCGAACATTCTTGAAAGTAGTGTCTAAGCTTTCGGGACGCCATGAAGACTGTGTAAGCTATCTTTTGGTAGTGCAGGTACCATGATTTGCATGGCGTTAGCACCTCAGACACATAATAGACCGGCTTCTGGACTTGAAATTTATGGCCCTCAGATTCCTGTTCCACCACGAGCACCGCGCTAACCACTTGATTGGTGGCTGAAACATATAGCAACATGGGCTCGCCGATGCTGGGTGCGGTTAGGATAGGATTGCTGGCGACAAGTGTTTTGATCTCCTCGAGTGCCACAGTTGCTTCATATGTCCATTGGAAGTTCTTGGTCTTTTTGAGCAGCTTATAGAGCGGCAGTGCTTTTTCTCCGAGGCGGGATATAAAGCGGCTCAAAGCTGCCATGCAACCTGCCAGCTTCTGAACATGTTTGAGCTCTGTTGGTATGGCGAGCTGAGATAGTGCTCTAATTTTGGCCGGATTGGCCTCGATTCCTCTATGGGAAACGATGAATCCGAGCAACTTTCCGACGGGGACCCCGAAGATACATTTTTTCGGGTTGAGCCGTATGTCATAAGTGCGCAAGTTATCAAAGGTTTGGCGTAGGTCGCCTACCAGTTGGCCTATGTGTTTGGTTTTGACAACCACATCGTCCACATATGCCTCGACCATTTTGCTTATTTGATTTTCGAGGCATGCTTGAATCATGCGTTGGTACATGGCTCCTGTATTTTTCAGTCCGAACGGCATGGTGTTGAAGCAGAAGGGCCCGTAAGGGGTAATGAACGCAGTTGCCGCCTGGTCGGACTCTTTCATCTTGATCTGGTGGTATCCGGAGTATGCATCAAGAAAACATAGTGAGTCGTGTCCGGCGGTGGCATCGATGATCTGGTCTATCCTTGGCAGGGGGAAAGGATCCTTAGGGCAGGCCTTGTTAAGGTCTTTGAAATCGACACAGAGCCACCAGGACTTATCCTTCTTTGGTACCATTACCAGGTTTGCTAACCACTCGGGGTGCTTGATCTCTCGGATGAATCCGGCCTCCAGTAGTTTTGCGAGTTCTTCGCCCATGGCTTGTCATTTGGGTTCAAAAAATTGGCGCAGGGTTTGTTTCACTGGCTTAAAGACTTTAGAATGTTGAGGCTGTGCTCTGCTTTCCTACGTGGGATTCCTGGCATGTCCGAGGGGTGCCAGGCGAATATGTCCCAATTTTCATGCAGGACTATCCTTAATGCCTCGTCGACTGCGGGGTCCAGCTGTGCTCCTGTGGACGCCATTTTGTTGGGATCTATTGGGTGCACTTGAAATTTTACTATTTCATCTGCTGGCTTGAATGACGTGGATTTTTGTCTTTTATTGAGAACCACATCGTCCCTGTCGACGGTAGTGCGTAAAGCTGTTAATTCTTCGGCCGCGAGGGCTTCAGATAGTGCCTCTAGGGCGAGGGATGCCATTTTGTTTTCGGCTCTCAAGGCTCTGCTTGGGTCGCTTTTAAGTGAAATTACCCCATTGGGCCCTGGCATTTTGAGTTTCATATACCCGTAATGTGGTATGGCCTGGAATCTCGAGAATGCCTCACACCCTAGAAGGGCGTGGTATCCGCTGCGGAAGGGCGCAATGTGGAATAGCAAGGGTTTGGATCTGTAGTTATCGGGTGTGCCGAACACAACATCGAGGGTTATGCGTCCCGAGCAGTGAGCCTCCCTACCGGGTATTATACCATGGACTGTAGTGCTACTGCATTCGATGTGAGACCTGTTGACCTGCATCTTCTCGAGCGTATCTTCGTAAATGAGATTGAGGCCACTGCCTCCGTCCACTAGTACTTTAGTCAGTCGGAAACCATCGATGATGGGGTCGAGGACTAGTGCGGCTGGTGCGTGGCTGATGCGGGGGCTTGGCTCGTCCTTCTCATCGAAGGTGATAGGAGTATTTGCCCATGGCTGTGCGGCCGCCACTTGATATATCTGGCTGAGCTCCCGAAGAGCCTTTTTCCTTTTGCTGTTTGAGGTGAATGTCTCGTATACCGTAAGGACATTGTGGTCCCGTGGTAAAGCTGAAGACTGTTTATCTGGGGGTGTAAGGCCCAAGATTGGTTTGCCATATTTGGCCACTTGTCTTACCACCCAGTAGGCTCGAAGTCTATGGGTTGGGTTTGTGTCTAGCAAGACCGAATGTATCGGGCATGGTTTATCCAGCAACTCATCTAACACCGATCCGGACTATCCTTAATGGGAGGTTGAAGCATGTCCGGTCCTGACCGCACATGACTCGGATCCGAACTATTGTGTAGTTGGATAGGCTCAAGGCCGGGACTTGTGTCAGGTGTTATGTCCGGACATACATCCGGGCTGGTGTCTGACTCCGAACTGGAGATTCGAGTGTACACCGTCTTTAGCTTACATGGTTGTGACCCCTCCTGGGCCTCTTCAACTGTGGCGACGAGGTGCGTGACCGGAGGGGTGTTTATTTCTCGGTCATCGGGTTTAAGCCCGATCCGATCATAGGCTGTAGGCCTGATAACAGAAATTCCCATTGTGCAGAACAAATCTGCCAACTGATCTGCCGGCTAGGCACATAGGGGTGCTGAATGCTCCGGTGACTCGATGAGAGGCCCTGCGGGCAGTCCGTCAGAGTTGGGCTTCGGGGCCGGACCTTGAAAGATACCGGACTTTCATGATTTTGCTAGTCCTGGGGTCGATGCCCCTGGATTGACAAATCCTTCGATGGGGGTGGAGCCTTCAATCTGATCAGGACGACCAGTGGGATCGGCGCGCAGTAATATGCCACCGAAGACGAGGAAGCGACCAGGGGTGAGAAAGCCCTTGGTGCAGGTGCGGTCTCCAATGACCGGTTGAGCCATCGACTCTTCTTGCGATCCAACAGCGGAACTCTCAATGAAAGCATCAATGTCGGTGTCAAAACCGGCAGACCTCGGGGTAGGGGGTCCCGAGCTGTGGATCTGGGATCGATGGTAACAAGGGACGATGAACACAGCGTTTACCCAGGTTCGGGCCCTCTCAAAGAGGTAATACCCTACGTCCTGCTTGATTATATTGGATGTATGATGTTGTTTACAGAGTAGATCTACCTCGAGATGAGCATGAGCTAAACCCTAAGGCTATGAGGTGATGAATGTAGCTATAGCCCTAAAGACTAAAAACCCTCGGTTTATATAGACACCGGTAGGGTTAGGGTTACCGAAGATAGATTACAACAAGAAGGAAAGAGGTCTCGTACATCCTTGACTTGAAGAGTACTCCACGGCTTCATAGGTCTCCCGTCATCACACGGTTCCACCAGTCCGGCCCATGTACAATGGACCGTCGCCCCGAGGACCCCTTAGTCGACGACTCTCTCAGTGGGCCTGTTGAAGGCCCAAGACCAGCGATGGTGTCATAACCCGGAGGTGTGAGCCGCCCGATGGCGACTTGCCTAGCAAGGCAAGGCGACTTAGAACCCGGGGCGGTCACGTTGCATGATCCGACTTAGACTCTTGTAAGCCCAGGGCCTCGACCTGTGTATATAAAGGCGAGACCCTGCAGCAGGTTAAATCAAGTTACAATCAATCGAGAGCTAGGTTAAGCGATTCCGCTCCCTTACAATCGATACTCCATCAATATAGCACTAAGAAGGAAGTAGGCTTTTAACTCATTGGTGAGGGGCCGAACCTGGGTAAACTCGTGTCTCTCGTCCCGTTCAACCCCTTTAAGCTAACCTACATTGCGATGGCTCCACACCTAAGTCCTTTCACAAGGGCATCTGCCGTGTTAAAACCACAACAAAAACCATATAAAATTGTTGTAAACATGGCATGAATACTTCATAAATTATAGATATGTTGCAGATGTATCAGCATCCCCAAGCTTAATTCCTAATCGTCCTCGAGTAGGTAAATGATAAAAGAAATAATTTATGAAGTGTGAATGCTAGCAAAGTGAGTTTGATCAATGATAATTTCAATCACTTTTCTTAGCATCATAACAGCAACTCCTTCTCATAAAACTTCTCATGTTAAAGTAGCTACCAATTCACATGTTATGGTTCAAACAATGAATTCTCTTGATACTTAACAACCTATGTTCTCAGTCACCAAGCAATTGCAATTCAACTTATTCAAGAAAGTCTAAGTAAGAGCTCCACATACTCAATCATCATATAGTCTTCTATGATTGCTAGTACTCAAAGCATATTCTGAGAACAAATGGCATCCATCGAACACAGAGAAAGATAGGGGCTTAATGTTTCACCTCCCGACTCTTTTATCATAGAGATAATTGTCAACAATAATAAATCATGATCAAATATATTTGACTGGCCATATGTGCCTAGATCTTTCCCCACCACATGATGCTTGCCAACTTGAGAATAATTGAGGTTGAATGAGGATGTATACTATTGACTCTTGCATAAAAGTAAATACTGAAAGGTAAAAGATAGGCCCTTCGCAGAGGGAAGCAGAGGTTGTCATGCGCTTTTTGGTTTTGTATACACAATCCCTTAATGCAAAAGAATGTCACGTTATATTGCCCCTTATGATAGCAACCTTTATTATGCAGTTCATTGCTTTTATTACTTTGCCATCACAAGTTCGTACAACGCTCAATTTTCTCTTACACTAAATGATGAAACACATTTAGAAGTAATTTTTATTGCCTTTTTGCACCGATGACAACTTACTTGAAGGATCTTATTCAATCCATAGGTAGGTATGGTGGACACTCATGGCAAGAAACTGGGTTTAACGGTTTTTGGATGCACAAGTGGTATCTCTACTTAGTACGAATTTTTGGCTAGCAAAAGATCCTAAGCAAACACCACATGTTGGAGGATCCATAACAATATAACTTCTATGCAAATATACACAACCATATCTCATTACGTTGTCTTCCTTGTCCAACTTCAACTAATTTGCTCAAGTTTGAAAATAATTAATGGGTATTCACAATCATAGAAGATGTCCAAGATAATATATTTGTATGTGAAAGTTCTCTTCCTTATACTAATCATTCATGAATTGCTTGTATGACCAATATTGTGATTGTCAAGCTTCAAAAGATTTCACTTTCTAAACCCAATGTGAAGCTACTACTAGGCATGATATGAGCATGTAATTTCAACTTCATGATATTCAATTCATTCAACAATTTACTCTTAGGATATATGTGAAGCACAAGAGTAAATGACAAGCTACTCCAAAAAGATATAAGTGAAGTTCAAGCGAGTAGTTAAGTAAATGGGTAGCTATTTGAGGACTCTCTCAAATTTAAAAACTTTCAGATCTAAGTATTTTATTAAAACATCAAGCAAAACAAAATAAAATGACATTCTAAGAATAGCACACATCATGTGAAGAAGCAAAAACTTAGGCTCAGCCGAGGCTAACCGATAATTGTTGATGAAGAAAGGTGGGATGCCTACCGGGGCATCCTGATACGTCTCCAACGTATCTATAATTTTTTATTGTTCCATGCTATTATATTATCTGTTTTGGATGTTTTATATGCATTAATATGCTATTTTATATTATTTTTGGGACTAACCTATTAACCTAGAGCCTAGCGCCAGTTTCTGTTTTTTCCTTGTTTTTTAGCCTCGCAGAAAAGGAATACCAAACGGAGTCCAAACGGAATAAAACTTCACGATGATTTTTCTTGGACCAGAAGACACCCAGGGGACTTGGAGTCCAAGTCAGAAGAGCCACGAGGCGGCGACAAGCATGGAGGGCGCGCCCTAGGGGGGCGCCCCCCTACCTTGTGGGCTCCTCGGGACTCCCCTGACCTAGATTTTCCTCCTATATATTCACAAATATTCCAGAACCACCAGAGGCATCCACGAAAACACTTTTCCACCACCGCAACCTTCTGTTCCCGTGAGATCCCATCTTGGGGAAGCCTTTTCCTGCATCCTGCCGGAGGGGGAATCGATCACGGAGGGCTGTTACATCAACTCCATTGCCCTTCCGATGATGCGTGAGTAGTTTACCTTAGACCTACGGGTCCATAGCTAGTAGCTAGATGGCTTCTTCTCTCTCTTTGATTCTCAATACCATGTTCTCCTTGATGTTCTTGGAGATCTATCCGATGTAATCTTCTTTTGCGGTGTGTTTGTCGAGATCTGATTAATTGTGGATTTATGATCAGCTTATCTATGAATATTATTTGAATCTTCTTTGAATTATTTTATGCATGATTTAATATCTTTGTATTTCTCTTCGAATTATCGGTTTGGTTTGGCCAACTAGATTGGTTTTTCTTGCAATGGGAGAGGTGCTTAGCTTTGGGTTCAATCTTGCGTGATTTCACCCGATGACAAAGTAGGGGTAGCGAGACACGTATTGCATTGTTGCCATCGAGGATAAAAAGCCGGGGTTTTCATCATATTGCTTGAGTTAATTCCTCTACATCATGTCATCTTACTTAAGGCGTTACTCCGTTCTTTATGAACTTAATACTCTAGGTGCATGATGGATAGTGGTCGATGTGTGGAGTAATAGTAGTAGATGCAGGCAGGAGTCGGTCTACTTGACACGGACGTGATGCCTATATGCATAATCATTGCCTTGGATATCTTCATAACTTTGCGCTTTTCTATCAATTGCTCGACAGTAATTTGTTCACCCACCGTATTATTTGCCTTCATGAGAGAAGCCTCTAGTGAAACCTATGGCCCCTGGGTCTATTTTCCATCATATTACTTTCCGATCTACTATTTTGCAATCTTTTATTTTCAGATCTATATACCAAAAAACCCAAAAATATTTTATCTTTTGTTTATCTATCTCTATCATATCTCACCTTTGTAAGTGACCGTGAAGGGATTGACAACCCCTTTATCACGTTGGGTGCAAGTGTTTGATTGTTTGTGTAGGTGTTGGTGATTTGTGCGTTCTTCTCCTACTTGATTGATACCTTGGTTCTTAACTGAGGGAAATACTTACCTCTACTGTGCTGCATCACCCTTTCCTCTTCAAGGGAAAAACCAACGCAAGCTCAAGAAGTAGCAGGAAGAATTTTTGGCGCCGTTGCCGGGGAGATCTACGCCAAGTCAAGACATACCAAGTACCCATCATAAACTATCATCTCTTGCATTACATTATTCACCATTTGCCTCTCGTTTTCCTCTCCCCCACTTCTAAAACAATTTTCAAAAAGATTTGCCTTTTTATTCGCCCTTCTTCCGTTCGTCTCTTTCGTTTGCTTTTTGTTTGCCCGTGTGTTAGATTGCTTGCTTTGTCATGATGGCTCAAGAGAATACCAAATTGTGTGACTTTTCCAATACTAATAATAATGATTTTATTAGTACTCTAATTGCTCCCGCCACTAGTGCGGAATCTTATGAAATCAATGCTGCTTTGCTAAATCTTGTTATGAAAGATCAATTTTTCGGCCTTCCTAGTGAAGATGCCGCATCCCATCTAAATAATTTCGTTGAGTTGTGTGATATGCAAAAGAAGAAAGATGTGGATAATGATATTGTTAAATTAAAGCTATTTCCATTCTCACTATGAGATCATGCTAAAAACTTGGTTTTCATCTTTGCCTAAAAATAGTATTGATTCATGGAACAAGTGTAAAGATGCTTTTATTTCCAAGTATTTTCCTCCCGCTAAGATCATCTCCCTAAGGAATGATATTATGAATTTTAAGCAACTTGATCATGAACATGTTGCACAATCTTGGGAGAGGATGAAATTGGTGATACGAAATTGCCCTACTCATGGTTTAAATTTGTGGATGATCATACAATTTTTTTATGCTGGATTGAATTTTGCTTCTAGAAATCTTTTAGATTCGGTCGCGGGAGGTACTTTTATGGAAATTACTTTAGGAGAAGCTACTAAACTCCTAGATAATATTATGGTTAATTATTCGCAATGGCATACCGAAAGATCTTCTACTAGTAAAAAAGTGCATGCGATTGAAGAGATTAATGTTTTGAGTGGAAAGATGGATGAACTTATGAAATTGTTTGCTAGTAGGAGTGCTCCTATTGATCCTAATGGTATGCCTTTGTCTACTTTGATTGAGAACAATAATGAATCTATAGATGTGAATTTTGTTGGTAGGAACAATTTTGGTAATAACGCGTATAGAGGTAATTTTAATCCTAGGTCGTTTCCTAGTAATTCCTCTAATAATTATGGTAATTCCTACAACAATTCTTATGGAAATTATAATAAGTTGCCCTCTGATTTTGAGAATAGTATTAAAGAATTTATGAGTTCGCAAAAGAATTTCAATGCTTTGGTTGAAGAAAAACTGCTTAAGGTTGATGATTTGGCTAGGAATGTGGATAGAATTTCTCTTGAGATTGATTCTTTGAAAATTAGATCTATTCCACCCAAGCATGATATTAATGAGTCTTTAAAAGCTATGAGAATTTCTATTGATGAATGTAAGGAAAGAACCGCTAAGATTCGTGCTAAGCGAGATTGGTTTGCGAAAGTGTGTTCTTCTAGTTCTTGTGAAAATAATGATGAAGATCTTAAAGTGATTGATGTGACTCCTATTGAATCTTTGTTTTCTAAAATAAATCTTGATAAAGATAGGACTGGAGATGAGTCAACTTTAGTTAGAAGGCATCTCAATGATTCGGAGTTTATAGATCTTGATGCAAAAAATTGATAAAAGTGGGATTGGAGAGGTCAAGACTTTAAGAAGCAATGAACCCACTCTTTTGGATTTCAAGGACTTTAATTATGATAATTGTACTTTAGTAGATTGTATTTCCTTGTTGCAATCCATGTTAAATTCTCCTCATGTTTATAATCAAAATAAAGCTTTTACTAAACATATTGTTGATGCTTTGATTAAATCTTTTGAAGAAAAGCTTGAATTGGAAGTTTCTATCCCTAGAATACTTTATGATGAGTGGGAACCTACTATTAAGATTAAGATTAAATATTATGAGTGCCATGCTTTGTGTGATTTGGGTGCTAGCGTTTCCACAATTCCAGAAACTTTATGAGATGTGTTAGGTTTCCGCGAATTGGATGATTGTTCTTTAAATTTGCATCTTGCGGATTCCACTATTAAGAAACCTATGGGAAGGATTAATGATGTTCTTATTGTTGCAAATAGGAATTATATGCTCGTAGATTTCATTGTTCTTGATATAGATTGCAATCCTACATGACCTATTATTCTTGGTAAACCTTTCCTTAGAACGATTGGTGCAATTATTGATATGAAAGAAGGAAACATTAGATTTCAATTTCCGTTAAGGAAGGGCATGGAACACTTTCCTAGAAAGAAAATTAATTTGCCATATTAATCTATTATGAGAGCTACTTTTGAATTGCATACCAAAGATGACAATACCTAGATCTATGTGTTTTTATGCCTAGCTAAGGGCGTTAAACAATAGTGCTTGTTGGGAGGCAACCCAATTTTATTTTTGTTCTTGTTTTTTTTGGTTCTGTTTTTCAATAAATTTTTCATCTAGCCTCTGGTTAGATGTGTTTTGGTGTTTTAATTAGTTTTTGTGCCAAGTAAGACCTTTGGGATGGCTTACGGTGATAGTTGATTTGATCTTGCTGAAAAACAGAAACTTTTGCGTCCAGTCACAGAATTTTAATAACTCACTATATCCTAGAAAAATCCTGAATTTTTTACACAGGATTTATATACAAATTACCTATTTTTTCCTATTTTTTTCGAATTTTTGTATTTACAGAAGTATTAGAACAATTCATATCTTCATAGACTATTCTGTTTTTGGCCGATTCTGTTTTCTTTGTGTTGTTTGCTTATTTTGATGAATCTATGGGTAGTATCGGGGGGTGTGAACCATGGAGAAGTTTTAATACAGTAGATATTACACCAATATAAATAAAGAATGAGTTCACAACAGTACCAAAAGTGGTGATTTTATTTTCTTGTACTAACGGATCTCACGAGTTTTCTGTTGAGTTTTGTGTTGTGAAGTTTTCAAGTTTTGGGTAAAGATTTGATGGACTGTGGAATAAGGAGTGGCAAGAGCCTAAGCTTGGGGATGCCCAAGGCACCCCAAGGTAATATTCAAGGACAACCAAGAGCCTAAGCTTGGGGATGCCCCGGAAGGCATCCCCTCTATCGTCTTCGTCTATCGGTAAATTTACTTGAGGCTATATTTTTATTCACCACATGATATGTGTTTTGCTTGGAGCGTCTTGTATGATATGAGTCTTTGCTTTTTATTTTGCTAAAATCATCCTTGCTTCACACACCTTTTGAGAGGGACACGCATGAATCGTGATTTATTAGAATACTCTATGTGCTTCACTTATATCTTTTGAGCTAGGCAATTTTGCTCTAGTGCTTCACTTGTATCTTTTTAGAGCACGGCGGTGGTTTTATTTTATAGAAATTATTGAACTCTCATGCTTAACTTATATTATTTTGATAGTCTTTCTAAACAGCATGGTAATTTTCTTTGGTTATAAATTTAGTCCTAATATGATAGGCATCCAAGAGGGATATAATAAAAACTTTCATATAAAGTGCATTGAATACTATGTGAAGTTTGATTCCTTATGATTGTTTTGAGATATAAAGATGGTGATATTAGAGTCATGCTAGTGAGTAATTGTGGATTGTAGAAATACTTGTGTTAAAGTTTGTGATTCCTGTAGCATGCACGTATGGTGAACCGTTATGTAACGAAGTTGGAGCATGAGGTATTTATTGATTGTCTTCCTTATGAGTGGCGGTCGGGGACGAGCGATGGTCTTTTCCTACCAATCTATCCCCCTAGGAGCATGCGCGTAGTACTTTGTTTCGATGACTAATAGATTTTTGCAATAAGTATGTGAGTTCTTTATGACTAATGTTGAGTCCATGGATTATACGCACTCTCACCCTTCCACCTTTGCAAACCTCTCTAGTACCGCGCAACTTTCGCCAGTGCCATACACCTACCTTTTACCTTCCTCAAAACAGCCACCATACCTACCTATTATGGCATTTCCATATCCATTCTGAGATATATTGCCATGCAACTTTCCACTATTCCGTTTTATTATGACACACTCCATCATTGTCATATTGCTTTGCATGATCATGTAGTTGACATAGTATTTGTGGCAAAGCCACCGTTCATAATTTTTATACATGTCACTCTTGAGTCCTTGCACATCCCGGTACACCGTCGGAGGCATTCATATATAGTCATATTTTGTTCTAAGTATCGAGTTGTAATATTGAGTTGTAAGTAAATAAAAGTGTGATGATCTTCATTATTAGAGCATTGTCCCATGTGAGGAAAAAAAATAAAAGAGGCCAACGAAGCCCACAAATAAAAAAAAGAGGCCAAAGAAGCCCACCAAAATAAAAAAAATGAGAGAAAAGAGAGAAGGGGCAATGTTACTATCCTTTTTCCACACTTGTGCTTCAAAGTAGCACCATGATATTCATGATAGAGAGTCTCCTATGTTATCACTTTCATTTACTAGTGGGAATTTTTCATTATAGAACTTGGCTTGTATATTCCAATGATGAGCTTCCTCAATTTGCCCTAGGTCTTCATGAGCAAGCGAGTTGGATGCACACCCACATAGTTTCTTTTTGAGCTTTCATACACTTATAGCTCTAGTGCATCCGTTGCATGGCAATCCCTACTCACTCACATTGATATCTATTGATGGGCATCTCCATAGCCCGTTAATACGCCTAGTTGATGTGAGATTATCTCCTTCTTTTTGTCTTCTCCACAACCACCATATTCTATTCCACCTATAGTGCTATGTCCATGGCTCACGCTCATGTATTGCATGAAAGTTGAAAAGGTTTGAGAACATCAAAAGTATGAAACAATTGCTTGGCTTGTCATCGGGGTTGTGCATGATTTGAATACTTTATGTGATGAAGATGGAGCATAGCCAGACTATATGATTTTGTAGGGATAACTTTCTTTGGCCATGTTATTTTGAGAAGACATGATTGCTTTATTAGTATGCTTGAAGTATTATTATTTTTATGTCAATATTAAACTTTTGTTTTGAATCTTATGGATCTGAACATTCATGCCACAATAAAGAAAATTACATGGATAAGTATGTTAGGTAGCATTCCACATCAAAAATTCTGTTTTTATCATTTACCTACTCGGGGACGAGCAGGAATTAAGCTTGGGGATGCTTGATACGTCTCCAACGTATCTATAATTTTTTATTGTTCCATGCTATTATATTATCTGTTTTGGATGTTTTATATGCAATAATATGCTATTTTATATTATTTTTGGGACTAACCTATTAACCTAGAGCCCAGTGCCAGTTTCTGTTTTTTCCTTGTTTTTGAGCCTCGCAGAAAAGGAATACCAAACGGAGTCCAAACGGAATAAAACTTCACGATGATTTTTCTTGGACCAGAAGACACCCAGGGGACTTGGAGTCCAAGTCAGAAGGGCCACGAGGCGGCGACAAGGGTGGAGGGCGCGCCCTAGGGGGGCTCCCCTACCTTGTGGGCCCCTCGGGACTCCCCTGACCTAGATTTTCCTCCTATATATTCACAAGTATTCCAGAACCACCAGAGGCATCCACGAAAACACTTTTCCACCGCCGCAACCTTCTGTTCCCGTGAGATCCCATCTTGGGGCCTTTTTCGACATCCTGCGGAGGGGGAATCGATCACGGAGGGCTTCTACATCAACTCCATTGCCCTTCTGATGATGCATGAGTAGTTTACCTCAGACCTACGGGTCCATAGCTAGTAGCTAGATGGCTTCTTCTCTCTCTTTGATTCTCAATACCATGTTCTCCTTGATTTGTGGTGTCTTTGTCGAGATCCGATGAATTGTGGATTTATGATCAGCTTATTTATGAATATTATTTGAATCTTCTCTGAATTCTTTTATGCATGATTTAATATCTTTGTATTTCTCTCTGAATTATCAGTTTGGTTTGGCCAACTAGATTGGTTTTTCTTGCAATGGGAGAGGTTCTTAGCTTTGGGTTCAATCTTGCGTGATTTCGCCCAGTGACGAAGTAGGGGTAGCGAGACACATATTGCATTGTTGCCATCAAGGATAAAAAGATGGGGTTTTCATCATATTGCTTGAGTTAATTCCTCTACATCATGTCATCTTACTTAAGGCGTTACTCCGTTCTTTATGAACTTAATACTCTAGATGCATGATGGATAGCGGTCGATGTGTGGAGTAATAGTAGTAGATGCAGGCAGGAGTCGGTCTACTTGACACGAACGTGATGCCTATATGCATAATCATTGCCTTGGATATCGTCATAACTTTGCGCTTTTCTAGCAATTGCTCGACAATAATTTGTTCACCCATCGTATTATTTGCCTTCATGAGAGAATCCTCTAGTGAAACCTATGGCCCCCGTGTCTATTTTCCATCATATTACTTTCCGATCTACTATTTTGCAATCTTTTATTTTCAGATCTATATACCAAAAAACCCAAAAATATTTTATCTTTTGTTTATCTATCTCTATCAGATCTCACCTTTGCAAATGACCGTGAAGGGATTGACAACCCCTTTATCACGTTGGGTGCAAGTGTTTGATTGTTTGTGCAGGTGTTGGTGATTTGTGCGTTCTTCTCCTACTGGATTGATACCTTGGTTCTTAACTGAGGGAAATACTTACCTCTACTGTGCTGCATCACCCTTTCCTCTTCAAGATAAAAGCAACGCAAGTTCAAGAAGTAGCACATCGCAAAGCTTAGATGCTTGAGAATTCTTGAAATATTATCTTGGGATGCCTTGGGCATCCCCAAGCTTGAGCTTTTGTGCCTCCTTAATTCCTTTTATATCACGGTTTCCCTAAATCTTAAAAACTTCATCTACGCAAAACTCAACAAGAACTCGCGAGAAAACTTAGTATGAATCAATGCAACACCTTATCATTCTCTACTGTAACAAATAACTAAAATTATTATTTAACATTGCATACTAAATGCCTCTGCATATTTAATACTCCTATCCTCAAATAGAATCATTAAACAAGCAAACATATGCAAACATAACAGCAATCTGTCTAAACAGGACAGCATGTAAAGAATGCAATTTTACTCACACTTCCCTAACTCCAAAAATTCTGAAAATTTACCACACTGTAGAAACTTTATCATATCTTATTGTGCAAAACATTTCAACATTTTATTACATTCTGACTTTTCTCAAGAATTCACGCACTAGCATGCAACTTTCTGTTTTGAAACAGCAACTCACATACTTGCTAGCTAAACATGGTGAAGGATACTCATGAACTTTTATTGAAGTAAAATATGTAAATCATTATTATAAATAACAAAAGGCAAATACTAATAAAAGGAAATGATGCTCCAAGCAAAACACATATCATGTGATGAATAAAAATATAGCTCCAAGTGAGGTTACCGATAATGTTGGAGACGAAAGAGGGGATGCCTTCCGGGGCATCCCCAAGCTTAGTTGCTTGGATATTCCTTGAATATTACCTTGGGGTGCCTTGGGAATCCCCAAGCTTAGGGTCTTGTCACTCCTTATTATCCTCATATCGAGATCTCACCCAAAACTTAAAAACTTCAATCACACAAAACTCAACGGAACTTCGTGAGATGGGTTAGTATGATAAAACAAAGCATTCACTTGTGTACTCTCAAAGACAAGATTCATAATTATTCTCAAACAATGCCTACTGTACTATACAATTTACACAATTTATATTAAGCAATATAAGCCATACAAACCAAAAAAAAGCAAACTATGCATCAAAAATAGAAACTGTCAAAAACAGAACAGTACGTAAAGATCTGAATTTTGGTCATACTTCTGTAACTCCAAAAATTCTGAAAATTTAGGAAAACATAGGAAATTTGTAGATAAATTGTATGTAAAACATTCAGATTTTTTCTACTCTCTAGTGAATTTAAACAATTCTGTTACTGGAAGCAAAAGTTTCTGTTTTTGCACAGAATCAAGTGAACTATCATCCATACTATCCCAAAGGTTTACTTGGCACTTTATTGAAACAAAAGCTATAAAACATGATTAATACAGTATTATAATCATGTGAACATACAAAAACAGTAGGTAAAAGTGTTGGGTTGTCTCCTAACAAGCGCTTTTCTTTAATGCCTTTTAGCTAGGCATGAAGATTTCAATGATGCTCGCATAAAAGTAAAGAATTGAAACATAACGGGAGCATCATGAAGCATATGACTAGCACATTTAAGTCTAACCAACTTCCTATGCATAGGAATTTTGTGAGCAAACAAGTTATGGGAACAAGAATCAACTAGCATAGGAAGGCAAAACAAGCAAACTTCAAGATTTTCAATGCATAGAGAGGAAACTTGATATTATTGCAATATGTAAAAGCATATGTTCCTCTCTCATAATAATTTTCAGTAGCATCATGAATGAATTCAACAATATAACTATCACATAAAGAATTCTTTTCATGATCCACAAGCATAGTATTTTTATTACTCTCCACATAAGCAATTTTATTCTCATGAATAGTAGTGGGAGAAAACTCAACAAAATAGCTATCATGTAATACTTGATTGACATAATCAATTTGAGCATTAAAATGATGATGACAAGTTTCATGGTGATCATTATTCTTTATATCATATGTGTCATCACAATAATCATCATAGATAGCAACTTTGTTATCAAAATCAATTGAAACTTCTTCCAAGATAGTCGAATCATCATTAAATAAAGTCATGACCTCTCCAAATCTACTTTCATCAATATAATTATCATAAATAGGAGGCATGCTATCATCATAATAAATATTCTCATCAAAACTTGGGGAATTAAAAATATCATCTTCATTAAGCATAGCATCCCCAAGCTTATGGCTTTGCATATCATTAGCATCATGGATATTCAAAGAGTTCATACCAACAACATTGCAATCATGCTCATCATTCAAATATTTTTTTGTCAAACATTTTATAGAATTCTTCCTCTATCAATTGAGCACAATTTTCCTTTCCATCATTTTCATGAAAGACATTATAAAGATGAACAATATGATGCAACCTCAATTCCATTTTTTTGTAGTTTTCTTTTACAAACCAAACTAGTGATAAAACAAGAAACTAAAAGATTCAATTGTAAGATCTAAAGATATACCTTCAAGAACTTACCTCCCCGGCAATGGTGCCAGAAAAGAGCTTGATGTCTACTACACAACTTATTCTTGTAGACTCGTGTTGGGCCTCCAAGCGCAGAGTTTTGTAGGATAGTAGTAAGTTTCCCTCAAGTGGATGACCTAAGGTTTATCAATCCATGGGAGGCGTAGGATGAAGATGGTCTCTCTCAAACAACCCTGCAACCAAATAACAAAGAGTCTCTTGTGTCCCCAACACACCAAATACAATGGTAAATTGTATAGGTGCACTAGTTCGGCGAAGAGATGGTGATACAAGTGTAGTAATGATAGTAGATAATGATTTTTGTACTAGTAACAATAAAAAACAGCAAGGTAGCAAGTAACAAAAGTGAGCACAAACGGTATTGCAATGCTTAAAAATGAGGCCTAGGGTCCGTACTTTCGCTAGTGCAATCTCTCAACAATGCTAATATATTTGGATCATATAACCATCCCTCAACGTGCGATGAAGAATCACTCCAAAGTTCTTATCTAGCGGAGAGCATAAGAAGAAATTATATGTAGGGTACGAAACCACCTCAAAGTTATCCTTTCCGATCAATCTATCCAAGGGTTCATACTAAAATAACACCAAGTTATCCTTTCCAATCGATCTATCTAAGAGTTCGTACTAAAATAACACCATATGATACGCATCAACCAACTCTAATGTCACCTAGATACTCCAATGTCACCACAAGTATCCATGAGTTAATTATACGATACGCATCAAACAGTTTCAAATTCATAATACTCAATCCAACACCAAGAACCTCAAAGAGTGCCCCAAGATTTCTACCGGAGAAAGTAGGACGAAAACGTGCATCAACCCCTATGCATATATTACCCCAATGTCACCTCAGGAATCCGTGAGTTGAGTACCAAAATATATATCAAGTGAATCAATATAATACCCCATTGTCACCACGGGTATTCATATGCAAGACATATATCAAGTGCTCTCAAATCCATAAAAGTATTCAATCCGATAAAACAAAATCTCAAAGGGAGAACTCAATTCATCACAACAAGATAGAGAGGGAGAAACACCATATGATCCAACTATATTAACAAAGCTCGCGATACATCAAGATCGTGCCAAATCAAGAACACGAGAGAGAGAGAGATTAAACACATAGCTACTGGTACAAACCCTCAGCCCCGAGGGTGGACTACTACCTCCTCATCATGGTGGCCATAGGGATGATGAAGATGGCCACCGGTGATGATTTCACCCTCCGGCAGGGTGCCAGAACAGGGTCTAGATTTGTTTTTCGTGGCCACAGAGGCTTGCAGTTGCGGAACTTCTGATCTAGGGTTATTTCTGGGGGTTTCTGTATTTATAGGATTTTTTGGTGTTGGTTTCACGCGAAGATGGGCCTCGAGGTGACCACAACCCACCTGCACACGGGCAAGGGCCCAGGCGCGCCCTGGTGGGTTGTGCTCACCTCCTTCACCTTCTGGTCCTCCCATGAAGCTTCTAGTGCCTCTTTTGTTCCAAAAAAAAAAGGTCAAAAAGTTTCGTTGCATTTGGAGAAAAAAAATTATGCACAAAAAACAACACCACGGTAGTTTTGCTGAAAACAGTGTCAGTCCTGGTTAGTTCCATTCAAATCATACCAAAACCATATAAAATTGTTGTAAACATGGCATGAATACTTCATAAATTATAGATACGTTGGAGAAGTATCAGATGCTTATATTCATGATCATTGCCTGGATATTGTCATAATTATTTGTTCTTCTATCAATTGCCCAATGGTAATTTGTTTACCCATCGTATGCTATTTTCTCGAGAGAAGCCACTAGTGAAATCTACGGCCCCCGGGTCTATCTTTTATCATATTGCTTTCAGATCTATCTTTTATCATATTTGTTTTTAGATCTATTATTCCAAAAACCCAAAAATACCTTGCTGCACTTTTTCTTTACTTATTTTATTTCGCATTTTATTCAGATCTATTTATCCAATCTCATACAAACCAATCTATCTTTTTACCGTGGAGGGATTGACAACCCCTCTTACGCGTAGGGTTGCAAGTATTTGTTCTTTGTGTGCAGGCACCGTTTACATAGTGTTGCTTGGTTCTCCTACTGGATTGATACCTTGGTTTCATAACTGAGGGAAATACTTACCGTAGCATCATCCCTTCCTCTTTGTGGAAATACCGACGCAGTCTAAGCCACGTCAAAGGAATTTCTGGCACCACTGCCGGGGAGACATCATCAACATCTATCAGGTTCCCAATCACAAATCTCATCTCCTTGCAATTTACATTATTTGCCATTTGCCTCTCATTTTCATCTCCCCCACTTCACAAAAAATTTCCTTTTTATTCGCCTTCTTTTTCGTTCACCTTTTTCTTGTTCGACCTTTTGTTTGCTCGAATCTATCATCATGAGTGACTTTGGTATGGCAGAAATGGATGATGGCAGGACTCCTAAAATTGGACGTTCTGGCAATCTGGATGCTAAAACTTTTGTTTTGGGACAAGGGAACATTATAGGAAAAGAAACTATCCAAGAATTTTTCAATTGTGTTGGAACTTTCACTTGTGATGATGCTCCTATACTTAAAAGAACTAAAACTTATGCGGAAGCTATTTCAGCACTAGTTCTGAAAGTAGAAAATAGATTTATCCATACTCATCCTACCTTGTAGAGATTGTTTTATGAGCTACCTATTATAAAGGATCCAAAAGCTAAAAAGTTAGCCACCCTTGTTCTTATGAACGAATTTGATCACATAGTACGGGAAGCTAGGGAATTTCTTTATTTTTATGGCATGAACCGTGAAAAACCGGTAATAGATGAGATCCTTCTCAATAGTGATTATATATTGAGACACTTTCTTGGCAATAATCAAATTTTTTATGAGAACCTTAAAAAGGAAATCCCTATTTTGGATGTGATCCAACAAGTTTTTAATGATGTTAATCAACAATATTCTTGGATTGTAGCCAGGAATCAAAGGGGATATAAGGAAGGACAAGTTGATAATGCTAAAATTTCTATGGACAATGTGTTTCAAGTGATATTTGAGAAACCTCCTGACAAAACCACATCTATGGAGGATAAGAAGAAAGATGACAATACTTGAATCTATGCATTATGCCTAGCTAGGGGCATAAAACGATAGCACTTGTTGGGAGGCAACCCAATGAATAAAGTTTATTTTTGCCATTTTCTTTCTGTTCTTGAGTGTTTGCACAATTATGCCTCTGTTGTGATTGTGTTTTTTATGTTTTAATTAGTGTTTGTGCCAAGTAAAGCCTTTGGGATTGCTTTGGGTGATAGTTGATTTGATCCTGTTGAAAAATAAAAACTTTTGCGTCCAGTAACAGAATTGTTTAAATTCACAGAAGCAACGAAAAATTCTGATTTTTAAAAATAAATCTTGATATACAAATAGCCTCTGTTTTCATAATGTTTCAGAATTTTTGGAGTTACAGAAGTATGAGTAAAATTCACGTCTTTACAGACTGTTCTCTTTTTTGACAGATTCTATTTTCTTTGCATTGTGTGCTTATTTTGATGAGTCTATGGATTATATCGGGGGGTGTAAGCCATGGTAAAGTTAGAATACAGCAGGTATAATGCAATAACAAAATATGAATGGGTTTGCAATAGTACTTAAAGTGAAGATTGGTTTTCTTATACTAACGGATCTCACGAAGGTTTTGTTAAGTTTTGTGTGATTGAAGTTTTCAAGTTTTGGGTGAGATCACGATGGATGAAGGAATAAGGAGTGAAAAGAGCCTAAGCTTGGGGATGCCCATGGCACCCCAAGTTGATATTCAAGGAGAACCAAGCAACTAAGCTTGGGGATGCCCCGGAAGGCATCCCCTCTTTCTTCTAACAACCATTGGTAATTTTACTTGGAGCTATATTTTTATTCGTCACATATCATGAGTTTTGCTTGGAGCGTCTTGTATTATATGAGTCTTTGCTTGTTTTGCCTTTTAGTTTGTCATGTTTATCCTTGCTGGACACACCTATTTCAGAGAGCCAAAGTTATGCTATGATTTGTTAGAATTGCTCTATGTGCTTCACTTAAATTTTTTGAACTATGGAATTGCTCTAGTGCTTCACTGATATCTTTTTGAGCACAGTGTGCTTTAATATGTTTTGAAGAAATTCTGTCATGCTTCACTTAGATTTATTTGAGAGTTAGTAAATTTTTTGAAGAAATTCTCTCATGCTTCACTTAGATTTATTTGAGAGTTAGTAAATTTTTTGAAGAAATTCTCTCATGCTTGTCTTATATTATTTTGAGAGAAGAAATTTTTATGCTCATGTTCTTCACTTAAATTTGTTTGAGCTTATCAAAAGCAATTGCAATATATGAAATTAGTCCCAAAGTGATAGATATTCAAGAGGGATATAATAAAAACTTTCATGAAGATCATTGGACAAAATAAACTTGATTCTTTGTAATAGTTTTGACACATGATGATAGTAATATGTGAGTCATGCTGGTGAGTAATTATGCTTTAGTAAGAATATTGGTGTTAAGGTTTGTGATTCCCTATGGAAGCACGAAAGTCAATAGTTATGCAATGAAATTACATCCTACTTGTGGTGCATTATTCGGTGTTAGTTATGCTTAATGCTCGTTCATGAGAATTTTCGTTTCTTGGTTGGTTGCTTCCCAATCTTTTTGCTAGCATCCACTTGTACTAAGTAGAAATACTACTTGTGCATCTAAAATCCTTAACCAAGTTTTGCCATATGAGTCCATACCTACATATATGCGGTATTTTCGTGTCGTTCTAAGTAAATTTGAATGTGCCAACTCTAATTTTCAAAATGAATTTCCTTTTTGTGTGTCGTACCGCTCATGAAGCGGCAGGGGGTGGCCCATATTTTCCCATGCTTGATGTGTTATTCTCAAGATGAGTGTTTATTCACTTGTCATTGCACGAGAGTGCGGCGGTAATAGGGATGCCCAGTCCCGAAATGAAAAAGAAATTTACTTTATGTTGTCAAATAATAAATTCCTTGGAAAGTGTTGGTATGCACGGTACCCGTGGATATGGCTAGCCGTGGAGTGTGAAAGTGAAGGAAATATGCCCTAGAGGCAATAATAAGGTTGTTATTTTATATTTCTTTATTCATGGTAAAGGTTTATTATTCATGCTAGAATTGTATTGATCGGAAACTTAAATACATATGTGAATACATAAAGAAATACTGTGTCCCTAGTAAGCCTCTACTAGACTAGCTCGTTGATCAAAGATGGTTAAGGTTTCCTAACCATAGACATGTGTTGTCATTTGATAATGGGATCACATCATTAGGAGAATGATGTGATGGACAAGACCCATCCGTTAGCTTAGCATATTGATCGTTCAGTTTATTGCTATTGCTTTCTTCATGTCAAATACATATTCCTTTGACTATGAGATTATGCAACTCCCAGATACCGGAGGAATACCTTGTGTGCTATCAAACATCACAACATAACTGGGTGATCATAAAGATGCTCTATAGGTATCTACAAAGGTGTTTGTTGAGTTGGCATAGATCGAGATTAGGATTTGTCACTCCGAGTATCGGAGAGGTATCTCTGGGCCCTCTCGGTAATACACATCATAAGAAGCCTTGCAAGCAAAGTGACTAATGAGTTAGTTACAGGATGATGTATTACGGAACGAGTAAAGAGACTTGCTGGTAACGAGATTGAACTAGGTATGAAGATACCGACGATCGAATCTTGGGCAAGTAACATACCGATGGACAAAGGGAATTACGTAAGTTGTCATATGGTTCGACCGATAAAGATCTTCGTAGAATATGTAGGAGCCAATATGGGCATCCAGGTTCCGCTATTGGTTATTGACCGGAGAGGTGTCTCGGTCATGTCTACATAGTTCTCGAACCCGTAGGGTCCACATGCTTAACGGTCGTTGATGATATAATATTATATGAGTTATGTATGTTAGTGACCAAATGTTGTTTGGAGTCCCGGATGTGATCACGGACATGACGAGGAGCTCCGGAATAGTCCGGAGGTAAAGTTTGATATATGGGATAATAGTGTTTGGTCTCTGTAAGGGTCCGGAATTCACCGGAAGGGGTTCTGGATATTTCCCGAAATGTTTGGGTACGAGAACACTTTATTTGGGCCAAAGGGGAAAGCCCACGAGGCTTTTGGAAAGTGCAAAAGGGAGTTTTGCGGAGACCAGAGGCCAGACACCAGGGACCCTAGTGTTTGGGCCCAGATGCCGGGAACCCTGGCATCTGGTCCTGGAGTCCGAGAAGGACTCTTGCCTTTGGGCAAAACCACTTTGACGAGGCTTTTACTCCAAGTTTCGACCCCAAGGCTCAACATATAAATAGAGGGGCAGGGCTAGCACCCAAGACACATCAAGATTCACCAAGCCATGTGCCGGCAACCCCGTCCCCTCTAGTTTATCCTCCGTCATAGTTTCCGTTGTGCTTGGCGAAGCCCTGCGGAGATTGTTCTTCATCAACACCGCCACCACGCCGTCGTGCTACCGGAACTCATCTACTACTTTGCCCGTCTTGCTGGATCAAGAAGGTGAGGACGTCATCGAGCTGAACGTGTGCTGAACGCAGAGGTGCCGTATGTTCGGTACTTGATCGAGATGGATCGTGAAGGTGTACGACTACATCAACCGCGTTGATACATGCTTCCGCTTAGCAATCTTCAAGGGTATGAAGAAGCTCTCCCCCTCTCGTAGCTATGCATCTCCATCGATAGATCTTGCGTGTGTGTAGATTTTTTTTTGTTTTTCATGCAATGTTACCCAACAGTGGCATCATGAGCCAGGTCTATGCGTAGATGATATGCACGAGTAGAACACAAAGAAGTTGTGGGCGGTGATGTTCATACTGCTTACCACCAACGTCTTATTTTGATTCGGCGGCATTATGGGATGAAGCGGCCCAGACCAACCTTACATGTCCACGTACATGAGACCGGTTCCACCGATAGACATGCAACTTTTTTTGCATAAAGGTGGCTGGCGGGTGTCTGTTTCTCCTACTTTAGTTGAATCGAATTTGACTACGGCCGGTCCTTGAAGAAGGTTAAAATAGCAAACTTGATAATTCACCGTTGTTTTTTTTTTTTGCCGTAGGTAAGAACGGTTCTTTCTAGAAACCCGTAGCAGCCACGTAAAACTTGCAACAACAAAGTAGAGGACGTCTAACTTGTTTTTGCAGGGCATGTTGTGATGTGATATGGTCAAGACATGATGTGATATACGTTATTGTATGAGATGATCATGTTTTGTAATTTATCGGCAACCGGCAGGAGCCTTATGGTTGTCTCTTTATTGTATGAAATGCAAATGCCATGTAATTGCTTTACTTTATCGCTATGCGTTAGCAATAGTTGGCGTCGGGCACCTTTGAACAGGTTTGCCAAGCCCTCCATACTTTCTGGAGGGGTATCGGATGGCCATAATGCCTTTGCCATACTCTTCATGGCTTTCCAGGCCCGAGCATGTACCGCGGACAGCTCCTTTAGCACGTCGCCTTGAAATCTGGATACTTCTTGTTCTGGCCTACCAGTTAACAGACCTGCGGCAAGCAGGGTCATGATATTCCAAATTATGGATTCAACATGAGCACCTAGGGAGATTCTAAATAACAGAGGAAGACATACTGAATATGCCGCCCTTCAGTTTTTCATTTTCTCTCTAAGCGGCTAATAACTGAGCCTTCAGGCTCTCTATCTCTTCGGATTGTTTGTCCTTTTCCTCCTCGAGATTTTCCTCCGTGGACGCACCCGTTGCGCTCTTTTTTATCTCCGCCAGTTCGGTGGTAACAGTGTTCAGCCGCATTTGGTTTGTTTTTAGCTCCTGGGCTAGCGCCGTGTTCTCTTCTTTAAGGACCTGCAGGGTATATCGATCCTTAAATCGGTTTGCCTCACCGCTTCAAGTCTCGGGGGCTACTGGCATATGACTATTCAAAATTGCATAAACGCTTACCTGTATGTCCTTTGAGAACAGCTGAGTGACTCCGGCAAGTCCGTCTCGAGCGGCTCGGATATATGCATCCACCGTGCTGAGTGCGGTAAATTCTTGCTCGGAAAAAGCCGGGGCACACATGGCTTCCTTTAATCGACGGTGATTCATCACACTCTCCACTTCGGAATTTGTGACAGATACGTCGTCCGAATCCTCTTGAGGATTCGGATCTGGCATTGCCTCGGTTCTCGTCCTAGTTGGCGAGTCCGGCATCGGATTGGTGGACATTCGGCTAGCAGGGCGTTTGCCCACCGTCTGCCGCGTGTTTTTCCTGACATCAAAGATAAGAAGGAGACTTTAAACAATTCGGACTCATGCCTAGGCATGTATTAAGCGGGCATACCTCTTGGGAGACTGTGGGGTTTCTGTAGCACCCCTGGTCCCCTTTCGTTTTGAACCGCTACCCTGCGTAGGGGCCGCCCTCGAGGAGGTACGGTCTGCCGAACGCCAATCCTGTTAAAAGTCTGGAACGGCGTAATAAGCAAAGGTGTAGATAAGGGTTTCCTTTCAAGAGCCCTCCGAATACTTACGATGCAGAAGGGATAGAGGCGGGGGTAGTCGGCGGTGATAGCCACTTTTAAGCCGTCAAGGCTCGCTTGATAGAATACCCCATCATCGAACTCTATGTATATGTCCGGATCCTCGTGAAAGCCAGGGTCTCCATCACGGCTGTGATTCTCTGGCTGTGAAGCGGGATAGTGGACGTCCTCAATCATCTTCCTCCATGACTGTTTTTTGGTAACAAAGGGCAAAGTTGATTAGCGTCTGTAACAGTAATAAAGCAGCACAGACAATCGAAATCTTACCCATTCTACGGGGTTGTACATGGAATAGCCCTCCCGACAGTTTAAGCGGAGGAAGTCTTCTTTCTCACCCTTATACAGATCGGCCAGGATTGTGGCCAATTCGGCAGGGGTATTCGGACCCTTCCGTCTGTAACGGGCAGCTCGTCTTCTCCATTATAATACCATAAGGGAGTTACTCTGGATTGAAGAGGCTGAATGCACCTCTTTATTGCAATAGCCATGACCTCGACTATCGAGAGCCCGGTATGGGCTAATAACCTGATCTTGTTAACCAACCTTTTCATTTCCGCACTGTCTTCCTCCTTGGACTTCGGGGACGCCAGTTGAAGCGCTTCTTTAAAGGAGCACTGTAAAATTCAGGAAGGCCGCGCCGAACTGGGTCCGGCAGTGGGACGTGAGGATGAGCCTGGAGCATTGGCCATGTTGGAAAGCTTTGTTCGCAGCTAATCCTGACGGTCTTTCTTTTGCGTGATATGAGATGGCATTTGGGGATCTAGCTCTCCTTATATAGATGTCGTCCGAGCGTGGTGAGGGGCTTATTTGCAAAAAAACACAGGTTGTTCGTATACACCCGGCACGCGGAAATTGAAGCAACTACCGAAAAGAATCATAAAAGTAGCACATCGAGGTCAGAGCCGGACAGTCGTCAATCCAAAGTACAAATGAAGAACCCGCCTTGCAAAGCCGAAGACATAAGCCGGATACTACATCGTCATTGAAGGCAAGTTCGGGGGCTACTGAGGGAGTCCTGGATTAAAGGGTCCTCGGGCGTCCGGGCTATGTGACATGGGCCGGACTGATGGGCTGTGAAGATATAAAGTAGAAGGCCTTTCCCCGTGTCTGGAAGGGACTCTCCCTTACGTGGACGGCAAGATTGGCGTCCAGATGTGAAATTTCCTTCCTGTAAACCGACTCTATACAAACCCTAGCCCCCTCCGGTGTCTATATAAACCAGAGGGGTTAGTCCGTAGAGGCTATCACAATATCCATAGGCTAGACATCTAGGGTTTAGCCATTACGATCTTGAGGTACATCAACTCTTGTAACCCCCATACTCATCAAATACAATCAAGCAGGACGTAGGGTTTTACCTCCATTAAGAGGGCCCGAACCTGAGTAAACATTGTGTTCCCTTTGTCCCCTGTTACCTTCGATCCTCAGACGCACAGTTCGGGACCCCCTACCCGAGATCGGCCGGTTTTGACACCGACAACGACCACAACGCAATGATGGAGATCAAGGTGTTGAGCCGGTGACGATGGAGATCATGATGATGCTTTGGAGATGGAGATCAAAAGCACGAGATGATGATGGCCATATCATGTCACATATTTTGATTGCATGTAATGTTTATCTTTTATGCATCTTATTTTGCTTAGAACGATGGTAGCATTATAAGATGATCCCTTCACTAAATTTCAAGGTATAAGTGTTCTCCCTGAGTATGCACCGTTGCGAAAGTTCGTCGTTTCGAGACACCACGTGATGATCGGGTGTGATAGACTCTATGTTCACATACAACGGGTGTAAGACAGTTTTGCACATGCAGAATACTTGGGTTAAACTTGACGAGCCTAGCATGTACAGACATGGTCTCGAAACACTGGAGACCGAAAGGTCAAACATGAGTCATATAGTAGATATGATCAACATACAGATGTGCACCATTGAAGACTATCCCATCTCACGTGATGATCGGACATGGGTTAGTTGATTTGGATCACGTATCACTTAGATAAACTTGAGGGATATTTATTTAAGTGGGAGTTCATTAGTAATTTGATTAATTGAACTTAATTTATCATGAACTTAGTCCTGATAGTATTTGCATATCTATGTTGTAGATCAATGGCCCGTGCTACCGTTCCCTTGAATTTTAATGCGTTCCTAGAGAAAGCTAAGTTGAAAGATGATGGTAGCAACTACATGGACTGGGTCCGTAACTTGAGGATTATCCTCATTGCTGCACAGAAGAATTATGTCCTTGATGCACCGCTAGGTGACGGACCTGCTGCAGGATCTGAAGCAGATGTTTTGAACGCCTGGCAGGCTTGATCTGATGACTACTCTATAGTTCAGTGTGCCATGCTTTACGGCTTAGAACCGGAACTTCAAAGACGTTTTGAACATCATGGAGCATATGAGATGTTCCAAGAGTTGAAGTTAATATTTCAAGCAAATGCCCGGGTTGAGAGATATGAAGTCTCCAACAAGTTCTATAGCTGTAAGATGGAGGAGAACAGTTCTGTCAGTGAACACATACTCAAAATGTCTGGGTATTATAATCACTTGACTTAGCTGGGAGTTAATCTTCCAGTTGATTGTGTCATTGACAGAGTTCTTCAATCACTGCCACCAAGCTACAAAGGCTTCATGATGAACTATAATATGCAAGGGATGAACAAAACAATTCTCGAGCTCTTCGCAATGCTTAAGGCCGCGGAGGTAGAAATCAAGAAGGAGCATCAAGTGTTGATGGTTAACAAGACCACTAGTTTCAAGAAAAAGGCAAGGGAAAGAAAGGGAACTTCAAAAACAATGGCAAGCAAGTTGCCACTCCCGGGAAGAAACCCAAAGCTGGACCCAAGCCTAAAACTGAGTGCTTCTACTGCAAAGAAACTGGTCACTGGAAGCGGAACTACCCCAAGTATTTGGCGAATAAAAAGGATGGCAAAGTGAACAAAGGTATATTTGATATACATGTTATTGATGTGACGTTGATTGGTTGCTCATATTTGTAAATCGAAACAGGAGCTACGGGTTAAACGAAGATTGGCTAAGGTCGAGGTGACGATGTGCGTCGGGAATGGTTCCAAGATCGATGTGATAGCCGTCGGCATGCTACCTCTACATCTACCTTCGGGATTAGTTTTAGACCTGAATAATTGTTATTTGGTGCCAGCGTTGAGCATGAACATTATATCTGGATCATGTTTAGTGCGAGACGGTTATTCATTTAAATCAGAGAATAATGGTTATTCTATTTATATGAGTAATATCTTTTATGCTCATGCACCCTTGAAGAGTGGTCTATTTTTGTTGAATCTCGATTATAGTGATACACATATTCATAATATTGATGCCAAAAGATGCAAAGTTGATAATGATAGTGCAACATATTTGTGGCACTGCCGTTTAGGTCATATTGGTGTAAAGCGCATGAAGAAACTCCATGTAGATGGGCTTTTGGAATCACTTGATTATGAATCATTGGATACTTGTGAACCATGCCTCATGGGCAAGATGACTAAAACTCCGTTCTCCGGAACAATGGAGCGAGCTAATGACTTATTGGAAATAATACATACCGATGTATGCGGTCCGATGAGTGTTGAGGCACGCGGCGGGTATCGTTATTTTCTGACCTTCACAAATGATTTGAGCAGATATGGGTATATCTACTTAATGAAACACAAATCTGAAACATTTGAAAAGTTCAAAGAATTTCAGAGTAAAGTGGAGAATCATCGTAACAAGGAAATAAAGTTTCTACGATCTGATCTCGGAGGCAAATATTTGAGTTACGAGTTTGGCCTTCATTTAAAACAATGTGGAATAGTTTCACAACTCACACCACCTGGAACACCACAGTGTAATGGTGTGTCTGAACGTCGTAACCGTACTTTATTAGATATGGTGTGATCTATGATGTCTCTTACCGATTTACCACTATCGTTTTGGGGTTATGCATTAGAGACAGTTGCATACGCATTGAATAGGGCACCATCTAAATCCGTTGAGACGACACCGTGTGAACTGTGGTTTGGCAAGAAACCTAAGCTGTCGTTTCTTAAAGTTTGGGGTTGCGAAACTTATGTCAAAAGGCTTCAGCCTGATAAGCTTGAACCCAAATCGGAGAAGTGCGTCTTCATAGGATACCCTAAGGAAACAATTGGGTACACCTTCTACCACAGATCCGAAGGCAAGATCTTTGTTGCCAAGAATGGAACCTTTCTAGAGAAGGACTTTCTCTTGAAAGAAGTGAGTGGGAGGAAAGTAGAACTTGATGAGGTAATTGTACCTTCTCTCGAATTGGAAAGTAGCACATCACAGAAAACCGTTCCCGTGATGCCTACACCAACTAGAGAGGAAGATAATGATAATGATCATGAAACTTCAGATCAAGTTGCTACTGAACCTCGTAGGTCAACCAGAGCACGATCCACACCAGAGTGGTATGGTAATCCTGTTCTGGAAGTTATGTTATTAGACCAAGGCGAACCTACGAACTATGAAGAAGCTATGATGAGCCCAGATTCCGACAGATGGCTTGAGGCCATGAAATCTGAGATAGGATCCATGTATGAGAACAAAGTGTGGACTTTGGTGGACTTGCCCGATGATCGGCAAGCCATAGAGAATAAATGGATCTTCAAGAAGAAGACCGACGCTGATGGTAATGTTACTGTCTACAAAGCTCGACTTGTCGCAAAAGGTTTTTGACAAGTTCAAGGGGTTGACTACGATGAGACTTTCTCACCCGTAGCGATGCTTAAGTCCGTCCGAATCATGTTAGCAATTGCCGCATTTTATGATTATGAAATCTGGCAAATGGACGTCAAAACTGCATTCCTTAATGGATTTCTTAAAGAAGAGTTGTATATGATGCAACTAGAAGGTTTTGTCGATCCTAAAGGTGCTAACAAAGTGTGCAAGCTCCAGCGATCCATCTATGGACTGGTGCAAGCATGTCGGAGTTGGAATATACGCTTTGATGAGGTGATCAAAGCATATGGTTTTATACAGACTTTCGGTGAAGCCTGTATTTACAAGAAAGTGAGTGGGAGCTCTGTAGCATTTCTAATATTATATGTAGATGACATATTGTTGATTGGAAATGATATAGAATTTTTGGATGGCATAAAAGGATACTTGAATAAGAGTTTTTCAATGAAAGACCTCGGTGAAGCTGCTTATATATTGGGCATCAAGATCTATAGAGATAGATCGAGATGCTTAATAGGACTTTCACAAATCACATACCTTGACAAAGTTTTGAAGAAGTTCAAAATGGATCAGTCAAAGAAAGGGTTCTTGCCTGTGTTACAAGGTGTGAAGTTGAGTCAGACTCAAAGCCCGACCACTGCAGAAGATAGAGAGAAAATGAAAATCATTCCCTATGCCTCAGCCATAGGTTCTATCATGTATGCTATGCTGTGTACCAGACCTGATGTGTGCCTTTCTATAAGTCTGGCAGGGAGGTACCAAAGTAATCCATGAGTGGATCACTGGACAGCGATCAAGAACATCCTGAAGTACCTGAAAAGGACCAAGGATATGTTTCTCATTTATGGAGGTGACAAAGAGCTCGTCGTAAATGGTTACGTCGATGCTAGTTTTGACACTGATCCGGATGACTCTAAGTCACAAACCGGATACGTATTTATATTGAATGGTGGAGCTGTCAGTTGGTGCAGTTCCAAGCAAAGCATCGTGGCGGGATCTACGTGTGAAGCGGAGTACATAGCTGCTTCGGAAGCAGCAAATGAAGGAGTCTAGATGAAGGAGTTCATATCCGATCTAGGTGTAATACCTAGTGCATCGGGTCCAATGAAAATCTTTTGTGACAACACTGGAGCAATTGCCTTGGCGAAGAAATCCAGGTTTCACAAGAGAACCAAACACATCAAGAGACGCTTCAACTCCATTCATGAACAAGTCAAGGATGGAGACAAAGAGATTTACAAAATACATACGAATCTGAATGTGGTAGACCCGTTGACTAAGCCTCTTCCACGAGCAAAACATGATCAGCACCAAGACTCCATGGGTGTTAGATTCATTACTATGTAATCTAGATTATTGACTCTAGTGCAAGTGGGAGACTGAAGGAAATATGCCCTAGAGGCAATAATAAGGTTGTTATTTTATATTTCCTTATTCATGATAAAGGTTTATAATTCATGCTAGAATTGTATTGATAGGAAACTTAAGTACATGTGTGAATACATAAACAAATACTGTGTCCCTAGTAAGCCTCTACTAGACTAGCTCGTTGATCAAAGATGGCTAAGGTTTCCTAACCATAGACATGTGTTGTCATTTGATAATGGGATCACATCATTAGGAGAATGATGTGATGGACAAGACCCATCCATTAGCTTAGCATATTGATCGTTCAGTTTATTGCTATTGCTTTCTTCATGTCAAATACATATTCCTTCGACTATGAGATTATGCAACTCCCGGATACCGGAGGAATACCTTGTGTGCTATCAAATGTCACAACGTAACTGGGTGATCATAAAGACGCTCTACAGGTATCTCCGAAGGTGTTTGTTGAGTTGGCATAGATCGAGATTAGGATTTGTCACTCCGAGTATCGGAGAGGTATCTCTGGGCCCTCTCGGTAATACACATCATAAGAAGCCTTGCAAGCAAAGTGACTAATGAGTTAGTTACATGATGATGTATTACGGAACGAGTAAAGAGACTTGCCGGTAACAAGATTGAACTAGGTATGAAGATACCGACGATCGAATCTCGGGCAAGTAACATACCGATGGACAAAGGGAATTACGTATGTTGTCATAATGTTCGACCGATAAAGATCTTCGTAGAATATGTAGGAGCCAATATGGGCATCCAGGTTCCGCTATTGGTTATTGACCGAAGAGGTGTCTCGGTCATGTCTACATAGTTCTCGAACCTGTAGGGTCCGCACACTTAACGTTCGTTGACGATATAGTATTATATGAGTTATGTATGTTAGTGACCGAATGTTGTTCGGAGTCCCGGATGTGATCACGGACATGACGAGGAGCTCCAGAATAGTCCGGAGGTAAAGTTTGATATATGGGATAATAGTGTTTGGTCTCCGGAAGGGGTTCCGGATGTTTTCCGAAATGTTTGGGTACGAGAACACTTTATTTGGGCCAAAGGGGAAAGCCCATGAGGCTTTTGGAAAGTGCAAAAGGGAGTTTTGCAGAGACCGAAGGCCAGACGCCAGGGACCCTGGCGTCTAGGCCCAGACGCCGGGAACCCTGGCATCTGGTCCTGGAGTCCGAGAAGGACTCTTGCTTTTCGGGCAAAACCGACTTTGAGGAGGCTTTTACTCCAAGTTTCGACCCCAAGGCTCAACATATAAATAGAGGGGCAGGGCTAGCACCCAAGACACATCAAGATTCACCAAGCCGTGTGCCGGCAACCCCGTTCCCTCTAGTTTATCCTCCGTCATAGTTTCCGTTGTGCTTGGCGAAGCCCTGCGGAGATTGTTCTTCACCAACACTGTCACCACGCCATCGTGCTGCTGGAACTCATCTACTACTTCGCCCGTCTTGCTGGATCAAGAAGGCGAGGACATCATCGAGCTGAACGTGTGCTGAACGCGGAGGTGCCGTACGTTCGGTACTTGATCGGGACGGATCGTGAAGGTGTACAACTACATCAACCGCGTTGATAAACGCTTCCGCTTAGCGATCTTCAAAGGTATGAAGAAGCTCTCCCCCTCTCGTAGCTATGCATCTCCATGGATAGATCTTGCGTGTGCGTAGAATTTTTGTTTTGTTTTTCATGCAACGTTACCCAACAGAAAGTATGGTGGAAAAAGGAATAAACTTTTTTTTATGTTTGGGAACCGCCTATGATGTATCTAGCATGGAAAGTATTGGGAACTACTCGGTCGTTTTCGTTTACGGGAAAAGCATGCCTCCCAAAAATTTTATCTCTCAATTTAAGCTTTGAGCTCTCGCACCTCTACAAATCTCTGCTTCCCTCTGCGAATGGCCTATCTATTTACTTTTATGCAATTTTATTTTTTATTTTGAGTCTCCATCTTCTCTTATAAAGCACCAACTAGGGAGCACTATGATCGTACTTGAGCATTGGATGTAGCTAATATTCGAGTGTGTTTCGTGAATGGATCAATGATTGAGCATGATGGGCTAGGGATAACTTACTTTAGTGTTGATATTTTGAAAGACAAGGTTGCTTGTTGATATGCTTGAGTATTGAAGTCTTCATGTCAATTATAGACTATTGCTTTGAACCATCTAAAAAGTCCAAATGTCCATGCTACAAAAGAAAAGAATATGTGATGAACATGTTAGGCAGCATTCCACATCAAAAATTCTGTTTTTATCATTTACCTACTCGAGGACGAGCAGGAATTAAGCTTGGGGATGCTGACACGTCTCCAACGTATCTATAATTTTTGATTGTTCCATGTTGTTATATTATCATTCTTGGATGTTTTACAATCATTTTATAGCAACTTTATATCATTTATTGGGACTAACCTATTGACATAGTGCCCAGTGCTAGTTGCTGTTTTTTGCTTGTTTTTTACTTCGCAGAATATCCCTATCAAACGGAGTCCAAACGCAGCAAAACTTTTTGGAGATTTTTTTAACCAGAAGACAACCTGGGAGCGAAGGAAGCACCTGGGGGAGGCCCGTGGGGCCCACAAGACACAAGGGCGCGCCAGAGGCCCCTGGCGCACCCTGATGGGTTGCTGGGCCCATGGGGGTCTCCTCCACCGCCTCTCAGCTCTATAAATACCCAAATATTCCAGAAACCCTAGGGGAGTCGACGAATCACAATTCCAGCCGCCGCAAGTTCCAGAACCACGAGAACCAATCAAGAGCCCTATTTCAGCACTCTGCCGGAGGGGAACATGATCACGGAGGCGTTCATCATCCTCATTGGTGCTCCTCTGATGATGCGTGAGTAGTTCACCATAGACCTATGGGTCCGTAGGTAGTAGCTAGATGGCTTCTTCTCTCTTTTTGATTCTCAATACAATGGTCTCTTGGAGATCTATTTGATGTAATGACTTTTTGCGGTGTGTTTGTTGGGATCCGATGAAGTTGAGTTTATGATCAGATCTATATCCATGAAAGTTATTTGAGTCTTCTTTGATCTCTTTTATGCATGATTATTTATAGCCTTGTATTTCTTCTCCGAATCTTTGGTTTAGTTAGGCCAACTAGATTGATTTTTCTTGCAATGGGAAGAGGTGCTTTGTGATGGGTTCGATCCTACGGTGTCCTCACCCAGTGACAGAAGGGGTAGCGAGGAACGTATGTATCGTTGCTATTAAGGATAAAAAGATGGGGTCTATTCCTCCATGAATAGATCTTGTCTACATTATGTCATCGTTCTTATTGCATTACTCCGTTTCTCCATGAACTTAATACACTAGATGCATTGCTAGATAGCGGTCGATGTGTGGAGTAATAGTAGTAGATGCAGAATCGTTTCGGTCTACTAATGTTGGACATGATGCCTATATTCATGATCATTGCCTGAATATCGTCATAATTATTTGTTCTTCTATCAATTGCCCAACAGTAATTTGTTTACCCACCGTATACTATTTTCTCGAGAGAAGCCACTAGTGAAATCTACGGCCCCCGGGTCTATCTTTTATCATATTGCTTTCAGATCTATCTTTTATCATATTTGTTTTCAGATCTATTATTCTAAAAACCCAAAAAATACCTTGCTGCACTTTTTCTTTACTTATTTTATTTCGCGTTTTATTCAGATCTATTTATCCAATATCATACAAACCAATCTATCTTTTTACCGTGGAGGGATTGACAACCCCTCTTACGCGTCGGGTTGCAAGTATTTGTTCTCTGTGTGCAGGTACCGTTTACATAGTGTTGCTTGGTTCTCCTACTGGATTGATACCTTGGTTTCATAACTAAGGGAAATACTTACCGTAGCTGTGCTGCATCATCCTTTCCTCTTTGGGGAAATACCGATGCAGTGTAAGCCACGTCACCTGCCCTCGGAATTCCTTCTAGAAGACCATATCTGAGGTCTGTCGCTTGGCGCTAGGGTATGATCGGACGGCTGATGTTCGGAGCTAGGGTTAGGCGAAACCACGCGGGTTTTAGAGGGGTTTCGAGTTGGTCAACGGGGTTATCTAGGGTTTGACCAATATTCAACTGAGCATAACTAATTTAAAAAAATCAAAAAAAATATGAAACCTTCGCCGTTCATCATTTTATAAGACACACTAACGAGGAAAAATACAAAACTTGGTCTACGGACATTAAAAAAAAAAGCTACCTGGCACGATCGAGGTCAAATGAGAACCATTAATTTTAAAAAATCAAAAAAATATATAACCTGTGCACAATGTTGTCTTATGTGACATGTTACCAACAAAAAAGCATAAATTTGTTCTATCGACATTTTCATGAAAAAACCTTCACACATATGAGCTATCACGTACAATGTTGCAGAGAGTTCAAGAAGAGGAGGTAGGGTTTAGGTTTTTGAAAAAAAAAATCAAAAAAATCACCAAAGCTTCATTTCAAAGTGAATAAGAAGGATCTGAACTT